>JARWIR010000093.1:1200000-1917500 GCA_029959085.1 Nemophila menziesii | reverse complement strand
ACTACTCATACCTGATATACGATTCAAGGATCATCAAGTTATAGCTCCTCAAAATATTTGAAAAAACAACACAAAATTGGTCATAAAAGAGGATATGCCATGTGTGTTTACTAAAGGAAATGACCATAATGCTCCATCATAATAATAAAGGGACCAAACTGCAACAATGTAAACTTGGCCACATTCGGTCATATCAAATTAATTCTTTTTCTCATTAACGTATTTATTTAATATTAAAAATATTCCAAACTTCACTATCATACACACTCATTTATTCAATTCACATTTTTTTATATCCTATTCTATTCTTCTCTTCTATGATAATTCTAGGGTTTCAATTCACTATTGCGAGTAATCAAATGCAGTTCCATACTCATAATCCATCCGTACATAGCATGCTTACTTATTTCAATCAAAATAAACCCTTCTGTTAATGGAGAACCGTTCGTGCTTTAGGTCTCACTTTTCTTCTTATTTCAGGTGTTGGTACACTAATCGAAGATCGAGGAATCACCAAAGGTATTTATTAATAGGAGAGGTTCGTTCCGATAATGCTAATTCAGAGTTATTTTAAACACGAATCTTATCCGATTCGAATATGATGATTCCGTAACTTATCCTGTACCTGGGGTTCAATATCCCGTAACTTATCCTCGTAATAGACCCATAAGTGGCAATCAGATTGAAGGTTGGTAAATTATTATCATATTTTATTTTATATTTTATTAATCTTTAGTAAAAGTTTTGGTATGGTCTCGTAAAGCTTCTATTAATATGTATTTGGTTTGCAGGATTTGTAAGTTATGACTCTTCAGCAGCTACACAAACTGTAAGTTATCCTTTCGGTCTGTCCTGTAATTTCTGTAACATTTTAATATCTTTCAGATATTGATTATCGCTTCATTGATTCTTCAAGATCACTGTTTGCATCTGAGATTCTTATTATTTAACTCTTCAGTGATATAAAGTTGATTTTATTTTACTTTAGCCTATCAAATCTAGACATGTAAATATGCTATAGTGTTGTGATTTGTGGACTTGATAATATGATCATCTAAATACAATCCAAGTTAATCTCAAAATATTTATCGATTATTCTTCATGTTTGTGATGTTGTTTTTTCATGATGAGTTATACTATACATTCAACTCTGGTGTTCATATTCAGGTAATAGGCAGAAATCTTTAGAGCAATTCTTTGTATCGTATATGGACTTATAGTGCAATCTTAGTATACTGTAGGTACCTATAGAGCAATTAACTTGGACAAATAGGTCTAGTGTATTTTTTGCATGGTATAGGGCTTATAGTGCATTTTATGTATAATTTAGCGACCGATAATGCAATTAACCTGAAATAAATCCTCTTGAATACATTATAGATTTCAGATCTATCTAACTTATTGTTTTCTATAATTCTCATCAGGTGCATTCTTGTTATTGAAATGTTGTTCTGGGACACATCAAGAAGTATGGTTCTTATAACATACATTATTCCTTCAATTTAATTCCAAGTTTGTAGATTCATTCTGATTTTACTTTCTGTTTTGGTGCAGCTGTGTTGTATAAAATCGAATATTGGAGGGGCTGAGTTGATAAATTCTAATAAGGTATATTCCAGGCGTATTACGTACTGATACATCCAATCAGGAAAATGAAATGCTACATCAAATTAGGAAACTAAGAAAGGAAAATAGAAGTGTTGGGAAGTTTAAAAACACATTTGCAGAGACTAATTTGCAAAATAAAGTAACTAAGGGTGCTGTTTACGAAAAAAGTAATGGTACACGGACAGTTGTAATGCCGGATGTTTTGGAGATGTTGAGAATAGCTTTGGGGCTGTACAATTGGGGGATAGAAAACTAAGGACTAACTTTGCCAATTCCAGAAGTTTAGTGGCTGAAATTGTGGCGAAAACAAATCTTCCAGCTGCTTCGAACATAATCAAAGGTAATGTGGTATTATTCCGAATATTTCGGGGATCAATGTATCAAACATGATAGTAAAGGGCATCGATCAGATGTGTTGGAAAGCTCCAGGGACTAAACAGTTTATCATTGATAATATAGAGACTCTAACTCCTTTTCTGAAAGTTAATAGGTTTTCAAGTGCTGATATACATTATAGAAGTTGATAATCTGGGGGTAAATTCGCTAATTATTACAGTTGAAAAACCGCAGGGACCATTTTGAAATTTGAAATTTCCAGAAACTTGAGGGACCTGTTCAAAAATTCCAAAAATTGCAAAAACCTTACAAAAATACCAGAAATTTCAGGGACCACTACTTCAAAAATTCCAGAATTTTCAGGGTCTAACTACTTCAAAAATTCCAGAATTTTCAGGGACTAAACTGCAAATTACGGAAATTAAGGATGCGTGTAAATTGTTCGAGCGGGAGATTTTGCTAGCGCTGATACTTTAAGGGCTAGTGCAACTGCTATGGATTAGAGTACTTCAGGGACTTTGAATGCAAACTCAAGTATTACAGCTCCTAATACGATCTTAAACATCGTTGTGGCGCCTGTACTTGATACAAACAAAACAAAAACACGGTGCAGTTTTTAACACGAAAATAAACTGCATTAAAATTAAGCTATGGTGTCCATGTGCAGGATTATTTACACCGAAAGAGTTTCCGGGCAACAACTACTAATAGGCGAGTTTCGTTCCGTTAATGCTAATTCAAAACCTATTTTAAACACGAATCATATCTGATTCAAATATGATGATTCCATATATTTGAGGCCAACATCTGCACAACCATCAATTCAAGGGATCAAAGCAACATAAAATTCGAGATTATGTATTTTTGCGCACCAAAGGCAAAATACAGTTTATGTCATTTTTTAGTCCGGTTGTGTACCTACTTTGTGCCCTCATCTACCTTTTATGGGAGTTAGTGGGTTTCTTTTTGATGTACATTGATTTACTTGTAAAATCTAGAAAAAAGTTACACTTAGCTTCTTTCTACCGATTCCACTTGTATATACCGTTTAACGACTGTTTCTTTAATATTTATTATTCAACCAGCCGAGAAAAAGGCATGAGCTTCTCTGGAAAGTTGTAAAGCCCATTAAGGGGCGGTTGGAAATATTGGTTCCTGGCCTCGATTATTATGAGGTGATCGTGAAGGTAAGCGTTATTTGATTTGCAGAAGGAATCCAATGCATTTACTCGAACATTGCTGAAGGAATCCAATGCATTTACTCGAACATTGCTGACCGCTTTTGTACAGAGACCACTTTTTTTTCGATCGACAGTTTCTCACCCCATCGACTCCTTTAGTAGAGGAGGAAGAGGAAGGACCTATGGATCTCCAGGATCCTTAGGTTGGAGATGTATTTTATTTTTTCTGCTATTAATAACATTGCATGGTGCGAAGAACTTCTCATTGCAGGAGACTTCGACATGCATGGATTCGCAGAGAAGATCCTCTCCGCACCTAGTAGCATTCTGAAGACTTTAGTCCATTAACCAACATATCGTTCATATTTGAATCCATATTTTGACCTATTTGATGTTCAAATACCTTGTTTAACTTGTGATGATAAGTTGATTCTACATTCTTCAACCCAAATGGCATGACTGTATAATAATATAACCCTTGGTCGGTGATGATTTTTTTTTCTCATCTTGTTAAGCCATATGAATTTAATTATAACCTTTAAACGCATACAAAAACGATAGGTAAGATACCCATTACTTGCATCAACGAATTTATCTATCTTTGATAGAGGTAAACTATCACTAGGTAAGCCTAATTTAGATTTGTGTAGTTAATACACATTCTCCAAGCACCGTCGGGTTTTTGTAGTAGGACGGAATTAGCGATCCTTGTGGGGTATATGACTTCCCGTACATGTCCCAATTCTCGTAGCCAACGAACTTCTTCTCGGATGGCTATATCTTCCTCCTCATAATTATTTCTTTTCTTTTGCGCTATCGGCTTAGTAGATGGGCGGATGTTTAGTTAGTATTCTGAGATACTCCGGTCTATCCAACCATTTACCTGATGGTTCCGCTGAACAAATCTTTTTGTTCTATTTTTCTTGAAGGGAAGCTCTTTACCAACTCTCCAACAACTATCCAATTTATACCGTCTTATCCAATACTGCTTATATGGTTTTCTCCGTTGGCTCAGGTTTTTCTGTTACATCCTTTTTCATTGGAATTTCCATTATAGTATCTAAATGGGAATCCAATTTGATTCCCATAAACGACGCCAGATTATAGAGTATAATATAATGCCATCACCAGCCTTGGTAAAACACTTGGCACAAGGATACAAACAGATCCACAACACAAGTAGGCAGATGCATATGTATACATAGAAGAGGAGAAGAGTTTGGAATAGTGAATTAGACAATGAGAGTTATATTAGTCTTTCTGAGGCTCTAGATAAAGAATTGAGGATCCGCCCGCTTCTCACAACATTCCTTAAACCAGACACTAAGTCAAGACCAAAGGTAGGTGCGCTCCCTATGGCATTTCAACGCTTCACATTAGCATTTTTTCTATCGGGTATTACTTAATCCAAGAAGAAATCGATACTTAAGCCGTCTGTATAATAACAAAACCATTTTAGAGAGAGAGTTTTTTAGGGAGTACACATAGTATCGTTTTGCTAGAGAGAGGGGTGATTAAATATGTCGATAAATGCGCAAATACTGCTTGTGCATAGTTTAAGTCAAAGACGGGAGCACATTATAAGCCTGGGGAAATCCATTATGATGTTGCAGAATACTCACCTCATGATTCTTATGTGTGATATTAAACTGCGGGAGGTTGGCCCAAGTTAGGATCTAGTCGCTCTCTTCTTCGGTGTTTACGTTCTCCTTCCAGGGCACAACACTACAACTTTGGCTTTGGGGGTTACAAGGTTCCTTTGAGTTAGGCCAAGTATCGATGTCATATTTTTGTGCATCGCTCGGGCACAATCATAGTTGTGCTTGTTAACTAGTTAACTAGATGAGGATACCATAATTGAATATGCTGAATTCACATCATGTAACCCGCTTTACCCTTGGCGCATTGCTCAGACAGAATAATAATTGTGCTTGTTGACCAGTACACTAGATGAGGATGCCATAATTGAATATGCTTAATTCACATCATGTACCCCGCTTTACCCCCATCATAAGTAGGCTAAAAAAGAAATGTGTCCCCTTATAAAACTCCAATGATGCTCGGTACCGCCCAATTATACTTTCACGATTGGGAAGCGTACCGATTTCTTATACGCTGGGATGTAGGACAGAACCGAGCATTATCTGCATGTTCAGCCATTTCCCATGCAAGAGAATTTGATGAAGCATTTATAGAAACCTTTTCTAGTTCATATACCTCACCCTTAAAATCAGTGACCAGATTTTTTGATTTATTCCTCTCGGTTCAAAGCCGACGAATGGTGGCTAATCGGTAGGTGGGTTCAAAGAATCCCAAAGGAGACCATATAAAGTCTTGGAATAGGGCCAACTGTGAAAAAAGTAATAAAACAAAGAATGGGTAGCTAAACAAGAGAGCTCTAGAAGTAACAAGTCGAGAAGTAAATAGTGCCTACCGAAGAAATAACCTGACCCATCCTAGAATATGCTTGATCATGGCTTGATGTTCGGGTCATACTGCTCGAAGAGGGAGCAATACAAACCGAGGGAGCCAAATACTTCAGAGGCAAGAGAAGAGAAGGAGGTGAGGATATTTTCATCTGGGTAGAAGAAGGTGAAGGTTCACCTACCTCCCTAAGGGGCCGACGGGACTATCCCGAGAAGAGGATATGATGGTTGAAGAGTTTCCAAACAAAATAAAAATGACTATAAGCAAAGTATCCTGAGGAAGTTAAGAAACGAACCACGATAAAAAAGGAAGAAACTACATAAGTATTTACAGGAAGTAAGGATACTTCCCGTCTTCCCTAAGAAATTAACAAAGGAAAAATCACGTATTCTAATTAACGGTAGATATTCACCTCAATAATGTGTGAGGCGTAATCAAAGATTATTCGTTAGTTTGACTAAGCCTCGACAATCAAATATTATTTAAAAATCTGCGTTAGTCAATAAATTTCTAGTAAGTCCGACAAAGTTTCGACTGTCAAATACTATTCGTAAAACCTGACGTAGCCTCGGTAATCAAAGATGATCCGTAAGTCCGGCGACGTGTCGGCAATCAAAGATTACTCGTAATTCTGAAAAGATTCACCAACCAAAGATTATTCGTAAGTCTGGTGAAGCCTTGACAATCAAATAATATTCATAAGTAAGACAATGCTTCGACAATCAAAGATTATTCGAAAGTCTGATGAAGCTTCATCAATCAAAGATTATTTGTAAGTCTGACGCAACCTGACAGTCAAAGATTATTTGTAAATTTTGTAGGAAGTAAGACACCTTTCCATCTTCCCTATGCAATCAATAAAGGAAAACTCCTCTTATTCCAAATAACGGTAGACTTTGACCTCGAAAATTCATGTGGTGTAATCAAAGATTTCTGTAAGTCTGACAAAGCCTTGACAACCAAATATATTCATAAGTCTGACATAGTCTTGGTAATCAAAGATTATTTGTAAGTTTGACGTAGCCTCAGCAATCAAAGATTACTTGTAAGTCTGACGAAAATCGAAAATCAAATAATTTTCGTCAGTCTGACATAGCCTCGGAAGTCATATATTATTCGTAAGTCCAAAGTAGTCTTGACAATTAAAGATTACTCGTAAGTCCGACGAAACCTCGACAATAAAAGATTATTCGTAAGTCCGGCGAAGCCTTGGAAAACAAGTATTATTCATAATTCCAACAAATATTCGTCAATCAAAGATTATTTGTAAGTCTAATGTAGCCTCGACATTCAAATATTATTCCTAAGTCTGACGTAGCCCCGACAATAAAAGATCACTCATAAGTTTGACGAAGCCTCGACAATCAAATATTATAGGTAAGTCTGACAAATCCTTGGAAATCAAAGATTATTTGTAAGTCAAACAAAGCCTCGACAAGGAAAAATTATTCGTAAGTCCTAAAAAGCCTCAACAATAAAAAATTATCCATAGGTCCGATGAAGCCTCGACAAATTGGAGACTACTCGACGAAGTCTCGATAGTTAAGAACTTATGGTAGCATGAATGGTAATGGAAAATTTTGCAAAAATCAACCTTCGATGCTAACACCCTCCTAGAGGTTTACTCCTAAAATATAGTCTCAACATGCGTATACACATGTAGTTGTTTGTAAGAACGACAGAACATCAAAATTGTCATCCTCCGAAAAAACCAAGGCAGTCCTGGCACCACAACATTGAAACGTAAAGGAAAGCATACTGAATGGATTAAAGACAAACCATATCATGTATTGGCATAAGCCATCAAGAATGCAATTCATTATTGTTTACCATATCCAAGTAAAGGATATCAATTGCAAAAATTCAACTGGATATGAATAAGACAAAATAAATAGTCGATATTAGCTTGGTCCTAAGAGGAACAGAAGGGATAGACCCAAGGGGTTACATGTCAGATTCAAGGATAATTTATGTTTGCTGAAGGGGGGGGTGAATACACAACTCTACCGAGGGTAGACATATCAAGGAGGTAAATTTTAGTCAGGGTCTTATCCCAGGGTAGCGTTCGTTACTCATCCAGAGACAATTATGGTTTGAGCTTTTCAATGGCCTAAACTATGCACTCATTCTTATCTAAAGCTGCAAACTACGCCTATTCTCTGCACGCAACTACGACACCTATAAATTCCCCATTTTGTAGCAAAATTTGGTACACTCTATCTCTGTTTAAAAATGGTTGTGGTTATTATACATTTGTCATAAATATCCATACCTCCTTGTGTCATAAGAATACCTGCTAGAAACAATGATAAAATTAAGCGCCAGAGTGCCATTGGGAGCACAATTCCATTTGGTCCTGACCTAGTTTTTGGTTTCATGAAAGCCTTGGTAGAGTTTCTAAAGCCTGTGCAAGGTCAAGAGGATATTCGAGATGGTGAACGAGATTGTGGTGCATTGTTTTCATTGATAATAACCATACTAATCCTTAGTTCAATAACTTCTGCCATTCTACTGATACTTCTACTTCTCTGTCGTTACGGTTGTGGTCACATATCGATCTATCACGTTGAAATGCTAGTTAGTGCTATATTTTGTGTTCTTTCACCATGGAACTAGGAATGTATGGTTGAAGGGAGGTAACTACATGGAAATAAATCTATAAATAGAGATAGAAATGTATATAAAGAGGAAAAACAATGTAATCAAGACAAAACACCACTATTTATGCAATTAAATTAACTTTATATTTTTGTTCGTAATACTTAGCTTAATTATCCATCGCTAATGCTTATATTATGTATCAACCACCAAATTTTTCACGGTTTAGCACCCCCTAGGTGTAATATCATGGACATCTCACCACCAAACCACCATTCAAACTTCACTCAATTCACAACAAAATAACATCTGTCATATCGATTTGATGTCATCTTTGGGAAACGACCATTTCCCAACCCGTTGGGATACTACATGTCAAACATTAATAGCCAGTATCACATCATAGTGGAAGAGGACACCTTTGAATTTAATCCTAGGCTAGCCACATCGATACGTTCAATCACCTTCCTAAAATGGTTCATCGAGTAACTACGGTTTTACCTAAGAAGGGATGTTGCTACTATCCAGCTAAGGAATCTCGGTAGAGAATAATCCAAAATATCAAAATAAAAATTTGAAGTGACCTAACATGCCACCAAGGTACACGAATTAAACCACCTCATATCGATAAATTAACACATATATGTGCATAAAACCCCTAAGAACCTAACAATAGTTATGAACATATCAACCCTATGTTAAATCATAAACGAGTTTGATAACTAGATTTCATAGTAATATGTAAACTTGTTGTTAGTGTAAAAATCTTGTTTTTACCTATTTGAATGATTACATGTTTACATGCTTATCTTTTACCGAAAAAGACTCGGTCAACACTTAAGAAGGTTTATCGGTTTAGTGGGCTAGGCCTAAGAAGTCAACACAAACAAAATCTCGATTCAGTCATTCTACTGGGAGTCAGGACTAAGAAAGTAAAACTTAAATGGTTTCCCAGGTGAAACCTAGATTTACCTCTCTCCAAAGGAATTGATTCAATGTGATAGGACTAATGGGCCACCAAGAAAAAAACTTGATTAAATCCCAGAGGGGTTATAAATTCCTAAATATCATGGTTAAAACTTGACTCAGTCTCTAAGATAGATTGTTGAGTCCAGTCCAGTGTGTAGGCCTAAGGGCCATCATAGCTATACCATTGACTCAATTTCTAAGACAAATTATGGAGTCCAATGCCTAGGCTTGATGGTCAAATTAGTTAAAACCTCGCAAAGGGATCATCTACTATAATCAAATAATCCTAATGATTATCCTTTAATAAACCTCAACCTAACCTTCAAAAAGTGGACATCGAGTGAAATCAAATGATTTTAATGATCATCCTTGAACTAACCCTCACAAAGGGGTTGCCAAGAAAAATAAAATGATCATAATGACCATATCTTATTATAAACCCGACCTAACTCTCACAAAAGGGTCGTCAAGTAAAATCAATTAATCCCAATGATAATCATTTAAAACAAACCTTGACCTAACCGTCACAAAGGGTTCATCGAGTAAAATCAAGTGATCCAAATGATCATCCTTTAAAAAAATATTTGACCTAACCTCACAAAGGGGTAGTTGAGTATAATCAAATGATCTTAAATGATCATCCTTTTAAAACAAAACCTTGACCTAATCCTTACAAAGAGTCGTCGAGAAAAACCAAATGACACTAACGAGCTCCTCGTATAATAAACCTCAAATTAACCCTAAAAAAGGGTACGTAGAGTAAAACCATGTGATCCCAATGATAATATTTTGAAATAACAATTATATTTTGAACCTTATAAAGGGATGATCGAGTAACAATATGAAGGTATATCCCTGCGATCACCTATCATAATGAACTCTGATCTACCCTCACAAGGGGTCATCGAGTAAATCAAATGATCCTAAGGATCATGTCTTATAATAAAAATCAAAATAACCCTCCCCAAGGGGTGGCTAAGTAAAATCTGAAGGCAAATCTCCTTGATAACCTATTAAAATAAACCTTGACGTCACAAAGAAATTTGTCGAGTAACCATCTAAAGGTAGATCCTGGATATGCTGCCCCATTAGGATTTGACCAGTTGAATCAGGGATGATTGCGATTAGGTTTCATATAGCCTTGACCACCTGCATCGTTGTTACCTTGATTAGATATAAACGCCACAGATTCTTGATTTCTTTGACACTCCTCTGAAACATGATCATAACACCACAATTAGAACACCCAAAGGATTCTTGAACAACCTTCACTTTTTCAGTTTATTTTGGAGTCCTTCCTTCACGACCATAGCCAATTTCTTCATTTGATTCTTTAGTGTGGAGAACTTTGCCTCTATCTTGCTCTCACTATTGACATGTAAAATACCTCTATGTGCTGCAGAACGGGCCAACTTCTTTCAGTATTGATAATCTTTTGCATTGTTAGTGCGGCCTGAGTAGGATCCATTGAAACAGAACCACCACTACCGAGATAATTAACTCATAGCCTAGAACTTCCATCAAGCCCTCAATATAACATCTTTGAGTTGCATTAGAGGATTACACCCATAAAGAGGTAACTTCATTAATTGTTGCTGAAATCTAGTCCATATCTCCCCTAAAGTCTCATATCGTATTTAGCAAAATTGGAAAGTTCAACTTGTTCTTTTATCCTAATACTTTATGGATAGAAACAATCAAAAAACGTTGCTGGAAGTAAATCCCAATCAAGGATCGTCTCAGATGGTTGTCTATCTAGCCACTCACTTGCTCCTCCGGTCAAGAAAACTTGGAGTATATAGTAATATATTTCCTCAGTTGTCACGCCTTGAGTAATGTAGACGTCAAGTATCTGCATGAACTTCTAGATAGCACGCACCAGATCTTGGTGGGAGGTTCCACTATAATTCCCATAGCTAAGGAATTGATTCAACATACGCATATCGGGCTTAAAACATGCGGCTTGAATAGCTGGAGGGCGAATCCCGGAAGATCGAAAACGGAAAGGAACTCCCAGCTCAGGTATGCCTTGAATTTGATGATTAGCTCCACTTGGTGGGTTGAATCCATTCAAGTTCTCTCCTTGTGGAACATTTTTCTGAACCCCCTCAAGTGGATTAGCTTCCAGAGGTTGGTTCACTTGATTCTCATTAGCCGCAAAACCAGGTGGTGGGTTAAGATTTTCCATTAACCCTTGTGCTTTCCTTTATCTTTCTCTCTTTCTCTATTTCTTTGGTCTCGGTGGAGCTTCTTGGGATCCGAGTGCATACACCAAAACCTTTAAATCAGAGAAGAGACAAGCACAAGGAAACCGTCAAACAGAAAACAAACTAGACAATAAAACACTCAAATAAAAACACAAAAATCTACATAATGATCCCCGACAGCGGCACCATTTTACTTGTTGTCCCCCCAATGTGTGATATAATAATTTAATAATTAAATGGGGTGACACTTTAAATGTACGGATCAAAGACAATTAAAAGCGATAAGTAGGGTTATCATTTTCCACAGGGATTATCTGTGAGACTAATGATGTTTAAACTAGAATAAATGTGTAAAGCTTGTAATAGAAATAACGAAATACTAAAGTTTGCAAATGATAAAATGTTTGTTTGGGTTTTCAAATATGATTAACAACTAATGAATAAGTAGTGGCAATTAGAATCAGACTAAGAATAAAAGTCAACCAGTAAGTAAATAAAAGGTATGGACTAATAGGAGATGGTTGCTTGAAGAATTGCTAGTAATTGTTAATGTCGCTAGTTAACAATTTTATTGATAAGGGTTAGTTGGTGTCATACGTATTAGTCGGGATTCAAATATCCTTCCAGCTCATGTCTGGGTAGACTTGGATGGAAACCGTACACGCCTAAGGTTTTCGGGTGAATTGAATTCCTACCCTATTGATTATCTAACGGGCAAGACCTTCCGGTTCACTAACTCGCATTAGGCGCTTACGTATTAGGTCAGTAATTAAACCCCCATCGGGGTGATAGCTCAATTACAACAACTACCCACTACTTGTACAAAGTACAAAAGTAGTACTAAATTAAACACATAAGACATTCGAATATTAATTCAAACCAAACTCAGTTTAATATCTCAATATCCCAAATGCAATAACTCCATTAAAAAGCTAAACATAAAGTCTCACAATAGCATCCTCAAGCAATGAGGGGTTCGTTCATATTTGGTGTCGCCTAGGGTGTGAGAAAAATATGATAAATAAATAGGAAAACGATGCACAGATACCCTAGATTTAACACAGTACTGCAAGTATTACAGGACGTATGCAAGTTTTAATGATAAGTTAGATTCGTTCTCAGTGACCTAGTGTGTTATACGAATGGGTAAACAAATCAGAGTAGCAATCAATAATTAAAAGACATGATATAAATATGATTGATTGAGAGATGAGATTAACAACTAAATAAATTAAAAGACAAATAATTTAATATGAGGGAAATATAGGTGAGAGAATATAGCTTAGGTTTTGCTAGTATGCACTAATACTTCTATTTTTTTCTATCTATTCAGTTTATAATGGAGATAATAGCTCTTAGATAAGTAGTTAGGATTCTAAATTCCCCCTATCCCCGGCAAGGGAACTAGGGTGGCGACCTCACAATCACGAGGGGACTCAAATAGGGCGTTCCTGCACTACTAGGTTCCTAGATGAGGCTGGCCTACCAATGATGATTGGTAATTAAAGTAAACCTTAATGACTATTTAGTTAGGAAAATCTTGTCAGGATTAATTCCGACACTAAACGTTTATGTGGTGTTTCAATAATTAGACACCCGTTTCGGGTGACCATCTAACTACTATTAGCAAAGCCCTAAATTGATCAGGTTTAAGATAGACAATAAATCAAAGAACATAAATTAAGTATATGGTTAAGCAGCTAGAATCAATTTAGAACATATAATTCCCAAAGAAACTTAGATAGAAAGAAAATAGAATTCATATATTATACATAAAGCAAAACCCAAGCTATGGAAAAATTAGTTCATACCTGAAGGAATAAAACTACAATATATACATAAATGCCACCTTGCTCTCTTGAATGACTAAGAAAGGATATAAGGTTTAGAACTGAGCAAGGATGATTTTACAAAGGTTAAAGGGTGTATTTATAGGGGTCTAGGAAGCCGTAAAACGTTTTCTTGGAGTGGAAGACAAGTAAATCGACCTATACTCTAATAAATACAACTAAAATGATGTCTCAGAAATAGATTTTATAATCACAAATAAGGAGACATCAAGACCCCCAAATCAAAGTTGTATCGTCCCTATACAATAAAAGTAAAGAATCTTAGGGAAGTCAAGAAGAAGAAGTAGGAGGAGAATAAGAACAGAACATAATGAATGATCCTAGAGCAAAATACCTAAAAAGTCTCATGTAGTAATGCTCAATAAATAATGCACAAGTATGCTTAATATACATATATTCAACAATCCATGAATTCAAGTCAAGATTAATTTCGCAACGCCAGAAGGAGAGGTTGATAACTTAGTTCATGCTAATGGCTATAGGTTGTTCATAGGTCCTAATATAGCATCCAATGGTCCACTTACCTACTACCTAATAGCTCAATTGTTTCTCCACCAAGTAGTTAGAAATTCTAAGGTCTTTGGTTATAACTTGGCTTAAGGACGGTGTGGTATATTTGGATAAATGAGAAAGTGAGCTTTTGGCTCTCTCCTCACATTCCATCAACGAATCGCCCTAGAGCTTGAGTTTTCACTCGAAGATGTTCTCACTCAACCCAATTTTTTATGCTTTTGATGTGCATCCCCAATTAATCCCAGATAAAACCTTTTATGATGATATACAATTTCCACTTTCCCGGTCCGAATATATATTCTTTTCATATCAATTTTTTTTTCTTTTGTATATCTATGACTCTCTTTTTGATGTTGAGATATCACGCGATTTTTTCATATATATATATATATATATATATATATATATATATATATATATATATATATATATATATATATATATATATATATATATATATATATATATATATATATATATATATATATATATATATATATTTCTTTTTATACACTTGTTGGCAATTTTAGCTCGTAGCTTCTTTTTCATTCACTATTACTCCGACAAAGGGTTACAATAATACTTTTTCATCATCAATAAAATCACAATTACAATTTCCCAAACCCAATGTTCCCTAATGATGAAACCCACCACCCCAAACTCAAGCTCTAAAATGACTTGTTTCAGGAATTGCGATTCGAGTGCGGGTCATATAGATAAGTCCTACAAACTAAGGGTATGTATTATAATGTGTTTCAATAAAGGCACTAGAAAGGCTCAGAGGGGCTAAGACGGATAAATAATAACAATAATCAAATAAAAGGGTGAGAAGGTATAAAAGGCTTCAAGTGGTTTCAATATGAAAGAACTGCCTTATTCATTTTTCTAACTACCGGATTTCGTTAACTTTTTCACTACTTAGTTCATAGACAAGTGGGTTTTCAACTAATTTCAAACCTCACGTTCTACACACAAAATAACTTTCCCTAAGTTTCAACGTAACTTCTTAGCATTGCTTATTAAGTTTTCTATCTTTTATTTCTTGTTTTCATACATGCATCTAAACATATTTATGACATCTTTCAAAAACATACTACTTACTATCATTGACCTAATTAAAATCATGCTCAAATAGGTACATTCAACATATTCTATGCCTTAATTCAACCTAATTTTCTTTTAATTTTATGTAAAAACGAAAAGGAAGATGAGGACAACGAATCCCCACCCCCAACTAAAAAATGAGCCGTGTCCCCACGACTCGAAAAAGACTCAAGAAAAATAAAATTTAAAATTAGCATACATATTGAACATAATGAAATGGTATGGAAGAAATAAAACATACTCTTCGAGGCTATTACCTCGCCTTATCGCCATCCAAGATAGGATTCTGCTGGATTTTTCTTTAATTGCTCACGAAGTGTTATGATGTACTCATTTTCTTATTTGAAAGTTGCGTAATTACTCTCAAAACTTTTAATGATCCAAGCATTGTCAATATTGTTACTCATCTTAAACTCACGTGTTCTTCTTCACCCAAAATTATATTCTCTTTTCGATCAAGACACGTGATCATAGTAGGATATTGCATTAAATAACGACATGGGAGAGACCGAAAATCGCATCACCTCCTCATAGATCAACTGTGCCACATCCTCTTCTTCTCCTCACAAAATACAATTAAACAAAAGAACGTCTTTTAGAACGTCTTACCATTAACGTAAACCAACCTAGTCTTTACCGAACTCCAAGAGTCTTCTTGTATTCTCCTTTATCAACTTCTTCTTCAAATACTTTCTCATAAGAAAAAGGTAGTTCCTTTAATTGTTTCTTTGGAGAAGCTATCATGGCCATTGAATCTTTCTCTTTTTCTTCGGGTGTAGGGTCTTTGATCTATAGAGGTTGTGTTGTCTTCTTCACTAAAGTTGGAACCTTTTTGCCCATTGAATCAACACAACATGCTACCTCTCTTCTCTTGACTTGTTTTACCCTTTGTATTGGAACTAGAACTTTTCTCAATTGATTTCTTCTCAATAAAACCCAATACCTAGTTTTTCTTCATCTCCCTTATAGTAGATAATGTTCATGTTCTCTTAATCATCTCAATTGACTGCGATTTGGAGAAGATAATTGTCTTCAGCTCTTAGCTTTCTCCTTTTCCTTGCTTCTGACTTTCTCTTTGGCGCTTCTGACTTGTATGAACTGAGTTCTCTTTAAAATAAAAGTCCAAAGGTATATTTATAAGCTTAAATTCGGACTTGGGCTTTACTTAAGTGAATTAATGAAATATTAAAAAGCCCAAGTCCAATCTTTAATTACAAATCCCGTAACTGGTGTACACCCTTCAATAAAGCGGATGTAACATTCTCAAATCAACTCTGAATTGACCTGTTAAACTTGCTAAATCTTCGTAACTCGATAAGGAAAAAATCTTCTTTACAACTCAGAGGCTGAATCCACGTTTAAGTAGCTCGAAATCAGCAATTACCACCAGTCTTCCAGATTTGTAGCTTCAACTTGTCAACTCTTCGAGATATTTCTTCTCGCCTTTGACTTCTTTACATGATCTAAGACTTTAATTCTTGATTCCTATCCTTGCTAGAATCATGGAACTACAAACTTTGCACAAAAACAACTCATTTAACGTGCAAAAGCTTAATAAATGAAAAATATTAAAATGCAAGGCGGGAAAATGAAATATAACGAATTAACACTAAAAGTTTATCTAATTAGTCAAATAATCACCTTAATGATGTCTCCTAAGGGCATATAATTAGAACAAAAGAGGAGACATCACATTGGGTTAAAGGTACTTATAAGGACGATTTGCCTCCAACACTCCTTTGTGTTATCGCACGAACTCTTTACTCAACACGTGCTCATATAGTTGATCCCAATCAAAAGCCTTCCATCTCTTTATTGGCGACGAATTTCGTAGTCGCAAGTAGAAATATTTGGAAACGATGTGCTTATTGAGTGAAAAAATTGATAAAAATAAAATTAATCGTCGTTGTTGATATTTTATCTGGTTACCCACAACGAAATTTGTCACTTGCGACGATTATTGTCGTCGCTAATAGGTGACTCGTATTTATAAATAGTGGACAAAACCCATTAACGCACTCCATTAAAAAACTTCCCTCCCTAATTTTCAAACTTCCCTCTCCAAGGACTTCTCCAGTCCGCACCCCGTAAAATGCCACATCATTAACAGGGCTTCCCAACACCATCTTACACGTGTGGGTCCTGATTATAGTTCAAAAACTCCATTAAATTGTCCAATATATGTATTTTCAAAAAATTCAAACTTGCTTTAATTCGTTTAAAATTAAGTACGTGTTTAACAATGTTTGGTTATGCGAACATAATGTGTATTATTGTGGTTTTTGTAGGGGTTATAATATATATTTTATATGGTTGTTATTTTTTAAGTATGTTTTTTTTCAATTTTTATTTGGTTATAATTATATTTTTATCTTTATTTAAGTGATGGGTCCACTTATTGAGAAAATTAGATTAAATCAAATAATTTTGTTACGAAGTAATATTTGTCGGGTGTTAGGAAATTTATTAATTTTGCAAAAACACATGGATAGTACGGGTCATTGTTTCAATAATTGAAAATTTCATATTAAAGATGTCAGAGTGGATCTTTTTAGATATGGGTTTTTATCAACATACGAGGTTTGATGAATAATGGTGAAAAAGAAGAAATTCCTGTCATAACCTAATCGTAGATGATGAAATCTTGAATGTGTATGATAATTTCAGACCTACTTTTGATGTTGGGGGTCACTCTGGTGACATCCAAATGGGTGATGAGAATTTTACTAGCCGGAGGCGCGGTTGTTTAATGCATTGTTTGAGAAAATGGAGACAGATTTGTAGCCCTGTTCTACTATGACGGGTTCCTTGAATTTCATATCCAAGTTAATACAAGTCAAATTTAAGAACAAGTGGACAATCACCTCTTTAACCAAAATTCTTCAATTGCTGTGTCGTGATTTGCCAGAAGGTCATACCTTACCTTCTTCTTATGAGGAGTTCAAAAAAAAAGCTGAAAAGTTTGAGTATGGAATACATCACGATCGATGTGTTTTTGAATGCTTGTGATTTGTATTATAATGAAAATAAAAAACTGGAGATCAGTATGTGGTGAATCTAGGTGGGATCCAAAGAAGGGGAAAAGTGCCACATAAGAAACTGCGTTATTTCACACTGTGCCAAGATTGCTGATTTCTCCATATTTGTAATATATTAATATAGGTTTGAGATATCATTTTAGGTGTATTTGATTAATTGTTAAGGCTTTTTTCCCCGTTATTTGATAAATTCTTAATTCGTGTCTTTATTTGGAGATTTATTACTTTTAGAGCATATGTGGTATAATTTGTGTGTTATTGTGAAGCTATTAAGGTTTATGGAATATAATTAGATGTCAAATCAATTACAAGGAGTTAAAGAAAGAAAATCAAGGAGAAATCAGGAGATAAAAGGGAATAAAGTTGAATTAGGAAAGAAAAAGCTGCCAAATGAAGTTGTCAAATCTGCAATGACGTCCACTAGAGTGAAGATAACTACAATTCGGCTTCAATTTTGTAAGAGACTTTAAAGGGTTAGATATATCTTTTCGATGCGGTCGTTTTGATATAAAGTACGCAAAATTTGGCCCCAGTAACGAAGGAGATATGACCAAAATAGTGAGCAGTGTTTATCATGTCTTATATTTAGGAAACAAATTTGAATTGGACTGGGACTCCAATTACTTGCCTTCCACTCCAATATTTCGATCTAGGGTTAAAAACACCTATAAATACACCCTATTTTCATTGTAAACATGTCCTTTCTTGGTCCTTAATTAGTATTACGCTTAGAAGTCACCAATCGAGCAAGTTGACAATATGTATCTTTATTTTAGTTCATTTCTTGACACCATGAACTAAGTTTCCCATATCTCGATAATAATAATCTCTGAATTCTGTTTTCTTCTATCTAAGTTTGTTTAGGGAAAACCTTTTTAAATCGATTGAGCTTCTTAACCTTTATATTTGTTTTATGTGCTTTGATGTATTGACTGTAGTTCTTGTTAGTGCACGAGTATAGACTACCCCATTAATAGCCGTTACATGGTCACCCAGAAGGGGTGTCTAATTGTTGATACACCACATAAACATCTAGTGTGCGGTATTGATCTTGCTGGGCTTGCCTAACTAGATGTCACTACGGTTTGAGAATAACCATCGACATTGCGCAGGGTCCCCTTACCCAAGTCTCCTGGTAATTGTTAGGTCGCCACCTTACTCTACCAGGAAGGGTGTTAGGAGGAATATAGAATCCTGACTACTTACTCCAAGAGCTTTAATCACCCTTATAACTAGTAGAAGAAATAAAAGGATAAGTGCATACTAGCAACCCTGAGCTATATATCTCAATTCATTCTTTCATATTTACTTTATTTGCATTAGTTTTTAGTTTGATCATTATCTCCCCAATTATTCATATTTATTTCACTGTCTTTTTATTCAAGCAACTATTCTTTACTACGCTTTCTTTTCTAATCCACAATTCTAACACACTAATTCCCTGCGAACGATCATACTTATTATCTATACTTGCATACAATCTGTGATACCTGCAGTGAGTATCGTGATTGGTTAGGGTGACAGTTCTTATCTTTATTATCATTACTTTATCACACCCTACCCACCACCAAGTTTTTGGCCCCGCTGCCGGGGACCTGTGTCTCGTTAGCGTGTGGGTTTAGTTTTTAGGGTAGTAGTTTTTAGTTATTTTTTCAGATTTACGCTTTCTTTTTATTTTTATCTCTTTCAGGTTCTGGTGTATGCTCGAGAATCCTGAAAATTTAATCATGGATTACAACAAACGTAAAAGAGAAGAAAAGAGACAAAGAGAAGCCATGTCTGTAGTAGAGGATAATTTAGTTCCACTTGAGGGAGATATTCTCAATAATCTCAACAATCAATGAATACTTATCCCTCAGGTAATAGCACCACAAGGATGAAATATCTGGAATAATCAATGTTGCGAACAAGATCTCCTAGGCTTGGGAACACCTTTTCGAGTTCAACCATTAAGGTATCGTCTTCTAGTGATCCAAGTACAAAGTTTAGGCCCGATCAGGGTATGCTTACTCAATTTGCAAGCTTTGGACTCTATAGTGGTACAACGATTCAAGATCTGGTAGGATCGATTCAGACGTTTATGCTGATTTGTGATGCCTACATTACTCCAGGCATTACAGGCGAGCAATTGTATTGCCATATGTTTTCATTTTTCTTGACCGGAAGTGCTGGTGATTGGCTAGGTAGACAAGTGATGTCTCCTCATTTGTGATAATTAAATATACTTCAGAGACATCATTTTAGGCGTATTTATTAGTTTATAGGTCGATATTAGCTTAATTTAGTGCACTTTCCTATTTTGAGTCTTGATTTAGTAAAATAATATTTTTAGAGCATATTGGGTTTAATTGTTTATTTAGTGTGAAGCTTTAAAGATAATTATGGAGATTAATTAGAGTCCAAGTCAAAGACTACAAGATATGCATGGAAATTGGAGATAGAAGGAAACAGAGTTCAATTAGGAAAAGGAAAAGCTGCCTAAATCTGAAATTCTGCACCACACGCCTAAAGAAGTGGTGATAACTCCAAGAAAGAAGCCGATTTTGGTAAATTCCTTTCATAGGGACGTAGATAATTCGCTGAGGATTCTTTTGGTATATTATGGAGCAAAAACCGACCAATAACGAAGAAGATATGCTCAAAACAGTTCAGCAGTAATTATCTTTATTTCCATACGAATTAGAGTTGGGCTTGGAGTCCACCACTTACTTCTCCTTCAAGAAAACGAATTAGGTCTTCCTATACCCTATAAATACAGCCTCTTAACATTAGAAAATCATCCTTGGCCAGACCCTAAGGCCAAGAGGAAGCTGCAACACAAGAGAAGAAGTCTGGAAGGAGCAGAACACCATATGTCTTCTTCAATCTCTTATTCTGTAATTCTTTTCTCTTCTTTTCTTAGTATGAATTAATTCCATTAGTTTGAGTTTTAGCATATATGTATGAACCCTAGTTTTGATTGACATCTATCTAATTTGGGAATTTAATGTTTTAAATTGAATTTTTTTTATTCTCTGTTTATGTGTTTGGATTTATATTCTGTGTTCTTGTGGAACCGCAGCCATATAGAATTACCATCTTGTAATTAGGTCACCACTAACAACGGTGTTTAATTGCATGTTTAGCACCTAACGTCTAGTACAAGGTCTGATCTGACAACCCAACCTAGCTAGATAATCACTATGGTTTAGTTCTTGTGACTATTTACCAATTACAGGAAAAGTTTGCTTAGGAAGCCTTATTGACACAGGTAAATCCTATTTTAAACTACCGATAGCGAATTGGAACCGATTATTGAAATACTACCTAATTCACCCTTACATGTTTAGATCGGCAAAACTAGTGGGGATTGCATGCTATTTACTCAAGCTAAACCTTCATACTATCTTCTTTTCTTTTCTGTTATTTAATTTTCTGTCTTTTAATTTATTAGTTTAGTTTTCTCTTTATAAAAACAAAATAAAAATATATTTTTCTTTCTTTCTCTTGTGTATTATCTTTTCTATCTTTAATATTTGCACTTGATAATTTGCATAAGTTCTCTCTAACTTCCGTCAGTCTCTGAGGAACGAATCTTCTTATCATTAAAACTTGCATACGTCCTGTAATACTTGCAGTACCGTGTTAGCTTAGGGTGTTTAGTTTGCATCTAAATTATATCATCTTTTTATCACACCTTAGGCCACACCAAGTTTTTGGCGCCGCTGCCGGGGACTACATCGTTAGTCCTTGTGCAATTATCTTGTGCTTTTATTTTAGTTAGTTTTATTTTACGCTTTTCTTTTTAGTTTTTGTCTTTACAGATTTTTTCTAGGCGAGAGCAGATTTATTAGGAGAAGGAAGTTTCGTATTACTAGATCCTGCAGCAATGGATGAGATGAACCAGCTAATGGCTGAATTAAATGAACAATTTGCTCAAGGAAATCCAGTACATACATCACCTTCATGTCCTAGTTGTGGAGCAAGAGATCACTCGAGGGAATACTGCATGAATAATCCAGCTTCAATTTCCTTCATACCTTATCAAAGAAACCATTATTATGATGGTTATTATCAATCCCAAGGAAATTACGCTGATTATCAGCCCCCACAAAATTACAATTGGGTCGGAGATCAACAGACTTATTATCATAATAACCATTATCATGATGATTATTATCAACCACGACCACAATCTTACTATCCTCCACAACCTATCTATCAAGAAGCGCCGATTTATAATGAATCTTATCAAGAACCACCTCCTTATTCAATGCAGCAAACCGTACAAGATTAACCTTCGAGTTCGAATTTAACCATGGCTAAGATAATGAACCTAATTGAAGATATGGAGATTAGCCAGCAAAGATTCCAAAACTCACAGAATGCGCTTAAGAAGATGGAGCAGACAGTGTCACAAATGGTGAATAAACTTCAAATCTTTGCAGAAGGGCAACTCCGAAGTGGTACTAGTGCTCCAGAAAACAATGTTTGTCATGCAGTTGAGTTAAGAAGTGGAAAACAACTACCTCCACCAAGACCAGAACCAGAACCAGTCCCTATTCCAGAAAAGGGGGGGGGAGAAGAAACAACAGAAGATAAGGTCGAAGAGGTAGTTGAACAAAAAAGTGTCCCAGAGAAGACACCAGAAAAGAAAGAGAGTCCAGTAGTAAGCAACACATGTCCTCCACCACCATACCCTTCGTGTGTCAGAAAAAAGGACAATGACCTGGAATTCAAGAAGTTCGTTGACATGGTGAGCAAATTAGAGATTAAAATACCGTTTGTAGAAGCTCTCAAGAGAATGCCGACATATATAAAATTCATAAAGGACATTCTTTCTAACAAACGAAGATTTGAAACTGAGGATTTGAGTGGATCATCAGAGGAGTGTGATACTATCGAGTTACCACCAGAAACACCCCTTCCCACGACATCTTGGACGGCACCATCCATGATTATAAAGAATCGAGCTGAAAAGTTCGTGGGAATTAGAGGCAAAGGGTGGAAATTTCGTCATTCTTAATCAAGGTAACACGTCTAACTTTAAAAGACGTTAAACAAAAGTGCTATACGGGAGACAACCCGTGATTTCTTTTATGTTTTTACGTTTCCAGTTTTTTTAATTTAATTTTAGTTTAGTTGTTTTTAGTTGATATGCATATTTGAGAAAGGTATTAGTGTTTTTGATGCTTAGGTATTGGAGAAATCGAGTTTGGGAGGAGAAAACGAATTTTTTCAGAAAAATCAGACCCTCGGTCCGGTATACCGCGCCTTAGCCCCGGTATACCGCAGAGGAGAAAACCCGTAATACGGGTAGGTGACACGGGTTTTATGCCGAGATTAAAAAAACCTAGAAAATTAGCTCCGGTATACCGGGCCCGATGGCCGGTATACCGCCCACACTCGCTCTGTCGAAAAAAAAAAATTTGACACAATCTGAGAAAACTTCGGCAAGTCATATCTTTGCGCTCGGATGTCGGAATCAGGTGATCTTTGAGCCTAAACTGCATAACTTTTCGAGATCTAGCTGTTGGGGAGGTTTTCGTTCCCTACCGGTATACCGGCCAGAAGTCCGGTATGCCGGCCTGAAAACCCGTGCCACGGGGTGTCACCACGGGTTTTATGCCGAGAGGAAAAATTTCGAAAGCCAGAACTCCGGTATACCGGGACCCACGGCCGGTATACCGCCCGGAACTGCTGGAGAGAGAAAAAAATCGCGTTTTTCAGGTTATAAGGGTGAGGAGGTTGCTCTATTACGAATTTTTCAATCCTTAAGCTTCTCCTTCTTCCCCAAAACTCTTCCAACTCCATGGAAGCTTCATCAAACCTTCCTTAATCATCAAAACACTACCCAATCACCATAAAAACACATCCAATTCATTCCCCACATCATTACAAAGAAGATTCAACCACCCATATCATACCAAAACACCTTGAATCCAAGAATCAAAAGCTTAAATTTCAAAAATTCATCCTACAATTTCTTAAATCCAAGCCAATCCATGAAGAATACATCTTACCCACATAGAGAATCATCATCAAATCACCCTTCCTAACCCAAATTAAGCTTGTACAACCAATAATCAAAAGTTCAAATTTCAAAGAGTGGTTAAAGCTTTGAGTTGGGGGTCAGTTGAGATGATTAAGAGAACATGAACATTATCTACTATAAGGGAGATAAAGAAAATAAAGGTATTGGATTAATTGAGAAGAAATCAAGTGAGAAAAGTCCTAGTTCCAATTCAAAGGGTAAAACAAGTTGAGAAAAGAGAGGTCAGCTAGCTGTGTGTGATTCAATGGGCAAAAAAAGGTTCTAACTTTAGTGAAGAAGACAACACAACCTCTATAGATCGAGACCCTACACCCAAAGAAAAAGAGAAAGCTTCAAGGGCCCTGATAGCTTCTCCGAGGAAACAATTAAAGGAGCTACCCTTTTTCTTATAAGAAAGTATTTGAAGAAGAAGTTGAAGGGGAATACATGAAGATTCATGGAGATTTGGAAAGATTAGGTTGGTCTACGCTCATGGTAAGACATTCTAAAAACGTTCTTTTTGTGAATTGTATTGTGTGAGAAGAAGAAGAAGATGTGGCACAGTTGATCTATGAGGAGGTGATACGGATTTTTGATCTCTCCCATGACGTTATTTAATGCAATATCCTATTATGATCACGTGTCTTGATCGGAAACTGAAAAAGAAGTTGGGTGAAGAAGAAACACATGAATTTAAGATGAGTAACAATATTGACAATGCTTGGATCATTAAAGCGTTGAGAGTAATTACGCAACTTTCAAAAGAAGAAAGGAGTACCTCACAAAACTCCTCGAGCAATCAAAGAAAAATCCAGCAAAATCCTATCTTGGATGTCGATAAGGAGAGGTAATAGCCTCGAAGAGTATGTTTTCTTTCTTCCCTACCATTTCTTTATGTGCAATATGTATGCTAATTTTAAATTTTATTCTTTCTTGAGTCTTTTTCGAGTCGTGGGGACACGACTCATTTTTGAGTTGGGGGTGGGGATTCGTTGTCCTCATCTTCCTTTTTGTTTTTTTTCATAAAATTTAAATTTTTTTGGGTTGAATTAGGGATAGAATATCTTTGAATGTACCAATTTGAGCATGATTTAATTAAGTTAATGACAATAAGTAGTATGTTTTTGAAAGATGTTACAAGTTTGTTTAGATGCATGTATGAAAACAGGAAATAAAAGATAGAAAAGTTAATGAGCAATGCTAAGAAGTTACGTTGAAACTTAGGGAAATTATTTGGTGTGTAGAACGTGAGGCTTGAAAATTAGTTGAAATCCCGCTTATCTATGAACTAATAATGAAAAAGTAACAAAATCCGGTAGTTAGAAAAATGAATAAGGCAGTTCTTTCATGTTAAAACACTTGAAGCCTTTTATACCTTCTCACCCTTTTATTTGATTATGTTATTATTTATCCGTCTTAGCCCCTCTGAGCCTTTCTAAAGCCTTTTATTTGAAACACATGATAGTCCATACCCTTAGTTTGTAGGGCTTATCTATATGACCCGCACTCGAATCGCAAAACCTGAAACAAGTTGTTTTAGAGCTTGAGTTTGGGGTGGTGGGTTTCATCATTCGGGAACATTGGGTTTTGGGAATTATATTTGTGATTTTATTGATTATAAAATTGTTATTATTGTAACCCTTTGCCAGGGTAATAGTGAATGAAAAAGAAGCTACGAGCTAAATTTGCCAACAAGGGCATAAAAAGAAAGAATATATATATGAAAAAATAGTGTGATATCTCAACATCAAAAAGAGAATCATAGCTATACAAAAGAAAAATTGATATGAAAAGAAAATATATATTCGGACCGGCAAAGTGGATTTGATATCATCAAAGGTTGTATTTGGGATTTATTGGGGATGCAAGTCAAAAGCATCAATAAATTGGGTTGAGTGAGAACATCTTCGAGTGAAAACTCAAGCTCTAGGGCGATTCGTTGATGGCTAGTGAGGAGAGAGCCAAAAGCTCACTTTTCATTATCCAAATATACCACACCCGTCCTTAAGCCAAGTTATAACCAAGACCTTAGGATTTCTAACTGCTTGGTTGAGAAACAGTTGAGCTATTAGGTAGTAGGTAAGTGGACCATTGAATGCTATATTAGGGCCTATGAACAACCTATAGCCATTAACCTGAACTAAGTTATCATCCTCTCCTTCTGGCATTGCGAAGTTAATCTGGACTTGAATTTATGGATTGTTGATTACATGTGTATTAATCATACTTGTGCATTATTTCTTGAGCATTACTACATGAGACTTTTTAGATTTTTTGCTTTAGGATAATTCATTGTGTTCTGTTCTTATTCTCCTCCTACTTCTTCTTCTTGACTACCCTACTGTTCTTTACTTTTATTGTATCGGGACAATACAACTTTGAGTTGGGGGTCTTGATGTCTCCTCATTTGTGATAATTAAATATACTTCTGAGACATCATTTTAGGCGTATTTATTAGTTTATAGGTCGATCTTAGCTTAATTTAGTGCACTTTCCTATTTTGAGTCTTGATTTAGTAAAATAATATTTTTAGAGCATATTGGGTTTAATTGTTTATTTAGTGTGAAGCTTTAAATATAATTATGGAGATTAATTAGAGTCCAAGTCAAAGACTAGAAGATATGGAAAGAGATATGCATGGTAATTGGAGATAGAAGGAAACAGAGTTCAATTAGGAAAAGGAAAAGCTGCCTAAATCTGAAATTCTGCAGCACACGCCTAAAGAAGTGGTGATAACTCCAAGAAAGAAGCCGATTTTGGTAAATTCCTTCCATAGGGACGTAGATAATTCGCTGAGGATTCTTTTGGTATATTATGGAGCAAAAACCGACCAATAACGAAGAAGATATGCTCAAAACAGTTCAACAGTAATTATCTTTATTTCCATACGAATTAGAGTTGGGCTTGGAGTCCACCACTTACTTCTCCTTCAAGAAAACGAATTAGGTCTTCCTACACCCTATAAATACAGTCTCTTAACATTAGAAAATCATCTTTGGCCAGACCCTAAGGCCAAGAGGAAGCTGCAACACAAGAGAAGAAGTCTGGAAGGAGCAGAACACCATATGTCTTCTTCAACCTCTTATTCTGTAATTCTTTTCTCTTCTTTTCTTAGTATGAATTAATTCCATTAGTTTGAGTTTTAGCATATATGTATGAACCCTAGTTTTGATTGACATCTATCGGATTTGGGAATTTAATGTTTTAAATTGAATTATTGTTTTTATTCTCTGTTTATGTGTTTGGATTTATATTCTGTGTTCTTGTGGAACCGCGGCCATATAGAATTACCATCTAGTAATTAGGTCACCACTAGCAACGGTGTTTAATTGCATGTTTAGCACATAACGTCTAGTACAAGGTCTGATCTGACAACCCAACCTAGCTAGATAATCACTATGGTTTAGTTCTTGTGACTATTTACCAATTACAGGAAAAGTTTGCTTAAGAAGCCTTATTGACACAGGTAAATCCTATTTTAAACTACCGATAGCGAATTAGAACCGATTATTGAAATACTACATAATTCACCCTTACATGTTTAGAACGGCAAAACTAGTGGGGATTGCATGCTATTTACTCAAGCTAAACCTTCATACTATCTTCTTTTCTTTTCTGTTATTTAATTTTCTGTCTTTTAATTTATTAGTTTAGTTTTCTCTTTATAAAAACAAAATAAAAATCTATTTTTCTTTCTTTCTCTTGCGTATTATCTTTTCTATCTTTAAGTATTTGCACTTGATAATTTGCATAAGTTCTCTCTAACTTTCGTCAGTCTCTGAGGAACGAATCTTCTTATCATTAAAACTTGCGTACGTCCTGTAATACTTGCAGTACCGTGTTAGCTTAGGGTGTTTAGTTGCATCTAAATTATATCATCTTTTTATCGCACCTTAGGCCACACCAACAAGCACCAAATACAATTAATACTTGGGATGAACTACAAGCCACGTTCTTCAACCGTTTCTATCTGAAGAGTATGGGATTAAAAGTTCAGATGAAGCTTGCTAGTTTTTTCAAAGAGAATGATGAAAAAGTAGGAGATTGGTGTCTCCTGGTGTGTATAAAATCACACCCCTTGAAGGAGGGACATTAACCGCAAGTGTACGGGTCATCCAAGTAATAATCTGATGTCTCCCTATTTGTTCTAATTCTTAGCCCATTGGAGACATCCTTTTAGGTGAATAAATGAGTTATTTGATAGGCTTTTAGGCTTAATTGATCATATTGCACTTTCTCCCCTTGGAAATTAACTATTTGCAGAATCTGAGCTTTTGTGCGTAAATTTGACTATTTTTAATGCAAAGTTAATTGGTTCTTGAATTTCATGAAAGACCAATCCAAGGAGAATAAGTGAGAATAAAGTCTTAGTGTATTTTAGAGTGTTAGGAAATGATTTCTAGTCGAGTTTCTATTTTTAGAGTACACTTTCCTATTTTGATTTCTTGATTTATTGATTTATTCTTTTTAAGCATATGCGGTTTAATTATTTATTTAATGTGAAGCTTTAAGAGATAAATGGTAATTACTTAGAGGCCAAGTCAAGATAAAGATGAAAGGAAAGAAGATTTATATGGAAATAAGAAGATTTGGTAAAGATATATTCAAAGGAGGAAAAGATAAAGCTGCCTTTTGAAATCTGAAATCCAGCCACGTTTTAGGAATTAAATCATAATAAAAGATTGGCTAGGATTCTGGACGAATGGTCTGCACCAATAGAAAGAGCTTTCCAAGACAAGTGGTTTCATATATTGGAACTTCTCAAACGGATAAGTATTCAAAAAGATATGACCAAATCAAATCAGCAGAATCTTATCTTTTAGAGCTACGAATTTAAGAGTCTTTGACTTGTCTTCCACTCCAAGCAAATTCGACCTAGGGTCTTCTAACACCTATAAATACACCCCTTAGACCTCATTATTCAGTACCTCTCACAATTTATTCAATATCCTTAGAGAGAGCGTCAAGAGGCGGAAGTAAGAGCAGAAGCTGGAGACTGTCTATATCTCCAACAACAGTTCAAGCCAATTCCTCTATCTAGGTTCTTATTTTATTTTTGTTATTAGGACATGTATATTATTAATTTCTTTTTAGTTTTTACTTTCAATATGAGCTAAACCTTAATTGCTTGAGAATCGCAATAAAGGGATGAACCCTAATTAATTTAATTTATGTTTTGAATTTGGGATTGTTATGATTTAAATTGAATTAGGTCTTAGGTATTGGTTATTACTTTGTTTTTATTACTAATTCTTTTCCGCGCAACTAGAATTAGCTTTTAGTATTTGGGCTATTCACTTTAGTGGCGAAGTGATCATCCGACAGGGGGGTTTGAATACAGATCTAGGTAATACCCGTGTAATGTCCGTTATTGACCGACAGGCTTAACTAGTTACATAGCCAAAGAGGTAAATGCATATCATCCGAAAAGCCATATTCGACCATGCAGGTGTTTATGATACTTTAGGATAGCTTCTAGGTCCACCCGACAGGGGGCTAGGAGATATTAGAGTCCCGACTAATATTATAGTTCCAATTCTACCCTTAAACATAGCATAGATTATATTGATTAAGTGGATTCCTTGCGAGACTCAAGTATAGCTCATATCTGCATCTAGTCCTTTAATATTTATTTTCAGTAATTTATTTTCATGCATTCTTAGGATTAATATAAAAACCAAATAAATATTTCTCATCTTTTATTTTCTGTATTTGCAATTACTACTACTTATCCGTTGAACACTTGGGTTATACCAGTCCAATCCCTGAGAACGAATCCGACTTATCGGAGTATTACTTGGACAACCGTACACTTGCGGTATTGTGGTTCCTTTTATTTATCGCATTAATTTTATAACACCCCAGGACCCACCAAGTTTTTGGCGCCGCTGCCGGGGATTGCAGCGTGTGACCCCGGTGTTTAATCTGTAAGTAGTTTTAATTGTTTATTTATTTTTATTTTTCAGTTTTACGCTTGGTTTTTGTTTTGTTTTGTTTTTACAGGTTCTTTATTTAGGTAATGATCAAGAGATTTGATTGAAAGATGTATAGAGGACATTACCCAGATCCCGATCCATATGACTATTGGGAAGACTCTTCGGGACAACAACAATGGGGTAGTAACTTCTACCAACAATCCTATCAATACCCGCAAGAGCAGGATTGGAACAACCAATGGATCGGGAATAATCAACAACAACCGTCATATCACTATCAACAAGAACATGAATGGAACAACCAGTGGGTTGAAAACATTCAACAACCTCCACCTTCACCACAAATTTCCCAGTTATATAGATCAATTACATAACTCATAGGCTTATATGAACAATCGCAGAAGTTAGCAGATGAACAAGATTCCCGCTTGCAAGAAATGCAAAAGGAGCTAGACGAAATAGAATCCATACTTAATTCTCAGCATTCTGCCGATAGTATCAAGTCTTATGAAGAGGAAAGGGATCAACTGGAAGAAGTAGTTGAGGAGGAGGTGTTGAAGAAAGATATCAGTGATAGTGATATGACCATCATGCCGGTTATAAATGAAGACCACCATGTGGTTGGCAATCCTTTTAGCATGGTGGAAGAAGGAGTAGCAACAAAAATCCTATAAATTGAAACTGAGGTTGCTATTCCTATGGTGCGTGCACATGATCATGATACAGAACGCAACCAAGAAAAAGAGGTGATCGAGATTATTAAGATTCCACATCAAGAATATGATGAAGTAATAATGGAAGATTGGGTTGAAAGCGAAGACGAATGTGAAGTGGTTGAGGAATCCATCGAAGAATTCAAAGTTCACAATGAAAAAGAAATCGAATCCCCACCACAAAAAGTTCACCAATCACTATATCCACCACAACTCATCATTAGAGATAACATATTGGAATCACCTCTATTACTACAAATGATCAATAGGTGCTACGCAAGAAAGGTGCTACACCGCGAGAGTAAAGCGGCAAGGAGGAGCACCTACCCACCACACTTTAAAGAGGAACGCGAGATTAAAGAGAATGAAAACGAGCTTATACCGTTGAGGACGGTTATCTACTATCGTGTGGTGAAGAACACGTTTCGTCGTGAAAGTAAGAAGGCGAAACGGAGATACTACCCTCCCCCTTTCAGAGATCGACTAAATAAAATTTTAAGGGGGAAGGTTTCAAAGCTTACATACCAAGGACGAGGCGAATTCAAGCGGAGGAGAACCGCAAGGGCCTCAATACCATCTTCATGGAAGGTAACGCGTCGAACTTAAAGACGTAATAAACAAAAGTGCTTCTTGGGGGACAACCCATGTTTTAATTGCTTTAAGTTTTTGTTAAGTTTTAGTGTCTACTTTTAAAAGAAATGAGAAAGGTAGTGTGTTATTGGTGCAGGAATTGAAGAAAGGAATCACTTGGAAAAATTCGCAGGTCGGTCCGGTGCACCGCACCAGACCCCCGATATACCGCGCCTGAAAAACCCGTACCACGGGGTGGCCCCCACGGGTTTTATACAGAAAGGAGAAAAAAATTTGATGCGCGGTCCGGTATACCGCGTGAGATGTCCGGTATACCGCAGGAGGGAAAAACCCGTACCACGGGTTAGGTACCGCGGGTTTTTTGACGGAGTTGGTGCGGACTACCCCATGCACCGCACCCCTACACCGCAGGGCAAAAACCCGTGCCACGGGGTGCTAGCACGGGGTCAAGACAGGAGCGAGAAAAAACGAAACAACAGAAGCTGCGGTACACCGCGGCTTAGGTCCGGTGCACCGCGCTATGGCGGTTTGTGAGGAGTTTGAGGCCCATTCAACTTCTTACCTTGTCAAGATAAAACCCTAGCCTCCCCCAATACGAATTTTCCAGATTCTAACCCTTATGTACCTGCACAAAGAACACTACAACACCAAAGAACATTAAATCCCTCCTCATAATCCATTCCAAACACACATCTAACACCAAAATCCTTCAAGAACATCAAGAAATCTTCTACTTCAAGCTTAAGCCTCTTCATCACAACTTCAATCCTATTCATTAAACCTTCCCCAAGCCATTACATATCCATTACCCATCTCATATAACGCCATAATCCTTCATTACAAATCCTCAAAACATCAAATTTCAAAACTCTTCTCTAGTTTTTGATTATTTGAAGTTTTGAGTTTGGGGTTCATTGAGATGACAAAGATTGGAAGGTCAAGAATACCATGAAGAGGAAGAGGAAGTTGGAGAACCTCTTATTACTTTTGGGTGTTGAGATATAGTCGAAAGAATGGAAACTTTGGAGGATAATCATGAAGAGGTGTTGAAACCCATAGGAAAAATCACAAAAGAGTGGGGAGCTTATGCAAATCATATTACGTGGAGTGAGCAATGTTCAACATGCCACCTACGCAACACAAGGAGCTCAACCTACACGCAACAATGGAAACCAGCTTCGTGCTGGTTCAGATACGTTTTCCTATCCCTTTCTTATTTGTTTTAATTGTTTAATTGCTGTCTTGAGTCTTTTTCGAGTCGTGGGGACACGACTCATTTTTGAGTTTGGGGTGGGGTTCGTTGCCTCATCCCAATTTTATGTGTTTTACAGTTTTTTTTTTAATTTTAGTTTGAGGAATGTTTTGACTGTAGAGCTGTAGAGTGTTTTAAATGCCCCCATCAAGCATGCTTTTCATGAATTAATGATAGAAAATAGTTGACTTTAGGAGTTAGTATAAACTGAACTTTAATTGCATGCAAATATGAGATGATTGATAGGAAGAATTAATGAACAAAGCATAAGAAGTAAACGTGTGCTTAAGGATAATGGGTGGTTTGTAGATCGTGAGATCTAAATGAGTAGAGAACCCACTTAGGTATGAACTAGAGACAAGTTGTGTAAATAGGAAGATGATAGAGGCAGTTCTTTGTTAGCCCTTTGAATCCTTTTTGGCTGTCTATCCCTGAATTAATTTTATCCTTCTTAGACAAATTTTTAGCCTTTAAGCCTTTCTTTTGACGCCACATTATAAGCCAATTTCCCTTTAGATTGTTAGGCATGACCATATGACCCGCACTTGAATCACGATCCTGAGACTTCCTGTCTTGAGCTTGAGTTTGGGGTGGTGGGTCCACTATATGGGAATTTACATTGGGTTGGGATTTTTGAGCTTATCAATGATGCTTTGTGCTTTACATGATGATGATTCACAGGTTTATTGTATTGTAACCCTTTGCCGGGGTAATAGTGAATAGAAAAGAAGCTTCGAGCTCAAGTTATGAATAGGCATAACTGTGAAAAATAGCATGATATCTCAACATCATAAAGAGAGTCATAGCTATAAGAAAAAAACGAATGATTTGAAAAGAATATACATATTCGGACCGGCAAAGTGGAAATTTTTAAGTGAATCATCTTTAGTACTTATTGTATTAATTTGGGGACGCTAATTAAGCACGTCAATTGGGTTGAGTGAGAACATAATTCAAGTGTAAACTCAAGCTCTTGGACAGTTTGTTGATGGAAAGTGAGGAGAGAGCCACAAGCTCACTTCAAATTTACCAAATATACATACCATACCGTCCTTCAGCCTATGCTAAAACCATAAAGACCTCGTGATTCCTAGATGCACAGTGAGTTAATAGGGATTATTCTAAGTGGAACATTCAACACAAGTAAGGATCGAGGAACACCCTATAGCCACCATCTTGAGATAAGTAATAAGCGTAACCTTCTAGCACTGTGAAATTAATTTTTGATTGATATTATTTTGTGTTTGATTTTGCATGATAAGTGTAGGTGTATATTAATTCCTAGATTAGACTATATGAAATTTGTTTTAAGCTTTGCTTTGGGATTATTTTCTAGATTCTACCTTCTGCATTCACCTAAAAGATCCTTTGTTTTTATTTTACTTTGTCGGGACGACAAAGGTTTGAGTTTGGGGTCTTGATGTCTCCCTATTTGTTCTAATTCTTAGCCCATTGGAGACATCCTTTTAGGTGAATAAATGAGTTATTTGATAGGCTTTTAGGCTTAATTGATCATATTGCACTTTCTCCCCTTGGAAATTAACTATTTGCAGAATCTGAGCTTTTGTGCTTAAATTTGACTATTTTTAATGCAAAGTTAATTGGTTCTTGAATTTCATGAAAGACCAATCCAAGGAGAATAAGTGAGAATAAAGTCTTAGTGTATTTTAGAGTGTTAGGAAATGATTTCTAGTCGAGTTTCTATTTTTAGAGTACACTTTCCTATTTTGATTTCTTGATTTATTGATTTATTCTTTTTAAGCATATGCGGTTTAATTATTTATTTAATGTGAAGCTTTAAGAGATAAATGGTAATTACTTAGAGGCCAAGTCAAGATAAAGATGAAAGGAAAGAAGATTTATATGGAAATAAGAAGATTTGGTAAAGATATATTCAAAGGAGGAAAAGATAAAGCTGCCTTTTGAAATCTGAAATCCAGCCACGTTTTAGGAATTAAATCATAATAAAAGATTGGCTAGGATTCTGGACGAATGGTCTGCACCAATAGAAAGAGCTTTCCAAGACAAGTGGTTTCATATATTGGAACTTCTCAAACGGATAAGTATTCAAAAAGATATGACCAAATCAAATCAGCAGAATCTTATCTTTTAGAGCTACGAATTTAAGAGTCTTTGACTTGTCTTCCACTCCAAGCAAATTCGACCTAGGGTCTTCTAACACCTATAAATACACCCCTTAGACCTCATTATTCAGTACCTCTCACAATTTATTCAATATCCTTAGAGAGAGCGTCAAGAGGCGGAAGTAAGAGCAGAAGCTGGAGACTGTCTATATCTCCAACAACAGTTCAAGCCAATTCCTCTATCTAGGTTCTTATTTTATTTTTGTTATTAGGACATGTATATTATTAATTTATTTTTAGTTTTTACTTTCAATATGAGCTAAACCTTAATTGCTTGAGAATCGCAATAAAGGGATGAACCCTAATTAATTTAATTTATGTTTTGAATTTGGGATTGTTATGATTTAAATTGAATTAGGTCTTAGGTATTAATTATTACTTTGTTTTTATTACTAATTCTTTTCCGCGCAACTAGAATTAGCTTTTAGTATTTGGGCTATTCACTTTAGTGGCGAAGTGATCATCCGACAGGGGGGTTTGAATACAGATCTAGGTAATACCCGTGTAATGTCCGTTATTGACCGACATGCTTAACTAGTTACATAGCCAAAGAGGTAAATGCATATCATCCGAAAAGCCATATTCGACCATGCAGGTGTTTATGATACTTTAGGATAGCTTCTAGGTCCACCCGACAGGGGGCTAGGAGATATTAGAGTCCCGACTAATATTATAGTTCCAATTCTACCCTTAAACATAGCATAGATTATATTGATTAAGTGGATTCCTTGCGAGACTCAAGTATAGCTCATATCTGCATCTAGTCCTTTAGTATTTATTTTCAGTAATTTATTTTCATGCATTCTTAGGATTAATATAAAAACCAAATAAATATTTCTCATCTTTTATTTTCTGTATTTGCAATTACTACTACTTATCCGTTGAACACTTGGGTTATACCAGTCCAATCCCTGAGAACGAATCCGACTTATCGGAGTATTACTTGGACAACCGTACACTTGCGGTATTGTGGTTCCTTTTATTTATCGCATTAATTTTATAACACCCCAGGACCCACCATAATCCGATAGACGGGTTCCGATTTCAGGGACGGATGGATATGACTTATGGTGTTTATATTAAAGATTTGATGAAGAAGGATATAGGATTAGAGTGAAGATTTCTTGGTGTTTTTTTGAAGGATTTGATGTTGTTTACTTGTTAGAAGGGGTTTAGAGGGAAGGATTTGTGATGCTTGGGTGTTTTAATGGTGTTTTGAAGGTATTTAATGAGCTTTGGTTCGTCTATAATGGTGTCTTGTGTGAGAGTCCATGATAAAAAGAAGAGAATTTGGTTCTAAAAGGGTTTAGGTTAGAAACCGTCATACTGACCGGCGTACCGAGCTTCTCACCGGCTAACCGGTGGTGCTTTTCTTCCTTCTTCTTCTACACACAACCTTTTGTGTCCACCCATCAATTAAATACACTCTTCGTCGAGAGCTGGACCGGCATACCAGTCAGATGACCGGGTAGCCGGTCGTGAAGGACAAAATTCACCGACGCAATCTGAAGCTGCGTGTAAGTAGCTCGCGAACAGAGAGTTGGGAATATTTTCTAGATTCTACCTTCTGCATTCACCTAAAAGGGGCCTTTGTTTTAATTTTACTTTGTCGGGACGACAAAGGTTTGAGTTGGGGGTCTTGATGTCTCCCTATTTGTTCTAAATATTAGCCCTCTGGAGACATCATTTTAGGTGAATAATTGACTTATCAACTAGACTTTTATGCATATTTTGTCATATTACACTTTTCCCCCTTGGAATTTAAATATTTGCATTTTCTGAGCTTTTGTGCGTAAATTTGACTATTTTTAGTGCAAAGTTAAATAGGTTCTTGAATTTCATGAAAGACCAATCTAAGGAGGAGAAGTGAGAATAAAGTCTTAGTGTATTTTAGAGTGTTAGGAAATGTTTTTACTCGAGTTTCTATTTTTAGTGTGCACTTTCCTATTTCTATTTCTTGAATTATTGATTTATTCTTTTTAATCATATGCGGTTTAATTATTTATTTAATGTGAAGCTTTAAAAGATAAATGGTAATTTCTTAGAGACCAAGTCTAGTTAGAAAAGGAAAAGAAAAGGATTTACATGGAAATAAGAAGATTTAGGAAGGATATATGCAAAGAAGGAAAAGATAAAGCTGCCTTATGAATCTGAAATTCCAGCCACGTTTTAAAGATCAGTCCATAACTTACGACTTGCTAGGAATCTGGACGAGTGGTTTGCACTAATAGAAAGCTCTTTCCAAGACAAGCAGTTTCATATATGGGAACTTCTCAAACGGTTAAGTATTGAAAAAGATATGACCAAATCAAATCAGCAGCAAAATCTTACCTTTCCTAGATTTTAGGGTTACGAATTAAAGAGTTCTTGACTTGTCTTCCACTCCAAGTACATTCGACCTAGGGGTTTCTAACACCTATAAATACACCCCTAAGCCTCTTCTTTTACACACACTTCATATAATTATCAAAGAGGCTTAAGGATTCAAGTCAGAGCAAGCAGGAAGGAAGAAAGCTAGGAGCTGGAGACTGTCTATATCTCCAATTCAAAGCCAAACCCAACCTCTTCATTAGGTTTATTTATTTTCTTTCTGTAAAACATTATGTCTTTTAATTTATTTGTTTTAGTTTTATTTTCCTTTATGAGCTAAACTTCTTAAGTGCTTGAGAATCGCTATAAGGGTTGAACCTTAATTTATTTAATTGATGCTTTCTGATTTGGGATTTTTACAATTTAATTCAAATTGAGTAATTTAGTATTGTTTGTTATCGTAAGTTAATTTCACTATTTTTAATCTGATAAATTAGACATAGGTTTGAGTAATTAGGCTATTCACTTTGGTGGGGAAGTGATCATCTTGACGGGGGATTTAATTACTGACATAGATAATAAACGTAAGATAGAAATTATTGATCCTGACGGACTTAGTTAATCTTATACCCAATTGGGTAGAGAACCTGACATTCGAAGGTGGATTATGATCGCCCTGGTGGGGTTTGTAACACCTGAGAATAGCTCCTAAGTCCACCCTGACGGGGGTTAGGATAATCTAGATCCCGACTATTACTAGTTACTAATTTGTCCCTTAGAAGAAGCATTGATTAAGTTTATTTTGGTGAAACCTAGCGTGACTCAAGTACTACTCTCTCATCTTTTAGTCTCTTCATATTTATTTTCTTGCATTAGTTTAATTTTAGTTTAATATTTACTTTATTTGCACTTTAGTCCTTTAAACAAAAACAAAATAAAAATCTATTTCCTTTACTTTTAATTTTCATTCAAGCAACTATTTCCATTTATTGCATAACACTTTAATCATACCTAATCCGTCCCTGAGATCGAAATCCCGTTTACCGGATATTACTTGGACGACCCGTACACTTGCGGTACGTGTCTTGCTTTTTTAGGTGTGTTTATTTAAACACACTAGGAGACACCAGTCTTGCATTTCCTATCTTCAACTTTTCAAAAATCGACTTAGGCATGAGATTAATACTCGCACACCGAATCGCATAAAGCTTTCCCTTTCCACTCACCACCAATAGAAATAGGGATTGTAAACCTTCCATGATCAAGTAATTTGGGCGGTAACTTACTCTGGCATATCACACTACACTCTTCAGGTAACCCTATCATTTCATTCTCCAGATATGAGCGTTTATTGGTGATGGCTCTTTTTAAGAATTTAAAATATTTTGGTACATCTCTGATAGTGTCTAGGAATGGCACATTGATATTAAGCTTTCATACCATATTTATGAATTTCTGATAATCTTCCATATCTCCTTTCATTTTAACTCTTGAGGGGAAAGGTGGAGGAAGATGTCTCTCTTCCACTACAATATCTTTCTTCTTTGGGTTTTCTGAAATTTTCTCCACTTCCACCTTTTCTGCTTCTGGTTCACTTTCTTTCTCAACCACATCCTTCACAATTTTCTCTTTCATTGTTGTTTCTTTTTATTTCATAACTGGGAAAGGTGGTGGTTGTAGTTGCTTACTGTTTCATAGTCTAACCGCAATTCAATCCTCCCTCTGTCTAGGACTTTCTGTATCACCAAGGAGTTGTCCTTGACCTCGAACAATTAGACTACTAGCGATCTTTGATATTTAATTCTCCAAGATTTTCAACAAAGCGGAATGTGAGTTTAACTTTTCTTCAAATTAATTTCCTTGCTTGCTGAAGAGGCGATGGATTTAGATAACTGATCTTCAATCTGGGTTGTCTTACTTCTGGATACCGCTATGTTTTGAGTCAAGGTGAGGGCTAAATCAAATGTGGTGAGCGCACCTTCTTGAGGGCGAGAAGTAAGTGCATTCTGAGCTAACGTATCTGAATAAGCTTCATGCTCAGATCTTTTTTGACCTCCCTGATATTGATTTTGTGTTTTGAATTGATAATTGTTTCCTTGGGGTCTCGACTGATAAGTTCCCGGAGTAGCAGCCCCTTGTGGATTCGAGTATTGAAAACCTGGATGATTCTTATACTGATTAACATAACCTTGACTATTTGAATAATTGTTACCTCGATTATTAACAAAGCACACAGATTCTGGGTTATTATAGCATTCTTCCCAACTATGATCAACTGCCTCACAACTAGGACATATCTTTAGCTCTTGTTGGTGTCTCCTAGTGTGTTCTAAATAAACACACCTAAAAAGGCAAGACACGTACCGCAAGTGTACAGGTCGTCCAAGTAATATCCGGTAAACGGGATCGATCGGAGGGACGGATTAGGTATGATTAGAGTGTTATGCAATAAATAAAAATAGTTGCTTGAATGAAAATTAAAAGTAAAGAAATAGATTTTTATTTTGTTTTTGTTTAAAGGAATCAAGTGCAAATAACGTAAATATTAAACTAAAATTAAAACTAATGCAAGAAAATAAATATGAAGAGACGAAAAGATGAGAGAATAGTACTTGAGTCACGCTAGGTTTCACCAAAATAACTTAATCACTGCTTCTTCTAAGGGACAAATTAGTAACTAGTAATAGTCGGGATTCTAGATTCTCCTAACCCCCGTTGTGATTAAAAGAATCACCGGTTAAACACAAGAAATGGTTTCCAAAGAAAAACAAATGAAGTAAAAAACAATTTTAGTGTAAACTAACTATTACAAGAAAATTGAATTACGATTACAATAAAAATTGAATAACAATTACACGGAAATGGAATGAAATACACTTACACGGAAATGAAAAGAAAAACAAAGTCACCGACGGTCGTTAAAAAGATATTCCGGCGGACCGGTATCTCTAACGGAAAACTAAAACGTAACTAGTTTTTAGAGAAAGGGTGAGGCAGAGTGTTTTTTTCTGAGTTTAAACACTCAGTATGTCATATTCATCAAGTCCTTCTCAACAGGACCACCACAACTGGCTATGAATTTTAAGATGATTTTGTTTTGAGCCATAGGGATGGAGAGAATCACATTGACCCATTGGTCACATGTTCCCCGTTAATGGGTTTCAATCCCATCCCCCTCGACGTCTCCAGGACTACTCTTCTAGTTAAGCCTTTGGTAAACGGATCAGCTAGGTTGTTCTCTGATCGTACATATTCCAAGGCTATCACACCATTTTTCAGTAACTGTCTTACCGACCCATGTCTTATGGGAATATGTCTCTTCTTCCCATTATAGGCGCTATTATGAGCGAATCCAATGGCTACTTGTGAATCACAGTGGATACATACAGGTGTGGCAATTCCTTCCCAAAGTGGCACATCCGATAAGAGACTTCTCAACCACTCAGCTTCTTGCCCAGCTAACTCTAGTGCTATGAACTCAGACTCCATAGTGGAGCGTGCTATACAAGTCTGTTTGGAAGGCTTCCACGATACAGCACCTCCCCCTAAGGAGAACACATAACCACTGGTGGAGTTTACTTCGTCATTGTCAGAGATCCAGTTTGCATCACAAAAACCCTCAAGGACTGCAGGGAATTTGTTATAGTGCAAGCCTAGATCGATGGTACCCCTCAAGTATTTCAATAGACGGCGAAGTGAACCCCAGTGGTCACTATCGGGTTATGAGTATAGCGACTAAGTCTACTCACGGCATAGGCAATATCGGGTCAAGTATAGTTCATCAAGAACATCACACTTCCTATGATTTTAGCATATTCATTTTGGGATACAGCATCCCCAACATGTTTGGATAAATGAATGCTAGAATCATAAGGAGTATTTACAGGCGTTACCTCAAAGGAATTGAACTTCTTCAACATCCTTTCTACGTAATGAGACTGATTCAAGGTAATACCATTACTGCTCCTAATGATTTTTACCCCAAGTATTACATCAGCTTCTCCCATATCTTTCATGTCGAATCTGGAAGACAAGAAATGTTTAGTCTCATTTATAATATGAATAGTAGTACCAAAGATGAGCATGTCATCTACATAGAGGCAGATGATAACACACTATGAATTTGTTACCTTGGAGTAAACACATGAGTCAGAAGTGTTAGCTATAAAACCATCTAAAACAAGAGTACTATCTAGTTTTTCATACCATTTTTCGGTGCCTGTTTCAAACCATACAAGGATTTTTTTCAACTTACACACTTTATCCCCTTGACCAGGGACCACACACCCTTCAGGTTGAGCCATGTAGATATCTTCATCTAGATCTCCGTTCAGGAATGCGGTTTTGACATCCATTTGATGTATTACAAGTCCGTGAATGACGACTAGAGCAATAAGGGTTCTTATCGTGGCAATTTTGGTCATTGGGCCTTTCTTTTGGGTGAAGCCCTTAATAACAAGTCTTGCTTTGAATTTTTCTATTGAGCCGGGTCTCAACTTTTTCTTAAAAATCCATTTGCTACTAATAGGTTTGCTACCCCTAGGTAAGTCGGTTAATTCCCATGTATGGTTCCTTTTAATTGACTCAAGTTCACTATTAATGGCCTCTTTCCAAAAACTAGCATCTATAGATTTTAAAGCATCAACATAAGTTTTTGGGTCTTCCTCCATGAGGAGGCAGTTGACTACCTGTTCGTTTAATATATCAATGTGAAAACCTTCGGTCATAAAGGCTGTTATAAAGTCAGGGCCGAAGCTGGACTCGATCCTACGCCTCTTACTTCTCCTAGGTTCTTCCTCGGGAATACTACTAGGCTCCATGGACGTGGATGGGTTAGGAAAAACATCAAAAAGAGGTAAAACATCATTAGTAGATAAGTTATCAACAGGTAAAGAAGCATTGATAGTATTTAAATCTTTCAAAGGGAAAACGTGTTCAAAGAACTCAGCATCTCTAGATTCACAAATAGAGTTATCTTCTAAGGACAAGAATCTGTATGCCGTACTATTCTGAGCGTACCCTATTAAAATTGAGTCAACGGTTTTGGGTCCAACGGTGTGATGACTCCTTAATTGTTCTTATTTTCGACCGTTAGGAGACATCATTTTTTATGTTTAATTGAATATTTTGATAGACTTTTGAGTTAAAAATGCAATAATCCGGAATTCCTATTTTATTTCTAGTATTTTTGATTTATTAAACTTTTGCACGTAATCTTGTGTATTTTAGTGAAAATTTTGTAGGTTTTGAATATTAGCTAGGAATGGAATCCGAGAGAAGAGTCAAAGATCACGAGATAGAGTCAAGACTTAAAGATAAATCCCGAAAGAATTCGATTTTAGAGCTGCAAATCTGTTTTCCAGGCCAAAGATCTCTTATTTCAAGGTGCTTAAGAGATGATTTAGCCGCTGACCTTTGAAGAGGAAACATTCCTTATCGAGTTACGGAACTTTAGCAACTGGAATCAAGTCAATCGGAGTCATAACGAAGCGGGAAAAGCCGTTTTAGTGAAGGTGTATCAGCAGTTACGAGATTTTGGGCTTGGACATTTAATTAGTGTTTTATTATTAGGTCCAAGCCCTAATCCGTTTTTTTTCTTATAAAAGGAGGCCTTGACTTCTATTTTTCATACAATTCATTCTTTACAATTAAAAATATCAGAGAGAAGCAACAGAAGGAAGAAAGAAGAAGATGCAAGAGCTGGAGAGGGTCTATATCTCCGTTCTCAGTCATTCATATTCCGGAAATTAGGTTTCTTTTATCTTTTATTTGTAAGACAATATAAATTCCTTTACTTTTAATTTAGTTTTTGGTTTAATTAGTATGAGCTAAACATTTATTAGTGCTTGAGAATACTTTATGGGTGAATCCCAATTCTATTGAATTTCATGTCCTGAATTTGGGTTTCTGTAAATTAAATCGAATTGGGTCTTTTACATTTTTCTTTAATTTGTGCTTATTGACTATTATTGACCTGATCAATTAATAATAGGGTTTAGTATCTAGGCTATTCCAACTAGTGGCGATTGGATCACCTTGACGGGGGGTTTAGGTACAGAAATAATTACAGAATATAAAATATAAACTATTTGCCTTTGATGAGCGTAGTTAATTTTATGGCCAATGAGTTAATTTAGCTTAATCATTCGAAAGTGGATCATATTTACCCTTACGGGACTAGTGACACTCTAGAATAGTCTTGTAGTCCACCCTGACGGGGGTACAAGGATTATTGAATCCCGACCAATGTCAATTGACCAATTTGACCCTTAAACAGAATAGGTTATGAAATAGAATTCGGAGGATCCCTTGCGTTCTCAAGTGCTATCTTCTCATACTTGCGTTTTACATCATTTTACTTGCGTCTTAGCTTTTAATTGCATTTTCCATTTAGTCTTTCATTACTTAGAATAATAAAAACAAACAAACAATCATTATATCTTTATTTGCTTTCCTAAGTGCAACCATTTACTATTTGATAAGCATTGTAGTTAACCAAACCGTCCCTGCGAACGATCCTAGAATCACTTATTACTACTTGGGACAACCGTACACTTGCGGTTGTGGTTCTATTATTTTTGCATTTATTTTAGAACACACAAAGGACCACCAAGTTTTTGGCGCCGCTGCCGGGGACGGTAGCGTGTGACCACGGTGTTTATCCTTTAGTGATAGTTGCATTTATTTTTATTTCAGTTTTACGCTTTTTGCTTGTTTAGGTTTCTCAGGTTTTAGGTTTGGTGTATGCGAAGGAGACTCTTTAAGGATCTAGAGCCAACACCTCCGATCCTTAATAATCCAGAATCGTTAATCAGACTTGCTAACAAGAGAAGAAGAGAACAAGAAGCCTTAGAAGTAGAAGAATTAATTAACAGAACGGAGAACATTAATATTCAGAATCAACAAAACAATAACGGACAAGCTCAGAGAGTGATTAATCAAGATCCGTGGTTTGTTAATGGTCCACCAGAAGTTCCATTCCGTGCTCCTGCTCTAGGAGTAGGTGCTCCAAATATAGATGTTCCGAGGTTTCGTCCAGATTCGGGTATGTTAGCTCAATTCCAAAATTTTGGAAATTTTCGTGATAAAGCTGGAGAAGATCCTCTTAGAGCGGTACAGAAATTCAAACAGATATGTGATTCTTACATCACACAAGGAGTTTCAAGAGAACAGATGTATTATGATGCGTTTCGATTTTTTGTTATTGATGGGGCAAGTGAATGGCATGATACACAAGATCCTACGAAGATAACAAATTGGGAACAATTAGAAACTGCTTTCTTTGACAGATATTACCCAAGTAACATGAGGTTAGATGATCAACTTGAATTAACGCATTTCCGTCAAGAATATGATGAAACTTTGGGTAAAAGCTGGACAAGATTTCAGATGTGTTTACGTAGAGTTCCCGATCATGGCCTTTCAGAACAACAACAGCTAAAAATCTTTTAAAAAGGCCTTGATGGGACTTCAAGAGAAAAATTGGATTTGCTATGTGGTGCTGGATTTCTTCAAGTTCAACCCGTTCATGCAAAAATCATCTTGGAAAGAACAGTAAAGAATGAAGTTGGGTGGAATACCGTAAGAACACCAGTTAGAGGAGGAGTTAATAATGTCAATATTGAAGAAAAATTCAACTCCTTAGAGACCAAGATTCAAACCACACTAGAACAACAATTGAGACAACTCACTTTAGCCGTGAAAGAAGGTTTTTCGAATAAAAGAGGTGAGGTAAAGGTTGCACAAGAGGTGTATGGATGTGAGTATTGCGGGGTTAATGATCATAGTTGGGAGAATTGTCAAAATAATCAAGAATCCGTGATGTTTGTCTCCAACAGAGGTAACTTTAATTCGAATGGTAATGGATATCAACCTAACAGAAACCATCATGGGTTTCAATATTCAAATTCTAGTGGGGCAGCCAATCCTACATATGCGTATCAGCCTCACCCCCAAGGTAACAATTTCAATCCAAGACCACAAAATAATTATCAAGGAGGACAGAATCAGGGAAATTATGTTCAGAGACAAGCTCCTCAAGATAGTTATAATGAAACCATGAACCAAAAAGCCTTACCTGCCCATCTGCAAGAAGGTGTAGTTACCCTGCAGAAAACCGTAGAAAGTTTAATTGCTCTTCAGACGCAAGCTATGGAACGTCAACAAGCATCTGACGCAAACATGAAGTTATTACAGAATCAGATAAATCAAATTAATAAACAACTGAATCAACATCCACAAGGGCAACTCCCTAGCGATACTGAGAGTCCAATCCAAATCGAAGATTGTAAAGCTATCACTCTCAGAAGTGGTAAGAACCTTCCTCCACCTCCTTTTCCGGTTATGAAAGAAAAATAAGTTAGAAAAGAAAAAGAGGTGGTGAACGAAGATAAAGAAGTTGAAGTAGAAGAAGTGGAGAGGTCTAGTGAAGTTCCGAAAAAGAAAGATGATACTATTAATAAACCGTCCTCCTCCACCATTTCCATCAAGAGTTCAGAAGAAGGGTGATATGGCTGATTATCAAAAATTCTATAACAAGGTAAGAGGTCTTAGCATAAATATTCCGTTGCTAGAAGCTATTCGAGATGTACCCAAGTATGCTAAGTTTCTGAAAAGAGCCCTCACCAACAAATGGCCATATTGCGATAATGAGATGATTGGCTTACCTGAGGAATGTAGTGCAATATGTCAGAATAAATTACCTCCGAAACTACTTGATCCGGGAAGCTTTACAATTCCGATATCTATTGGTAATGAGTGGAATGGAAAAGCGCTATGCGATTGGGGTGCAAGCATCAATCTTATGCCCAAATCGATCTTTGATAAGCTTAATATTGAAGCAAGACCCACTTCTATGGTCTTGCAAATGGCGGATCGATCTCTTGCACATCCGGAAGGCCGAATCGAAGATGTCCTCGTTAAGGCAGGTACGTTAATTTTTCCCGCTGATTTCGTTATACTTGATTACGACGCGGATAGGAATGTCCCCATCATTTTGGGAAGACCATTCCTAGCCACGGGGCGTACCTTGATTGATGTAGAGAACGGAGAAATGATTATGAGAATCCAAGACGAGGAAATGAAGTTTAATGTGTTTAGACCTATGAAGTTTCCGGATTCAAAGGAAGAATGTTTTCGTATAGATGTAATGGAACCGGTAAGAAAAGAGCCAATTAATGTCGTGGACACTTTAGGAGTGGAGGAGAAAGAGCTACGAAAGAAACCACCAATTAAAGCTCCTCCATACCCTAAAAATCCACAACTCAATCATGCGAAGAAGAAAGAGAAAGCACGTGCCACGAAGGTTCCGAAAGAACCTAAGAAAGAAAGAAAGAAAAAGGGGTTCAAATTAGGTGAAGAAGTAGCTATGAAGAAAGCGGAACCCCCTCCAAAGGTACGTGAATCAAAAAGTTCTTGTCTAGGACCATTCATGGTCACGAAGGTTATCTCAGATAAACTAGTGGGCATAAAAGCTAAGGGATGCAAATTTCGAGTTGCAAATATTGACAACCTCACTCATTGCTGGGGAGGTTATGTTAATGACTAAAGAACGAGGTAACCCGTCGAGCTTAACGACGTTAAACAAAAGCCATTTCTTGTATATTAGTTTAAGTTTTTATTTTTCGTAGTTTAAATTCGTTTTATTTTCGTTAATTTAGTGTTTATTAGTAAGAAATGAGGAAGGGTGGTTGTTTTTGATGATTTCAGGGATAAAAAGGTCATGAGTTTGGGGTCGAAAGGGCGAAAATAGAGGAAAATTTGTGGTGTTCCAGGGGCAAACCGGGTACCCGCATTCGCAAATGCGGGTACCCAGTTTCGAAAGCTAAAAATTTCAACTTTCGGACCCAGCGTCTTGGGTCCCGCGTTTTGCTGCGTCACCACTGCGTTTTGCTGCGTTTTGATTCGCGCCATCGACGCAAACCGGGTTCCCGCATTTGCAAATGCGGGTACCTGGTTTCGGAGCTGTACTTTTCCAAATTCTCTGACCCGGCGTCTTGGGAGGTTGCGTTTTGGTGCGTCTTGGCTCGCTCCATCGACGAAAAACCGGGTACCCGCATTTGCAAATGTGGGAACCCGGTTTCGAAGGGCATTTCTCTGACCCAGCGTTTTGGGTCGAGCGTTTTGGCTGCGTTTTGAGGTATATTGAAAATATATATATATATATATATATATATATATATATATATATATATATATATATATATATATATATATATATATATATATATATTATTGCGTCATTTATTGCATCAGACGCCAAAAAAAAAAAAAATCGCGCCGACGCAGCGACGCGAAACTGGGGCCCCGCATTTGCAAATGCGGGTACCCGGTTTCTTCTGTGACAAGTCGATTTTCAGCTTTTTAGCCCTAGATTTTTACCTCTTTCTTCAAACCAGCCTCCAAAAACACTCCCAAAACCCAGAATTTCCTGAACATCATCATCTACAACCACACAATCATCAAATCCTACCCTCTTTCATCACAAAGACATACAATCAATTCATCTCCTATCCAAATCACCATGAAATTCCCACTTTTCTCCAATTGTTCTTCATCCAAGCTTCCAATTAAATCCAATTCCCTCTTCCCCCACATCAATTAGCCTTTACCCATCTCATATTCCACCATACTCTTCAAATCTTAAGCCTCAAAACATCAAAGTTCTATGCCTTAGCTTCTCACTATTTGAAGTTTTGAGTTTGGGGTGGAAAGAGATGCCTATCAGAACCGCTTCATCTGTACTTATCGAAGGAATTCTCCAAGAAACAAAAACGCTTTTGCTGCTATTCAAGAACAAGCTATTGAGATTCCTATTTCACGTTTCAAACACAAGACTGAAGAGGTTCAAATTAAGGCTAATCCGAAGAAGAGGAAATTGATTGATGAACCTGAAAGTGAGGAAGAAAATGATCCGATGATGAGTTGGAATCGAAAATCAAGGTGTTGGAAGAGAATCAGGATACGAGGTGTGCTATTTTGGGAAACGTTACAAACAAGTTGAACTTTATTTGTTCAAAGCACAACTTACGATGTCTAGACGCGAGATAAAGTTCATGGACGCAACACCAACAACCAGCCTCGCGCTGGTTAAGATACGTTTTCTATCCCTCCTCTTAGTGTAGATTAGTTTAAATACTTTATTGAGTCTTTTCGAGTCGTGGGGACACGACTCATTTTTGAGTTTGGGGTGGGGTTCGTGGCCTCATCCCAGCTTTTATGTGTTATGTGTTTTATTTGCTTTCAATAAAATAATTTTCGGAGTTGCGTTTGACTGTAGAAGATTTTAAATGTCCCTTTAAGCATAGTTTTGATGAATTAATGATAATAAATAGTGGACTTTAGGGATTGATATAAAACGCGCTTAGAATTGCATGCGAACATAGGTAATTGATAGGAAAAATTAATGAACAATGCAAATGAAGTAAGCTTGTACTTAAGGAATATGTTTGGTGTGTAGAACGTGAAATCTTAATTAGTAGAGATCCCACCTAGATATGAACTAAAGACAAGCTATGTACTTAGGAAAATGATAGGGGCAGTTCTTTGTTAGCCATTTGAAGCCTTTTAGCTTGCTATCCCTTATTATAATTTTATCCATCTTAGCCCAATTTTGAGCCTTAAGCCTTTTCTTTTGTAGCCACGATATGAGCCCATTATCCTTTAGATTATTAGGCATTACCAAATGACCCACACTTGAATCACAATCCTGAGACTAGTCTCGAGCTTGAGTTTGGGGTGGTGGGACCACATTTGGGAAGACACATTGGGAAGGGATTATATGTGTTTGTATTGAGGCACAAAAATGTAGATGATATTATTATTTGTAACCCTTTGCCGGGATTTGAAAAGAAAAAAAAAGAGAAAAAGAAAAAAATAATTATTATAAGAGACATGACCTTTCACATCAAAACGAGGGTCATGGGTATCTTGTACAAAAAAAGAAAATAAAAAGAAAGAAAGAATAAAATAAACCGGCAAAGTGGAATATTTCTGGAAATCATCTTAGTTTTTATTGGGTTGACATGGGGGCGCAACATTTGTGCGTCAAATGGGTGAGTGAGAACATTTTTGAGTGTAAACTCAAGCTCGAGGACTTTGTTGATGGTAAGTGAGGAGAGAGCCAAAAGCTCACTTCAAATTTACCAAATATACATCCACACCGTCCTTAAGCCAATATTAAAACCATAAAGACCTCGTGATTCCTAAGTATATAGTGAATTTATGATTCGGTTGATAGGGAATATACTAGGTGGAGCGTTCAAAGCGAGTTAGGATTGAGGAACACCCTATAGCCATCATACAGAGATGAGTACAAGTGTAATCTTCAAGCATTGCTAATTTAATTTTATGATTGAGATTATTTATATTCGATGTTGCATGATAAGTGTATGTATATATTAGTTCCTAGAGTTTGTCTATATGAGATTTGTCTTAAGAATTGCTTTAGGTGTATTTGCTAGCTTCTATTTGTTCTTGCGTTCACTTCTACCCCTTGTTTTATTTTGTTTTGCTTTGTCGGGACGACAAAGGTTTGAGTTGGGGGTCTTGATGTCTCCTTAATTGTTCTTATTTTCGACCCTTAGGAGACATCATTTTTGATGTTTAATTGAATATTTTGATAGACTTTTGAGTTAAAAATGCAATAATCCGAATTCCTATTTTATTTCTAGTATTTTTGATTTATTAAACTTTTGCGCGTAATCTTGTGTATTTTAGTGAAAAGTTTGTAGGTTTTGAATATTAGCTAGGAATGGAATCCAAGAGAAGATTCAAAGATCACGAGATAGAGTCAAGACTTAAAGATAAATCCCGAAAGAATTCGATTTTAGAGCTACAAATCTGTTTTCCAGGCCAAAGATTGCTGATTTCAAGGTGCTTAAGAGATGATTTAGCCGCTGACCTTTGAAGAGAAAACATTCCTTATCGAGTTACGGAACTTTAGCAACTGGAATCAAGTCAATCAGAGTCATAACGAAGCGGGAAAAGCCGTTTTAGTGAAGGTGTATCAGCAGTTACGGGATTTTGGGCGTAGAATTTGGGCTTGGACATTTAATTAGTGTTTTATTATTAGGTCCAAGCCATAATCCGTTTTTTTACTTATAAAAGGAGGCCTTGACTTCTATTTTTCATACTATTCATTCTTTACAATTAAAAACATCAGAGAGAAGCAACAGAAGGAAGAAAGAAGAATCTGTAAGAGCTGGAGAGGGTCTATATCTCCGTTCTCAGTCAATCCTATTCCGGAAATTAGGTTTCTTTTATCTTTTATTTGTAAGACAATATGAATTCCTTTACTTTTAATTTAGTTTTCGGTTTAATTAGTATGAGCTAAACATTTATTAGTGCTTGAGAATGCTTTATGGGTGAATCCCAATTCCATTGAATCTCATGTCCTGAATTTGGGTTTCTGTAAATTAAATCGAATTGGGTCTTTTACATTTTTCTTTAATTTGTGCTTATTGACTATTATTGACCTGATCAATTAATAATAGGGTTTAATATCTAGGCTATTCCAATTAGTGGCGATTGGATCACCTTGACGGGGGGTTTAGGTACAGAAATAATTACAGAATATAAAATATAAACTATTTGCCTTTGACGAGCGTAGTTAATTTTATGGCCAATGAGGTAATTTAGCTTAATCATTCGAAAATGGATCATATTTACCCTGACGGGACTAGTGACACTCTAGAATAGTCTTGTAGTCCACCCTGACGGGGGTACAAGGATTATTGAATCCCGACCAATGTCAATTGACCAATTTGACCCTTAAACAGAATAGGTTATGAAATAGAATTCGGAGGATCCCTTGCGTTCTCAAGTGCTATCTTCTCATACTTGCGTTTTACATCATTTTACTTGCGTCTTAACTTTTAATTGCATTTTCCATTTAGTCTTTCATTACTTAGAATAATAAAAACAAACAAACAATCATTATATCTTTATTTGCTTTCCTAAGTGCAACCATTTACTATTTGATAAGCATTGTAGTTAACCAAACCGTCCTTGCGAACGATCCTAGATTCACTTATTACTACTTGGGACAACCGTACACTTGCGGTTGTGGTTCGATTATTTTTGCATTTATTTTAGAACACACAAAGGACCACCACGGTGACAGTTTTAAAATCAGGTAGTTTGACTTTGGCTAGGCACCCCCACACTTTTAAAAATTTCAGGTTTGGTGGAAAACCCTTCCACATATCATAAGGGGTCTGTTCTAGAAATTTATGTGGTATCCTATTAAGTACACAATAGGCTGATAAGACAGCTTCCCCCCACAAGTTGTTTGGTAAACCTGAACTTATTAACATGGCATTCATAGTCTCTTTAAGGGACATATTCTTTCTTTCTGCTATGCCGTTTTGTTGGGGTGTATAAGGGGCACTAAGTTCGTGGATAATCCAATTTGTTTCACAAAACTCTTTAAGGGAATATGAACTATACTCGCCTCCTCTATCGGACCTAAGTCGTTTGATTTTACAGTCTAGTTGGTTTTCAACTTCGGCTTTATATTTTAAAAACGCATTTTACGCCCCATCTTTAGTTTTAAGAAGATACACTTTAGTAAACCTAGAGTAGTCATCTACGATGGTTATGTAATAAAGTTTTCCTCCTCTACTAGCGGAGTTTTTAAAATCAGCTAAGTCCGAATGAACTAATTCAAGCAATTTAGTTTGTCTCGTGGTAACGGTTTTAAAAGGTTTTTTCGCAAGTTTGGACTCTACACATATTTGACATTTTTCAAAGTCATCCACGTTGTGAAGGGGTATTAGTCCAAGATTTTTAAGCCTTTTAATAGACGAAACATTTAAATGGCCTAGTCTACCATGCCACATTTGAACAGACTCGACAATATAAGCAGAATTAGATGCATTCTCATTAAGGATTACAGTGTTTAAAACAAAGAAGCCATTATTAAGGTACCCTTTCCCTACGAACTCGTCATTTTGGGTGATAATGACTTCCCCCCCCCCCCCCTTGAAAACAAGTTTGAGACTTACTTTGTTAAGAAGAGCCCCAGAAACTAAGTTCCTACAGAGAGAGGGGACGAAGAGAACATCATTCAATTCAAGAATCTTACCAGAGGTGAGTTTAAGGGGAACCTGACCTTTCCCGAGAACTATAGCGGTGGAAGAATCACCCAAGTACACAAACTCACCATCAGTTTCCTTTTCAAATTTATTGAACAGGGCTTTGTTTGCGCAGAAATATCGAGAAGCTCCAGTATCAAGGATCCACTCACTCTTGTTCTCGACCAAGTTTACCTCAACCATTACCGCGACAATTATTTCTTCGGTCTCAGTCAGGTTAGCGGCAACTTTGGGACCCTGGCCAGCCCTAAGGGAACATTCGAAAGCCCTATGTCCTTCTTTGCCACAACAATAACAAGCCCCTTTAGGTTTTTGAATCTTACCAGAGGTTTTGAATCATCCACCTTGTTTGTTGGAGTTGCCGTTGAACCTGTGTTTGTTACCTTGGCCAGAATCTTCGACGAGATTAGCTTTCGAGGAATGAGAAGGGAAAGAGATTGACTTATCCTTTAGTCGATTCGCTTCTTCGACTTGGATGTGGCTGATGAGCTCTTGGAGGGTCATTTCTTTCTTTTTGCGTTTGAGGTGGTTGCGGTATTCACTCCAAGATGGGGGAAATTTCTCAAGAAAAATGTTGGCTTGAAGAATTTCGCACATCTTCATGCCTTCGGCGATTACCTCCGCGCATAGGTTCTCGTACACATGAAGTTCTTTAGTCATGGGTTTCTGATCCGTAAGTCTAAAATTGTACCAATTCCCAGTCACGTACTTTTTCTTACCAGAATCATCAGCGCCATATTTCTTCTCGAGAGTTTACCATATGACCTTTGTCGATTTCTCTTTGGCAAGGAGATCAAATATGGGATTATTAACATTGTTCAACATCCAGCCCCGAGCCATGGTATTAGCTCTTTTGAACCTGGATTCGAGGGCAACATGCCTAGCTAGCTCTTGTTCAGTATAAGCTCTAATTTCCAAAAGTCGAGGAGCCTCTACTATAGCAAAGTCGATTTCATACTGTTCAAGGCAAATCATATTTTTTTGTGCCCAACGCTTGTAGTTAGAACCATTAAGGGGTTCCAACTTGTTCACGTCGAGAAGTGGCTTTGCGTTCAAAGAAGAACCAACAGCCAAAATAGGAAGAGCCATTTCAAAAATAACCGGTGAGAAAAGAAAGTGAATATCTTTTTAAATTGTGATTAAAATAATCACCGGTTTAACACAAGAAATGGTTTCCAAAGAAAAAAAATGAAGTAAAAAACAATTTTAGTGTAAACTAACTATTACAAGAAAATTGAATTACGATTACAATAAAAATTGAATAACAATTACACGAAAATGGAATGAAATACACTTACACAGAAATGAAAAGAAAAACAAAGTCACCGACGGTCGTTAAAAAGATATTCCGGCGGACCGGTATCTCTAATGTAAAACTAAAACGTAACTAGTTTTTAGAGAGAGGGTGAGGCAGAGTGTTTTTTTCTATCTTGTGTATTTCGTAGCTGGAATGAGTGGAGTGAGAGATCTTTATATAGGGGAGAGGTGAAGAATCAAACCATTCAGAAACGTCCCCATTAAGTCCCATGATTACCTCCCGTAGTTGACTTGATTGGGTTGACGGTTTTGATTGGCTTTTAACCTCCACGTTTTTTATATTCTGTAACAGCTTTGACTTTGATATTCCCATGTGTTGACTATCTCCTTGTAACAGCTGTTGGAATATTCTTATTCTTTAACGCGTGCGTGATTGGTGGAGACTTGTCTCTACGTTTGAGTTTGAATTGTCAACGACCACTATAAGAGCTGGTAGGAAAATCCATTTCATTTTTCATTTTTTGACTCCCCAAACTCCCCAACTCCCCCACGACCCATGCCCCACGCACCACGCCGTCGCCGGTGCCGGGCCGGGCCGGGACGGGCGGTGGTGCGCGCGTGTGGGGGCTTCCTTGTTCCCTTTTAGCTTCCATAGTGACTAGCTCTTGTGATAAAAATACATAGGTGAGTTTATTTAAGTAGATAAACTTTTTTACTCACCTCCTATGTGGGACAAAAACATTCACAAAAGTAGTCTTTTCCACTTCTCAAAGGGAATGGGAAGAGTCTTAGTGCTCGTTTGGAAGTGCTTTTTTGGAGAAGCACTTAAAAGTGATTTTAGCATTTTAAAAGTTTTTTTTACCTTGAAAAGCACTTTTTTGAGAAGCACCAAATATGTGCTTCTTAAAAAAAAGCACTTTCAATAATTTTAGATTTCAAAATTATTTTTAATAATTTTTTTAAATTTTGAATTTTATTCCAAAAGCGCTTTTTTACTCTAAAATAAGCACTTCCAAACGGGCCCTTAGTTAATCCTTTATATTAATCTAAGTCTCTTCCTCTTCTCCTAAAAGAACATGATCAGATTAACGTTTATACATTTAAATTAACAAATATAAAGCATTAATCCAAAACCCGTCAGGGTGGACTTAGGAGCCATTCTCAGATGTTACAAACCCCGCCAGGGCGATCATAATCCACCTTCGAATGTCAGGTTCTTTATCCAATTGGCTATAAGATTAACTAAGTCCGTCAGGATCAATAATTTCTATCTTACGTTTATTACCTATGTCAGTAATTAAACCCCTTGTCAAGATGATCACTTCCCCACCAAAGTGAATAGCTTAATTACTCAAACCTATGTCTAATTGGCCAAATTAAATATTGTGAAATTAACTTACGATAACAAACAATACTAAATCACTCAATTCAAATTAAATTATAAAAATCCCAAATCAGAAAGCATTAATTAAATAAGCTAAGGTTCAACCAATATAACGATTCTCAAGCACTTAAGAAGTTTAGCTCATGACGGAAAATAAAACTAAAACAAATAAATTAAAAGACATAATGTTTTACAGAAAAAAATAAATAAACCTAATGGAGAGGTTGGGTTTGGCTTTGAATTAGAGAAGATGACTGCTCCAGCTCTTAGCTTTCTTCCTTCCTACTTGCTCTGACTTGAATCCTTAAGCCTCTTTGATAATTATATGAAGTGTGTGTAAAAGAGGAGGCTAAGGGGTGTATTTATAGGTGTTAGAAAGACCTAGGTCGAATTTACTTGGAGTGGAAGACAAGTCAAGAACTCTTTAATTCGTAACCCTAAATTCTAGAAAAGGTAAGATTCTGCTGCTGATTTGTTTTGGTCATATCTCTTTCAATACTTATCCGTTTGAGATGTTCCAATATATGAAACCGCTTGTCTTGGAAAGAGATTTCCATTGGTGCATACCATTCATCCAAATTCCTAGCCAATCTTAAGTTATGGACTCGTATTTGAAACGTGGCTGGAATTTCAGATTCATAAGGCAGCTTTATCTTTTCCTTATTTGCATATATCCTTCCTAAATCTTCTTATTTCCATGTAAATATCTTTCCCTTCCTTCTCTAACTCTACTTGGTCTCTAAGTACTTACCATTTATCTTTTAAAGCTTCACAATAAATAAATAATTAAACCGCATATGCTTAAAAAGAATAAATTTATAATTCAAGAATTAGAAATAGGAAAGTGCACTGTAGAATTAGAAATTCGACTAGAATTACTTCCTAACACACTAAAAATAAGCTAAGAATCTAATTCTCACTTCTCCACCTTGCATTGAAATTTAATAACATACTAACTTTGCACTAAAAAGAATCAAATTAACGCACAAAAGCTCTAAAAATTCAAATAGTCTAATTCCAAGGGGAGAAAGTGCAATATGACGAAATATGCATAAAAGTCTAGCTAATAAGTCAATAATTCACCTAAAATGATGTCTCCAGAGGGCTAATATTTAGAACAAATAGGGAGACATCAAAACCCCCAACTCAAACCTTTGTCGTCCCGACAACAGAGAAGTCATCCATGAATACCTCAAGAAAACGATCAATCATATCACCAAAGATTGGCATCATGCAACGTTGGAAAGTAGCAGGTGCATTACATAGTCAAAAAGGCATCCTTCGGTATACGAAAGTACCAAAAGGACATGTGAATGTGGTGTTATGTTGGTCATCAGGATCTACGCAAATTTGATTGTAACCGGAATACCCATCTAAGAAACAATAATACTCTCTACCGGCTAATGTGTCCAACATCTGATCAATGAAAGGGAGTGGAAAATGGTCTTTTCTAGTAGCCTTGTTCAACTTGCGATAGACCATACAAACTCTCCAACCAACAACGGTCCTCGAGGGTATGGATTCATTCTTGTCATTCATGATGGTAGTGATACCACCCTTCTTTGGTAAGCATTGAACTGGAATCACCCAATCACTACTATTTATGGGGTAGATGATCCCGCATCTAGTAGCTTGATCACTTCTTTCTTTACCACTTCCTTCATTGCAGGCATCAATCGTCTCTGTCCTTCAGCTGAACGTGTACTATTGTCCTCCAGAATGATCTTGTATTGGCAATAGGAAGGGCTAATACCTTTGATGTTAGCAATAGTCCAACATATCACCTCTTTATCCGCTCTTAGTACACGCAACAATTTGCCTTCTTGAGGACCTGTTAAAGTAGCTGAAACAATAACAGGTAGAGTATCATTAGCACCTAAATATGAATACCTCGAGTGGGAAGGGAGTGGTTTCTCTTCTAGCTTCAGGGGAGATTCAATGGATGGTTTCTTTGGAGGCTCAATCTCCCTTGCGTCATGCAATGGTTCGTAGGCTAGACGCCTGTATTTTGGATTCTCAGAGTTATGAGTTTCCACTGTTTCGGCAAGCTCTTCCATCATCTCTGGTAAATCTAATGTTAACGCAGCCTGCAAGATGTCAGCATAATTAAAGTAATCAAATACCTCTTGCGTGGCGTATTCTGCTATATCAATTCGGAAACAATCTCCGGGAACGTCTGGGAATTTCATGGCTCGAAATAGATTGAATTTTACTTCCTCGTCTTGGATTCTCATGGTTAATTCGCCGTTTTCTACATCAATTAAAGTACGCCCCGTGGCTAGGAATGGTCGTCCCAAGATGATGGGGAAATTCCTATCCGTTTCGTATTCAAGAATAACAAAATCAACGGGAAAAACTAAAGTACATGCCTTGACGAGGACATCTTCGATTCGTCCCTTAGGATGCACGAGTGATCTATCCGCCATTTGTAGGACCATAGAGGTAGGTCTCATATCTCCAATCTTTAGCATATCAAAAATTGATTTGGGCATGAGATTAATACATGCACCTAAATCGCATAAATCTTTCCCCTTCCACTCACTACCAATCGAGATTGGAAGCGTAAAACTTCCAGGATCAAGTAGCTTCGGTGGAAATTTGCTCTAACAGATGGCACTACACTCTTCAGGTAATCCCACCATTTCATTATCACAGTATGGTTTTTTGTTGGTGAGGGCTCTCCTTAAAAACTTCACGTATTTTGGTATGTCTTTGATAGCTTCTAACAACGGAATGTTAATATTTAGACCTCTCACCCTATTCAAGAATCTTTGATATTCAACCATATCTCCTTTCTTCTGAACTCTGTAGGGGAAAGGTGGAGGAGGACGGGTTTCTGCGACATCTTTCTTTTTCGGAATTTCCGGAATCTTCTCCACTTCTACCACTTCAGGTTCTTCATCTTTTTCTTCCACCTCTTCTAACGGTTTTTCTTTTCTAGTAACTTCCTTTTCTTTCATAACCGGGAAGGGTGGTGGTTGCAAAGTCTTACCGCTTCTGGTAGTGATCGCGTTAAAATCCTCCCTTTGTTTAGGAATTTTTGTGTCACTCTGGAGTTGGCCTTGGCTTCGAACATTCAAACTGTTGGCGATCTTTGATATTTGAGTCTCTAAGAGTTTTAACAAAGTGGAATGTGAGTTCAATGTTTCATTCATCTTATTTTCTCTTGTGTGGGTATCGTCCATGAATCGAGGTAGCTGGATTTCGATTTTCTCTGACCTTTTACTAGAATTGGCTATGTATTGCGTCAAAGTGAGTGCTAACTCACTCGAGGTGGTTGTACCTTCTTGAGGTCGCGAGGGAAGCGCCTTTTGAGATAGTGAATCTGAATAAGCATCTTGATCGGTTCTAGGTTAGTTCCCTTGGTATTGGTTTTGCGTTCGAAACTGGTAGTTGTTCCCTTGAGGCCTTTGTTAATATGTTCCAGGATTGGCTGGCCCATGTGGATTCGAATACTAAAAGTCTGGATGATTTCTGTTTTGATTTCCATACCCTTGACCACCTGAATAGTTACTTCGATGATTAACAAAATAAACAGATTCTATTATAACATAAAACCTAATTTAGCACATTCTTCCCAGCTATGATCATCTCCTCCACAACTAGAACATAATTCTGGTTCATTAACAACGTTTACCATAGCTTTATTCGACATAGATAATTGTTTCATCTTGTTCTCAAGTGTGGCAATCTTAGCGTTCAATGCAGTGTCTGTATCCAAATTCAAAGTACCTCTTTCAGAGCTCTAACCGTTAATTTCGAGGATTGCCAACTCATTTCATTCTTCACAATTCGGTTCATGATGATCAGAGCTAGATCAGTTGTGACCATCATGAGACCACCTTGGCACATAGTATCGATCTTGTCTTTCGCGGCTTCACCTAAACTTCGATAAAATATCCCAAGCTGTAATTCAAAAGAGTACTCGTGTAATGGGCACTTGCGTAATAAGGATTGAAAACGAGTCCATGCAACACCTATAGTTTCTCCTGGCTCTTGGCGAAAACTAACAATATCTAATTGCCCACTAAGTCGAACACTTTGAGGATAGTACCTGCCGAAAAAGGCTGTCTGAAGTTGATCCCAAGTCAAGATCGCGTGGTGTGGTTGTTGATCATACCACTCACTAGCTCCTCCGTTGAAGAAGAATGGAAACATATGAAAGTACATTTGTTCTTGGGTTACTCCAGGGGTGACATATGCATCACAGATTTGCATAAACTTGTACATAGCGCGAATAGGATCTTCACGCGCTGCACCACTATACTGTCCAACGGTTGTAAACTGATTAATCATACCCGCGTCTGGTCTGAATCGAATTCCTTGAATTGCGGGAGGACGGTGTCCTAGTGGTGGTATGTGAAAAGGTATGTGGTTGTTCGGTTGGAAGATTTGCGGTCCATTATCTTGAAGTACTCCACCATTATTATTGAGTTGTTGTTGATCTTCGGGAGGAATTGGTATTTGGACTCCTATCGGTGGGACTGGTAATACTGGTGGAACTATTGGAAGACCGTTTTTATCCAACTGAATCACGGGATTCTCAACTAAATTTGCCATTTCGTCTTCCCTTTCCTTTGCTTTAGCTTCTCTCTTTCTTTTGTTTGTTTCTCGAACTAGGTTTCCGGGATTTTCAAGAATCACGATATCTCCAAGCATATACCAGAACCTGTAAACCTGAGAAAGAAAGAACAACCCAAAGCGTAAAACTGAAAAATAAAAATAAAACTAAACTAAAAACTAGCAACTAAAACACTTACGGCTAACACCGTGGTCACACGCTACTGTCCCCGGCAGCGGCGCCAAAAACTTGGTGTCTCCTAGTGTGTTCTAAATAAACACACCTAAAAAGGCAAGACACGTACCACAAGTGTACGGGTCGTCCAAATAATAACCGGTAAATGGGATCGATCTCAGGGACGGATTAGGTATGATTCAAGTGTTATGCAATAAATAGAAATAGTTGCTTGAATGAAAATTAAAAGTACAGAAATGGATTTTTATTTTGTTTTTGTTTAAAGGACTAAAGTGCAAATAACGTAAATATTAAACTAAAATTAAAACTAATGCAAGAAAATAAATATGAAGAGACGAAAAGATGAGAGAATAGTACTTGAGTCACGCTAGGTTTCACCAAAATAAACTTAATCAATGCTTCTTCTAAGGGACAAATTAGTAACTAGTAATAGTCGAGATTCTAGATTCTCCTAACCCCTGTCAGGGTGGACTTAGGAGCTATTCTCAGATGTTACAAACCCCGCCAAGGCGATCATAATCCACCTTCGAATGTCAGGTTCTTTACCCAATTGTCTATAAGATTAACTAAGTCCGTCAGGATCAATAATCTCTATCTTACGTTTATTACCTATGTCAGTAATTAAACCCCCCGTCAAGATGATCACTTTCCCACCAAAATGAATAGCTTAATTACTCAAACCTATGTCTAATTGGACAAATTAAATATAGTGAAATTAACTTACGATAACAAACAATACTAAATTACTCAATTCGAATTAAATTATAAAAATCCCAAATCAGAAAGCATCAATTAAATAAATTAAGGTTCAACCCATATAGCGATTCTCAAGCACTTAAGAAGTTTAGCTCATAACGGAAAATAAAACTAAAACAAATAAATTAAAAGACATAATGTTTTACAGAAAGAAAATAAATAAACCTAATGAAGAGGTTGGTTTTGGCTTTGAATTAGAGAAGATGACTGCTCCAGCTCTTAGCTTTCTTCCTTCTTGCTTGCTCTGACTTGAATCCTTAAGCATCTTTGATAATTATATGAAGTGTGTGTAAAAGAGGAGGGTAAGGGGTGTATTTGTAGGTGTTAGGAAGCCCTAGTTGAATTTACTTGGAGTGGAAGACAAGTCAAGAACTCTTTAATTCGTAACCCTAAATTCTAGGAAAAGTAAGATTCTGCTGCTGATTTGTTTTGGTCATATCTCTTTCAATACTTATCCGTTTGAGATGTTCCAATATATGAAACCACTTGTCTCGGAAAGATATTTCCATTGGTGCAGACCATTCATCCAAATTCCTAGCCAATCTTAAGTTATGGACTCGTATTTGAAACGTGGCTGGAATTTCAGATTCATAAGGTAGCTTTATCTTTTCCTTTTTTTGCATATATCCTTCCTAAATCTTCTTATTTCCATGTAAATCTCTTTCCCTTCCTTCTCTAACTCGACTTGGTCTCTAAGTACTTACCATTTATATTTTAAAGCTTCACAATAAATAAATAATTAAACTGCATATGCTTAAAAAGAATAAATTTATAATTCAAGAATTATAAATAGGAAAGTGCACTCTAGAATTAGAATGTCGACTAGAAATACTTCCTAACACACTAAAATAAGCTAACACTCTAATTCTCACTTCTCCACCTTGCATTGAAATTTAAGAACATACTAACTTTGCACTAAAAAGAATCAAATTAACGCACAAAAGCTCTAAAAATGCAAATAGTCTAATTCCAAGGGGAGAAAGTGCAATATGACGAAATATGCATAAAAGTCTAGCTAATAAGTTAATAATTCACCTAAAATGATGTCTCCAGAGGGCTAATATTTAGAACGAATAGGGAGACATCACTTGTACAACATTAACAATAGCTTGTTTGTTAGACACAGATAATTGCTTTACCTTATTCACAAGAGCAGCAATCTTAGCATTCAAAGTTGTTTCTGCGTCTACATTCAAAGTACCTTTTTCTGAAACTCGAACTGGTGATCTTGATGGTTGCCAACTCATCTCATTCTTCACGATTCGATCCATAATATCCAAAGCTTGATTTACAGGGACCATCATGAAACCACCCTTACACATAGTACTACTTTTTCTTTGGAGGCTTCATCTAAACTGCGATAAAATATTCCAAAGTATAATTCATTTGAGTATCCATGTAATGGGCATTTTTGTAATAATGATTAGAAACGAGTCCAAGCAGCTCCTACAGCTTCTCCCTATTCTTGATAGGAACTTGCTAAATCAACTTGGCCACTGAGTCTGACACTTTGAGGATAATACCTATCAAAGAACGCAGCCTGGAGTTAATCCCAAGTTAAAATTTTATCGTGTTATTGCTGATCATACCATTCACTAGCTCCTCTGGTGAGGAAGAATGAGAACATTGAAAAGTACATTTTTTCTTGGGTTACTTCATGAGTGACATATGCATCACAGATTTGCATAAATTTGTACATGACTCGAATACGATCTTCACGTGCTGCTCCTCTATACTGTCCAATTCTGATAAACTGATTGATCATACCCGCGTCTGGTCTGAATCTGATTCCTTGAATTGCGGGTAGACAGAGTTCTAATAGCGGCAAACAGGATGGTCTGTATTCATTAGGTTGGATGAGCCTTGGTGCGTCTTCATGTTGAACTCTAGCTCCATTGTTATTAGGTGGTAAAGCCACTAGAGGAACTTGAATTCGAACGTTTTGATTCCCTCCTGGTGGGTCTTGCACAACTGGTGGCACTCTCAGGTTTCCATATTCATCCAAGTCTATTCTGGGATCTTGGAAATTATTAAGATTCACGACTGTAATTTCTTTCTCTCGCTTCCCTTTCTTCATATTCTTTCTTATTTTTAACTCGGATAAACTTCTCAGGATTTGAGAGCATATACCAAACCTGTAAAACCTGAGAAAAACAAACAAATAAAAAGCGTATAACTGAAAATAAAATAACAATTAAATCACTTACGGATAACACGTGGTCACACGCTACCGTCCCCGGCAGCGGCGCCAAAAACCTGGTGTCTCCTGGTGTGTGATAAAATCACACCCCTTGAAGAATGACACTAACTGCAAGTGTACGGGTTGTGCAAGTAATAATCTAATAAACGGGTTTCGAGCTCAGGGACGGATAGATACGACTCCTGATGTTTATCAAATAAGTGAAGATAATTGTTAAGACTGAAAAATAAATTATTAAAATGTTTGTTTGGTTTTGTTTTTAAAACTAAAGACGCAAGAAAATAAATTACTAAATTGATTAACTGAAATGAAATACTGAAATGAAATACTAATTAGTGTGGAAGAAAATATGAGAGAGGTACTTGAGTCTCGCAAGGGTTTCACCTAAATTTATTTAATCAGTGCTTTCGTTTAAGGGCTGAATCGATATTTTTGTATTAGTCGGGATTTAAATATCTCCTAACCCCGTCAGGGTGGACTTAGGAGCAATTCTATGGTATTACAAACCCCGTCAGGGCGACTATAACCTACCTTTGAATGTTTAAGTCTTTTACCCAACTGGTTGCGTGGTTAGTCAAGTGGTGTCTCCTGGTGTGTGATAAAATCACACCCCTAAAAAGGAGGGACACAGACCGCAAGTGTACTGGTCGTCCAAGTAATAATCCGGTAAACGGGAATCGATCCCAGGGACGGATGGATATGACTTATGATGTTATACAATAAGTAAGGATAATAGTTATGAAAGTAAAATAAATGATAGAATATTTGTTGGGTTTTGTTTATAAATCTAAGATGCAAATAATTAAAGTACTAAATTAAATAATGCAAATGAATAAACGGAAGTAAAATAAAAATAAGTAGACACAAGAATGAGAAATGTACTTGTGTTTCGCAAGGGGTTCACCTAATCAATTTAATTAACGTTTCTGTTTAAGGGTAGAATTGGTATTTTAATACTAGTCGGGATTCTAATATCTTCTACCTCTTGACGCTCTCTCTAAGGATGATGTAAACTGAAGAAAATAATGAGAGGTGCTTAATAATGAGGTCTAAAGGCCTACTTATAATGGAGAAATCAGATTGGACTTTTTTTTTTAAGGAAATAGGTTAAATGAAATAAAAGCCCAATGCTAAATTGAAATCATGTAACTGATGTACAGCTGTTAGTAAAACGATTGTAACTTTTGCGTCCGAACTCCAAATCACTTCATTCCAGTCGCAAAATCTTCCTGACTCAAGGATGAAAATTATTATTTCATGACTCTAAGGCTGGATTAGTGGACAAGTAGCTCAAAAACAGTGATTTGTAACAGCATTCCAGATTTCACTCTCCTCTAGTCAATTCTTTGGATCATCTTTTCTTGCCTTTGACTTCTCCGCTCGATCTAAGACTTTAATTCTCATATATCATTATTGTATTTGTGCTCCATAGAATCCATGGACCTAAGAACCTTACACTAAAAACAAACAAATTAACGCACAAAAGCTCTAAAACGCAAATAATACAAATCCCAGGGGAGAAAATGCAATATTACCAATTAAGCTTAAAAGTCTATCAAATAAGTCAATTAATCGCCTAAAATGATGTCTGATAAGGACATATAATTAAAACAAAATGGGAGACATCAAGACCTCAAACTCAAACCTTTGTCGTCCCGACAAAGTAAAATAAAAACAAGGGCCTTAGGCGAAACGCAAAAATGTAGGGTCTAGTGAATAACACCCAAAGCATAACTTAAAACAAATATTATATAGTATGACCTAGGAATTAATATACACACACACATGTCATGCAAAAAATCAAACACAAATAATATCAATCCAAAATTACTTTCACAATGCTAGAAGGTTACGCTTATACTTATCTCAAGACGGTGGCTATAGGGTGTTCATTGATCCTTACTCGCTTTGAACGCTCCACTTAGCATACTCCCTATTAGCTGAATTATAAATCCACTATGTATCTAGGAATCACGAGGACTTTATGGTTATAACGTAGGCTTAGGGACGGTATGGAATGTATATTTGGTAAATTTGAAGTGAGCTTTTGGCTCTCTCCTTACTTACCATCAACAAACTGTCCAAGAACTTGAGTTTACACTCGAATATTGTTCTCACTCAACCCATTTGAGGCACTAATTTAGCGTCCCCAGATTTACCCAATAAGCACTAAAGATGATCTCCAAAACTTTCCACTTTGCCGGTTAATTTAATTTTTCATGGACATATACATATTTTTTTCTTTTTCATTTTTTTTTGTATAAGATTCCCATGACCATCATTTTGATGTGAATGGTCATGTCTCATATATATATATATTCTTTCTTTCTTTTCATGAATTTTTTTCAAAGACCCCGACAAAGGGTTACAAATAATACATCATCAACAATCGTGCATAAATACAAATCCATACAAATTATCTCACAATGTAATCTCCTAATAATGAAACCCACCACCCCAAACTCAAGCTTAAGACAGGAAGTCTCAGTATTGTGTTTCAAGTGCGGGTCATATGGAAATGCCTAATAATCTAAGGGGATATGGGCTTATATCGTGGCGACAAAAGAAAGGCTAAATATGGGGATAAGACGGATAATATTAGATTAAGGGATAGAAAGCTAAAAAGTCTCAAATGGCTAACAAAGATCTGCCTCTATCATTTTCCTAGTTACATAGCTTGCCACTAGTTCATACCTAAGTAAGTTCTCTATTAGTTTTGATCTCACGTTCTACAAACCAAACATTTTCCTTAAGTACAAGTTTACTTCTTTTGCATTGTTCATTAATTTCTCCTATCAATTACCTATGTTTGCATGCAATCTAAGTGCATTTTATACTAACTCCCAAGGTTTACTTTTCTATCATAAATTCATAAAAAGAATGCTTAATTGGGACATTTAAAATTCTCTTCAGTCAAATGCAACCCTAAAATTAATTTTATTGAAATCGGTAAAAAAAATAACACAAAAAATTGGGATGAGGCAACGAACCCCACCCTAAACTAAAAAATGAGTCGTGTCCCCACGACTCGAAAAAGACTCGATAAAGCAAATAAACTATTATACACTACTAAATGAGAAAAGGATAGGAAAACGTATCTTAACCAACACTAGGCTGGTTACTATTGTTGCGTCCAGGTTGAGGCTTTGAATTCTTCTTTATCAAGCTGTAAAGATCATTAATTTGTTGTGTTCATCTTGAATAAAGTGTTCTTCATTACCTCGAAATATTTTTGTTGTCTTTCCCAAAGTTTTCATCTCTTCCTAACCCTCTAAATCATCACTTCACCTACAAAAATCTTCCGTCAACACCCAACTTTCTTTTCTCTTCATATTCTTCTTAACTTTTCCAACCTTCATGTCATCTCGAATACTTGCACAATATATAATGGTAGGTTCAAACAATTCATAATTCCTCCAATAAAAAACTACAACTTCTTACTTCCCAATTAATGATGAAAAGAAAGAGAAGAGTTCTAGCTATTTTACCGAATTGATCGTGGAATTTATGAGGATCTGATACCTCGCACTTGCAATCTCCAATCTTCGAACTACAAAAGCTATTGATGAAATTTTTGTCTCTTGATATTGTTTAAGGTGGCCAAGTAGTGAGAGGGTGATTTATTTGAGATGGGTCATCAATTTCTATGGTGTTGGAGAAGTGTAATGGGTAGCATTTAAGCTCTTAGTGAAGAAAAATATTTGGATTAAAGTGTGAATCTTTGGTGTTTTAGAAGAATTTATGATATGATCGAATGTTTGGATGATTGGTGGTCCTTTGTGTGTTCTAAAAATTAAATGTAAATGCTAATCGAACCACAACCGCAAGTGTACGGTTGTCCCAAGTAGTAATCCTGATAAATCAGGTTCGTTCCAAGGACGGATGGTTGATCACAATGTTTAGCAAGTAGTGATTGATGCACTTATGGAAATGAAAGATAATAAATTGTTTGTTTGATTTTGTTTATTAAAGCTAATGAATGAAAGACAAATATTAAAATGCAAGTAGAAGCTAAGACGCAAGTAAAATAAGTGAAAACGCAATATGAGATGTAGTACTTGAGAACGCAAGGATCCTCCTAATTTTACTTTCTAACTTATGTTGTTTAAGGGTTAAATCAGTCAATTACAATGGTCGGGATTCTAATATCCTTATACCCCCGTCAGGGTGGACTATAAGGCGATCCTAAAGTGTCACTAGTCCCGTCAGGGTAAATATGATCCACCGTTGGATGATTAAGATTTATTACCACATTGGCCCTAGGATTAACTAAGTTCGTCAGAATCAATAGTTTTTATCCTAGATTGAACAATTATTTCTGTACCTAAACCCCCCGTCAGGATGATCCATACGCCACATATATGGAATAGCTTAGATACTAATACCTAATTTTAGTTCGCGACTCTAAAATCAGTAAACATTCACAAATTGTCGAAAAGAGTAAAAGCCCTAATTTAATTTAATTCAATAAAAACCCAAATTCAACATTCGTTATAATAATAAAATCAAGATTCACCCATTGTTTGTTCTCAAGCACTAATGACAGCTTAGCTCATATTAAAATTAAAAACTAAATTAAAAGAATTGGAATTCATATTGTTTACAAAATTAAAATACGAAAAGAACCTAATTTCCGGAATTGGAATGACTACGAACGGAGCTATAGACCCACTCCAGCTCTTGTAGTTTCTTCTTTCTTCCTTCTGTTGCTTCTCTCTGGTGTTTAATCTTGTGGAATGTGAATTGTATGTAAAATAGAAGTCCAGACCTCCTTTTATAAGTAAAAATTCGGACTAGGGCTTGGACCAGAAAATAAAAGCCTAATTAAATGTCCAAGCCCACTTTCTAAGCCCAAAATCCCGTAACTGATGATAGGCCTTCACTAAAACAGCTTTTCCCGATGCGTTACAACTCCGATTGACCTCATTCCAGTTGCTAAAGTTCCGTAACTCGATAAGGAATGATTTCTCTTCAAAGGTCAGCGGCTAAATCATCGCTTAAGCACCTCGAAATCAGCAATCTATGGCCTGGAAAGTGGATTTTTCAGCTCTAAAAATAATATCTTCGGGATTTGTCTTCAAGTCTTGACTCTAATTCACGATCTTTGACCTTCTCCTCGGATTCCTCTCCTAGCTAACATCTAAAACCTGTAAACTTTACACTAAAAATACCAATATTACGCGCAAAAGTTTAATAAATTAAAAATGCTAGAAATAAAAAGGTAATTCCGGATTATTGCAAATTTAGTCCAAAAGTCTATCATATTAATCAAATAAACACCAAAAATGATGTCTCCCAAGGGTCTAAAATAAGAACAATTAGGGAGACATCAAGACCCCCAACTCAAACCTTTGTCGTCCCGACAAAGTAAAACAAAACAAAGGGGGAGAAGTAAACGTATAAACACATAGAAGCTAGCAAATAAACCCTAAAGCAATTCTCAAAATAAATCTCATATAGCAAACTCTAGAAACTAATATACACATACACTAATCATGCAACATCAAACCTAAATAATCTCAATCATAAAATTAAAGTCGCAATGCTTGAAGGTTACACTTGTACTCATCTCTGTATGATGGCCATAGGGTGGTCATTAATCCTAACTCGCTTTGAACGCTCCACCTAGTGTATTCCCTATCAACAGAATTATAAATTCACTATGCACTTAGGAATCACGAGGTCTTTACGGTTATAATAATGGCTTAAGGACGGTATGGATGTATATTTGGTAAATTTGAAGTGAGCTTTTGGCTCTCTCCTCACTTACCATCAACAATGTCCTCGAGCTTGAGTTAACGCTCAAAAAGATGTTCTCACTCACCCATATACGCAACAATTTAGCGTCCCATATCTACCCACTATAAATAAGATGATTTTCAGAAAATTCCACTTTGCCGGATGTTTTATTCATTCATATTTTTCTTTTTCTTTTCTTTTCTCTTTTTTTTTTCTTTTTTTTTTTTCTTTTTTTTTGTACAGAAGCAAACCGGGTACCCGGTTTTGACGAATCCGGGTTCCCGGTTCCTACTGTATGATTTTTCAAAATTTTTCTTTTTTTTTTTTTTTTTTTTTCTTTCTTTTTCATTTTTCTTCATTCCCGGCAAAGGGTTACAAGTATATATCATCTGCAATTGTTCTACAATACAAAGCACATCGATCCCTACCCATTTAATTCCCCATATGTGGTCCCACCACCCCAAACTCAAGCTCGAGACATGTCTCAGGATTGTGATTCAAGTGCGGGTCATATAGTCATGCCTAATAATCTAAGGGATAATGGCTTATATCGTGGCTACAAAGAAAAGGCTAAAGGCTCAAAGTGGGCTAAGACGGATAATAATTAATACAAGGGATAGAAGGCTAAAAAGGCACAAATGGCTAACAAAGAACTGCCCCTATCATTTTCCTAAGTACATAGCTTGTCTTTAGTTCATATCTAGGTGGGTTCTCTACTAATTAGGATTTCACGTTCTACACACCAAACATATTCCTTGAGTACAAGCTTACTTCATTTGCATTGTTAATTAATTTTTCCTATCAATTACCTATGTTCGCATGCAATTGTAAGTGCGTTTTATATCAATCCCTAAAGTCCACTATTTACTATCATAGATTCATCAAAAGTATGCTTAAAGGGATATTTAAAAATTTCTACAGTCAAACGCAACTCCGAAAATTCTTTTATTGAAAGCAAATAAAGCAAATAACACATAAAAACTGGGATGAGGCAACGAACCCCACCCCAAACTCAAAAATGAGCCGTGTCCCCACGACTCGAAAAGACTCAATAAAGCATTTAAACTAATATACACTAAGAGGAAAGTTTAGAAAACGTATCTTAACCAGCGCGAGGCTGGTTATCGGTGTTGCGTTCTGGACCTTTATCTCGCGTAACAGCATCATAAATCGCGTTTTGAAGTGTATTTACGCCTAGGATTAAATTTCGAAGCAGGTCCAATTCTTTTGTAACGTTTCCCAAGGTAGCAATCATCCTCTCCTGATTCTCTTCCAACACCTGAATCTTCGCTTCCAACTCAGGTACAGTTTTCGCTTTCTTTGATTGAGGAGTTCTTGGACTTCTTGTAGTTCGTGTTGCTTCTTCATGGATGTTCTTGATTGTGCTCAAAGCTATACTCACACCAACTGAAACAGTATCAATATCGGCGTCCTTACGCGGAATCTTTGCGTCTAGACACAACTGAGTAATAGTACAAGGAAACTTCAGATTTTGTTGTTTCATTGGTGATTTCGCGAACTCCATGATTGTATCATAAATGATCTTGGCAACATCAAATGGTTTCTCCTCCAAAATACACTTAATAACAAATATGTGCTCTTTCTTCAACTCGGAAGTGTGTTTAATACCAAAGAAAGTGGGTATTATGAAACGAGACCAAACCTTAGCACGAGGTGTCAAACTGCTGCTGTAAAACTGTCCAGGATACCTTTCACCTTCAGGAATTGGGCTAGTCCCATTGACAAGCACGGTCCCCCAAAGGGACTCAAAATCAAAAGAAGGGTCATTAAGAGTTTCTTGGAAGGGGCATGTTCCAGAAAAGTTGGGTAGTTTCAATGATTTTCGGATACGTTCAATAGAGAAAGGAACTACCTTTTTGCGGATATCAATGGCATCATGTGAGGTAGCTAAACCTTCGTAAAATTCTCGCACAAAAGTAGGAATGAACTCAAGCTTCCTTTCTTGTAACTCTTTCCAACCAAACTTAGCACATGTCACAGCATATTCCTTGTAATCACTACTCATAATACCCTTAGGAAAATTCGTCTCCTCACCAAATTTCAAAAATTCAATTCTTTCACGAACCTGAGTATTCCAACAAGTGTAAACCCTCTTAGGCTTGTGGGCCCACATCTTCATACGCGGAGGTTTCGTAACGGGTGCTTCCGGAATCTCTTGTTCAGTTTCCTTCTCAATGTTCTTCGCAATTTCCTCTTCTGGTTCCTTCTCACTTTCAATCTCATCAATCAATCTTCTCTTTAGACCTGTGATTTCTTTTCTGTTAGAATCAAGCTTAACTTCGTCAATTTTTCGTTTAGGACGCGAATCAGGAATCTCAATAGCTTGTTCTTGAGAACCACCAATGGTGGTCTTTCTTCTAGGAGCAGTTCTTCGGAAATCACCGGTTCTGTTAGTCATCTCTTTTCACCCCAATCTCAAAACTGCAAATTATGAAAAACTTAGGGAAAAGTTTAGAATTTTGATGTTTTGAGGTTTAAGAATTTAAGAACTAGGTGAAATATGAGATGGGTCTTGGTTAATTTGTATGGGAGAAGAAAGAATTGGGTTTAATTTAAGGAATTAGATGAAGAAGAATCTTGGGAAAAACTAAGGATTTGATGTTATATTGGAGAGGAGGTGAGTTGATCTTATGTTTTTGTGGTGAAAGAAGGTAGGATTTGATGTTATATAGTGTTTTGGTAGATGAATTTCGGAGGTGGGGAGGCTATTGGTGCGTTTTAGGTAAATACTTGCAAAAGAGGCTAAGAAATTAGGTTAAAACACCTCAAAAACCGCCTCTCACAGCTTTCAAACCGGGTTCCCGGTTTCGCGTCGCTGTGACGGCGCGGAAAAATAATTGTGGACTTTTTTTTTTTTTTTTTTTTTTTTTTTTTTTTTTTTTTTTTTTCAAAACGCACCAAGACGCTGGATCCCAAGACGCTGGGTCAGGGATTTTGCTCGCCGAAACCGGGTACCCGGTTCTGTGGAATGCGGGTTCCCGGATTTTCTCGATGGCGCGAATGAAAACGCGCCAAAACGCAGCACCCTGAAACGCTGGACCAGAAAATTTCACCAACAGCAGCTCCGAAACCGGGTACCCGGTTCTGCCAAATGCGGGTACCCGGATTTGTGTCGATGGCGCGAATCAAAACGCACGAAAACGCAAGCCACCAAAACGCTGGGTCAGAGATTTTCAGAAATCACAGCACCAAAACCGGGTACCCGGTTTCGCCAAATGCGGGTTCCCGGTTCCAACGCTGTGATATTACCCCAAAACGCCAAGTGTTGCGTTAAAATGGTTGGTACCAGCTCCAAAACCGGGTACCCGGTTTTGTGAAACCGGGTTCCCGGTTTCTCCTGGACATCCAACCTCTTTTTCTTCTGTTTTCGCCAAATCGACCCCAAACTCAAGTCCTTTTTACCCCTGAAATCATCAAAAACAACTACCCTTCCTCATTTCTTAATAAAAACAATAAAATTACGAAAATCAAACTAATCTAAATTGCAAAACTGTAAAAACTCAGCTAATATACAAGTAATTGGCTTTTGTTTAACGTCGTTAAGCTCGACGGTTTACCTCACGCTTCTAAGGAGTCTCGAGGAGATACATGACCTCCCCGGGATGTGGATCTTCCGAGCGATTGGTATTTTCACCTCCATGGTATATCTTCAATCTGTGACCGTTAACCATAAAGGTACGGTTTTCTAGCGGATGTTCTATTTCTATCGCCCCATGAGGTGTAACTTTGGTCACTATGTATGGACCTGACCACTTAGATCTTAACTTACCCGGAAAATTGCTGAACTTTGAATTATACTTTAGTACTTTTTGCCCCACTTCAAAGTTCTTTGAACGAATCCGATTGTCATGCCATTTCTTTGTATTTTCTTTGTAAAGTTTGGCATTTTCATAAGCATGCAATCGGAATTCGTCAAGTTCATTAAGCTTCATCATACGATTCTCTCCGGCTAAGATAGGATCTAAGTTCAACTGCGCAATTGCCCAATAGGCACCCATTTCAAGCTCTAAAGGTAAGTGACAAGCCTTACCATACACCATACGATAGGGAGATGCACCAACTGGAGTCTTAAACGCAGTACGATAGGCCCACAACGCATCATCTAACTTCATTGACCAATCTTTTCTTGTAGGACCAACGGTTTTCTCTAGGATAGACTTAACTTCTCGATTTGAAACTTCAGCTTGACCATTGGATTGTGGATGATATGCAGTAGATACACGGTGTCTTACTCCATACTTCTCTAGAACAGTCTGCAAATATCTATTAACGAAATGGGTACCTCCATCGCTAATAATCACTCTAGGTGTGCCATGTCTAGTGAAGATATGTGATTTCAAGAACTTAATCACCACTCGTGAATCGTTGGTAGGTAAAGCCACCGCTTCTACCCACTTAGAAACATAATCAACAGCTAATAGTATATAAAGGTTACCATTTGAAGGAACGAAGGGACCCATGAAGTCTATGCCCCAAACATCGAATATCTCAACCTCTAATACATTATTACGTGGCATCTCATCCCTCTTGGATATGTTTCCGGTAAACTGGCATCTCGAACATCTCTTGACATATTCATGACAATCTTTAATAACAGAAGGCCAGTAAAAACCTGATTGGAATACCTTAGCAGCAGTTCTATCTCCCTTGAAATGTCCTCCATATAATGAATCATGGCACCCAGCTATAATGGCTTGTGTTTCTTCCCTCGCTACACATCTTCGTATCATTTGATCAGCACAAACTTTGTAGAGGAAAGGATCCTCCCAAAAGAACTGTCTAGCACGATGAGCTAATCTCTTTCTTTCTTGATAGGTAGAACCTTCAGGGAAAACACCACTCACCACTAAATTAGCTATATCTGCATACCACGGAGCTTCATAATCTCGAACAACGAACAAATTCTCATCAGGGAAGGCTTCTCTAACTGCTTCAGTACCACTATTCAACTCTGAACTCTCTAACCTCGATAGATGATCTGCAACTTGATTCTCACAACCCTTTCTATCCTTGATCTCTAAATCGAATTCTTGAAGTAATAACACCCATCTGATTAACCTTGGTTTCGCATCTTTCTTTTCCATAAGGAATCTGATCGCGGAATGATCTGTATAAACAATAACTTTTGCTCCAAGAAGATAAGAGCGAAACTTATCAAACGAATATACCACTGCTAGCAACTCTTTTTCTGTAACTGTGTAATTGATCTGAGCATCATTAAATGTTTTACTAGCATAGTAAATCGAATGAAAAACTTTCTCTTTTCTTTGTCCTAATACAGCTCCCATACACAAATCACTCGCATCACACATAACTTCAAATGGTAAATTCCAATCTGGAGGTAATACTATAGGAGCAGAAATAAGCTTTTCTTTGATTGCTTTGAAGGCCGCTAAACAAGCTTCATCAAAAAGGAATTTGCAATCCTTTTCGAGTAAGTTGCATAGCGGTTTAGCAATCTTAGAAAAATCCTTAATAAAACGCCTATAAAAGCCAGCATGGCCAAGAAAACTCCTTACCCCTTTAACAGAAACAGGAGGGGGAAGAGTTTTAATTACCTCTATCTTTGCTCTATCAACCTCTAATCCAGCACTCGAAACCTTGTGACCCAGAACAATACCTTCGCGAACCATGAAATGACACTTCTCCCAGTTGAGCACCAAATCTGTTTCCTTGCATCTCACTAACACTTTCTCCAGGTTATCCAAACATATATCAAAATCATCACCAAACACGGAGAAATCATCCATGAACACTTCAAGGAAATTATCTATCATGTCCCAGAAGATGGCCATCATACACCTTTGAAAAGTAGCGGGAGCGTTACACAACCCAAATGGCATTCTGCGATATGCAAAAGTACCAAATGGGCATGTAAAGGTAGTCTTATGTTGATCTTCTGGAGCCACGTAAATCTGATTGTACCCAGAGTAACCATCCAAGAAACAGTAATATTCCCTTCCGGCTAATTTGTCTAACATCTGATCGATGAAGGGCAAGGGGAAATGATCTTTTCTGGTGGCCTTGTTCAGCTTTCTGTAATCCATGCAAACTCTCCATCCAACTACCGTTCTTGAAGGAATCGCCTCATTTTTATCATTAAGAACTGTTGTAATTCCTCCTTTCTTCGGTACACACTGAACTGGACTCACCCATTCACTACTCGAAATGGGATAAATAATCCCCGCATCTAAAAGCTTAATCACCTCCTTCTTCACCACATCCTTCATGGCCGGCATTAATCTTCTCTGACCTTCAACTGAGCGTGCAACATCTTCTAGTATGATTTTGTGTTGACAATAGGATGGACTAATGCCTTTGATATCAGCAATTGTCCAACCTATTGCTTCTTTGTTGGCTCTTAACACACGCAACAGTTTATCTTCTTGAGGACCTGTTAAATTAGCTGAAACAATAACAGGTAGAGTTTCATTAGTACCCAGATAAGCATACCTCAAGTGTGTTGGCAATGGTTTTTCTTCCAACTCCGGAGGAGATTCAATTGAAGGTTTCTTTTTAGGAATAATCTCCCCCGGTTCTCTCACAGGTTCATAGGCAAGACGCCTATATTTCGGATTTTCAGAATTGAGAGCTGCCACTGTTTCTGTAAGCTCCTCCATCATCTCAGGTGAATCTAATATCAAAGCAGCCTGCAAGATATCATCAAAATTTAAGCAATTAAATACCTCTTGCGATGCTTGCTCTACTACATCCATTCTGAAGCAATCTTCCTGAGAATCTGGGAATTTCATAGCTCGAAACACATTGAATTTCACTTCCTCATCTTGTATCCTCATTGTCAATTCGCCATTCTCTACATCGATCAATGTCCTCCCTATAGCTAGGAAGGGTCTACCCAAAATAATGGGGACATTTCTATCTGCATTGTATTCAAGAATTACGAAATCAACAGGAAATATAAGTGTACCTGCCTTAACAAGGACATCCTCAATACGGCCTTCGGGATGAGCAAGAGACCTGTCCGCCATTTGCAAGACCATAGAGGTAGGTCTTGCGTTTCCAATTTTAAGCTTATCAAAGACTGACTTAGGCATCAAGTTGATGCTTGCCCCCAAATCGCATAGTGCCTTTCCCTTCCATTCTTCTCCAATCGATATGGGAATCGTGAAACTCCCCGGATCAACTAACTTCGGAGGTAATTTGCTCTGGCAAATCGCACTACACTCTTCAGGAAGGCCAATCATCTCATTATCACAGTAGGGCCTTTTATTAGTGAGGGCCCTCTTCAAAAACTTCGTATACTTAGGAATATCTCGAATTGCCTCAAGTAACGGAATATTAATACTCAAACCCCTCACTCTATTGAAGAATTTCTGAAAATCACCCATATCACCCTTTTTCTGAACTCGCGATGGAAACGGTGGTGGAGGGCGATTGCTTACAATTTCATCTCGCTTTTTCGGAATTTCTCTTGGTCTTTCTATCTCTTCAACCTCACTATCTTTCTCATTCTCTTTCTCTTTCTCACCCACTTCCTTTTCTTTTCTTGGGACTTCTTTCTCTTTCATAACGGGAAAAGGAGGTGGAGGAAGGTTCTTACCACTTCTTAATGTAACAGCCTTGCAATCTTCACGTTGTGTTGGATTTTCCGTATCGCTAGGAAGTTGCCCTTGTGGACGCTGATTCAACTGTTTATTAATTTGACTTAGCTGATTCTGGAAAATCTTCATATTTGCTTCAGCTGCGTTTTGACGTTCCAAAGCTTGTGTTTGAAGAGCAATCAAATTTTCAACGGTTTTCTGAAGGGTAATTACTCCTTCTTGTGGATGGGCAGGTAGAGCTTTCTGGTTTAAATTCTCATCGTAGGTATTCTGAGGAGCTTGTCTTTGCACATAATTGTTTTGATTCTGTCCTCCTTGATGATTGTTATGTGGTCTTGGATTATAGTTGTTGCCTTGAGGACGCGGCTGATACGCGTAAGTAGGATTGGCTGCCCCATTCGGATTTGAGTATTGAAACCCAGGATGGTTTCTGTTAGGCTGATATCCATTACCACTTGAATTGAAATTGCCTCTATTGGACATAAAATTCACTGATTCTTGGTTATTCGGACAACTTTCCTCATCATGATCATCTACCTTACAAATCGAACACATATACACCTCTTGTGCAGCATGCACAGCTACCTTCTTACCCAAAAATCCTTCTTTCACAGCTAGAGTAAGCTGCTTCAATTGTTGCTCTATGGTATTCTGGATCTTATTTTCAAACGTAGCAAATTTCTCTTCTATGTCAACATTATTTACTCCCTTGACTGGTGTTCTTACTGAGCTCCACCCAACTTCATTCTTGACTGTTCTCTCTAAAATGATCTTGGCATGAGCGGGTTGAACTTGAAGAAAACCTGCTCCACATAGCGTATCCAACTTCTCTCTCGAAATTCCATCAAGGCCTCTATAAAAGATCTTTAACTGTTGTTGTTCTGAAAAGCCATGATTAGGAACTTTACGCAAACACATCTGAAATCTTGTCCAACTCCTACCCACAGTTTCCTCATACTCTTGACGGAATTGTGTCAATTCTAGTTCAGCATCTAACCTCATGTTACTTGGGTAATACCTGTCAAAGAAAGCAATTTCTAATTGGTCCCAATTGGTAATCCTCGTAGGATCTTGCGTATCGTGCCATTCACTTGCTCCATCAATGACAAAGAATTTGAAAGCAGCAAAATACATCTGTTCTCTTGAAACCCCTTGTGTGATATACGAATCACATATCTGCTTAAATTTTTGTACCGCTCTAAGAGGATCTTCCGATGGTCTCCCGCGAAAATTTCCAAAGTTTTGGAACTGAGCTAGCATACCCGAATCTGGACGGAATCTCGGAACATTAATATCTGGAGCACCTACTCCTATAGCTGGAGCGCGGAATGGAACTTCTGGAGGGCCATTAGTGAACCACGGATCATGATTTATCACTATCTGGACTGGGGGGTTAGGATTTAGTGGTTGAACTTGAGGAATAACGCCTGGAGCTAAAGGTTGGCCATTTGCATCTAACTGGCCTTGTCCATTCTGTTGACCTTGAATAATGATATTCTCCATTCTGTTACTTAATTCTTCTACTTCTAAAGCTTCTCGTTCTCTTCTTCTTCTGTTCGCAAGTCTGATCAACGATTCTGGATTACTAAGGATCGGAGGTGTTGGCTCTAGATCCTTGAATAGCCTTCTTCGCATACACCAAACCTAAAAACCTGAAAAAGCTAACAAACAAAAAGCGTAAAACTGATAAAATAAAATAAATGCACTTATCACTAAAGGATAAACACCGTGGTCACACGCTACCGTCCCCGGCAGCGGCGCCAAAAACTTGGTGGTCCTTTGCCTCTTTATTAGCTCTTAGTACACGCAACATTTTATCTTCTTGAGAACCTGTTAAATTTGCTGAAACAATAACATGTAAAGTGTCATTAGTACCTAAATACGCATACCTCAAGTGTGTTGGCAATGGTTTTTCTTCCAACTGCGGAGGAGAATCAATATATGGTTTCTTTTTAGTGACCATCTCCCCCGGTTCTCTCAAAGGTTCTTAGGCAGGACGCCTATGTTTCGGATTCTCAGAATTAAGAGCTGCCACTGTTTCGGTAAGCTCTTCCATCGTATCAGGTAAGTCAAGTTTTAAGGCAGCCTGCAAGATATCATCATAATTAAAACAATCAAATACCTCTTGCGTGGTATGTTCTGCTATATCCATTCGGAAACAATCTCTTGGAACATCTGGAAACTTCATCGCCCTAAACACATTGAACTTTACCTCCTCGTCTTGGATTCGCATAGTTAATTCTCCGTTTTCTACATCAATTAAAGTACGCCCCGTGGCTAGGAATGGTCGTCCTAAAATGATGGGGACATTCCTATCCGCGTCGTATTCAAGAATAACAAAATCAATGGGAAAAACTAAAGTACCTGCCTTGACGAGGACATCTTTGATTCGTCCCTCGGGATGTACGAGGGATCTGTCAGCCATTTGTAAGACCATAGAGGTAGGTCGCACATCTCCCATCTTCAACTTATAAAAAATTGATTTGGGCATGAGATTGATACTCGCACCCAAATCGCATAAAGTCTTTCCTTGCCACTCATTACCAATCAAAATCAGAATTATAAAACTCCCAGGATCAACAACTTAGTTGCAACTTACTTTGACAGATGGCACTACACTCCTCTGGCAATCCTATCATCTCATTATCGCAATATGGTCTCTTGTTGGTAAGGGCCACATACTTTGGTATATCTTTGATGGCTTCTAACAATGGTATGTTAATGTTAATACCTCTTACCCTATTCAATATATTTGATACTCAGCCATATCTCCTTTTTTCTGAACTCTTGGTGGAAAAGGTGGAGGAGGACGGGTTTCTACAACATATTTCTTTTTTGGAACTTCCGAAATCTTCTCCACTTCTACCACTTCAGGTTCATCATCTTTTCCTTCCACATCCTTCATCGGTTTCTCTTTATTGGTAACTTATTTTTCTTTCATAACAGGAAAAGGAGGTGGAGGGAGCTTCCTACCACTTCTTAACGTGATAGCATTTGTCTGTCTCTAATTTTTGGTGTCACTAGGGAGTTGACCTTGTGGACGCTGACTTAATTGTTTTGACATTTGAGCTATTTGATTCTCCAATAACTTAATTGCGGCTTTAGAAGCTTGCTAATTTTAAATAGATTGTGTTCGAAGTGCAATTAATTTCTCTAAAGTTTGACGAAGATCATTTGTACCTTCTTGAGGTTGAGTAGGTAAGGCTCTTTGATTCATGGTGTCATTATAATTATCTTGATGAGGCTGTCTCTGAACATGATTTCCGTAGCTTTGTCCTCCTTGATAATTATTCTGTGGTCTAGGTTGATAATTATTAACTTGGGGATGCGACTGATATGCATAAGTAGGGTTAGTTGCCCCATTAGGATTCGAATATTGGAAACTGATGTCTCCCTATTAGGTCTATTATTATCCCTTTGGAGACATCCTTTTAGGTGAATAAATGACTTATTTGATAGACTTTTATGCGTATTTGATTATATTGCACTTTCTCCCCTTGGGAATTGACTATTTGCGTTTTATGAGCTTTTGTGCGTAAATTTGATTTTTTTTAGTGCAAAGTTAGTAGGTTCTTGAATTTTATGAAAGACCAATCAGAGGAGGATAAGTGATAATTAAAGTCTTAGGGTATTTTAGTGTGTTAGTAAGTACTTTTACTCGAGTTTCTATCTTTAGAGTGCACTTTCCTATTTCTATTTCTTGAATTATTGATTTATTATTTTTAAAGCATACGCGGTTTAATTATTTATTTATTGTGAAGCTTTAAAATATATATGGTAATTAATTAGAGACCAATTCAAGTCAAAGAAGTAAAGGAAAGAAGATTTACATGGAAATAAGAAGATTAAGGAAGGATATATGCAAAGAAGGAAAAGATAAAGCTGCCTTATGAATCTGAAATTCCAGCCACGTTTCAAAGACGAGTCCATAAATTAAGATTGGCTAAGTATTTGGGCGAGTGGTCTGTACCAATGGAAAGCTCTTTCCGAGACAAGCGGTTTCATATATTGGAACGCCTCAAACGGATAAGTATTGAAGGAGATATGACCAAAACAAATCAGCAGCAGAATCTTACATTTCCTAGATTTTAGGGCTACGAATTTAAGAGTTCTTGCCTTGTCTTCCACTCCAAGTAATTCGACCTAGGGCTTGCTAACACCTATAAATACACCCCTTAGACCTCGTAATTCATTACCTCTCATATTTTACTCAATTCATACATCTTTTGAGAGAGAGTCAGAACCACCTCTCAATTATTCTTCAATATATACATCTTTAAAGAGAGAGTCAGAACCACCTCTCATATTTTGTTCAATGCATAACATCCTTGGAGAGAGAGAGTCAACCACTTCAGAGCAAGAAGGTAGAGGAGACGCAAGAGCTGGAGGAATTCTATTCTTCCAACACAAAGTCATCCAAACCTTAGGTTATCAATTTCTTTTCTGTAATTAAATATGATGTCTTTCTATTTAGTTTCAGTCTTTAATACTTCTATGAGCTAAACTTTCATATACTTGAGAATTGCAATAAAGGAATGAACCCTAATTAATTTAATCTTTGTTTTGAATTTGAGATTGTTATGATTTAAATTGAATTGAGTCTTAGATATTGGATATTACTTTGTTCTTAATCACTATTTCTTTTCGATACAACTAGAAATAGATTTTAGTATTTGGGCTATTCACTTTAGTGGCGAAGTGATCATCCGATAGGGGGGGTTGAATACAGATCTAGGTAATACCCGTGTAATGTCCGTTATTGACCGACAGGCTTAACTAGTTACATAGCCAAAGAGGTAAAATCATATCATCCGAAGAGGCATATTCAACCATACAGGTGTTTATAGTACTTTAGGATAGCTTCTAGGTCCACCCGACAGGGGGCTAGGAGATATTAGATTCCCAACTAATATACTAATACCAATTCTACCCTTAAACAAAGCATAGGTTACATTAATTAGGTGTATTCCTTGCGAGACTCAAGTATCTCTCATATCTGAAGTAGTCTTTTATTTGCTTATTTCTTTTCTGTTATTTATTTATAGTCTTTATTTTATTTGCATCTTAGTTATTAAGAAAACCAAACAAAAATCTATTATTTTACTTTTATGTTAAACAATTATTCTTGCTATCTGATTAATACTGGAGTTGAACCTAATCCGTCCCTGAGAACGAAACTCGATTTATCGAATATTACTTGGACAACCGTACACTTGCGGTAATTGTGGTTCCTTTATTTTCATACTTAATTTTATAACACACCAGGATCCACCAGAAACCCGGATGGTTTCTGTTTGGTTGGTATCCTTGACCACTTGAATTGTAAATCCCTCGATTAGAAACAAACATTACAGCTTCAGGATTACTTTGGCAATGCTCCCAGTCATGGTCTTGAACACCATAATTCGAACACCCATATATCTCTTGAGTAACATTAACACCTGCTTTCTTACCTGAAAACCCCCCTTTAACAGCTAAAGTGAGCTGTTTCAATTGTTGCTCCAATGTATTCTTCAGTTTATTCTCCAAAGAGGAGTATTTCTCATCGATTCCCATACTACTTTCTTTTCCACCTCGAATAGGTGTTCTCACTGTATTCCAACCTTGCTCATTCTTCACAGTTTGATTCAATATAATCTTAGCATGTGTTGGAGCTGCCTGTAAGAAACCACCTCCACATAATAAATTGAGGTCTTTTCTTGATCCTCCATAAAGGCCTTTATAAAATATTTTTAACTGTTGTCGTTCTGTGAGGCCATGGTCAGGAACTCTTCTCAAACATAACTGAAATCTTGTCCAACATCTTCCCAAAGTTTCTTCTTGTTCTTGGACAAATGATGTTAAATCAACATGTTCGTCTAATCTCATGTTCGTCGGAAAGTAACGATCGAAAAACGTTGTTTGTAGCTCATCTCGGTTGTTTATTGCTCCAGGTTCTTGTGAATCGTGTCATTCATTAGCTACGTCTATCACAAAAAATATGAAATTAGCATAATACATCTGCTCTTTGGTCACTCCGTGCGTTATATACGAATCGCAGATTTGCATAAACTTCTGAACTGCACGAATAGGATCTTCTCCAGGTACTCCACGAAAGTTTCCGAAATTCTGAAATTGGGATAACATACCAGGGTCGAGTCTATACTGTGCAACATTAATATTTGTAGGACCAATACCAAGAGCAGGAGTGCGATAGGGAACTTATTCTGGACCATGTATGAACCATGGATCATTATACATAGGGGGTTGAGCTTGTTGCATAGGTGGATGATTATGTTGATTGTTGAGAATTGGTGGATTAGGAATGATTGGTGGCACTATTGGTTGGCCATTAGCATCCAACTCAATGACAGGAACTTCAACATTATGAATATTAAATCCTCCATTTCTCTCTCCTTCTTTGCTTTCTCTCTTGCTTCTCTTTCTCTTTTTTTTATCTCGAATTAACCTCTCAGGGTTTGAGTACATGCACCAAACCTGTAAGACCTGAGAAAGAACAAAAACAAAGAAGAGCGTAAAACTGAAAATAAAAATTAAAAATGCAATTATACACTAAAGGATTAACACCGGGGTCACACGCTATCGTCCCCGGCAGTGGCGCCAAAAACTTGGTGGGTCCTTGTGTGTTATAAGATAATATGCTAGAGATCAGGACTCACAAACCGCAGGTGTACGGTTGTCGAAGTAATAAACCGATAAATCGGATTCGTTTGCATGGACGGATTAGGTATAACTCAGGTGTGGATCAAATAGTGGAATAATTGTAATTACGGAAAAGTAAATGATATAAAAGTTTGTTTTGGATTTTTGTTTATCAACTAGAATGCAAATGTAAATTAAAGACTAAATAAATTAAGCTAAAATGAAAATAATGCAATTAAAAGATGTAGACGCAAGGAAGGAAGTAGTACTTGAGTCTCGCTAAGGCTTCACCTAAACCTTTTTAATTAATGTTTTCTGTTAAAGGTTGAATCATTATATTTATGCTAGTCCGGATTCTAAAGTCTCTTAGCCCCCGTCAGGATGGACCTAAAAGCTCTCCTACAGTATTCTAAACTCCGTCAAGATGATTAAAACTACTTTCGGATGATTAAAACTTACCACACTGCTATTGGCTAGTCAAGCCTGTCAAGGTCATTGGCGGATACCAACGGAAATTACCTAGTTCTGTATCTAAACCCCCCCGTCAAGGTAATCAATAAGCCACTATATTAAATAGCCTAGCTACTAAAACTCACCCTTAGTTCATGACTCTAAGGATCATAAATAAAGCGTAAAATTAAAGCCAACATAAAATAATAATTAAATTTAAATTCTTATATCCCAAATCGGAATAACATAAATTAATCTAGTTTGGGTTCAACCCAATTTGCAATTCTTAAGTACAAAGGGAAATTAGCTCATAATTGAAATAAAGACAAAAGAAATAAAATTAAAGGTGTTCATGTTTTACAGAAAATAAATAAATAAAAGAAACCTAATTAGGTGTTGGATTTGGGTTGTGATTTGGAGAAGATGAATTCTCCAGCTCTTGGCTTCTTCTTTTTCCTAGATTCTGACTTTCTCTCTGGCGCTTTTGACTTTGCTAAAATGAGTTGTGTGTAAAAATAAAGTCAAAAGGTCTATATATACTTATAAATTCGGACTTGGGCTTATTTATGCAATAATAAATGGCACAAGTCCACTCTTCAAGTCCAAATCTCGTAACTGGTGTACACCCTCCACTAAAACGGCTGTAACTTTCTCAATTTAACTCCGAATCGACCTGTTCAACTTGCTAAATCTTCGTAACTCGATAAGGAACGTATCGTCTTTACAACTCAGAGATTAAATCCACGTTTGAGTTGCTCGAAATCAGAAATTACCATCAGCCTTCCAGATTTGCAGCTTTAACTTGTCAATTCTTCGGGATTTTTCTTCTCTCCTTTGACTTCTTTACACGATCTAAGACTTAAATTCTCTATTCCTCTCCTTGCTAGTATTAAAAACCTACAAACTTTACACTAAAACAAACCATTTAACGCGCAAAAGCTTAATAAATGAAAAATACTAAAATCCAAGGAAGGAAAATGAAATATAACAAATTAACACCAAAAGTCTATCGAATTAGTCAAATAATTACCCAAATTGATGTCTCCTAAGGGCATATAATTAGAACAAAAGAGGAGACATTAGCAGCTCAAGCTTGGCAAATACGAAATAATCTAAACACATTAGCAGCTCGACTACTTAAAGGTATTTATTTTCCACAAAACAATTTTCTCGATGTAAAGCTAAGACAATCTCGAACGTGGTCATGGGCTGGTCTTTTAAAAGGAAGAGATATGCTAAAGAAATATGGTAGATATATGATAGAAGATGGAGAATATATAAACATCTGGAATGATAAATGGCTAGATAGATAGTGGAAATTAGAAAAACCTCAAGACTGTAGGTTACAAAAGATAAAGGAGCTATGGATTAATGATTCAATAGAGTGGAACAGGGAAATTCTTGATGAATTTTCCCAACTCCAATCATACCAGTCATTTTGAGAGAAAGAGTCTTCTCGAAAGAAGAATCATATAAGTTTATCAGGCCTTTGCAAATAATGGAGAATATATAACCAAAACAGGGTACAAAGTTCTTATAGATCATGACGTATTTGAAGAACTGCACCATTCGGCGAGCATTCTAGCAGAAAGAGAATTATGGAAAGTGATTTGGGGATCAGATGTACCAACAAAGGTAAGAAAAGATCATCGGAACATATGTTAATGGGGGATGGAAAAAAGAAGTTATAATAGCATATATTCTACTTATGATCTGAAATTTATGGAAAGCCAAACTGAAAAGCAGGCATAATAACTCAAAGGTGGAACCAGATGATGTGATACGTACTACAATCAGAAATATGTCTGAACATTTTGGGAGGGCATGTTTAGGAATGATCAAATTACGAATACGAATATGGAAACAAATACAGAAGACTAACATTGTGTTTACTTGTGATACATCTTTTGACCAGGTACATAATTCTACAGGTATTGGGGTGGTTCAGATCGATAAGACTAATAATTCTCGGGTTGATTTTACGACTACAAAATTGTGCAACACAAGTGTCGAAGGGGAAGCACAAGCAATTATCACAACATTAGAAATTAGGAATACCATCACGGGAGTAAAACTATATTCTCAGATAACCTTGAATTAGTTCAAGGAATTAAGCAAGTGTCGACTGCTAGATGGAGGCTCAGACTGTGGATACGACAGATTAATAAGCTGGCAACTGAAGCAGGCCCAATCTATTTTGAGCACGTTCCACGGAAATGAAATACTAGAACTGATACACTAACAAAAAGGGTCAGAGACAAGGCGATGGAGCATCAGCAGCAGTCACTAGAAATATTACATCAATTCTCGAGACTATGAATAGCCTAATTTTAGAATATATTTTGTAATTACATTATTCGTCCAAAAAAATCAATTTTAGGTGGTTCGTTAACTTATATATATAATAGTATTTATATATTGTGAATCCATGTATTAATGTTAAAATTCTTTTAAAGAAAAATTAAATTATTATACACTTGTATATTATACATGATATCTAAGGATGGCAATGGTTATGGTTTAAAATCGAAACCGATGAAAATCCGAACCGGTAAAAAACCGATTATGCAATCATGGATAAAACCGTTAGGTTATGGTTTCGAAAAGTGTAACTGATGGTTAAATCCGTTAGGTTATGGTTTCGAAAAGTGTAACCGATGGTTAAATCCGTTAGGTTATGGTTTTAGATAAAAATAAAACCGAATAACCGAAAATTCGTTTATTATCATTTAATTTTGTATATTTTATAATGATATAAATAAAAAAGTATTTCATATCTCAAAACTAAAATCTAAATATTAAATTTAAAAAAATAGTAATAAATATGTTATTTAATTAAATATCAGCATAATATGTTATATATTTTGAAGACGTTTTTTTGTTCTAAAGTACCATTAATATAAATAAACTAGAATTTAGCCTATACCCGAGGTTATAGACTCTTCATACAATATTTTTGATAACCCACTAGGGATTCTACCTAAGTTAGCGCTAAAAATGTTGCCATTTAGCTTACTTTTCGCTAACCAGTCTGCGGCCCTATTATAACCTCGTTTACACCATTTAAATAATGGATTACATTGTTCCGAGATTAAATAGATACTACTAATAATATTACAAATTGTAGGATAAAAAAATTGCAAACACTACTCTAGATTTTGCATAACATGGAGACTATCACTCTCTACTATCACTTTGCTTTCTTGATTTTGAGCTAGTAGACAAGCTTTTAAAACCCCCAATGCTTCTGCTTCGAGAGGAGAATCAGCTGAGACATACCATGCATTGTAGCTTCTAACATTTCCAAAAAAGTCCCTGGTAATACAAGAAATAGAAGCTAAGTTATCTTTAAAGGTTGTATCTATGTTAATTTTTAATACATTCATAGGAGGAGGTTCCATTTAACATTTGTATCATTCTCACTGTCTTGTATTCGTGATCTTATTTTAAGAATTTTCAATATATTTATAGTGTTACAGTTTGGTTATGGTTAAAATCCGAGAAACTGCTTAACAAACCGAATCCAAATTATTTGGTTTTAGTTCTGAAAAGTGAATTCGATGGTTAAATCGGTTAGGATTTGATTTTTGATAAGTTAAATAGTTATGGATATGGTTTTAGATTTTTTTTACAATAATCTGATCTGTTGTTCTCCCTAATGATATCTAAACTAGAAAATTGAACAATTCAAATTACTTTTTTTCATGAATTGGAACGTGTCTTATATGCAGAAAAAACAGGTATTCTAGATCGATGACTCACAAGCTTAAGTGCTTAGGTGTTTTTCTCGGACGCGGAAGAAAGTGGCATAATTACATATAAAATTAACCTATTCCAAGTCTCGCAAATCGTTCCCTTAAAAGTGCATGTAACTCATGGTCCTTTGTTGCCCTGTGTCTGGCAATTTTCGCTAAGTTGTCTGCTCTTCCATTAAACTTTCATGGGATATTGATGTCTCCTCATTTGTGATAGATTTATGTTAAGATGAGACATCATTTTTAGTGTTTTAGGAGTCAATAATGTCGATTTTCTTGAGTTTTAGTGCACTTTCCTATTTTGTGTCTTGATTTGTAGAAATAATATTTTTAGAGCATATTGGGTTTAATTGTTTATTTAGTGTGTAGCTTTAAAGATAATTATGGAGATTAATTAGAGTCCAAGTCAAAGACAACAACTTATGGAAGGAGATATGCATGGTAATTGGAGATAAGGAAAGAATTGCTAAAAAGATGGAAAAGGAAAAGCTGCCTAAATCTGGGATTCTGCAAAGATAGGCGTTTTTACCTAATAAAGAGGCCGAATTTGGTAGATTACTCCTAAAGGGCCTAGATAATTCTGTTGCGATTCTTTTGGTATCTTGTGGAGCAAAAACGGACCAAAAATAAAGAAGTTATGACCAAAACAACGCAGCAGTGTTTATCTTTATTTCCATACGAATTTGAGTTGGGCTAGAAGTCCATTACCTTAACAATTCCTCAAGAAAACGAATTAGGACTTCTAAACACCTATAAATACACCCTTATATCACTTGTAAATCATCCTTGCCTCATAGTAATTAGTTCTTAAGGTTTTATTCTTCCAGTTTATTGTAGAGAGCAAGATGATGTCTTTTATTATTTCTTTTAGTTTATTTCCTTCAGGTATGAACTAAACTTCCCATAGCTTGGGTTTTGCATATGTATAATCTATGAATTCTAATTCTTCTATCTAAGTTTCTTTGGGAATTATATGTTTTAATCTGATATTAGCTTCTTACTTTATATTTGCTTATGTGTTTTGATTTAATGTCTTTCCTAGAACTGATCACTTTGGGATTGTTTTAAGAGTAGTTAGATGGTCACCTTGTAAGGGTGTTTAACTATTGAACCACCACATAATGTCTAGTGTCGATAGCAGTTCTGACAAAACATACTTCTAACTAGATAGTCATTAAGGTTTGTTTTAACCACAGTATCACCAAGACTTGCAGTATTTGCTTAGGGCCTTAGTGGCGTTTGATAACCCTATTTTAAATCACTTCTTGGTTGTGACGTAGCCCCCTTAGTCGCTCTCAAGGTCTAAGGTAGTGGAATTTAGAATCCTGACTAAGTATTACCAAGAGCTAATATTCTCCCTTATGAACTAGATCTATAGATAGAATTAGAAGGATTAGTGCATACTAGCAAAACCTAAGCTATACTTCTCATCTCATATTCTTAATCTTTTACTTTATTGTCTTTATTTTCTTAGTTTTACTTAGTTTTAATTTATAAATTCGAAAAACCAAATATTTAATTTTCTGTTTTCTAGTTATTTACTTTTACTCGTTATCTGTTCCTACGCGTTTAACACACTTAAGTCCCTGCGAACGAACTCTACTTATCATTAAAACTTGCATACGTCCTGTAATACTTGCAGTACTGTGCCTGTCTAGGGTGAGAGTGCATAGTTTTCCATACTTAATTTGATCTTATTTTTATCACACCCTAGGCGACACCAAGTTTTTGGCGCCGCTGCCGGGGAATTGTGTCTCGTTAGCGTGTGGGTTATCTATTTCGAGTTTTAGTTTTTAATTAGTTTTTACTTTTCAGTTTTTAGTTTAGTTTTAGTTTTTATTTTTCCAGATTTACGCTTGTGGTTTGCTTTAGTCTTTTTCAGGTTTCACAGTGTTTAATTCTTGGCCTCCCTTACCGGAGCCTGAGAGGAGCTTCAGAGCTTATAACAAACGAATTCGTGAGGAAAGAGCCTTGAGAAGAGCTATGGCAGACATACATGATAATGATCCGGAGTTAGTTTACTTTGCTCCAGGAGGACCTCCAGCATACATTCCACCTGGTGTACATTTACCAGTAGGAGAAGGTAATGGGCAAAATAATCAACAAAACCGAGTTGAACAAGATCTACCTGGCCTTAACATACCATTCCATGTTCAACCCATCGGTTACCGCCCTCCTGAGATTCCGAATATCAAATTTAGACCCGATCCGGGTATGCTTAGTCAATTTCAAAGTTTCGGACTCTATACTGGTACTGCAATTCAAGATCCGGTAAAAGCGATTCAGAAGTTCATGCAGATTTGTGATGCCTACATTACTCCTGGCATTACACGCGAGCAACTGTATTGTCATATGTTTTCGTTTTTCTTGACCGGAAGAGCTAGCGATTGGCTAGAAAGACAACCACATGGAACCATTCACTCTTGGAGAGAGCTTCAAGCCGCATTCTTTAACCGATTTTATCCGAAGAGCATGAGACTTAAAGATCAAACCGAGCTTGCAAGATTTTCTCAAGAAGATGGAGAAACAGTGGGAGAAGCATGGACAAGGTTTCAACAAAAATTAGCTAGATGCCCGCTCCATGGTTATACACCTGCTCTACAACTTGCTATATTCTATGAAGGTCTTGATGACAAGGGTAGAGACAAGGTGGATAACATTGGAAAGGGTAATTTTGTGTCCATGAATCACAATGAAGCTTCCGAGGTGTTAGAAAATATTATGGAACAAGAAAGAAGTTGGCCTTCAACGCGAGCTTCTGCAGCAAAGACCCGAGGAACGCTTCGTTTAGATGCAGAAACTGCGAACTCAGCTCAAATATCCTCGTTAGAAAATCAAATCAAGGAGCTGAGAATCGCGATGGATAAGAATTTAGCTGCTACAAAGGTAATTCAAGAGGCACAAGGTTGTCAACAATGTGGAGTTAACGATCATTCATGGGAAGAGTGCGAAACAAATCCGCAATCTGTTTACTTCATATCCAACCGATGGGGCAACCGCAACCATCCGGGTATGCAGTATTCAAATCCACAAGGGGCCGCTAATCCTGGTCAATATCAATCGCGACCCCAGAACAACTCTTACCAACAGAGAGGTCAGTACCAAAACCAATATCAGAATCGACCTACTCCTCCACAACAACCTGCTCAAGACGCCTATACCGATACTTTAGATCAAAAAGCTTTACCTCAGTATCCGCAAGAAGGATCTATGGACAATACACAGATAGTACAAGCTCTAGAACGTTTGAACACAACTGTAAACGCTCAAGAGGAAAAAGTCCGAGGACACGATGCCATACTTCAGATGCTAAGTACTCAATTAGCCCAAATAAACAAGCATCTAACAGAACAAAAGGAAGTAAAGGCAATCGAAGGAGGTGAAAACAATGTTGGGTTCGAAGCTTGCAAGGCTATATGCCTTGAAATCGAAAAAGAAAAGGAGGAAGCACCACATGCTGCCATTAGTGCCGTGGAAGTTCCCAGTATTGAAGAAGAACCAACCGAGTCTAACCCCGAGGAGTCCGACTGTCTAGAAGTTTATCATCTGGAAAGCGATGAAGAGAGAGACGAGTTCATAGAGCTACTGAAAAAGGTGCAAGAGGAGATGCGATCGATGGTAGAGTATGCAGCGGAGTTAGCAAGAGAGAAAGAGGAAGAAGCCTCAAAAGAAGAATCGAAAGAAGATGAAGTGGCACCTGCTGTGCTAGAGGAGAAAGAAGAAGAGAAGGTGGAATCGCCACCTAGTGTTCAACCAGTGTCATCAACTATTCCTGATACAAATCCTAAAGATGACACTGCTCTCAAGACATTTGTGGAGGCGTACCAACCTGAAAATATCAACGCCCAAATGCTTGAGATTGCGAAGAGAGGACTTACACCGCAACAAGTTTTTACGCAAGTTAGTCCTGAAAAATAAGCGAGTGTAGAGATCCCAAGAGAGAACCTGAGGGTTTCGAGAAGAAGTGAGAAAGAGCTACCTACTAAGCTTAAAGATCCAGGAAGTTTTAACCTTCCTATTCAATTACATGGTAGGCTCAAAGTGAAAGCAATGTACGATGTGGGTTCTGGTGTGAATCTTATGCCTAAGTCCGTATTCGAGAGACTTGGACTTCAAAAATCAGAGAAAACTCCAGTGAAGTTGCAGTTTGCTGACAACTCAGTGAAGAGGACATGGGGAACAGTGGAGGACGTCTTAGTCCGTGCAGGTAATATCGCCATCCCTACTGACTTTGTTATTCTTGAGTTTGATGCAGATAAGCAGGTTCCGATCATACTTGGACGGCCTTTCATGGCCACAAGTCAAAGTGTGATCAACTTCCAAGACGGGACCATCACCCTTCATGCTAAAAATGTATCTGAGACCTTCTATGTCTTGGGTAAGAAACCGAGGAAGTTGGATCCCACCGTACCTATCATCCACAGTCTTCCACATCACAAAGTCCCTCCTGAGGAGATCCACTTAAAACCTGTGGATACTGAGCCAAACATTGAGTTTGGGGTTGGCCATGAAGTACTATGGAAAGCCCACAAACGCGAGAACAGGCCACGAAGTTTCAAAAACTCGTGGATGGGACCATTCATTGTCACTAAGGTTGTTTCAGCCAAGGTGATAGAAATTCGCCCCAAAACTGGGGTCAAGCGCAGATTAGTTGACGTTCATAGCCTTACTCGTTGTTGGGGAGGCTATATTCGCAAGTCTTGACAGAGATAACACGTCTAACTTTGAAAGACGTTAAACAAAAGTGCTGTTCGGGAGACAACCCGAAGTTTTTTTTTGGTTTTCATGTCTTTTACATTCTTAGTTAAGTTTATTTTAGTTGTTTTTAGTTGATAATGCATATTTGAGAAAGGTATTAGTGTTTTTGGTGTGTAGGAATCGGAGAAATCGAGTTAGGGAACGCGAGGAAAATTTTTGGAGCGCAAGAAAGCACCCCGCGGACTACCCCACGGACTACCCCATGGTCCGCAGGGATGGTCCGCGAGGTCGAAACCCGTACCACGGGTTGCTACCGCGGGTTTGATCCAGTAACAAGAAAAAATTCCACGGACTACTCCACGGTGCACCGCGCCATGGTCCGCGCCCCAAAAACCCGTACCACGGGGTGAGTACCACGGGTATTTTGACGGAGTCTACAGCAAGCCGCGGTGTACCCTCCGGTACACCGGACCCTAGTCCGCGAGCCAAAAACCCGTACCACGGGGTCCTACCACGGGTTTAGGTCAGTGAGCAAAAATTTTCGAGCATCAGATGTCACGGACTACCCTGCGGTGCACCCCATGGTCCGCAGGGGTAGTCCGCAGCGCCGCCAGAGGAGAGAGAAAGTTACGGGATTGAGTTATAAAGGAGGTATTAAACCTATTATTCCGAATTTATTAAACCTTAACCCTCTCTTTCTTCTCCACAACTCTCCTAACTCCATTGAAGCTCATCAAAACCTTCACCAATCACCAAAACACTACCCAATCATCATCAAACCTTCTCTCCACATCATTACAAGAGAGAATCAAGCTACCAATCATCACCAAATTCATTCAAATTGAAGAATCAAAGAGCCAAATTTCACAAATTCATCACACAATTTCTAAAAATCCTAGCCTACCCATTACAAATCATCCTCACCCACATAGAGATTCATCACCAATTCACCCATCCTAGGACAAATCAAGCTTGTTCATCCATTAATTCAAGAGTTAAATTTAAAGGGTTGCTAAAGCTTTGAGTTGGGGGTTAATTGAAGATGACTTATCTAGCAAGAGGGAGGTGAAGAGTAACAAGGGATTGGATTTAAACAAGAAGAAATCAATTGACAAAGGTGCTAGCTCTAAATCAAAGGGTAAAGATAAATTGAAGAGTGGGAAACCTTCGTATGATAGTAATGGTAAAAAGCTTTATTTTTATGCAAAGGAGAGCACACTACCTCAAACAGATCCTATACCTATAGAGAAAGTGGATACTTCAAAGGCCTTGAAGATTTCTGCAGAGAAACAATTAAAAGAACTACCTTTTGCCTATGAGAAAGTATTCAAGGAGGAAATTAGAGATGGAGATTACAAGAGATTCTTTGAGCTTGGTGAGAAATTGGGTTGGTCTACATTCATGGTAAGCCGTTCTGAATTATGTCATGAATTAGTTTTTGAGTTCTATCTAGGCCTCTTTAGCCGAGATAGTGATTGTGTTCCGATTAGAGGAAAGTTAGTTCCTTTTACAGTTGAGGAGATTAGGAACCACTTCAAGTTTAAGAAACTGAAAGGTTTTTGCAAATTTGAGGAAGCAGTTGCTAAACGAAAAATCTTTGATAAGGAATTACTTTTTGAGCATGTTTTAGACAAGGAGAAAGTGCAATTACATACGGGAGAATTGAAGGCACCTTGGCCTTACAAATATCTTCAAGCAGATGCTAGAATTTGGCACAATTTCCTTATCCCTACTGTCTTTGGAAACACACGAACTTTGGAGGTGACCATGAAGAACGCGCTACTGTTGGATTGTATTTTGAGAGGAGAAGAAGTTGATGTGGCACAGTTGATCTATGAGGAGGTGATACGATTTTTGGTCTCTCCTAAAGCGGTTTATAATGTTAAATTTCCAACTATGATCACGTGTCTTGTACGAAAAGCGAATGTAGTATTGGGTGAAGAAGAGAAACTCGAATTTAAAACAAGTTATATTGATAATGCATGGATCAAAGAAAGCCTTCGAAAAGCGGGTTCTACTCAAGTCTCGAAGGAAGAAAAGGAGAAATCTTGGCAAGAGAAGATGGAGGAGCGTTTAACGAAATTTGAAGCAGCTCAAACTTCTTTAGTCAATGATGTGGCACAAATCAATGCTAATCAAGTGCACATCATGAAACTCCTTGAGCAATTAACGAAAGGTCCAGCAATTCCAACCTTGGATGTCAATGATGCGAGGCAATAGCCTCGAGAGTATGTTCTCTTTCTTCCTTACCATTTCTGTAAATATGCCTATCTGCTAATTTTAATTTCTGTTTCGAGTCTTTTTTTTTCGAGTCGTGGGGACACGACTCATTTTTGAGTTGGGGGTGTGGGGATTCGTTGTCTCTCATCTCCATTTTTCTGTTTTTGAGTGAAATTAAAATTTTTGATGCATGGGAATTAGATGTAGAGTGTGTTTAATAGCTTGAAAGCATAAGCTCAGTAGATTAATGATAGTAAGTGATATGTTTATGAGCTATGTATTTGTATGCTTTGAGTATTTGCAGGAAAACACACGTTGATAGTAAAGAAAAGATTAGTGAGCAATGCGATAGAAAGTATGTTCGATCTCAGGGAACCTTGAGAAGTGTGTAGGCCGTGAGATCCAAGCTAGTTGAAAAACCATTTGATGAAAGTACTAAAGGTAAGAAATTTTCTGAATTACATAGTGTAGAAAGTGATCAAGGCGGTTCTTTCATATTTTTAAGCCTTTGAAGCCTTTTTATACCTTCTCACCTTGTGATTTTTGAGTTTAAAAGTTATATCCTTCTTAGCCCCTTCTAGCCTTTCTAAAAGCCTTTTTATTGAAACACATTATAAGCCATATCCTTTAGATTTTTTAGGACTTTTCCATATGACCCGCACTCGAATCGCGATGCTTAGACAGTTGTGTTAGAGCTTGAGTTTGGGGTGGTGGGTCCACCATTATGGGAATTATTATGTTAGGATTTTCGAGTTTATTAATTGTGCTTTGTGCTTTATATTGAGGATGTTTCACAGCATTGTATTGTAACCCTTTGCCGGGGTAATAGTGAATGAAAAAGAAGCTTCGAGCTATTTTGCCAACAAGGGCATTAAAAGAAAAAAATATATATATGAGAAAATTAGCGTGATATCTCAACATTAAAAGAGAGTCATAGCTATAGAAAAGAGAATTGAATTGAAAAGAAAAGAAAATATATATATTCGGACCGGCAAAGTGGATTTTTATGTGAACATCTTAAAGCTTAATTGGGTTATTGGGGATGTTAAATTGTGCATCAAGGAATTCATTGGGTTGAGTGAGAAACGTTTATGAGAGTAACTCAAGCTCTAGGGCGATTCGTTGATGGCTAGTGAGGAGAGAGCCAAAAGCTCACTCCAAATTATCCAAATATACTATCACACCGTCCCTAAGCCTACATTACAACCTTAAAGACCTTGTGATTCTTTGTTATGTAATTGAGAAGTGATTGAGCCATTAGAGATTAGTTAAGTGGATTCTTGGATACTAGTAAGGTTTGATGAACAATCTATAGCTCTCTTGGGGAACTGAGTAAAGTCCCAATCCTTCTTACATTGCGAAACTAATCTGATCTTGAAATCAAACCGTGTTGACTGTGGATATGAGAAGTGTACAGGTATGTAGTTTATGAATATTATTGCATGAAATTTTCTGAGTTATGTGCTTTAGGTTTATTCTATATATTCTGCTATGCTTTTCCCTTGTGTTGAGAATTTTATAAGTGTGTATTTCTAGACTTCCCTATGTTTTTATCTTTTATTGTATCGGGACGATACAACTTTGAGTTGGGGATCTTGATGTCTCCTCATTTGTGATAGATTTATGTTAAGATGAGACATCATTTTTAGTGTTTTAGGAGTCAATAATGTCGATTTTCTTGAGTTTTAGTGCACTTTCCTATTTTGTGTCTTGATTTGTAGAAATAATATTTTTAGAGCATATTGGGTTTAATTGTTTATTTAGTGTGTAGCTTTAAAGATAATTATGGAGATTAATTAGAGTCCAAGTCAAAGACAACAACTTATGGAAGGAGATATGCATGGTAATTGGAGATAAGGAAAGAATTGCTAAAAAGATGGAAAAGGAAAAGCTGCCTAAATCTGGGATTCTGCAAAGATGGGCGTTTTTACCTAATAAAGAGGCCGAATTTGGTAGATTACTCCTAAAGGGCCTAGATAATTCTGTTGCGATTCTTTTGGTATCTTGTGGAGCAAAAACGGACCAATAATAAAGAAGTTATGACCAAAACAACGCAGCAGTGTTTATCTTTATTTCCATACGAATTTGAGTTGGGCTAGAAGTCCATTACCTTAACAATTCCTCAAGAAAACGAATTAGGTCTTCTAAACACCTATAAATACACCCTTATATCACTTGTAAATCATCCTTGCCTCATAGTAATTAGTTCTTAAGGTTTTATTCTTCCAGTTTATTGTAGAGAGCAAGATGATGTCTTTTATTATTTCTTTTAGTTTATTTCCTTCAGGTATGAACTAAACTTCCCATAGCTTGGGTTTTGCATATGTATAATCTATGAATTCTAATTCTTCTATCTAAGTTTCTTTGGGAATTATATGTTTTAATCTGATATTAGCTTCTTACTTTATATTTGCTTATGTGTTTTGATTTAATGTCTTTCCTAGAACTGATCACTTTGGGATTGTTTTAAGAGTAGTTAGATGGTCACCTTGTAAGGGTGTTTAACTATTGAACCACCACATAATGTCTAGTGTCGATAGCAGTTCTGACAAAACATACTTCTAACTAGATAGTCATTAAGGTTTGTTTTAACCACAGTATCACCAAGACTTGCAGTATTTGCTTAGGGCCTTAGTGGCGTTTGATAACCCTATTTTAAATCACTTCTTGGTTGTGACGTAGCCCCCTTAGTCGCTCTCAAGGTCTAAGGTAGTGGAATTTAGAATCCTGACTAAGTATTACCAAGAGCTAATATTCTCCCTTATGAACTAGATCTATAGATAGAATTAGAAGGATTAGTGCATACTAGCAAAACCTAAGCTATACTTCTCATCTCATATTCTTAATCTTTTACTTTATTGTCTTTATTTTCTTAGTTTTAATTTATAAATTCGAAAAACCAAATATTTAATTTTCTGTTTTCTAGTTATTTACTTTTACTCGTTATCTGTTCCTACGCGTTTAACACACTTAAGTCCCTGCGAACGAACTCTACTTATCATTAAAACTTGCATACGTCCTGTAATACTTGCAGTACTGTGCCTGTCTAGGGTGAGAGTGCATAGTTTTCCATACTTAATTTGATCTTATTTTTATCACACCCTAGGCGACACCAGATATGTTTAAAAAAGACCGGTCTAACCTCTGTTGCCAGCCTCTTTATCTGATTAAGCCATGGTTTGAGCCTCCAACCAGCAGCCGACACCTGCTGAATACCCTGAACTATCTCAAGGTTATCCGAGAAGATAGTTATCCCCTCATGTGTATCTTGTATCGCTTTATCCAACGTATATATAATAGCTTGCGCTTCTCCCTCCGTGCATGAATTACACATGGTGATTTATGTGAAATCTGTTCGTTGTCTAGACTCTTTGTCAATTTGAACCACCCCAATTCGAGTGGGTAAGTGTGCCTACTCAAACAATGTGTCACATGTGAATGCGTACCTGGTTTGAAAAGTAAGATCCACAGGTATTTCGCTCTCCTGTCTTATAGTCTTACTTTGCAGTGATCGGTTTGCGGCCCAATCTGGGCCAGACTGTTCATTCATATTTTTATTAGTAGTTCTAATGATGTCGTCGGTATCGATCAGAAAGTTATTATGCCTACTTTTCATTTTCGATTTCCACAGATTCCAAATGGTTTGTAGAACATAAGATGTAACGACCTCCCGTCTCACCCGCCCACAACAAAAGTCTCAATAATCTTCAAAACCCACTCGCCTAAGTCTTCAATCTCATATCCTGTATTGATTTGAAGTGCTGACCCGGCCCATACCAATTTTGCAATACCACATGTTAGTAACAAATGCTCTATTGTTTCATGTTCCAATTTGCACCATTGACACTCGATGTCCACCTCGCATTTACGTGTGACGAGATTCCGACCAGTTGGTATTGCATTATTACAAGCTTTGCAGTTAAAAATTCTGACTCACAAGCTTAAGTGCTTAGGTGTTGTAATTAGGAATTCTTTCATAAAATGGATAAATATAATTAAGATGGAAAAGTCAAAGCCATTTGCTGTCATAATTTAGCCCCTAACCAAATACACTTTAAACATCTAAAAAACATGAGACGTCAAAACATAAACAAAAAAACTATCATGAAGTCATATTTAAAAACCCACCTCAAACAAAGAAACATGAAGAAAGAACAGAAATAGAGGATCAATTGTTATTCAATACCTGATCTACAAAAATTATCTGCAAATTGAATTAAAGAAATTGATGTTTTAAATCCATGGTAGCTCCGTGCCTAGCCTTCTTTGTGAGCTTATTTGCATGACTGTTGAACTCCGTTTTGATGAAATAAAAGGAAAATAGACCAAATTCACCAGCTTTTTGTTTGATCTTTTCAACAATCAAACGGATTTTCCAGTTCGCGACTGACACCTGTTTAATACCTTGAATGACCTCAAGGTCATCTGAAAGGATAAGCTTTATGTACTCCGGGTACTCTTCACATCTTTGTACCGCTTTGAGAACTGCGAAAGCTTCCCCTTCAAGAGCCGACTCACATATTAAATCTGTTGTGAAAGGATGCATCACACTTTAGAATTATACCCGCTTCCTCATATTCAGGTCCATTCTCTTCCTGCGGTATTATATTAGTAATCATCTTGGTTGGATTGTTGATACTTTTCCAATCTATCTCATGGATCTCATTCATGAGCTTATTTGTATTAATAATAATACTTTCTCCATCTATTTGTATTTTTTCATGTAGCACTTTCATCTTTGCTTTCCATATGTTCCACATGTTGATCATTAAATAATCTCTAACAATATTATTATTCCATCCTCTCTCAGTATATATTCTATAATTTTAATTATCCATTCCATGAGTGTTAAATTCTCTGTTTCGTCAATTCTAATTTGCAACGAGGTACCCGCCCAGATTTCTTTACACATCTTACAGTGTAGTAATAAATGTTCCACCGTATCTGACGTATATCCACACCATATACATTCCTTTACATCTGCACATTTTCTTTTATAGAGATTATTTCTTGTAGGTATTGCATTGTTACACGCTTTCAATGTGAATATCTTTATTTTTTTTGGAATATTAGACTTCCATATGATTCTCCATATCTAAGAATTATTATATTTAGATGGGTCATCCACTTTTTGCGCCTTGTTGAGTACTTGTTCTTCGACAAGTTTTTTGTATCCAGTCTTTGTATTATATTTTGCGTCCTTAGCATATGGCCAAACGAAACTATCCTCATTTTTAATATCTATAACATGTATTCTAGTAATCGAGGAGACAATAGGTCTAGGAAAAATATTATTAATAGTTTCAAGATTCCAAATATTCGAGTTAGGATATAAGAACTTACTAACCTTAGTAAGATTGCACTCTTTTGGCTTTTCCAGTTTCCATTCAGTGTCTATCCATCTATCGTTCCATATATCAATACTTTCACCATTACCTATTTGGTGGATCCCATATTTCTTAATGAAGTCTCTTACTTCTATGATACTTGCCCAGCTCCATGTTCTAGATCGTCTTAACTTAACATTCATGAATTTGTTACTATGATAATATACTCCTTTGAGTAATTTCACCACTAATGTATCCGGATTTTCCCTTATTCTCCATGCATGTGCTGCTAGGAGAGTTGTATTCATTTTTTTGAAGTCATTAAAACCTATTCCTCCTATTATTTTCCATATTTCTAGCTTTTGCCAAGTCATCTAGTAAATTCTGTTTCTTTCTTTTGAATTCCACCAAAAATTAGAGATTGCAGAAATGAGTTTATTGCAAAACGATATAGAAAATGAAAAGATGGACATATAGTAATTAGGGATAGCTTGATAGACTTAATAAGGACTTCTTTCCCTTCTTCAGACAGTAGCCTCGCTTTCCAACCCTCCGTATTTTTGAATAATTTCTCTGTTATCCATGTAAGAGATTCCACCTTGGATCTTTTATGACATAATGGGATTCCAAGATAGTTACCTAGATCATTTGTCTCCTTGATATTTAATTATGTTGTTACAAATTCTCTTATTTCTTGCGGTGTTTCTTTGCTAAAGAAAATCATCGATTTATTCAGGTTAATCCTCTGTCCTGATCCTTTACAATAAATATTAAGACATTCCTTAAACATATGCATATTTGTTTCATCAATAGTAATAAAGAAAAGTGAATCGTCCGCAAATAGTAGGTGAGATATATCAGGCAATTCCTATTAATTTGGATTCCCTTTATAAGTCCACTCATATTATTAGATTCTATAATACTGATAAGGGATTCTGTCATAATAGTAAACAGAAAAGGTGATAAGGGATCACCTTGCCTAAGACCACGCTCTGGTGAGAACTTCTCAAGTCTTTCTAGGTTAAGATTAACGTTAAAAGAGACTGCTGATGTCTCCCTATTTGTTCTAATTATTAGCCCTTTGGAGACATCATTTTAGGTGAATATTTGACTCATTTGATAGACTTTTATGCTTAATTCGTCATATTACACTTTCTCCCCTTGGAAATTGACTATTTGCATTTTTAGAGCTTTTGTGCATTAATTTGATTATTTTTAGTGCAAATGTTAGTAGGTTCTTGAATTTCATGAAAGACCAATCCAAGGAGTAGAAGTGAGAGTTAAAGTCTTAGGGTATTTTAGTGTGTTAGGAAGTACTTTTACTCGAGTTTCTAATTTTAAAGTGCACTTTCCTATTTCTATTTCTTAAATTATGGATTTATTATTTTTAAAGCATATGCGGTTTAATTATTTATTTATTGTGAAGTTTTAAAAGATATATGGTAATTAATTAGAGACCAAGTCAAGTCAAAGAAGTAAAGGAAAGATATTTACATAGAAATAAGAAGATTAAGGAAGGATATATGCAAAGAAGGAAAAGATAAAGCTGTCAAATAAATCTGAAAATCCAGCCACGCTTCAAAGACGAGCTCATAACTTAATATTGGCTAGGAATTTGGGAGAATTGTCTGCACCACTGGAAAGATCTTTCCGAGACAAGCGGTTTCGAATATTGTAACGCGTCAAACGGATAAGTATTGAAGGAGATATGACCAAAACAAATCAGCAGCATAATCTTACCTTTCCTAGATTTTAGGGCTACGAATTTAAGAGTTCTTAACTTGTCTTCCACTCCAAGTAAATTCGACCTAGGGCTTGCTAACACCTATAAATACACCCCTTAGCCTCCTCTTTTCACACACTTCAGAGAATTACACAAGAGGTTTAAGGATTTCAAGTCAGAGAAAGAAGGCAAGGAGAAGCTAGTGCTGGAGAAATTCTGTTCTTCCATCAACAGTCATCCTACCCTTTAGGTTATCAATTTATCTTTTGTATTTGAATTATGAATTCCTTTTGTTTAATTTCATTCTTTAATTTCATCATGAGCTAAACTTTCATATACTTGAGAATCGCAATAAAGGGATGAACCCTAATTAATTTAATATATGTTTAGAATTTGGGATTGTTCTGATTTAAATTGAATTGAGTCTTAGATATTGGATATTACTTTGTTCTTAATCACTATATCTTTTCCGCGCAACTAGAAATAGGTTTTAGTATTTGGGCTATTCACTTTAGTGGCGAATTGATCATCCGACAGGGGGGTTTGAATACAGGCTTAGGTAATACCCGTGTAATGGACGAAAGTCATATTAATTACATAGCCAAAGAGGTAAAATATTATTCATCTGAAAGTAGCTTATATTCACCCTAGAGGGGTTTGTAATACCGTAGGATAGCTCTTAGGTCCACCTTGATGGGGGCTAGGAGATATTAGATTCCCAACTAATATACTAATATCAATTCTACCCTTAAACAAGCATAGGTTACATTAATTAGGTGGATTCCTTGCGAGACTCAAGTATCTCTCTTATCTGAAGTTAGTCTTTTATTTTCTTTATTTCTTTCTAGTTAGTTTGATTTTAGTCTTTATTTTATTCGCATCTTAGTTATTAAGAAAACCAAACAAAAATCTATTATTTTACTTTTCTGTCAATCAATTATTTCTACTATCTGATTAATATTGGAGTTAAACCTAATCGTCCCTGAGAACGAAACTCGATTTATCGAATATTATGGACAACCATGCACTTGCGGTAATTGTGGTTCCTTTATTTTCGTACTTAATTTTATAACACAGCAGGACCCACCAAGTTTTTGGCGCCGCTGTCGGGGACGGTAGCGTGTGACCCCGGTGTTAATCTTTTAGTAGTTTAATTGTTAGTTTAGTTTTAGTTTATTTTTATTTTTTCAGTTTTACGCTTTGGGTTGTCTTTTTTTCTCAGGTTTATAGGTTTCGGTATATGCTTGAAGATCTTGTGATTCTTGTGAATCCCGAAAACCTAGTGCGAGAAGAAAAAAAATAAAGAGAGAAGCTAAAGCAAAAGAGTTAGAAGAGAGGTTAGCTAGGGAAGCAGAGATGGAAGGAGATGAAAATCTACAGTTAAATCAACAGAATGGTCAAAATCTTCCTCAAGTTCAACCTCTTTAGAACAATGATCTGTGGTTTGTTAATGGTCCTGAACAAGCTCCATTTCGAGCTCCTGCCCTCGGAATTGGCCCCGCAGATATTAATGTCGCGAGATACAAACCCGATCCTGGTATGTTGTCTCAATTTCAGAGTTATGGCAATTTCCGAGGAGCACCTGGCGAAGATCCAATCCGTGTTGTACAGAATTTCATGCAAATTTGCGATTCCTATATTACACAAAGAGTGACGAGAGATCAAATGTATTTCGCAAATTTTAGGTATTTTGTTATAGATGGAGCAAGTGAATGGCATGGTTCTCAAGAACCTGGATCAATCACTACCTAGGACGCATTACAACCTGCTTTCTTTGATAGAAACTACCCAACAAATATGAGATTAGACGTGCAAGTTGAATTAACCTCGTTCAGACAAGATCATGACGAAGCTTTCGGTAGAAGTTGCACAAGATTTTAGATTTGTTTGCGAAGAGTCCCTGATCATGGCCTTACCGAAATACAACAAATGAAGATATTTTATAGAGGACTTGATGGCTCTTCAAGAAAAGACTTGGGCTTGCTTTGCGGTGGTGGATTTTCACAGGTACAACCAGTCCATGCTAAGATTATTTTGAATAGAACAATTACGAATGAGATGGGTTGGAATACCGTGAGAACACCTATCCGAGGCGGAAGAGAAAATAGTGCCATGATTGAGGAAAAATTCTCCTCACTGGAGAATAAATTGAAGAACACGTTTAAGTAGCAATTGAAACAGCTTACTCTAGCTGTTACAAACGGTCTTTCAGGTAGAAGAGCAGATGTTAATGTTACGCAAGAAGTTTATGGGTATTCTAATTGTGGTGTACAAGATCTTGATTGGGAGCATTGTCAAAGTAATCTTGAAGCCATTATGTTTATTTCCAACCGAGGGAACTATAATTCAGGAGGTCAAGGTTATCAACCGAATAGAAACCATCCGGGTTTCCAATATTCAAATCCAAATGGGGCCGCTAATCCAACTTATGCATATCAACCGCGTCCCCAAGGTAATAACTATCAACCAAGGCCACAAAATAACTACCAATGGGGACAAGGTTACGGAAATAAAGCTCAGAGACAACCTCCTCAAAACACTTATACCGACACCATGAATCAGAAATATCTACCTGCTCAACCTCAAAAAGGTGCGTTAGATGTTCAACAAACCTTGGTGACATTCTTCAACGCTCAACAGAATACGGTCGCAGCACTTAAATTGATAGAAAATCAGATGGCTCATATGGAAAAGCGACTAAATCAGCGTCCACAGGGACAGTTACCAAGTGATATTGAAGAATCTAAACCATGTGAAGAATGTAACGCTATCTCTCTTAGAAGTAGTAAGAATCTTTCACCACCACCTTTTCCCGTTATGAAAGAAAAAGAAACAACTGTGAAAGAGAAAACGGTTAAGGATGTAGTGGAAAAAGAAGATGAACCAGAAGTAGTGGAAGTGGAGAAGATTCCGGAAAATACGAAGAAGAAAGATGTTATAGAAGTCCGTCCTCCTTCACCGTTCCCTTCAAGAGTTCAGAAGAAAGGAGATACTGCGGAATATCAGAGATTCATGAACATGGTGAGTAAGCTTAACATTAATATACCTTTCTTAGAAGCTATCAAAGGTGTACCGAAATACATGAAATTCTTGAAAAGAGATATCACCAGCAAGCGTCAGTATCGTCAGAATGAAATGGTGGGTTTTCCAGAAGAGTGTAGTGCCATCTGCCAGAGTAAGTTGCCACCCAAATTGCTTGATCCCGGAAGTTTTACGATTCCGATTTGCATTGGTGATACGTGGTAAGGGAAGGCTTTATGAGATTTGGGAGCAAGTATTAATCTCATGCCCAAATCAGTCTTTGAAAAGTTGAAGATAGGAAACGCAAAACCCACCTCTATGGTTTTGCAAATGGCTGACAGATCCCTTGTACATCCAGAGGGAAGACTAAAAGATGTCCTCGTCAAGGCAGGTGCGTTAATCTTTCCTGTTGATTTTGTTATACTTGATTACGACGCGGATAGGAATGACCCCATTATCTTGGGAAGACCATTCCTAGCCACGCGGCGTACTTTGATTGATGTAGAGAACGGTGAAATGATTATGCGTATCCAAGACAAGGAGATAAAATTTAACGTGTTTAAGCCAATGAAGTTTCTGGATCCCAAGGAAGATTGTTTCCGGATTGATGTGATTGAACAAAAAGAGCCAACTAAGGTTGTGGAAACCTTAGGAATGGAGAAAAGAGAGCTCAGAAAGAAACCGCCTAATAAAGATCCTCCATATCCTAAGGAAAATCCACACCTCGATCATGCGAAGAAGAAAGAAAAGAAGCAAGTTATGAAGGTTCCAAAAGAACCTAAGAAAGAGAGGAAAAAGAGGGAGTTCAGTGTAGGCGAAGAGGTCGCAATGAAAAAGCATGATCCTCCTCCGAAAACGTGCGAAGCCAAGAGTTCTTGGCATGGACCGTTCATGGTCACAAAGGTTATTTCTAATCAACTGGTGATTATAAAGGCTAAGGGATGCAAATTCCGTGTAGCAAACGTTGATAACCTCACTCACTGCTGGGGAGGTTATGTGGAAAAATAATTCAAGAGGTAACCCGTCGAGCTTAACGACGTTAAACAAAAGCCAGTTCATTGTATATTAGTTATTGCTTTACGTTTTTCAATTCCTAGTGTATAATTCTAAGTTAGTGTCAAGTTTTAGTGTCTACTTTTAAAAGAAATGAGAAATGTAGTGTGTTAGTGGTGCATGAATTGAGTTTGGGGTGTTGAGGCACGAAAGAGGGAAAATTCTGCTGCGCCGACCGGCTAGTTGGCCAGATCACCGGCATGCCGGAGGAGCAGAAACACGTGCCCACGGGTAGCGACTCGGGTTCAAGGCAGAAAGTTACAAAAAGAAACCCGTCCATCACCGGTATGCCGGCCAGATCCCCGGTATGTCGGCCAGATGGAAAACACGTGCCACGGGTTGCTCGACACGGATATTTTGACGGAGCGCGAAATTGCGAAGAACAGCACACCGGCATGCCGGTGAACACCGCCGGTATGCCGGCGCCCAAAAACACGTGGCCTCGGGTATGGATTCGGGTTCAAGGCAGAATGTTACAACAAGGAAGACCTCCAGCACGGGTATGCCGGCCAGATTTTTGGTATTGCCGGTCAGTAGGTCGATTTTGAAGAGTTTGTTGCCTTATACACTTCTTACTTCATCAAGAAGAAACCCTAGCCTCTCCAATACGAATTTTTCAGACCCTAACCCATTATATACCCGTACAAAGACCACTACAACACCCAAGAACATTAAATCTTTCCTCCTATTCCATCCCAAACACACATCCAACACCACAATCCTTCAAGAAAATCAAGAAATCTTCTCCTTCAACCTTAAACCTCTTCATCAAAGCTTCAATCCTATCTATTAAACCTTCCCCAATCATTACCCATCTCATATAACTAACACCTAAACCCTTCATTATAAATCCTCAAAAAATCAAATTTCAAAACTCTTCTCTAGTTTTTGATTATTTGAAGTTTTGAGTTTGGGGTTCATTGAGATGTCGAAGATTGGGAGGTCAAGAATACCATGAAGAGAAAGAAGAAGTCGAAGAACCTTGTATTACTTTTGGGGTTGAAAGATGTAGTTGAAAGAATGAAAATTTTGGGAGGATAATTATGAAGAGGTGTTGAAACCCATAGGTAAAATCACAAAAGAGTTAGAGCTTATGCAAATCATATTACGTGGAGTGAGCAATGTTCCACATGCCACCTACGCAACACAAGGAGCTCAACCTACACGCAACCATGGAAACCAGCTTTGTGCTGGTTCAGATACGTTATCCTATCCCTTTTCTCATTTGCTTTATTAATTTTTTATTTGATTTCTTGAGTCTTTTTCTATTCGTGTGGACACGACTCATTTTTGAGTTTGGGGTGGGGTTCGTTACCTCATCCCAATTTTTGGTTTTTTCTGCTTTTTCAAAAATTTAAAAATATCAAATAAAAATTAGTTTAAGGGTTGCGTTGACTGTAGAGTATTTTAGATTCCCCCATCAAGCATTCTTTTTATGAATTAATGATAGAAAATAGTTGACTTTAGGAGTTAATGTAAAACGCACTTTGATTGCATGCAAATATGAGGTAATTGATAGGAAGAATTAATGAACAATGCATAAGAAGTAAACTTGTGCTTATGATAATGAGTGGTTTGTAGAACGTGAGATCTAAATGAGTAGAGAACCCACTTAGGTATGAACTAGAGGCAAGTTGTGTAAATAGGAAGATGATAGAGGCAGTTCTTTGTTAGCCCTCTGAATCCTTTTTGGCCTTTTATCCCTGAATTTAATTATATCCTTCTTAGCCAAATTTTTAGCCTTTAAGCCTTTCTTTTGTTGCCACATTATAAGCCAATATCCCTTTAGATTGTTAGGCATGACCATATGACCCGCACTTAAAATCACGATCCTGAGACTTCCTGTCTTGAGCTTGAGTTTGGGGTGGTGGGTCCACTATATGTGAATTTACATTGGGTTGGGATTTTTGAGATTATCAATTATGCTCTGTGCTATATTTTGATGATGATTCACAGGTTCATTACATTGTAACCTTTTTCCGGGGTAATAGTAAATGAAAAAGAAGCTAAAAAGCTAAAGTTATGAAAAGGCATAATTTATAAAAAAATAGCATGCTATCTCAACATCAAAGGGAGTCATAGCTATACAAAAGAGAAAAAATTTTAAATGAAAAATATATATTTGGACCGGCAAAGTGGAAATTGTTATGTGATCATCTTTAGTGCTTATTGGGTTAATTTGGGGACGCTACATTAGCGCGTCAAATGGGTTGAGTGAGAACAATATTCGAGTGTAAACTCAAGCTCTTAGACAGTTGTTGATGGTAAGTGAGGAGAGAGCCAAAAGCTCACTTCAAATTTACCAAATATACATATCATACCGTCCCTCAGCCGATATTAAAACCGTAAAGACCTCGTGATTCCTAGATACACAGTGAGTTAATAGGGAGTATGCTAAGTGGAGCGTTCAAAGCAAGTAAAGATCGAGGAACGCCCTATAGCCACCATCTTGAGATAAGTAATAAGCGTACCCTTCTAGCATTGTGAAATTAATTTTGGATTGATATTATTTTGTTTTTGATTTTGCATGATAAGTGTATGTGTATATTAATTCCTAGATTAGACTATATGAGATTTGTTTTAAGTTGTGCTTTGGGAATATTTACTAGATTCTACCTTCTGCGTTCACCTAAAAGATCCTTTGTTTTTATTTTACTTTGTCGGGACGACAAAGGTTAGAGTTTGGGGTCTTGATGTCTCCCTATTTGTTTTAATTATTATCCCTTTAGAGACATCCTTTTAGGTGAATATTTTACTTATTTGATAGACTTTTATGCTTAATTCGTCATATTACACTTTCTCCCCTTGGAAATTGACTATTTGCATTTTTAGAGCTTTTGTGCATTAATTTGATTATTTTTAGTGCAAAGTTAGTAGGTTCTTGAATTTCATGAAATGACCAATCCAAGGAGGAGAAGTGAGAATTAAAGTCTTAGGGTATTTTAGTGTGTTAGGAAGTACTTTAACTCAAGTTTCTAATTTTAGAGTGCACTTTCCTATTTCTATTTCTTAAATTATGGATTTATTAATTTTAAAGCATATGCGGTTTAATTATTTATTTATTGTGAAGCTTTAAAATAAAGGATTAATGCCCATAAAACACCTCATTTTGGATTTAATGCCCCCTCACCCCAACTGCCGTCTTCATGCCCAACAAAGGCACCTCTTTTATTTTTTACCTATTCTACCCTTACATCAGCCTCTCTCTCTCTCTCTCTCTCTCTCTCTCTCTCTCTCTCTCTCTCTCTCTCTCTCTCTCTCTCTCTCTCTCTCTCTCTCTCTCTCTCTCTCTCTCTCTCTCTCTCTCTCTCTCTCTCTCTCTCTCTCTCTTTTCCTATTCGTTGCCGACTCGCTCAATTATCTTTCTCATTACTTCTTTCTTCATAGTTTCGTTGATGATCAATTATTCTTTGTTTCAGGTGTAAATTTAACATTTTTTTCTTTTCTTTTCTTTCCTTTATCTTTTTCATTTCTTGCTGTATATGATTGTTCTTACATTTTCTATTGATGAAAGTAGTGGCAGTTATTGTAAATTTGAGAAGGAAGGGGTGGATCAATGAGTCAATTAAATGGATAACAGCGACAAATGCAGTATTTTTTCATTATCAGGCTTGCAAATTGGGTAAATTCTTAATTATTTCAATTTGTTTATATATTTTCAATTTGCAATGGTCATTCAAAGGGGATATAAATTACTTATATGTTAGATTAAAGAAACATAACATATTTTGCTGGAATTTGAGTTTGATTTTTAGCAAATTACACAGAACATGAGTAATGGGAATCTTTCCCAGAACTCAACATTTAGTCCACAAGTAAAAAGGTGTACTTGCGTAGCCTTTTCTGAGTTCTGGAAATTTTTCACAGTACTCAACATTAGCCAGCAAGTACAAAAGTGTTTTTGCACAAGTACAAAAGTGGACTTGCTTAGCCTTTTCCGAATTCTGGGAAACATTCCCATTACTCACTTACAATATAATTTCTTGAGTTTTGTGACTCCCAGAACTCACCGTTTTATACTTTCAGGTGTTTTATACATAGTGATGTTCATTTTTCTTTATATTATCAATGTTTTACTTCATTTTTTATGTGTTTTGTTAGTTTTGTATCAATTTACGGAGTTTTTTTTTTGCAATTTCTTGAGTTCTGGGAAACATTCCCATTACTCACTTACAGTACAATTTCTTGAGTTTTCTGTCTTTTATTGCTAAATGTATATTGTTTGTTTAAGATGAATTGTTTTTATCGTGTTTCTTAGAATACAAGTAAAGAAGTGGACAAGAAGCAACTCAAACTTATAACTACAGGGACTTGAAAGCAAATATCCAATACTTGGATTAAATTAGTTAGAATGTACAGCTGTCTTTATGTTATGCTAGTTTGTTACAATACGTATCTAGATTAGTTTGTTAGATACACTACTAGAGCAGCTGTATATATATATATACTTGTACATAACCATGAGGAGACAGGTGACAACCTGTTCACTTATCAGGTCAACGTGAAAACCTTCGGTTAAGAAAGCTGTGATAAAATCAGGTCTGAAGCTAGACTCGGTCCTACGTCTCTTACTCCTCCTAAGTTCTTCCTCAGGTATACTACTAGGTACATAGGAGGTAGAGGGGCCAGGGGCACTATCACACAAAGGTACATTAACATCATCAGATAAGTTACTAGAAGACAAAGAAGCATCAACAGTATTCACAGTTTTCAAAGGGAAAATGTTTTCAAAGAATTCAACATCTCTAGATTAAAAAACGGAGTTATCATCTAATGATAGGAATCTATAGGCTGCACTATTCTGAGCATACCCTATGAATACAGAGTCTATTGTTTTGGGTCCAACAGTGACTGTTTTAAAATCGGGTAGTTTGACTTTGGCCAGACACCCCCACACTTTTAGAAATTTCAGGTTAGGTGAAAATCCTTTCCACATCTCATAGGGGGTCTTATCTAGGGATTTATGGGGTACCCTATTAAGGACAAAACAGACTGACACAACAGCTTCCCCCCACATGTTCGTTGGTAAACCTGAACTTATTAACATAGCATTCATAGTCTCTTTAAGGGATCTATTTTTCCTCTCGGCTATGCCATTTTGTTGGGGTGTATAGGGGGCACTAAGTTCGTGGATTATCCCATTTGTTTCACAAAACTCTTTAAGTGAATTAGAACTATATTCGCCTCCTCTATCTGACCTAAATCTTTTGATTTTACAGTCTAGTTGATTTTCTACTTCAGCTTTGTATTTTAAAAACGCGTTTTCCGCCTCGTCTTTAGTTTTAAGGAGATACACTTTAGTGAACCTAGAGTAGTCATCTACAAAGGTTATATAGTAAAGTTTTCCTCCTCTACTAGCGGAGTTTTTAAAATCAGCTAAGTCCACCAGAGTTCTGAGATGCGAAGCTGTCAAAGGGGATCGAATACCCTGACAGTCCCCGAAAAGAGTACTCATGGGTCATCCACGACTTTTTGATGGGAGTAGCCGCCTCCCTTTTGGATGTTTTTGGAACTACATTCATCTTTTCCAGTTTCAACAAACGTGTAGGTCGTATCATTGCCCACATTCTCCAATATAACCTGATTATCCCTGCAATATATTCCTTTACTTTCGAGTCACATGTAAAATTCCTGGAAAAAAATATTTAAACCTATAAAGATAATAAGTATCTCAAAAAAACAAGAAACCTTTAATATGTAGATGAAATTGAGTTTCTTCAAATTCCAAGATATAAATTCAATCGTAGGCTTCTAACGCGTGTTATGTTCATGGAACCACTTCAACTTTTGAGATACTCTGTTTTGGTAGATATAGTAACTATTCTCAGAAACTAGAGACCAATAGTTGTATAACTTCTTTGCGATCGTCCTTGTATCCCTTTGTAACGTATGATCATAGTTGTCAAAACTTGATTTTGAATCTCGATGTCTATGCCTTATGATATTTATTATTTTGGGATGGTCGTCTACATCTTTTTTGAGAGTTTCTTTTTTAAGCCAAGTTTTTTCATTCATGTCCCAGTTCCTCTCCCTCCCACATGGTATCTCTAAAAAAATAACAAAACAATTTTCCATAAATGGAAACCTAATATCCCACATGACTGACCCACTCACCCATAAGTACCTCCCTTCATTACACATTTTCATACAGCAAGGGTTTCCCCTCAGCTGTTCATAGTCACTCCATCTCGCTTGATCATACTCCATATCTCCATAATTGTACTTTAAAAACTTATTGAAAAACATAAGATAAAACTCCCTTTTTTTCTGGCCATCCATTTTTATTGATACCTTTATTTGTCCATCCCAGACTAATAAAACTCCAGCACATTAGATCGTTAATTGACCATTTTCCATCACAGAAACAAACAATTTCTAAAACATTTGTTGTATTTATCTCTTCCTTCTTTAGACTTCTACGTGGGGTAATTTTGTAATTTATTTTCCTCTTCTCCGATCAAAATAACAGGCTGCAACTACTCCATCAAATATCAAGTATCTCCTACCCACATATGCTTCTTTACCATTACCCTGTAATCTAATAGTCCATCTCCCCACCATCATCCAATTATGTAATTTTAACCAAGAAAACCAGGAAGCCTTTTTCGTGTTCACTATTCCATTGTCGTCCTCGTCCATATTCCTCATCCTATCATTAATCATACCTGAAACATTACCTATAGTGTTCCAACCAAATCCAAAATTCTCCGTTAATTTCCTTCTGAATTGGGATTGATAAACTTCTTTACTTTTATTATTCCCCATCTCCTCCAGTTCATTCTTAATTTTAAATACCACCCTGCCATTCTTAATCCACAGCAATACAACCAATGATGTGTTTGAGAAAGCACTTTTATATTTGGCGAAGCCCTTAATAATATTGATTTGCCCGCACATTCCATAGCGATATAGGTCTCCTGAATCGCATCCTTCATAAGGCCGCCTTAATAAGTAGATCTGCCATTTTTCCTTATAGCCTTCGTTCTTCGTTTCTTCCATTCTCGCACAAAAGAAATCAACACCGTGAAACCAATTAAGATACTCAGATTTCATTTTTAGTAGTCTAACTGTCGTCCGAATGGGATTAATCCTTTTACTTGTAAATCTATCATGGATTGTTTTCATAAAACCTAAACTAGGGTTTATAAGATTAAAAAAAGCCGATCTGTCGAAAGACCTCCATCCGATGATGGATTCATCCTATGCTACGTAATAAAGATTAAGGATTTCAGAATCCAAAGATTAAGAAGATGCATGTGTAACCATATATTCTAGTTAAAAATTCGAAAAGGAATTTAAGTAGTAAATAACTGAGACATTCGAAGACTATATAATAATTATGAGAATCTTGTCTAAACGATCATTTTGTATAATAATCGCTAATAGTCTCAGGTGAGGTATAGATTATGCCTTTATGTTAGATTATTAATTTTCTTTAAATTTTATATAATGATATATTTATTTTAATAATATTAATTTTGAACCATTTAAGATAAATATTAATTTTTAGCCTAATAGGATAGAATATTTATAATTGACCTAATAAAGTAAAATAATAATAATAACTCTAATTGGATAAACTAATGTTAATTGGCCTGTTAGAGTGATCAATTATTCGATACGGTATTGAATAACATATCTAATATAATATTCAATGTTCGTTTAAATGATTATATGACAAATAAAATTAAAAGATTATAAATGTTAATTGGTATATTTGGTATAGTTGAGTATTACCAGGAATATAGATTGATTCCAATTAATGTGTCGTGATTGTATAATTTCTCTCATGGGGTAGTGCGACCTAATTTTGTCGCTTATCAATTAGTTGTTAAATATTATAGTGTATTAGAAATGACCTAATTGTTATATCATATGGGTCATATGTGATGTGTATGCGAGTGTTTCGCCGTGATAGTTGGTCATGTTTCTCTGGGAAGCATTGGCATAGCCAGGCGTGGGCATAAGCTATCATGACGCATGTTTAGAGAGTTTCATGGTCAGTGGGTCCTAGGATCGGTTTACCCAGGGTTTTACCAGCGGGAGAGATTAGGGGATCGCGTTCATGTGGGAGTCATAAGGAGAAGACAACAGTATCCTTAACGTGATTATAATTATGTGTTATTGTTATTTGCTTGTGTATATAGCTTGCTGGGTAGTATAGGCTGCCTAGTTTGTGATATACACTTATCTAATTTTTTTTATCGCTTTATGAGTGTTTATTTTACATTTTGGCCAATATCGCTTCAATGACATCGCGTATAATATAATTAATCTCTTGAGATGTCAAGGTCCTCATATGGACATTGTTTATTTTCTTGCTGATACAGTGGTAGCTTACACATTTTCTCTCATCTTTTCAGGTAAAAGATAATATGGAGACTTTGATAGTGGTCAGTAGCATAGAATTAACTACAGAAGGAGAATAAAGCTTTGTAGTTTCTAGGTTGTATTAATTTATTTTTAACAAAGTAATATAATAAGTAATTATTTATTTCATAAAAATATATTTTTATCTATTTTAATATTAGATAGAGTCGTCACATTTTTTAGGACATTACAAAAGAAGATTCGAAGAGCCAACGTAAAAATTTCGGAACGAAGCGGTTGAAGATTGCCGTAGAAGAAGGCCTGTTTTTTTTTTTCTAAATAAAGGAGAGCGTTGTTTTTTAGAAAAAGAGAGATGAATTAACACCATTCATCCACACACACGTTTTTGTTTAGAATACAGTTTTTGTTTAGAATACACTTTAATTTTTCTTCTACTCAATTTCAGACATGATTTTGAATAATGGCTAATATAAGATATACTTTCGAAATATATTGGAGATTATCCAGTAAAGAAATACTTATATTAAATTAAAATATGCTTATTTAGAAAAGATAAAAGGATAAATGGCACCACTGGTCTTTTAGATATGAGCAATATTTAAATCAATCCTATCATAGATGGACAATAATTTTTTTTAAAAAAAGTAATACATCCCAAAGTAATCCTATAGCAATGCGTTAAACACAATAAAAGTTCATTTTCGTTAAAGAGTATATAATTTCCTTTATATATATAAGCAGTACTTCCATTTCACATTTGTATGATATCAAAACTTCACTAAAATTTCAAAAAATATCAAAAAATTATTCAATGCACATGCTAAATTTCTATTTCCATTCACGTTTTTATGTTTTATTATAAATTAAAACAGCCATACAATTGAATAAAGAAAACATTTCAATTACGCTGAATTACTACCACACAATCAGATAATTCAAAGAAAATTAGATCTTTAACTACGCGATATTCCGTAATTTTCAACTCCCCCTTATAGATATAATCTATACTTCAATTGGAAAGTCCATTAGTGTTAGTAATATAAGACCTAGAATATCTGTAATAATTGGCAGTCCTATGATAACTACAAAAGCATTTGGGAGAGGTTCAACTCAAATCCGTTTTCCATCCTTAAGAGGAAGTCCATTAGTGTTAGTAATATAAGATCTAGAATATCTGTAATAATTGGCAGTCTTATGATAACTACAAAAGCATTTGGAGAGGTTCAACTCAAATCCATTTTCTATCCTTAAGAAAATATAATCATTTAACATTTCGCATTTAAAATTCCCTAGATACAAAATGGTTATAGGATTTGAAAGTTCTTTCTCAGATTAAATTATACTTGTAGATAACTCAATTAATCAATAAGTGAAACTTATAAATTATAAACAAAATTATTACCATTTTAGGGGTGATCTATCTTTACGCTCTGAAGAAGAAATTTGACGTTGAACTTACAACAAGAAAATAAATTTTTGACGACTTCGTTTTGACCTTTAGGCGATCATTTTAGATGTCATGTCTTTTCCTATACTGTTTTGCATTGTCGTTTATAGTGTTGCTAGTACCCCAAAGATTTGGGACCAAAAGTGTGTGGTCATGTCAGAATTTGCACCTATTTGTATCTATTTGGTGATAAGTCCGCTAGTTTCTTTGATTTTACTCGATGTTCCTTTTCTATTTGCTTCCAATAGTTCGGCCTATCCAGAAAAATTGTCGGCCTACGAATGTGGTTTCGATCCTTCCGGTGATGCCAGAAGTCGTTTTGATATACGATTTTATCTTGTTTCAATTTTGTTTATTATTCCCGATCCGAAGCACCCCTTTTCCTTTCATAGAGAGATCCAATCGTCAAAATCAATAAAAAGGCCATCATGGACCAAGATCCAAACAGATCAATCTTGTTGGGGGGTACTACACATCCATAACATAGTGGTGGGCTATTACTACTACCATTCATGACTCCTTTCTAAAATAGAGTAGGCTATTAGCACCCACATTTCTTGAATCCCTTCTATTTCTAAAATAGAGTAGTCTATTGACACCCACATTTTTCGGCCTACATTTCCCAACTCTCTTTTAAAATAGAGTAGCCTATTTATATCTACGATAGGTAAAAAGATTTTGTTATTCCCTTACTCGATCCTCCCTGTTTTCTACAAATCTAAAATAGTATATTTGACTTTTTTCGAACTTTAGCCCCTCATGTCGTAAATATAACATTTCGGTCCCTTATCTTTTATATTTGTGACAACATAAGTCCTTTTTTCACTAAAGTAAAAGATAAAGTGATTAAAATGTTATCTTTGCAATATAAAGGTCTAATATATTGTGACATAATCAGAAAATGAAGGGTATAAATGATATTTTTGCAAGATATGAGACTAAACATATAAATTAAGCATTAATAACTTGTACAATTGAGCAAAATAAGGGACTAATGCAAGATAAGGGGCTAACTTGTTCAATCGAGCATGAAAAATGGACTAAACTGTCAGGTTCTGGAAGATAATGGACTAAACTGTCAATTTGAGAGTTAAAAGGGGACTAACCTGTCAAATTGAGCAAGATAAAGGACTAAACTATCAAATTCTGCAAGACGGAGGACTAAACTGTCGAATTCAGTGTTAAAAAGGGTCAGGTAGTTGAAGGGAGAAGTCAAGTAGTTAAAATTATTGAAGGGTGTTTCAAGATTTTCTGCATAGTTCAGTGGTGTAATTGAAAATAAGAGTAAGATTAGTTACCTTCTTGTTGACCTGGTACTTCCCTTAGGTATAGCCTCCCGAGATTTAACGCGACTCTTTTGTGCTTTAGATTTAGTCGTAACTGCATGAAACAATACATATTACTAATAATAAAATACCAAATTACCCCCACCTAGTTTGACCAAAGGTCACAAAAACCCTATAGTTTCAATAAAAGGGACAACCCCCACATTGGGTTTCCAACTCACGAGAACTCGTGATAGGGGTAATTTTTTACCTTTTTTCAAACCCCGGGGGTATTTGGTAAATGTGAAAAAACCAACCTGTATGACAAGGCGGTTGTATTTCATTCTCATCTAACTCTGTCTCACTTAAATCACTAACATTATTAGAAACTACTTCACACAATAATTTTCAGTTTTAATTTCTAATTCAAAACTTCATCCAATAATCCTCTTTTGACACATCAGCAACTTCATTGTCTGTTTTCTCTACAAAAATTGGGTAAAAAATGATTTATTAGTAACCAAGGGGTTAATAAATCAATCAAGTAAACCAATCAAGTAAATCATTGATATATACCTTGAGATATTTCAGATTCAGCACTTTCTTCTCCATCATTCTTTTTTAAAGCCTTCAAGCTATTAAGTTTCTCTTGATGAGGTAAAGCATTCTTAGTAGTAATTTCTTGTTCTTCCTTTTCATTATGAAATTTATTTATTTCCTTTTCAAACGCCTCAATACATAACTTGATTTCAAGTTTAGCAAAATTATTTCCCTAGTTAAACAAACATTTGAAAGTTATCTTAAAATAAAACATGTTAACTTAATAAAACACTCAAAATTTAAAATACCTTGCTGATTATACTTCTAAAATGATCCATCACAGTATCATTAGATAAAACATGTTCGTATGTTTTAAACGCATCAATAAGTTTTTTCATGCTCTTCTCAGCGAGTTGAGATAAACCGTAATAAATATATTCCCATTGCTTCATATCTGTAGTAAATACAAGTTTCTCAATGTATAAAATGCTTCAAGCAGTAATTAATCGAGTATTACCTTTCCTTATGGCTCATCTAATGTGTCTGAGCTCTCTCAAAGTGTAGCAATGGTCGACTCATAACTGAGAATAAAATGTCATAATCAGGCGCCATTAAAACTACGATTAGTGTAAGTTACACCAAACAGAAAGGACATGTAAAGTTCTCAGCCACTGCATATTCAAAGCATATATTATGTTATGCTTGCAAGATTGGAATTTACTTAATGACCTACAATTAAAACTTAAATTTACCTTCAGTCCTTTGTAACTTATTCTCGTAGTACTTATAGTTGAACACTACATTTTCCAACAGTAAAAACCTTTGTAAAATTTATTAAAAATAAACGTAACAAGAGATCTCATAAGGGAGGTAAAAAGAGACCCACCATATAATATATATGGAGAAGAAGTTGTGGGAACATCATGTTGGAACATTTTCATGTGAGCGGAGAAGTCACTAAGTGACTATTTTGTTTATCCCACGTCGGTGGGTTATAAACAAAATACCCCACTTAAATACTTTGTGGGTTCATAAGATACCAAAGAACAAACACACATGCACATGATATAGCAATGGGTAAGCCCACACGCGCAGACCACCACCCCCGGCCCGGGCCCGGGTCTTGGGTCTTGGGTCTGTCTTGGGAAAAAAATAAATAAATTTTTATACCCGGTTTTATTGGTCTTTTGAATTTGTCAACGTGTTTTAAATTCCCAGATTTTATTCCCACGTTTAATACCTTTTTCACATGTTTTTGGAAGCAGCCTTGAGTAATAGGTGCAGATTTGTTGCTCCTTAATCTCAGCTCGTAACAGCTGCGTTTCATTACCCTTGATGTCAGCTCGTAACAGCTCCTTCTCCACCTACATATAGAGCTGGCCTTCACTTCCGAAATACACACAACTCTCCTAACAAAATTCTGCAACCATATTATCCTCCTTTCTCCTCCCTACTGTTCTTGAGCGAAGCTTTTATAAAGATTCCAAACCATCCCTTGTGATTGCACACGAGAGCTGGTTAGTAGTGTTCAAACCTTGGAGAACGCTCGCGAAAACAATATAGCATCCCGGCTGTCCCGAAATTCGTTCTTAAGGTAGTGGCTTCTCTACGACACTACTTTTGTTATCGTCTCCAGTTTCCGGTTCGTATTTTCCTTTCATCTTTTTATTTCTGTCCATCTTATTTTCGTATTTTAAATTTATGTCCACTTTATTTTCTGTTTTATAATTCTGTCTTTTTAAATTACTTAAAGTCATTTTCGCATTTCAGTTTTGTGTTTAAAATCACCAATACAGTTCCGGAATTTTTACCAACAAATTAAGAACGAAATTATATTGAAACTGTAATGGCCTCCCCTTCGGCTTTAACTCCATATTTGAAAACCTTGTCTGATATGTCAAAACTCGAACCCCTTGATGGTTCTAATTTTAAATGTTGGTACCAAAAGCTTCTCATTTTCTTTGAACAATTAGAGGTCGATTTTGAACTTCTTGAAAACCCTCCTGTTTCAACTGGTAATACGGATACTACTATATATGCTAGACTTTTAAAATACGAAAAAGCAAATAAAATTACTGGGGGTCATCTTTTAAACCACATGTCCAACCCCCTATTTGATTTATTGTAAACGAAAAATCTGCAAAAAAATATTTGGGACCGTTTACACACTAAATACGGAGGTGACGACTCCGGTAAGAAAATATACGTGGTCGGAAACTAGCTTAAATTCACAATCACCGATCAAAAACCAATCATGGAACAAGTTCACATTTACGAAAATCTGTGTGCCGAAATTGTATCTGAAGGTATGAAATTATGTGAAATCCTACAAGCAAATGTGTTACTTAAGAAATTCCCATCGTCCTGGAGTGACTACCGCAACCACCTCAAACATAAGAAGAAAGATATGTCAATCCAAGAGCTAATTAGTCACATGAGAACCGAAGAGGCAAATCGCTTCAAAGATAAGTCTAAAACTTTACCTCATTATTCTTCGAAAGCAAATTTGGTCGAGAGTTCTGGGTATGGTAACAACAAATCTCATGGTCAGAATAAGGGTAAAGGGAAATCTCATGGTCATAATAAGGGTAAAGGGAAATCTCATGGTCAGAATAAGAACAACAAAGGCAATATTCAGAAAAACAAGGCAACTTACTACTGTTGTGGAAAAGAGGGTCACAAGGCGTACCAATGCAAGGATAGGTTCAACCCAAATAATCCAGCTCGCGCCAACCTGACTGAAACTGAAGAGGTAATTACCGCGTAATGGTTGAAACAATTTTGGTTAGAACAAGGCCGAATGGATCCTCGGACACTTTTGCGCCAATAAAGAGTTATTCCAAGGGTTTGAAGATGTAGCTGATGGGGAATGTGCGTACATGGGAAACTCTACAACTGCGGGTGTCCTTGGCAAGGGAAAGGTGTGTCTTAAACTTACCTCTGGCAAGACCTTATCCCTTAATGATGTTTTGTATGTTCCCACGCTTCGTAGAAATTTAGTCTCTGGGTCTCTTCTAAACAAAGTTGGACTTAAACTTTTTTTGAGGGTGGGAAAATTATTATTTCTAGAAATGGTGAATTTGTAGGAAAATGCTATCTTAATGGTGGACTTTTTGTACTTAATGTTTTTTCTGCTTTGAATGAGAATGCATCTACTTCTGCTTATATTGTTGAATCTCTTGATATGTGGCATGCTAGATTAGGGCACTTAAATGTTATCTCGATTAAAAGACTTAAAAAATCATGGACTAATACCTGGAAACCATAGTGATGATTTATTTAAGTGTCAAATATGTGTAGAGGCTAAGCATGCGAGAAAACCGTTTAAAAACGTAACCACTAGAGAATCTCAACTATTAGAACTAGTGCATTCTGACTTAGCTGACTTTAAAACTACCGCTAGTAGAGGAGGAAAACTTTATTATATGACCTTTGTAGATGACTACTCTAGGTTCACCAAAGTATACCTTTTAAAGTCTAAAGATGAAGAAGAATCCACCTTTTTAAAATATAAGGCTGAGGTTGAAAATCAACTAGATAGAAAGATTAAAAGGTTTAGGTCTGATAGGGGCGGTGAATATAGTTCAAACACACTTAAAGAATTTTGTGAAAGTAATGGAATTATTCATGAACTTAGTGCCCCTTATACACCCCAACAGAATGGCATAGCCGAAAGGAAAAATAGATCCCTTAAAGAAATGATGAATGCTATGTTAATTAGTTCAGGCTACCACCCAACATGTGGGGGGAAGCTGTCTTATCTGCTTGTTATGTGTTAAACCGAGTACCCCATAAACGTATAGATAATACCCCTTACGAGTTGTGGAAAGGATACCCTCCTAACCTGAAATATTTAAGAGTGTGGGGGTGTTTGGCTAAGGTAGCTTTACCCGACTTTAAGAGAGTCAACATTGGACCCAAAACCATAGATTCTATCTTTATAGGATATGCTCAAAATAGTGCAGCTTATAAGTTTATGTCCTTAGTTGATAACATTATTAGAGAATCTAGAGATGCTGAATTCTTTGAACATATATTTCCCTTGAAAAAGAATATTGTTCATCATGCATCCTCATCTACCAGTAATGACTCGCTAGTCAATACTGCTATACCTGTTAGCGATGATATGTCTACTTCTCTCCCCTCGTTAGGGTCAGGATCACACCCTGATAACGAAATTAGGAGAAGTAAAAAACGTATGACTGAGTCTAGCTTTGGACCAAACTTTATCACTGCTTTCTTGACTGAGGATTTTCACATAGATATGCTATGTGAAGAACTAGTCTTGTGTTTTCTTCTTGAGGAAGATCCTAAGATCTTTTCTGAAGCTATGAGATCCATTGATGCCAGTTTCTGGAAAGAGGCAGTAAACAACGAAATAGAATCCATTAGATCAAACCACACTTGGGACTTAACTGACTTACCAAAAGGGTGTAAGCCAATTAGTAGCAAATGGATCTTTAAGAGGAAATTAAGACCAGAGGGTTCCATAGAGAAATTTAAGCCTAGACTTGTTATTCGAGGCTTTACTCAGACGAAAGGTTTGGACTACTTTGACACCTATTCCCCAGTGTCCAAAATAGCCACTATAAGAACTCTCGTAGCCTTAGTTTCTATTCATAAACTCATTATACATCAGATGGATGTTAAGACCGCGTTTTTGAATGGAGACTTAGATGAAGAGAGATATATATGGTACAACCCGAAGGGTTTGTGGCATCTGGTCAAGAAGACAAAGTATGAAAGCTTAAGAAATCTCTATATGGTTTGAAACAAGCACCCAAACAATGGTACAAAATATTAGATAGTACTTTAGCTAATGATGGTTTTATAGTCAACACTTCTGATTCATGTGTTTACATGAAGGTGTTGGGATTTAAATGTGTGATCATATGTCAATACGTAGATGACATGCTGATCTTTGGCACTAACCTTAAAGTCATTAATGAGACTAAGGACTTCTTATCATCTAAGTTTGAGATGAAATACATGGTGGAAGCTGATGTTATCTTAGGGGTTAAGATCTTAAGACATGATAATGGTATATCCCTTAACCAATCCCATTATGTAGAGTAGTTGTTGAAGAGATTCAACTCCTTTAATGTCACACCTGCAATAACTCCTTATGACTCTAGTATTCATTTGACTAAGAACAGGGGAAGTGCAATCTCTCAAACCGAATACGCTAAGGTAATAGGGAGTGTGATGTTCTTAATGAACTACGCTCGACCTGATATTGCCTATGCTGTTAGTAAACTTAGTCGCTATACCCATAACCCTAGTAATGAACATTGGGTTGCGCTACGGAGATTACTGAAATATCTTAAAGGCACTATGGATATAGGCATACACTATAGTAGATTCCCTACTGTCTTGGAAGGCTACTGTGATGCGAATTGGATATCAGATAATGATGAAGTGAGCTCCACTAGTGGTTATGTATTTTTCTTGGGTGGAGGAGCTATATCCTGGAAGTCGTCTAAACAAACTTGTATAGCACGGTCAACCATGGAATCTAAGTGCATAGCACTAGAGTTGGCAGGACAAGAATCCGAATGGTTGAGGAGTCTCCTAGCAGATGTACCATTATGGAAAGATAAAGTTGTACCAGTTTCTCTTCATTGTGACTCGCAAGCGGCTATCAGCGTTGCTCACAATAGCTCCTATAATGGAAAACGGAGAAATATTTGAATCAGACACAGCTTAGTGAAACAATTACTGAAGAATGGTGTGATAGCATTGGACTTTGTCAAATACGAGAAACATTTGGCTGATCCATTCACTAAAGGTGTGACCAGGAGAGTAGTTCTGGAGATGTCTAGAGGGATGGGGCTTAAGCGGATTTATGGGGGTCATATGGATGACATGTGATGCACTACTTACCCATCCCTATGGCATACTATAGTGAAAATGAGGTTGAGTTTCGACTCTATATGATTCATATCCCTTTGTGGTGGTCCTATTGAGAAGGACTTGATGAATTCACCGATGTTTATTTCTAGGTTAAGTTTAACTCTTAATAATTCATAGCCCTTTGTGGTGGTCCTATTGAGAAGGACTTGATGAATTCACCGATGTTTATTTCGAGGTTGAGTTTAACTCTTAATGATGTTCATAGCCCTTTGTGGTGGTCCTGTTGAGAAGGACTTGATGAACTCACCGGCATATGATGGGCTTTAAGGCTCTTAATGACTTCAAGACCCTTGAGGGGTAGTCTATATTGTATAGACATTCTTGAAATCGCCTATGTGAGTGTGAAAGTGGGGGCCGCTTTCTATAAAATACTTGAGAAATCTTTTTAGAGCACTCATGAGAACCAAGGTATGCGCATGGCCTAAAAGCGCTTGTGATTACATCGCGGAGTTTGTATAATCCTAACGGGTTTGAGTATGTGTTGTGAGGATCTCAACTGAAGAACGTCATGTTCAAGAGTACGTTCACTTGATAGGATTTAGTTGTTGCCTCATTTCACTACGTGTCAATTCAAATAGCAAGATATTGACACTTAAGTACAATTCACCCAATCTTTCGCTCAAAACTTCCTTCTCGTTTCCAAAACTTTATGTTGACATTCAAATGTGTGGGGGATTGTTGGAACATTTGCATGTGGGGGGAGAAGTCACTAAGTGACTGTTTTGTTTATCCAACATCGGTGGGTTATAAACAAAATACCCCACTTAAATACTTTGTGGGTTCATAAGATACCAAAGAACAAACACCCATGCACATGATATAGCAACGGGTAAGCCCACACGCGCGCACCACCACCACCTACCCGGCCCGAGCCTGGGACCGGGTCCGTGTCATGGGTCATGGGTCTTGGGTCTTGGGAAAAAAATAAAAATAAATAAATTTTTATACCCGGTTTTATTGGTCTTTTGACTTTGTCAACGTGCTTTAATTCCCATATTTTCTTCCCACGTTTTTGGAAACAGCCTTGAGTAACATGTGCGGATTTGTTGCTCCTTAATCTCAGCTCGTAACAGCTGCGTTTCATTACCCTTGATGTTAGCTCGTAACAGCTCCTTCTCCACCTATATGTAGAGCTGGCCTTCACTTCCGAAATACACACAACTCTTCTAACGAAATTATGCAGCCATATTATCCTCCTTTCTCCTCCCTACTGTTCTTGAGCGAAGCTTTTATACAGATTCCAAATCATCCCTTGTGAGTGCACACGAGAGCTAGTTAGTAGTGTTCAAACCTTGGGGAACGTTCGGAAAAACAGTATAGCATCCCGGCTGTCCTGAAATTCGTTCTTAAGGAAGTGGCTTCTCCACGAGGACCACGACACTACTTTTGTTATCGCCTCCAGTTTCCGGATCATATTTTCCTTTCGTCTTTTTATTTCTGTCCATCTAATTTTTGTATTTTAAATTTCTATCCACTTAATTTTCTGTTTTATAATCCCGTCTTTTTAAATTACTTAAAGCCATTTTCGCATTTCGGTTTTGTGTTTAAAATCACCATTACAGTTCCGAAAATTTTACCAACACATCACTATAGGTGTATGAATCATAACGAGATCTATCTTTTGCTCCGAGGTCTTCAGCATAGTGCAAACTTATGTCCCCCCTGAAACGAGATTAAAAACTATCAATAATGGAAGGTTGGTCCCTATATTATGCAAAAATCACGATATAAATCCCTATATTGAGTGGTGATATATTAATCAGTATTACCACTGCTTCAAAACCATATTAATCAATTCTATGTATCCATTTTTTCTTCTTAGGAGTTTCATTTCTCGCTGGAGTCTAATAGTCCGGGATAATAAAATCAGCCTGGATAAGAGTCAAAATATTAACCGTTAAAAAATACGTGAATTTCAGCTGGAAAAAAAACACTATTTTATTGAGAGTTACTCACCTGTTTAAGCCTTGCAATCCCTTCAAGAATTTAATAATTTATATAGTATCCTACAAGTATCAAGTACAGATAATAAGACACAAAATGGAAAATTTGAATTAGATCCATCATCGGTACCTAAGAGGGAAATTTTTAATTTACGGTTTATAAGAATCTATATTATATTACAAGGTTTTTTGATAAGTGGTGGCCAGGATTGATTCTGATCAAACATAAGTGGTGGCCAGGATCGTTTCTGGCCCCACCTATCATTAATATCATTACATATAAGTGTAGGAGAACCCGCCGCCACTCAGGACCATTCTCCACCATCATCACCCGACTCGACGAAGAACCCAATTAATGGTAAAAAATTGGATTATTTTTTACTTAATTTCATCCCTTTTACAATTTTTTAGAATTATTCAAACAAAAGGCAAAAAGAAATCTTTTCACACTCGCCTTCCCACCAAGCCACTACCTACACAAGAAAACTGTGGCCTTAGGGGCCATTCACTCGACGAAGAACCCAAATCAAGGTAAAAAATTATTTTTTATCATTAAAACACTAAAAATTGAATTATTATTAGCCTAATCTCCTTACTTTTACATTTTTTCTAAATTATCTGATTTAATGTTGGAAGTCTTTTACCGTAAGAGAAGTGATTCTCTGATAGGTAAACAAATTATTTTTTATTATTGAAACACTAAAAAAAATGAATTATTTTTAGCTTAATCTCATTACTTTTACATTTTTTTCGCAGTGGCCATTTTATGACGTTGGAAGCCTTTTACCGTATGAGAAGTGATGCTTTGTGATATACCTTTGTAACTCTACAAAAATTGAATTATATATTTAACTCAATCTCATTACAGAATTATCTGATGTAATTATAATTGCAGTGTGTTGTTTATTATCGTCATCAAAAGCACTATTTCTATTTTTTTTGTAACACAATTATTCAAGAACCCAAAAGAGAAAACCACCACCTCCATCAACAATCGAATATCCTAAATTATGAATGTTCAAAGACCAACCTCCAGCTTCTAAAACAGAGCTCCAGGCAACACCACACTGCTTCAATCACCGTCGAACTCGAATCATCTTCTTCACAGTGTAAGTATAAATTACTGTATTGTTTTTGTTTTACATCGAGTTGAATATTGTATGTAATATAGTGACTGGTTTGATTGGGGGTTTTCTTTTTTATGCAGAATAAGTTACAAGGTCTTACTGGGAAACACTCTAATGTGCTTGAAACATTGACACATATAGTGAGAAAGCGTGTTGAGGTTCTGAGGGAGATTCAGGTATATGTTTAATATCTTGAAATTTGCCAAATATATTTCTTAGTTGCTTTTGTGTTAATTTTTTCCGATTGAGTGGACATTTCTAGAGTCATTAGGTTATATAATATTAGAAGCGAATTGCAACATTTTTTCTCTGTTATGTGAAATGTCCAAAATACTGTGTTTAAAAAGTTCAATTTTTTTCGTATTAGAAACGAACATTTCAAATATGCCTTTCATGACCAATAGTTATTTTTTGAACATTAGGGAATTTATGCCTCAATTCAAAACGCTGATAAAATCTTCAGATGGGTCCACTATTCTCTCTTATGTTCTTGATTTTCTCTCTCTTGACAACCTTTTAATCTTCAACAGATCAGACTAGCTTGGCGTACAAAGGTTGTGCTGACCAGAAATTTCAAGACTCCACTGAAGTGTACACAGCTGGTGGGGCCTAGGGTGTTAGAAAATAATACGCTAAATAAGAGGAACCACAATACCACAAGTGCACGGTTGTCCAAGTAATATCCGATAAATCGGGTTTCGTTCTCAAGGACGGATTAGGTTCAACCCAAATATTAATCAAGTAGTAAGAATAATTGTTGACAAAAAAATAAAATAGAAGATTTTTGTTTGGTTTTCTAAATTAAAAGATGCAAATAAAATAAAGACTAAAAGTAAATTATTGAAAAGAAATAATGCAAATAAAAGGACTAACTTCAAAGATGAGAGATACTTGAGTCTCGTAAGGAATCCACCTAATTAACGTAACCTATGCTTATTTTAAGGGTAGAATTGGAATTATAATATTAGTCGGGACTCTAATGTCCTAGCCCCTGTCGGGTGGACCTAGAAGCTATCCTAAAGTACTATAAACCTCTGTATGGTCGAATATGCCTCTTCGAATGATAAAAATTTACCTATTTGGCTATGTAATTAGTTAAGCCTGTCGGTCAATAATGGACATTACACGGGTATTACCTAAGTCTGTATTCAAACCCCCCCTGTCGGATGATCACGTCGCCACTAAAGTGAATAGCCCAAATACTAAAAGCTATTTCTAGTTTTTCCTAAAAGAATTAGTAATGAAAACAAAGTAATATCCAATATATAAATCTCAATTTAATTTAAATCATAGCAATCCCAAATTCAAAACATAGATTAAATTAATTAAGGTTCATCCCTTTATGTGATTCTCAAGTATATGGAAATTTAGCTCATGATAAAATTAAAGACTGGAAATAAATAAAAGGAATTCATGTTCAAATACAAAAGATAAATCGATAACTTAAAGGGTAGGATGACTGTTGATGGAAGAACAGAATTGCTCCCCAGCGCTAGCTTCTCCTTGACTTGAAAACCTTAAGCCTCTTGTGTAATTCTCTGAAGTGTATGAAAATAGGAGGCTAAGGGATGTATTTATAGGTGTTTGGAAGCTCTAATTCGTTTTTACTTGGAGTGGAAGACAAGTCAAGAACTCTTCAATTCGCAGCCCTAAAATCTAGGAAAGGTAAGATTCCGCTGTTGATTTGTTTTGGTCATATCACCTTCAATACTTATCCATTTGACACGTTCCAGTAGTCGAAATCACTTGTCTCGGAAATCCCTATCCATTGGTCCAAACCATTATCCAAAATTCCTAGCCAATCTTAAGTTATGAGCTCGTCTTTGAACGTGGCTTGAATTTCAGATTTATCTGGCAACTTTATATTTTCCTTCTTTGCATATATCCTTCCTTAATCTTCTTATTTCCATGTATATCTCTTTCCTTTACTTCTTAGACTTGACTTGGTATCTAATTAATTACCATATATCTTTTAAAGCTTCACAATAAATAAATAATTAAACCACATATGCTTTAAAAATTAATAAATCAATAATTCAAGACTAGAAATAAGAAAGTGCCCTCTAAAATTAGAAACTCGAATAAAATACTTCCTAACACACTAAAAATAATCTAAGATTTTAATTCTCACTTCTCCTCCTTGTATTTTTTTTTTAATGAAATTCAAGAACCTACCAACTTTGCACTAAAAATAACCAAATTAACACACAAAAACTCTAGAAATGCAAATAGTTTAATTCCAAGGGGAGAAAGTGTAATATGACGAAATAAGCATAAAAGTCTATCAAATAAGTCAAATATTCACCTAAAAGGATGTCCCCTAAGGGCTAATAATTAGAACAAATAGGGAGACATCAAGACCCCAAACTCAAACCTTTGTCGTCCCGACAAAGTAAAATAAAAACAAATGCCTTTTAGGTGAACGCAGAAGGTAGAATCTAGTAAATATTCCCAAAGCACAACTTAAAACAAATATCATATAGTATAATCTAGGAATTAATATACACATACACATATCATGCAAAATCAAACACAAAATAATATCAATCCAAAATTAATTTCACAATGCTAGAAGGTTACGCTTATTACTTATCTCAAGATAGTGGCTATAGGGTGTTCCTCGATCTTTACTTGCTTTGTACGCTCCACTTAGCATACTTCCTATTAACTCACTATGTATCTAGGAACCAGGAGGTCTTTACGGTTTTAATATAGGCTTAGGGACGGTATGATATGTATATTTCGTAAATTTGAAGTGAGCTTTTGGCTCTCTCCTCACTTACCATCAACAAATTGTCCAAGAGCTTGAGTTTACACTCGAATAATATTCTCACTCAACCCATTTGACGCGCTAATTTAGCGTCCCATATTAACCCAATAAGCACTAAAGATGATTCACCTAAAAATTTCCTCTTTGCCGGTCCAAATATATATTCTTTTCATATGAAATTTTTCTTTTTCTTTTCATATCTCTTTTTCTTTTTTCATTTACTCTTACCCCCGCAAAGGGTTACAATATAATACATGTGAATCATCATCAAAATATAGAACAAAGCACAAGTGATAAGCTCAAAAATCCAAACCCAATGAAAATTCCCATATAGTGGACCCACCACCCCAAACGTAAGCTCAAGACAGGATGTCTCAGGATTGTGATTCAAGTACGGGCCATATGGTAATGCCTAACAATCTAAAGGGATATTGGCTTATAATGTGGCGACAAAAGAAAGGCTTAAAGACTAAAAATTTGGCTAAGACGGATATAATTAATTCAGGGATAGAAGGCCAAAAAGGATTCAAAGGGCTAACAAAGAACTGCCTCTGTCATTTTCCTAATTACACGGCTTGCCTCTAGTTCATACCTAAGTGGGTTCTCTACTTATTCAGATCTCACGTTCTACAAACCACTCATTATCCTTAAGCACAAGTTTACTTATTTTACATTGTTCATTAATTCTTCCTATCAATTACCTCATATTTGCATGCAATCAAAGTGTGGTTTACACTAACTCCTGAAGTCAACTATTTTCTATCATAAATTCATAAAAAGAATGCTTGATGGGGGCATTTAAAATACTCTACAGTCAATGCAACCCTAAGATTAATTTTATTGAAAGCATGTAAAACACAAATAATTGGGATGAGGCAACGAACCCCACCCCAAACTCAAAAGTGAGTCGTGTTCACACGACTCGAAAAAGACTCAATACAGCAATAAAATTAAAAATTAAACTAAACTACCTAGTGCCCACAATCAATTAAGAAGAAGAATTAGAACGGGGTTCCTGGCCATAAAGATCCATCATGTCCTCCTCCTCTAAAGAAGAATAATTATCAATATCGAAGATCTCAGTTACCTCACCCAATTGTGAATTAATCTGTGCAATTTCCTCCCAAAGTGCCTTGTTTTCTTTTCTTATATGATTGACTTCATGTTGCAATTTGATAGCCCATGGGGGTATGCAAGAATTATTCTGATATGAAGAGGAATAAGAAGAACCTTGATCTTGAATTTGTGTCTTATCGTTAGGCTTTGATGGTACCTTTATCCTAGCTGTTAATTTCTTGTGTAGTGGTTGTGTTGGTACCTCTAACTTTTGCTTCTTTCCAATAGGCTCATCAAGATTGATGGACTTTTCAATTGTAGATCCAGGAAAATCTTTGTTCTTCCCCAGGATTGAACACTTCCTCTTATAATCCATAGAATATGTTTTGTTTGTCATGTTTGATTGACCCCTAACTCAAATTACACCAAGGATGGAATAAAGTTAATAAAGATTGGTGTAGCTTGAGTTTCTTGCTTGGATTTGATGATATAAGAAGGTTTCTTGATGATTCTTGGAAGAATCTTGATAGCTTGATAATCTTGGTGGTGTTTTATGGTGTAGTGTGATGATTTTGATGAAGAATATGTGTTTATGGAAGAAGGAGGAGAGGATTATTGATGTTGTGGTGTTTGTTGTGGATGTTTATACAAGCTTCAAGGTCTATTTATAAGGTTAGGGGCTAGAAAATTCGTATTGGAGAGGCTAGGGTTTGATCTTGATAAGGTAATAATTGTAATAGGAATTAAACTCTTCAAGCCGCCATCGGACCGGCATACCGGTGCTGGAGGTCTCCCTTTTTGTAACTCTCAGCAATAAACCCTAATCCACGACCTGAGGCCTCGCGTTCTTGGGCGCCGGCATACTGGTGGTGTCACCGGCATGCAGGTGCGCTGTTTTTCGAAAAGTCTCGCTCCGTCAAAATACCCGAGTCATTGAACCTGAGGGCTCGTGTTTCCTTCTAGCCGGCATACCGGAAATCTGGCCGGCATTACCGGTACGGCACTTGAAATTTTTTTCCCTCTCAGCAAACAACCCGAGTCTTAGACACGAGGGCTCGTGTTTTTCCTCCACCGGCATACCGATAATATGACCGGCTAGCCGGCCAGTGCAGCAGATTTTTCCTTTTCGTTCCTTAGCACCCCAAACTCAATTCCTGCACCATTAACACACTACCTTTCTCATTTCTTTTAAAAGTATACACTAAGACTCGACAATTACGTAGAATTACACTAGGAATTGAAAAACAGAAAGAGATAAACTAATATACAATTGAAATGGCTTTTGTTTAACGTCATTAAGCTCGACGAATTACCTCTCGCATCTATTCGGCTTCAAGGAGGTACATGACCTCCCCAGGATGTGGATCAACCCTGCTATTGGTATCCTCGCCTACGTGATAGAGTTTCAGACGATGCCCATTCACCATAAAGGTGCGTTGCTCGTCTGGATTTTCGATTTCTATAGCTCCATGAGGCGTAACTTTGGTCACCACGAACAGACCAGACCACTTTAATCTCAACTTACCGGATAATTGCTGAACTTGGAGTTATACTTGAGGACCATCTGTCCAACTTTGAATTCCTTTCCACGAATGCGATTATCATGCCATCTTTTCGTCTTTTCTTTGTAAAGTTTAGCATTCTCATAGGCATGATATCAAAACTCATCAAGTTCATTCAGTTTCATCATACGATTCTGCGCGGCTAAAGTAGGATCCATATTCATCTCCGCTATCGCCCAATAGGCACCCATTCCAAGCTCGAGAGGTAAGTGACAAGCCTTACCATAAACTATGCGATACGAAGATGCACCAACAGGTGTCTTGAACGCAGTTGGATATGCCCACAACGCATCATCTAATTTCATTGACCAATCCTTGCGTGTGGACCCAACTGACTTTTCTAGAATGGATTTCATCTCTCGATTAGAGACCTCAGCTTGACCATTTGCTTATGGATGATAAGCAGTAGATACAAGATGTCTCACCCCATACTTCTCTAACACAGCCTTCAAGTATCTGTTAACAAAATGAGAACCTCCATCACTGATAATAACTCTAGGCGTGCCATGTCTAGTAAAGATGTGTGACATTAAGAACTTCATCACCACTCGCGAATCATTGGTTAGTAGAGCAACAGCTTCGACCCATTTGGACACGTAATCTACAGCTAGTAGGATGTAAAGATTTCCATTAGATGGTACAAAGGGACCCATGAAATCAATACCCCATACATCAAATATCTCAACTTCAAGAACATTATTACGTGGCATCTCATCTCTCTTAGATATATTACCAGTAAACTGGCATCTATGACACTTCTTGACATATTCATGACAATCCTTATGTAAAGTAGGCCAATAAAAACCGGATTGTAGTACCTTTGCAGCTGTACGATCACCTTTGAAGTGTCCTCCGTATGGTGAATAATGACAACTTGTAACCACTGACTAAATATCCATATCTAGTATGCATCTTCTTACCATCTGATCACTACATGTTTTGTAGAGGAAAGAATCCTCCCAAAAGAATTGTTTAGCGCGATGGATCAATCTCTTTTTCTCTTGTGAGGTAGCTCCTTGAGGAAAAGAACCACTCACAATAAGATTTTCTATATCCGCGTACCAAGGGGTTCCCATTGCATAAACTGAAAACAAACTCTCATCAGGATACTCTTCTCTTACCAACTCAGGTTCCCCATTAGACTCAGAACCTTCAAAACGCGACAAATGATCTGCAACCTGATTATCACAACCCTTTGATCTCGAATCTCTAAGCCAAACTCTTGTAATAGTAGTACCCATGGGATCAAACGCGGCTTCACATCTTCCTTTTCCATAAGGTATTTAATCACGGAATGGTCGGTAAACACAACTACTTTCACCCCAAGAAGGTAGGAACAAAATTTGTCGAATGCATACACAACAGCTAGTAATTCCTTCTCAGTTACGGTATAATTTATTTGAGCACTTGTAAAGACCTTACTAGCATAATAAATGGAATGAAATACCTTATCTTTTCTCTGACCCAGAACTGCACCTATAGCAAGATCACTAGCATCACACATAGGGCCCGTTTGGAAGTGCTTATTTTAGAGTAAAAAAGCGCTTTTAGAATAAAAATCAAAATTTAAAAAAATTATTAAAAATAATTTCGAAATTTAAAATTATTTTAAGTGCTTTTTTTAAGAAGCACCTATTTGGTGCTTTTCAAAAAAGTGCTTTTCAAAATCAAAAAAACTCTTAAAATGCTAAAAGCACTTTTAAGTGCTTCTCCAAAAAAGCACTTCCAAACGGGCACATAATTTCAAACAGAATCTTCCAATCGGGAGGTAATACAATAGGTGCAGAAATAAGCTTCTCTTCAATCTCGTTGAATGCCTTTATGCAAGGTTCATCAAAAAGGAATTTGGTGTCCTTTTCAAGTAAGTTACACAATGGCTTAGAGATCTTAGAGATCTTAGAGAAGTCCTTGATAAAACGTCGGTAAAAACAAGCATGACTCAAAAAGCTTCTTACCCCTTGATGTCTCCCTAAATGTTCTAATTTTATGCCCTTGGGAGACATCACTTTTTGTGTTTATTTGACTATTTAGATAGACTTTTGGTGTTAAAATGCAATAAATCGATTTTCCTCTTTTAATTCTACTATTTTTCATTTATTAAACTTTTGCGCGTAATATGCTTTGTTTTGAGTGAAAAGTTGTAGGTTTTGAATACTAGATAGGAGAGGAACTAAAGAATAAAGTCAAAGATCGTGTAATGAAGTCAAAGCAAGAAGAAATATCCCGAAAGAATTGATAATTTGAAGCTACAAATCTGGAAAGTTGATAAAGATTGCTGATTTAGAGCCATCTAAGAGTGGATTTAGCCTCTGACTTGTGAAGAGAATTTGTTCCCCATTGAGTTACGGAAATTTAGCAACTAGAATGGGGTCAATCCGAGTTGAAACGAGCCGGTTAGAGCTGCTTTAGTGGAGGTGGTACAGCAGATACGGGATTTGGACTTAAATTATGGATTTGGGCTTTTTAATATTTGACTAATTAACCTAAGTAAAAGTCCTGATCCGATTTTAGCATTATAAATAGGCATTTAGACCTCATTATTCAGCACCTCTCATTTTTATTCTTCAATTCAAATCATCCTTAGAAGAGAGTGTCCGGAGAAGAAGCAGAAGCAAGGAAAAGAAGAAGCCAAGAGCTGGAGACTGTCTTTATCTCCACTTCGCAGCCGAATCAACTTCCTAATTAGGTTTCTTATTTCTATTTCTGTAAAACAATTATGAATTCCTTTCAATTTATTTGCTTAGTTTTTGTCTTTTCAATAATTATGAGCTAAACTTACATAGTGCTTGAGACCACATTAATGGGTTAATTCCCAATTTATTCTATTCTATGTTTTTGCTTTTGGGATTTTAATATATAATTCGAATTGGGTAATTAGTATTTTTCATTAGTTTGTATTTTAACAACTATTATTGACCTGATCAATTGATAATAGGAATTAGTATCTAAGCTATTTCATAAAGTGACATATGAATCACCTTGACGGGGGGTTTAGGTACAGAAATAATTAATGAATGTAGGATAGGAATTATTGACCTTGACAGGCTTAATTAATCCTATGGCCAATTGGGTAGTTAAACTTTAATCTTTCGAAGGTGGACTATATTCACTCTGACGGGGTTTGTAGCACCTAAGAAGAGCTCCTTAGTCCACCCTGACGGGGGTAAGGAGATAACTGAATTAGGACCAATATTATTTATCGAATTCGTCCCTTAAACAATACATGGAATGGTTAGATTTAGGTGAAACCCTAGCGTTACTCAAGTACTACCTCTCTTTATTGCGTCTAGCTAATTTTCTTTACTTGCGTCTAGCTTAATATTTGCATTAATTTAGTCTTTTAATTTATTGCATTAGTAATAGAAAACCAAACAAACAACTATAAAATCATTTACTTGCTTTTACTTGCAATTAACTACTATCTGACAAGCATTAGAGTCAACCAATCCGTCCCTGAGAACAAATCTGTTTTATCACTATTATTACTTGGGACAACCGTACACTTGCGGTTGTGGTTCTCTTATCCTTACTGCATTTATTTTAGAACACACAAAGGACCACCACCCCTTTTACAGAATTCAGAGGGGGAAGAGTCTTGATTACCTCGATCTTCACACGATCAACTTCTAAACCAGCACTTGAAACCTTGTGACCCAGCACTATACCTTCTCGGACCATAAAGTGACACTTCTCCCAGTTCAAAACCAAATCAGACTCCTTGCATTTAATCAATACCTTCTCCAAGTTCCGTAAACACTCCTCAAAGTTATCACCAAACATAGAAAAGTCATCCATAAATACCTCAAGGAAATCATCAATCATGTCCCAGAAGATTGCCATCATACATCTCTAAAAAGTCGCAGGTGCATTACATAATCCAAATGGCATCCTTCGGAAAGCAAAGGTACCAAAAGGACATGTAAAAGTTGTCTTGTGTTGGTCTTTCGGATCTACATATATCTGATTGTATCCTGATTACCCGTCCAAAAAGCAATAATATTCTCTCCCAGCTAGCTTGTCTAACATCTGATCTATAAACGGAAGAGGGAAGTGATCTTTTCTGGTGGCCTTGTTCAATTTACGATAATCCATACACACTCTCCAACCAACAACGGTTCTTGAGGGAATGGCTTCATTTTGTTCATTCAAGATGGTAGTGATACCACCCTTCTTTGGCACGCGTTGAACTGGACTCACCCATTCGCTACTAGCTATGGGATAAATGATTCCCGAATCTAGTAATTTAATGACCTTTTTCTTCACTACTTCCCTTCAACTGAGCGTGCATTCTCATCGTCCAGGATAATTTTGTGTTGGAAATAGGAAGGACTAATACCTTTGATGTCAGCAATAGTCCAACCAATCGCCTCTTTATTTGCTCTTAGTATACGCAACAGTTTGTCTTCTTGAGGACCCGTTAAAGTAGCTAAAACAATAAGAGGTAAAGTGTTGTTAGTACCTAAATACGCATACCTCAAGTGTGACGAAAGTGGCTTTTCTTCTAATTGCAGGGGATATTCGATAGATGGTTTCTATTTAGATACTATCTTACATGGCTCTCGTACTGGATCATAGGCGAGATGCCTATGCTTTAGGGTTCTAGAATTTAGCGTGGCTACTGTTTTGGTTAGTTCTTCCACAACTCCGGTAAGTTAAGTGTTAGGGCCGCCTGCAAAATATCATTAAAATTCATACAATCAAATACCTCTTGCATAGTTACGTCAAGTAAATCCATTCGGAAACACTCCTCCTGGGGAAAATGAGAGTCAACGTTCTCTGCCTTCTCTCTAGGTTTTCCCTTTAGTTTTCTCTCTCTAGGTTTCTTTTTCATTTTTCGGTAGCTTTTACATACTTTCTCCACCGTTTCTTCTCTTTCTTTCGTCCATCTCACCGTGATTCCATGCCGGTTTCATAGGTGAGATCGATTGTTCTTTTTGTTTTTTTGCTGCACTTCTTTTCTCATCCCTTCAATATATTCTCTAACCTAGACATTTACCCAAACACTTTCCACTCATTCAATCTACCTCTCGAGATTGAATAAAATGGCACCAAAGAAAGCTAATAAAAAGAAAAATGTTAGTATAGAGGAGGTTACAGAGAATTTGGGTACCTTAAAACCCCAAAGTTCTGGCTATGGCCAAAGAAGTACAAATGATAAAGCTAAATTGAGTGTTACCCCAGTTAGATCTGGGACTGGAGTTCTTATTACAAATAACAATTCAAATATAAAAAGTGTTACACAAACTAGAGTTGATACAGTTACACATCTAGAGGCATTTCCTTCTCTACAACAACAGAAAAAATGCATCTAAGAGGTCTGAAATCATTACTGAAGAGTTTGTACCAAACCCTAGCTCAGAAATTGGTAATACACCTTCATCATCGCTAGGTGGGCCCCCAGCCACGGTTACACCGAGTTTTGTGTCTCCTCGTAAGACCTGGGCCACGTTTTTTGATGGTGAAATTAGAGAAGCTGTTCAATTGGAATATGTCAAACCAGATCTGAGAAATGGCAGAATCACAGTTACTCCTTCAACACAAATCAAGGAAGAGGGATGTAAAGCCTGGAAAACAACACTGGTGGGTCAGTTTTTAGATAAACCCCCACCATTTTACATGATTAAATATATGGTGGATACATTATGGAAGAAGTTTGGCAAAGTACAGATAGTTACCTCAGAACAGGGCCTCTATGTGTTCAAAATGGAGAGTGAAGAGGAATGTTTCAGTGTTATGGGTGAACTATGGCATGTCAATAACAAACCACTTATTTTAAGAAGATGGAAACCTAATACTCACTTTGAAAAATTCAAAATAGATAAAGTTCCAGTATGGGTTAAACTCAAAAAAGTACCAAGTGAATTGTGGAACAAAGCTGGTTTGAGTGTTGTTGCCAGTGCTTTAGGGAAACCCCTTCAAATGGATGATATCACAGCTAACCACACAAGACTTAGCTATGCCAGAGTTTGTGTAGAAATGGACCTTAATAAAGAGATTATAGATAATTTTGATATTGATATGGGAGATAATCAAATTGAAACAGTAGAGGTGGAATATAGTTGGAAACCTGTTTTATGCAAGACTTGTAATATCTTGGGGCAATCTGAGAATACCTGCAGAAAGAGGAAACAAATGTGGGTAGAGAAACAAAAAATACCAGAAGCTATATCAAAAGAAAATACCTCACCTCAAGTTATAAATCAGGAAGAATCAAAGGATAATGAACAAACATGGACTCAAGTGGTTAATAGAAGGGCTACATCACCACCTACCCAACCTAATGAGGGTAATAATGTAGCTAGCACTTCTAACACTTTTAATGTTTTGAACCAACAAAGTGAAATTGATTATATGGTACAAGAGCTAATTATGGTTACCAACTCTGAGGTTGAGCAAGATAAACCTCCAGACCCTCATTTCACATGATTATCACATGGAATGTGAGAGGAATCAATAATAAAGTCAAGCAGGCTAACTGCTTGAAGTATGTAAATAACTTTAATGTCAACATTTTCAGTTTACTAGAGACTAAAGTTAGGACCCATAAAGCCAAGAAAATATGGGAATCAGTGTTTAATAAATGGAAAATAGCTCACAATTATACCCACCATGAGCTTGGAAGAATATGGACCTTTTGGAATGACAAAGTCTATAATGTTACAGTGTTGGATAGCACTAGCCAAGCCTTACTATGCAAGGTAGTGTATCTACAAACCAATACTGTATTTTTTTACTCTCCTGTTTATGCATTAAATAAACTCGAGGAAAGAACTACTCTTTGGGACACATTAAGAAGATGGAAAGGGACAGTAGATACCACTCCTTGGGTAATCCAAGGAGATTTTAATGAAGTAATGCACATTCATGAGAGATTAAATGGTACTCTATTATCAGAAGGGGCCATGGACATGAGAAAGTGTGTAAATGACTTAGAACTCACTGACCTCAATTATGTGGGCCCTAAGTACACCTGGACTAACAAGTCAGCTGAAGGAGAAATGAGGGCAAGCAGAATTGATAGAACCTTACTCAATGAAAGTTGGCTCAAAGCTCATCCAAACTCATCTCTTGTGTTAGAGTTTCCTTACCTATCAGATCATTGTAGCCAAGTATTAAAGTTTATGGAAGCTGAAAAAAGAAGGAAATACCCCTTTAGATTTTACAACATCTAGATGGAACATCCTGAATTTATCCCACTTGTTAAAGAGGTTTGGCAAGTTGAATTTAAGGGTACCAGAATGTATATTATCACTAGGAAGCTGAAACTTCTCAAAGAAAAACTTAAAGCATTCAATGAGAAGTATTTCAAATTCTCTAGAGATAAAATTATGAAACTTCAAAGTGACCTGAAGATAATTTAAATAAGTAGACTTCAGGGTAATAGTGATACTGATTTATTACAAAAAGAGAATGAATTAGTTCAAGAAATTACCAAAGAGCTACTTAATGAGGAAGCAATTGCCAAACAAAGATCTCGAGATAAATGGGTTGAAAATGGAGACCTTAATACTTCATATTTTCAGAAGATTATGAGGGGCAGAAGGGCCCAAAATAGTATCTATAATATTATAGATAATCAGGGTGTGTGTAAAACTGAGGAAAAAGACATCTCAAGGTGTTTGTTGGGCACTTCACAGATATCCTAGGAAGAAAAAGAGAAAATGGAGGTCAATATAGTGTTTGTACTATAAAAACTATTTTAAACAAAAGTATTAAGAGTGAAGATAGACAGTACCTCCTTAAGCCTATTACTGAGACTGAAATTAAAGATGCTCTTTGGTCTATTGATAGTAATAAAAGTCCAGGCCCAGATGGTTTCTCATCTGGTTTTTTCAAGAAATGCTGGGATATAATCAAAGAGGACCTAATATTAGCCATAAGAAGTTCTTTCATGGATTGTAAAATTCTTGGGGAAATCAATTCAGCAAATATTTCTTTAATCCCAAAGTGTAGTAACCCAAGTACACCCAAGGATTTCAGGCCTATAGCCTGTTGTAATATACTATATAAGATCATTTCAAAAATCATTGCTAACAGGTTAAAAGGATCACTTCAAGATGTTATCTCTCAAAACCAGTCTGCCTTTATAACAGGTAGACTTTTGGGGAGAATATTTTAATAGCCCAAGATATAGTCAGAGGGTATTCTAGAGCCAACTTATCTAAAAGATGCACTGATGTCTCCTTAATTGTTCTTATTTTCGACCCTTAGAGACATCATTTTTTATGTTTATTTGAATATTTTGATAGACTTTTGAGTTAAAAATGCAATCATTCGGAATTCCCATTTTATTTTTAGTATTTTTAATTTATTAAACTTTTGCTCGTAATCTTGTGTATTTTAGTGAAAAGTTTGTAGGTTTTGAATATTAGCTAGGAATGGAATCCGAGAGAAGAGTCAAAGATCAAGAGATAGAGTCAAGACTTGAAGAGAAATCCCGAAGAAGTTGTATTTAGAGCTGCAAATCTGTTTTCCAGGCCAAAGATTGCTGATTTCGAGGTGCTTAAGAGCTGATTTAGCCGCTGACCTTTGAAGAGAAAACATTCCTTATCGAGTTACGCAAATTTAGCAACTGATTTCAGGTCAATCGGAGTTGTAACGAAGCGGGAAAAGCCGTTTTAGTGAAGGTGTATCAGCAGTTACGGGATTTTGGGCTTATAATTTGGGCTTGGACATTTAATTAGTGTTTTATTATTAGGTCCAAGCCCTAATCCGTTTTTCTACTTATAAAAGGAGGCCTTGACTTCTATTTTTCATACAATTCATTCTTTACAATTAAAAACATCAGAGAAAAGTAACAGAAGGAAGAAAGAAGAAGCTGCAAGAGCGGGAGAGGGTCTATATCTCCGTTCTCAGTCATTCCTATTCCGGAAATTAGGTTTCTTTTATCTTTTATTTGTAAGACAATATGAATTCCTTTACTTTTAATTTAGTTTTTTTTTTTAATTAGTATGAGCTAAACATTTATTAGTGCTTAAGAATGCTTTATGGGTGAATCCCAATTCCATTGAATTTCATGTCCTGAATTTAGGTTTCTGTTAATTAAATCGAATTGGGTCTTTTACATTTTTCTTTAATTTGTGCTTATTTACTATTATTGACCTGATCAATTAATAATAGGGTTTAGTATCTAGGCTATTCCAATTAGTGGCGATTGGATCACCTTGACGGGGGGTTTAGGTACAGAAATAATTACAGAATATAAAATATAAACTATTTGACTTTGATGAGCGTAGTTAATTTTATGGCCAATGAGGTAATATAGCTTAATCATTCGAAAGTGGATCATATTTACCCTGACGGGATTAGTGACACTCTAGAATAGCCTTGTAGTCCACCCTGACGGGGGTACAAGGATTATTGAATCCCGACCAATGTCAATTGACCAATTTGACCCTTAAACAGAATAGGTTATGAAATAGAATTCGGAGGATCCCTTGCGTTCTCAAGTGCTATCTTCTCATACTTGCGTTTTACACTTATTTACTTGTGTCTTAGCTTTTAATTGCATTTACCATTTAGTCTTTATTTACTTAGAAACAATATAAAAACCAAATCAATCATTATATCTTTATTTGATTTCCTAAGTGCAACCATTTACTATTTGATAAGCATTGTAGTTAACCAAACCGTCCCTGCGAACGATCCTAGAATCACTTATTACTACTTGGGACAATCGTACACTTGCGGTTGTGGTTCAATTACTTTTCGCATTTATTTTTAGAACACACAAAGGACCACCAAGTTTTTGGCGCCGCTGCCGGGGACGGTAGCGTGTGACCACGGTGTTTATCCTTTAGTGATAGTTGCATTTATTTTATTTTATCAGTTTTACGCTTTTGTTTGTTCATTTTTCTCAGGTTTTTAGGTTTGGTGTATGCGAAGAAGACTCTTCAAGGATCTAGAGCCAACACCTCCGATCCTTAATAATCCAGAATCATTAATCAGACTTGCTAACAAGAGAAGGAAAGAACAAGAAGCCTTCGAAGTAGAAGAATTAATTAACAGAATGGAGAACATTAATATTCAGAATCAACAAAACAATAACGGACAAGCTCAGATAGTGATTAATCAAGATCCTTGGTTTGTTAATGGTCTGGAAGAAGTTCCTTTTCGTGCTCCTGCTCTAGGAGTAGGTGCTCAAAATATAGATGTTCCAAGGTTTCGTCCAGATTCGGGTATGTTAGCTCAATTCCAAAACTTTGGAAATTTTCGTGGTAGAGTTGGAGAAGATCCTATCCGAGCAGTACAGAAATTCAAACAGATATGTGATTCTTACATCACACAAGGAGTTTCAAAAGAACATATGTACTATGCTGTGTTTCGATTTTTCCTTATAGATGGAGCGAGTGAATGGCACGATACGCAAGATCCTACGAAGATAACAAATTGGGACCAATTAGAAACTGCTTTCTTTGAGAGGTATTATCCAAGTAACATGAGGTTAGATGATCAACTTGAATTAACACATTTCCGTCAAGAATATGATGAAACTTTGGGTAAAAGCTGGACAAGATTTCAGATGTGTTTACGAAGAGTTCCCGATCATGGCTTTACAGAACAACAACAGCTAAAAATCTTTTACAAAGGCCTTGATGGGACTTCAAGAGAAAAATTGGATTTGCTATGTGGTGCGGGATTCCTTCAAGTTCAACCCGTTCATGCAAAAATCATCTTGGAAAGAACAGTAAAGAATGAAGTTGGGTGGAATACCGTAAGAACACTAGTTAGAGGAGGAGTTAATAATGTCAATATTGAAGAAAAGTTCAAATCCTTAGAGACCAAGATTCAAACCACACTAGAACAACAATTGAGACAACTCACTTTAGCCGTGAAATAAGGTTTTTCGAATAAAAGAGGTGAGGTAAAGGTTGCACAAGAGGTGTATGGATGTGAGTATTGCGGTGTTAATGATCATAGTTGGGAGAATTGTCAGAATAATCAAGAGTCCGTGATGTTTGTCTCCAACAGAGGTAACTTTAATTCGAGTGGTAATGGATATCAGCCTAACAGAAACCATCCTGGGTTTCAATACTCAAATCCTAATGGGGCAGCCAATCCTACATATGCGTATCAGCCACATCTCCAAGGTAACAACTACAATCCAAGACCACACAACAATTATCAAGGAGGACAGAATCAAAATTATGTTCAAAGACAAACTCCTCAAGACACTTACGATGAAACAATGAACCAAAAAGCCTTACCTGCCCATCCGCAAGAAGGAGTAATTACCCTTCAGAAAACCATTGAAAGTTTGATTGCTCTTCAGACACAAGCTATGGAACGTCAACAAGCATCTGATGCAAACATGAAGTTATTACAGAATCAGATAAATCAAATTAATAAACAACTGAATCAAAGTCCACAAGGGCAACTCCCTAGCGATACTGAGAATCCAATTCAAATCGAAGATTGTAAAGCTATTACTCTCAGAAGTGGTAAGAACCTTCCTCCGCCTCCTTTTCCAGTTATGAAAGAAAAAGAAGTTAGAAAAGAAAAGGATAAGGTTAGTAAAGAGAAAGAAGTGGAAGTTGAAGAAGTGGAGGGGTCCATTGAGATTCCAAAAAAGAAAATGATATTATAATCAATCGTCCACCTCCACCATTTCCATCGCGAGTTCAAAAGAAGGGTGATATGGCTGATTACCAAAAATTCTTTAACAAGGTAAGAGGTCTTAGCATAAATATTCCGTTGCTAGAAGCTATTCGAGATGTACCCAAGCATGCTAAGTTTCTGAAAAGAGCCCTCACTAACAAAAGGCCGTATTGTGATAATGAGATGATTGGCTTACCTGAAGAATGTAGTGCCATTTGTCAAAGTAAGTTACCTCCAAAGTTAGTTGATCCTGGGAGTTTCACAATTCCGATCTCGATTGGAGAAGAATGGAAAGGTAAGGCACTATGTGATTTGGGTGCAAGCATCAATCTTATGCCCAAATCGATCTTTGATAAGCTTAATATCGAAGCAAGACCCACTTCTATGGTCTTGCAAATGGCGCATCGATCTCTTGCCCATCCGGAAGGCCGAATCGAAGATGTCCTCGTTAAGGCAGGTACGTTAATTTTTCCCGCTGATTTCGTTATACTTGATTACGACGCGGATAGGAATGTCCCCATCATTTTGGGAAGACCATTCCTAGCCACGGGGCGTACCTTGATTGATGTAGAGAACGGAGAAATGATTATGAGAATCCAAGACGAGGAAATGAAGTTTAATGTGTTTAGACCTATGAAGTTTCCGGATTCCAAGGAAGAATGTTTTCGTATAGATGTAATGGAACCGGTAAGAAAAGAGCCAATTAATGTCGTGGACACTTTAGGAATGGAGGAGAAAGAGCTACGAAAGAACCCACCAATTAAAGCTCCTCCATACCCAAAAAATCCACAACTCAATCATGCGAAGAAGAAAGAGAAAGCACGTGCCACGAAGGTTCCGAAAGAACCTAAGAAAGAAAGAAAGAAAGAAAAAGGGGTTCAAAGTAGGTGAAGAAGTAGCTATAAAGAAACCAAATCCCCCTCCAAAGGTACGTGAATCGAAAAGTTCTTGGCTAGGACCATTCATGGTCACGAAGAATATCTCAGATAAACTAGTGGGCATAAAAGCTAAGGGATGCAAATTTCGAGTTGCAAATATTGACAACCTCACTCATTGCTGGGGAGGTTATGTTAATGACTAAAGAACGAGGTAACCCGTCGAGCTTAACGACGTTAAACAAAAGCCAGCTTTTGTATATTAGTTTAAGTTTTTATTTTTTCGTAGTTTAAATTCGTTTGATTTTCGTTAATTTGGTGTTTATTAGTAAGAAACGAGGAAGGTAGTTGCTTTTGATGATTTCAGGGATAAAAAGGTCATGAGTTTGGGGTCGAAAGGGCGAAAATAGAGGAAAAATTTGTGGTGTTCCAGGGGCAAACCGGGTACCCGCATTCGCAAATGCGGGTACCCAGTTTCGAAAGCTAAAAATTCCAACTTTCCGACCCAGCGTCTTGGGTCCCGCGTTTTGCTGCGTCACCACTGCGTTTTGCTGCGTTTTGATTCGCGCCATCGACGCAAACTGGGTTCCCGCATTCGCAAATGCGGGTACCCGGTTTCGGAGCTGTAATTTTCCAAATTCTCTGACGCGGCGTCTTGGGAGGTTGCGTTTTGGTGCGTCTTGGCTCGCGCCATCGACGAAAATCCGGGTACCCGCATTTGCAAATGCGGGAACCCGGTTTCGAAGGACATTTCTCTGACCCAGCGTCTTGGGTCCAGCGTTTTGAGGTATATATATATATTAAAAAAAATATTGCGTCATTTATTGCATCAGACGCCAAAAAAAAATTATTTTTTCGCGCCGACACAGCGATGCGAAACCGGGTACCCGCATTTGCAAATGCGGGAACCCGGTTTCTTCTGTGACAGGTCGATTTTCAGCTTTTTAGCCCTAGATTTTTACCTCTTTCTTCAAACGAGCCTCCAAAAACACTCCCAAAACCCAGAAATTCCTGAAAATCATCATCTACAACCACACAATCATCAAATCCTACCCTCTTTCACCACAATAACATACACTCAATTCATCTCCTATCACCATGGAATTCCCATTTTAGTCAATTGTTCTTCATCCAAGTTCTTCTTTAAATTAAATCCAATTCTCTCTTCCCCCACATCAATTAGCCTTTACCCATCTCATATTCCACCATAATCTTCACGTCTTAAGCCTCAAAACATCAAAGTTCTAAGCCTTAGCTTCTCACTATTTGAAGTTTTGAGTTTGGGGTGGAAAGAGATGCCTATCAGAACCGTTTTCATGTGTACTTATCGAAGGAATTCTCCAAGAAACAAAAACACTTTTGGTACTGTTCAAGAACAAGCTATTGAGATTCCTAATTCGCGTTGCAAACACAAGACTGAAGAGGTTAAAATTAAAGCTAATCCTAAGAAGAGAAAAGTGATTGAGGAACCTGAAAGTGAGGAAGAAAATGATCCAATGATGAGTTGGAATCGAAAATCAAGGTGTGGAAGAGAATCAGGATACGAGGTGCGCTAATTTGGGAAACGTTACAAACAAGTTGAACTTTATTTGTTCAAAGCACAACTTACGATGTCTAGACGCGATATAAAGTTCATGGACGCAACACCGAAAACCAGCCACGCGCTGGTTCAGATACGTTTTCTAATCCTTCTCATTTAGTGTATATTAGTTTAATTGCTTTATTGAGTCTTATCGAGTCGTGGGGACACGACTCCTTTTTGAGTTTGGGGTGGGGTTCGTTGCCTCATCCCAGTTTTTATGTGTTATGTGTTTTATTTGCTTTCAATAAAATAATTTTTGGAGTTGTGTTTGACTGTAGAAGATTCTAAATGTCCCTTTAAGCATACTTTTGGTAAATCTATGATAGTAAATAGTGGACTTTAGGGATTGATATAAAACGCATTTAGAATTGCATGCCAACATAGGTAATTAATAGGAAAAATTAATGAACAATGCAAATGAAGTAAACTTGTACTTAAGGAATATGTTTGGTGTGTAGAACGTGAAATCCTAATTAGTAGAGAACCCACCTATATATGAACTAAAGACAAGCTATGTACTTAGGAAAATGATAGGGGCAGTTCTTTGTTGGCCATTTGTGCCTTTTTAGCCTTCTATCCCTTGTGTTAATTATTATCCGTCTTAGCCCACTTCGAGCCTTCAGCCTTTTCTTTGTAGCCACGATATAAGCCATTATCCCTTAGATTATTAGGCATGACCATATGACCCGCACTTGAATCACAATCCTGACACATGTCTCGAGCTTGAGTTTGGGGTGGTGGGACCACTTATGGGAAATTAAATGGGTAGGGATTGATGTGCTTTGTATTGTAGCACAATTGTAGATGATAAATACTTGTAACCCTTTGCCGGGAATGAAGAAAAAAAAATGAAAAAGAAAGAAAAAATGAAAAATTTCGAAAAATCATACAGTAGAAACCGGGAACCCGGTTTCGTCAAAACCGGGAACCCGGTTTGCGTCTGTACAAAAAAAACAAAAAAAATAATATGAATGAATAAAACATCCAGCAAAGTGGAATATTTCTGAAAATCATCTTGTTTATAGTGGGTAGACATGGGACGATAAATTGTTGCGTATATGGGTGAGTGAGAACATCTTTTGAGCGTTAAATCAAGCTCGAGGACATTGTTGATGGTAAGTGAGGAGAGAGCCAAAAGCTCACTTCAAATTTACCAAATATACATCCACGCCCGTCCTTAAGCCAATATTATAACCATAAAGACCTCGTGATTCCTAAGTATATAGTGAATTTATGATTCTGTTGATAGAGAATATACTAGGTGGAGCGTTCAAAGCGATTTAGGATTAATGACCACCCTATAGCCATCATACAGAGATGAGTACAAGTGTAACCTTCAAGCATTGCGACTTTAATTTTATGATTGAGATTATTTATGTTTGATGTTGCATTTTAGATGTATGTGTATATTAGTTTCTAGAGTATGCTATATGAGATTTATCTTAAGAATTGCTTTAGGGTTTATTTGTTAGCTTCTACTTGTTTATACGCTTATTTCTACCCCTTTGTTTTGTTTTGCTTTGTCGGGACGACAAAGGTTTGAGTTGGGGGTCTTGATGTCTCTTTAATTGTTCTTATTTTCGACCCTTAGGAGACATCATTTTTTATGTTTATTTGAATATTTTGATAGACTTTTGAGTTAAAAATGCAATAATTCGGAATTCCCATTTTATTTTTAGTATTTTAAATTTATTAAACTTTTGCGCGTAATCTTGTGTATTTTAGTGAAAAGTTTGTAGGTTTTGAATATTAGCTAGGAATGGAATCCGAGAGAAGAGTCAAAGATCAAGAGATAGAGTCAAGACTTGAAGAGAAATCCCGAAGAAGTTGTTTTTAGAGCTGCAAATCTGTTTTCCAGGCCAAAGATTGCTGATTTCGAGGTGCTTAAGAGCTGATGTAGCCGCTTACCTTTGAAGAGAAAACATTCCTTATCGAGTTACGGAAATTTAGCAACTGATTTCAGGTCAATCGGAGTTGTAACGAAGCGGGAAAAGCCGTTTTAGTGAAGGTGTATCAGCAGTTACGGGATTTTGGGCTTAGAATTTGGGCTTGGACATTTAATTAGTGTTTTATTATTAGGTCCAAGCCCTAATCCGTTTTTATACTTATAAAAGGAGGCCTTGACTTCTATTTTTCATACAATTCATTCTTTACAATTAAAAACATCAGAGAAAAGCAACAGAAGGAAGAAAGAAGAAGCTGCAAGAGCTGGAGAGGGTCTATATCTCCGTTCTCAGTCATTCCTATTCCGGAAATTAGGTTTCTTTTATCTTTTATTTGTAAGACAATATGAATTCCTTTACTTTTAATTTAGTTTTTGTTTTAATTAGTATGAGCTAAACATTTATTAGTGCTTGAGAATGCTTTATGGGTGAATCCCAATTCCATTGAATTTCATGTTAGAATTTGGGTTTCTGTTAATTAAATCGAATTGGGTCTTTTACATTTTTCTTTAATTTGTGCTTATTTACTATTATTGACCTGATCAATTAATAATAGGGTTTAGAATCTAGGCTATTTCAATTAGTGGCGATTGGATCACCTTGACGGGGGGGTTTAGGTACAGAAATAATTACAGAATATGAAATATAAACTATTTGGCTTTGACGAGTGTAGTTAATTTTATGGCCAATGAGGTAATTTCGCTCAATCATTCGAAAGTGGATCATATTTACCCTGACGGGATTAGTGACACTCTAGAATAGCCTTGTAGTCCACCCTGACGGGGGTACAAGGATTATTGAATCCCGATCAATGTCAATTGACCAATTTGACCCTTAAACAGAATAGGTTATGAAATAGAATTCGGAGGATCCCTTGCGTTCTCAAGTGATATCTTCTCATACTTGCGTTTTACACTTATTTACTTGCGTCTTAGCTTTTAATTGCATTTACCATTTAGTCTTTATTTACTTAGAAATAATATAAAATCCAAATCAATCATTATATCTTTATTTGCTTTCCTAAGTGCAACCATTTACTATTTGATAAGCATTCTTGTTAACCAAACCGTCCCTGCGAACGATCCTAGAATCACTTATTACTACTTGGGACAACCGTACACTTGCGGTTGTGGTTCAATTACTTTTCGCATTTATTTTTAGAATACACAAAGGACCACCATGCACCCTTAAATTGGACCTTATGAAGGCTTATGACTCAGTAGATTGGGACTTCATATTGAAGACTATGGAAGCTCTAGGCTACCCTACTATCTTTATCAAGTGGGTAGCCATGTGCCTCACAAGTACTTCATACTCTATAATAATTAATGGAGCTCCTCAAGGTTTTTTTAGAGGTGAGAGGGGTCTCAGGAAGGGGGACCCCCTCTCTCTTTACCTGTTTGTTATTGGTATGGAGGTTTTAACACAAATATTCTTTCATATGGGACAAAAGGATAACTTCAGCTGGCACCCAAAATATGGTAAATTAAAGATCAATCACTTGATGTTTGCTGATGATCTATTAGTGTTTTTTACCCCAACTGTGGAAACAGCAAAATGGATTTAAAAAGGCTTGAACTTATTCTATAATCTATCAGGTCTTAAAATAAGTGATAGCAAAAGTAATATATACTATGGGGGAGTTAAAGAGAAAACAAAAGAAGCAGTTAACTCATTCTTACCATTCCTGGGGGATCTCTTCCTATGAAATATCTTGGTCTTCCTCTTATCACAGGAAGGCTAAGTCTTAATGATTGTAAGCCTCTAGTGGACCAAATGACAAAAAAGATTGAGCACTGGAGTTCAAGACATCTTTCCTATGCAGGAAGAGTCCAACTCATCAGATCAGTACTTGGAGGTATAGCTAGTCACTGGTGTAGTGTTTTTACTCTACCTAAGAAGATTATTAAAATGCTACAAAGTAAAGTCATGGCTTTCTTATGGAGTGGTAAAAGTGTCTATGAGGGAGGTGCAAAAGTCTCCTGGAATACTGTTTGTAAACCTATTAAAGAAGGAGGCTTGGGTATTAGGGACTTGGAAGTACAAAATAAAGTATGGTCCTTGAAATTACTTTGGGGTTGTTGCCTTCCTAAAGAGACTTTATGGTCTCAGTGGTTGCAACTTAACCATCTCAAGGGTAAATCAGTCTGGCAAATTAACATACCTATTGATTGTTCATGGGGCTGGAGGAAGATTTTGAAAACCAGGAACTTGGCTAAAGGGTTATTCAAATATAAGATAGGTAATGGGAAAGATATTGCACTATGGTGTGATTACTGGTTACCAAGTAACAAAACACTAAATGAGATGAATTGCAGTAATATGGCTTCAGGTTATTATGTTGATAGTAAGGTAGATAAATTTATTCATATTAAAAACTGGAAATGGCCGGCTAAATTGAGATTTATGATTGACCTCACCAAAAACATTACTATCTCGGAGGATAAGGACTCTATACACTGCACCTGCACAAAAAAAGGAAAGTTTAAATTTGCAGAAATTTACGAAGAAATCAGAGAGAAGGGTAACAATAATGATTGGTACAAAGTAATTTGGAAATCGAAAGCCTTACCTAAGTACAAATTCCTGCTCTGGTTATGTAATTTAGATAGACTCCCAACTAAACAGAGATTATTAAGTTGGGGTATGATCTCAAACCCTATATGTGAGTTCTGCAAATTACAGAGCGAAGATAGGGATCATCTTTTCTGGGCTTGCCCTTATACGAAGCGTATTTGGGATTTTTGCAAAATAAAAGCAAAAATTCAGATTCAAAACAATGATTGGACAGATATAATCAAATAGATCGAGAAGAAGAACACAAAAAGAATTGAGAAGGAGCTTACCGTAATATTGTTACCCATAGCGATTCATACAATTTGGGAAGAAAGGAATGATAGAATCTTTAACCAAAGCTTTACTTCTGAAATTGCTATCAAGGAGAAGATTACAAACCGAGTGATTGAGAATATGGTGAAGCTGAAAGGCTTCAAAGGAGAAGACATTGAAGCCACGATGAAGTGGTGGAGAGAGAACTAGGGTTTCGTTGTGGCTTAGATTGGGTTTTGTACTTTCAAGTGTACTAGTGGGTGTATTTGTTATGTTTAGTCTGTAAGTTGTGTTTTATTTTGTTTTATTATGTCTAGTCAAAGTTTGACTAGAGTATGAGTTGTAAAACGTTTATTTGTTCTGATATAAATATAAACTGGCTGGCTTAGCAAAAAAAAAAAACACTCCTCCTGGGGGTTTGGAAACTTCGTGGCCCTAAACACGTTGAACTTCACCTTCTCGTCTTGGATTCGCATGGTCAACTCTCCGTTTTCTACATCAATCACAGTACGCCCCGTGGCTAGAAATGGTCGACCCAAGATGATGGGGACATTCCTATCCGCGTTGTATTTAAGTATAACAAAATCAACGGGAAAAATTAAAGCACCTGCCTTGACGAGGACATCTTCTATTCGTCCCTCTGGATGTGCGAGAGATCTATTAGCCATTTGTAGATCATGGAAGTAGGTCTTGCGTTTCCTATCTTCAATTGTTTGAAAATTGACTTGGGCATCAAATTGATACTCGCACCCAAATCACACAAAGCTTTTCCTTGCCACTCATTACCAATGGAAATAGGAATTGTAAAACTCCCAGGTTCAAGTAGTTTAGGTGGCAACTTACTTTGGCATATGTCACTGCATTCAGCTGGCAATCCTATCATCTCGTTCTCACGGTATGGTCTCTTGTTGGTGATGGCTCTCTTAAAGAATTTAACGTACTTTGGCACATCTCGAATAGCATCTAAGAACGGTACGTTAATATTAAGACCTCGTACGGTCGTACCATATTTAAGAACTTCTGATAGTCAGCCATGTCTCCTTTCTTCTAAACTTTGGAGGGAAAAGGTGGAGGAGGACGGGTTTCTTCAATATCTTTCTTCTTTGGCTTTTCTGGAATCTTCTCCACTTCCACTACTTCAGGTTCATCTTCTTTCTCCACCACATATTTTACCGGTTTTTCTTTCACAGTTGTTTCTTTTTCTTTCATCATGGGAAAAGGAGGTGGTGGGAGCTTCTTACCACTTTTAAGTGTCACTACATTACAATCTTCTCTATGGTTTGGTTCTTTAGTGTCACTCGGTAGTTGTCCTTGTTGACGTTGACTCAATTGCTTAGACATCTGAGCTATCTGATATTCTATCATTTTAATTGTTGCGGATGTAGATTGTTGTTCTAGGCTAGTTTTTGTTTGAATGTTGATTAATGTCAACAAGGTTTACTGAACATCTAATGTATCTTCTTGAGGTTGAGCAGGTAGAGCTTTCTAATTCATGGTCTCGGTGTAGGCGTCTTGAGGGGGTTGTCTCTGAGCTTGAAATCCGTAACTTTGTCCTCCTTGGTAGTTGTTATGTGGTCTTGGTTGATAGTTGTTACCTTGGGGACGTGGCTGATATGCATAAGTAGGATTAGCGGCCCCATTTGGATTCGAATATTGGAAACCTGGATGGTTTCTATTTGGTTGATAACCTTGACCACCTGAATTATAGTTACCTCGGTTGGAAACAAACATTACGGCTTCTGGATTGTTTTGACAATGCTCCAAATCATGGTCTTGTACACCGCATCTAGAACACCCATACACTTCTTGTGTAACATTAACATCTTCTCTTCTACCTGCAAAACCGTTTGTAACAGCTAAAGTAAGCTGTTTCAATTGCTGCTCCAAAGTGTTCTTCAATTTATTCTCCAATGAGGAGATTTTTTCTTCAATCACGGCACTGCTTTCTTTATAACTTCCACTTCGGAGAGGTGTTCTCACAGTGTTCCAACCCATCTCGTTCTTCACCATTCTATCTAATATAATCTTTGCATGAACTGGGTATACTTGTAAATATCCACCACCACAAAGCAGGTCTAAATCTTTTCTTGAAGGTCCATCAAGGCCTTTATAGAATATCTTCATTTGTTGCATCTCTGTAAGGCCATGATCAGGGACTCTTCTTATACAATCTGAAATCTTGACCAACTTCTACCCAAGGTCTCGTCTTGATCTTGTCTGAACGAGGTTAACTCAACTTGCGCGTTGGTGTCGCCTAGGGTGTGATAAAAATAAGATAAAATTAAGCCAAGAAACTACGCACTCTCACCCTAGACAGGCAAAGTGCTGCAAGTATTACAGGACGTATGCAAGTTTTAGTTAGTAAGTTGAGTTCGTTCTCAGGGACTTAAGTGTGTTAATCGCGTGAGTAGGAATAACGAGTAAAAGTAAATAATTAAAAGACAGAAAAGTAAAGCAAAGAGATTTCGAAAATATTAATTAAAACTAAGAAAATAAAAGACAATAAAGTAAAAGATAAGAAATATGAGATGAGAAGTATAGCTCAGGTTTTGCTAGTATGCACTAATCCTTCTAATTCTATCTATGAATCTAGTTAATAAGGGAGAATATTAGCTCTTGGTATACTTAGTCAGGATTCTAAATTCCCATACCTTAGACCTTGAGAGCGACTAAGGGGGCTACGGCACAACCAAGAAGTGATTTCAAATAGGGTTATCAAACGCTACTAAGGCCTTAAGCAAATACTGCAATCATTGGTGATATGGTGGTAAAACAAACCCTAATGACTATCTAGTTAGAATCATGTTTTGTCAGAACTAATATCGACACTAGACATTATATGGTGGTTCAATAGTTAAACACCCTGTCAAGGAGACCATCTAACTACTATTAAAACAATCCTAAAGTGATCAGTTCTAGGAAAGACATTAAATCAAAACACATAAACAAATATTAAGTAAGAAGCTAATATCAAATTAAAACATATAGTTCCCAAAGAAACTTAGATAGAAGAATTAGAATTCATAGATTATACATTATGCAAAACCCAAGCTATGGGGAGTTTAGTTCATACCTGAAGGAAATAAACTAAAAGAAATTACAAAAGACATCATCTTGCTCTCTATAATAAACTGGAAGAATAAAACCTTAAGAACTAATTACTATGAGGCAAGGATGATTTTACAAGTGATATAAGGGTGTATTTATAGGTGTTTAGAAGACCTAATTCGTTTTCTTGAGGAAGAGATAAAGTATTGGACTTCTAGCCCAACTCAAATTCGTATGGAAATAAAGATAAACACTGCTGGACCGTTTTGAGCATATCTTCTTCGTTATTGGTCGATTTGAGCTCCATAAGATACCAAAAGAATCGTAACAGAATTATCTTTGTCCCTATGAAAGGAAATTACCAAAATCGGCCTGTTTCTTGGGTAAAATAGCACTTCTTTAGGCGTGTACTGCAGAATCCTAGATTAGGCAGCTTTTCCTTTTCCATCTTTTTAGCTTTTGTTTCCTTATCTCCAATTACCATGCAAATCTCTTTCCATAAGTTGTAGTCTTTGACTTGGACTCTAAGCTCCATAATTATCTTTAAATCTACACACTAAATAAACAATTAAACCCAATATTCTCTAAAAATATTATTTTACTAAATCAAGACTCAAAATAGGAAAGTGCACTGTTTCTCAAGAAATCGACATTTATGACTTCTAAATCACTAAAAATGATGTCTCATCCTAACATTAATCTATCACAAATGAGGAGACATCAATTGTATACACATATCTTTTGATACGTTTGTATTAGATAATCTGGAAATTTTATTATATTTATGAAGACTATAAAATTATTTGTGTTACTTTCATATTCAATAGGTATCATAACCTTAATTTTGTTGATGTTCATGCTTATACTAACATATTTCCCTCAGTTCTTGACTCAAATGTAAGTTTCATTGCATATTAAGCAAGATTTATGAATTATTAGCAGAACTTTTATATTTCGGAGTGTCTTCAGACACGGGCTATACCTAGCATATCCATATATATATCTCAAATGGGGTATAAAGAGGGGTCAGGATTTGTTTTAAGCAAAAAATATGTTACATCAAATGGTTAAGATCATTTCGTTACTCTATAAATTAAAAAATGCAAAAATTTCCCTTGGTATATATATTACTTATTAAAAGAAAATATTAAAAAATAACAAATCATATCTTTACTGTCCAATACAATAACACACACCACACTCCTAACTAACCCAAACGCTCTCTCTCTCTCTCTCTCTCTCTCTCTCTAATACCACGCTTTAAGCAGTCCAAAATAACAAATATAAAAAACGATCTCTCTCTCCTAAATAACTTCACCAGCGACACCAACCCTCAGCGACACCAACCCTTGCCGCCTCTACACTCATCACCTCGACACTCAACGCTTATAACCTCACCGTTCTTCGCGCCGAACTTGAAGAGCTCCGGTTTCCTTTTATTCATCGGCTCAAGTTTGCTCACCGATTCACTCATCTCCATTCACCTTCACCGGCTCCATTTCACCGTCCATCACCGCCTCATCTCCGACGATCTCAATGTCGTTTTCGTTCATCTAGATCGACCATCAGCTTCGTTTATTTCATTTCATTTTTGTTAATTTCATTATGTTTCGTTCCCTCTCACCGTCACCACCGGTCGCCGTTCTTCACCTCAACACCTCCTCTTCAGTCTCCGTCGCCTCACCTCAACCTGCGTCTCCGTCGATTCCTTTTGACGGTGAAAAGTTCTCTCAACGCCACAAAACACAAACGTTTCAAATTCGAAGAGCTCCGGTGCCAGTGTTTCCCTCACCGTTCGACGTAGCTCCTCATATCACCTCGCCTGACTTACTCACGGATTCTCAAAACCTCCCGTCGCCGAAGGCCAGGTTAGACACTTATTTTTACACTTTAAATTTTCTATTTACTTTTGTTCAATTATAATTCTATTTGTATTCGAATTTGATCGTGCAATTTGTTAATATCAGTATCAGTGAAATGTGTGTTAACAGTGTTATTTGCCATTTTGCTCATTGTGTGCGAGTTTGCTCATTGCGCGTGTGCAATTGTGATTCAGGTGTGATGCAATTGTGATTCAAATGTGTAAGGTGATCTGTCATTGATGATCTATAATATGTGTGTGTGTGAGTTAGTTAATGGCATAGTGTGTTAATGGCATATCAGTAGCTTATAAGGACTTATAGTGTGTATTAATTTGAGTTTGTAGCTTTTGTAATAATTAATTGTGTGTGATATAGGGACTTATAGTGAAATAGCTAAAATATTAGTTGTTAATTTTAGAGTATAATAAACTATTAGTCCCTGTGTGATGTGAAATAGCTAAATATGATCCAAAAAGTAGCTAAAATACAATTGTGAAATAACATTCATGTAGTAGACATGGATGTATTTTGCTACTTTCTGAAATGCATAGTTATATTTGGCTATGTTGCACAACACATGGACCAATTGTGAAATGAATGCTTCGTTTTAAGATGCTAATAGTGATGTTTCAGATATAATATATGATTGGATCCATAAGATTAAACTCCAATTTTATAACTTTGCACTGCAGACAATTTGATCGATCCGCTCAAGAACCGATCCTCTCTACTCAAATGATGACAAGGAATGATCTGAAGTGGAAAACCTCAGAGGTTAGTTTTTTTCTTCGAATTTTTGGATTAAAATTCCTCTGGCACGTGTACTTAACATTAAAAATGGATGGAATTGATAATTTGATGTGGGGACTTACATGGTTGAAAAACTAAAGTTTGAGAACCATTTGGGTAACTTTTAAACTTCAAGTCTTTTGTCGGTAAATTGATGATAGTTAAGGAACCATTAATCAAAGGGAAAATTCCCGAAATGGTCCTTGAACTATGCCATTTACTGTTTTAGGACCTAAAGTTACACAAATGCTCCGTGAACTTCTTTTTGGTCACGCATTAGTCAATCATTTTTTACAGTTACGTGTCACATGGCAAAAACTTTCAACTTATAGTTCAGGGACCTAAGTGTGTAATTTCATTTGAACGCAGGCATCAAATTCTCAAGTTCCAGTCAATTCCGAGGCTAAAAAAGTAAATACTTCGAAGGGGACATATACTCTGCATAATATAGGGACATATACTTAAACATAATACTGCATCTTTTTCCTTTTGTGCAGTATTGTATAATGTAGGGACCTATACTGCATTTTTACCTATATAATGGAATCTACAGTTTAGTTCAAAACACAAATCAGTTAAAACACCTGCAGATTTAGCATCAAGAATTTATCAAAGAAATTGATCCAGATCGAATCGAGCTTCTTTTTAAACATTCACTCTTTCTCTGTTTTTAGTTTCACTTAATTTACTTACATCTTATATTTCTGTTTTTTAAACACTCTATTGATCCGAGGGAATTGACTTGGATCAAGTTATGTATGTAGTGCGTTAAATATTAATGAAGTTATACAAATGTTAGTAGATAAGGTCGCTTATTTGGATACTTACATGCCAGCTCCTTCTCTCTGTGGTACATTAGTTTGACTTATTCATACTTTACATTTGCTACAAAATGATTCTTCGTTCTTAATTTAATAACACACCAGGACCAACCAGTAGGTTATGTGGATGCATATTTTGCTGGTGATAGAGACAGTAGAAAATTCTACAGCTTCCTATTGTTTCACACTTGAAAGAAACTGTATAACTTGGAAATCACAATTGCAGTCCTTGGTTGATTTATCTACAACTGAATCTGAGTATGTGGCAATATGTGACTATTATAAGGAAGCTATATCGTTACAAGGTTTGGCTAAGGAATTAAAGTTGACTAAGTCAACGGCTACTATTTGTAGTTATAGTCAAAGTGCGCCATTTACTTGAGTAAGAATCCAGTGTATCATGAGAGAACAAAGCATGTTGATGTTAAATTCCATTTCATTAGGAATTGACTTTATTATGAGGGAATTAAGTTGTTTAATACCTACTGAGGATAATCCAGCAAATACGGGAACAAAAATCTTGATTGTTAGCAAATTTAGACATTATTTGAATTTGTTAAATGTCGAGTAAGGTATTTTTGTATTATGCAGGTTATAGCAGCTATGAGAGAAGATTGATGCACTAAATGGGAAGGACGGCTTGTGATGAAGAAAGAATATTTATGTGGAAGAAGGTTGACTTTAAGATAGAGTTTGTTGAATGTAAAGTCAACGATGCAGTCAAAGATTTGTCTTTGATGATGTGGCGTCTTTGGTGATGTGGATTCTTGCGTCTTACTTATCTGACCGAAGTCAATAATCTTTTGGGCCTTATAATATTTCACCGCCTTACTTAAATCAAACGGTAGTGTTTTTATTCAACAGGTATGTGGCTTATCTAAATGCGTTGATCTTATTACTTGAGGGACTCTTGTGATTAAATACCTAGAGATGCCATATAAAAGGCCGATTCTCTTTACAACTCGGTCAGACTTGATCTTTCTTCTTTGACTTCGCCTCTTCTTCTCTCTCGTATTCTCTCAACAAATAAACTTTAGGGTTTTTGTAAATCGTGTTCTATGTTATAAAGAACATTGATTAAAGATAGGTTTTCAAGCTTCTAGCTTGTAGATTGAGTAGTATTTCTCAATTCTTGTACAAGGTTTCCGATTGAAACTTTAGGGTTTTCTATTTTCTGTAAATTGCTGAAGAATTCAGTATGAAACTGTAATCCTATTCTTCTAGTGTATCAAGCATCTCTTGTAGACTACTTTAGTGTGGATGTAGGCATTTATGCTGAACCACGATAAAAGCTCTAGTGTTCTTTAATTTCTTCATTTTTCTTTATGCCTTTTATTTCTGATTTTAAACGCGATTTAAGTAAATACTTTCATTATCCTTCTAAGCCGGGAAAGCGAAACATTTTTTTCAATTTTACTATAGTCAGGATTTGAGAAAATTGGTATAAAACGATTTTCCTATGACTACAGGTGGTGGTATTGGTAGTAGAGAACAATCTATGGATAGAGTTATCGATGGTGGACAACTATCCCTTTTTATAACGGTGGATCACGTTGTAAATCTTATGTTAACTTTTTTTTTTTTTTTTTTTGGACAAGACAAAAGTAAAGGAAAAAGGAAAAGAAAAAGAGCTAGGAATCTAGCCAATTCCTAGCTTGATAAAGCATCCAGAAAGGGTCCGGATCGTATCTTCCGTACTTCTGGCTCCGTGTCTAGCGACTTTTGCAAGATGGTCAGCTTGACTGTTCACCTTCCTTGATATATGGTAGAAGGATATAAGTCCTGCCTGGTTAGCGCTGGTCCGAATCATCCGGATGATCGGAAGAATATTCCATCTCGCCACTGACACCTGCCTAATACCTTGTATGATAGCAAGGTTATCAGAGTAAACAGCTTTACTAAGTCCCTGGAAAGGCTTACATTGCTCCACGGCATCAAACACAGCCCAAGCTTCTCCTTCGAGGCTTGAGTTGCACAAGGTCGTTGTGAATTTTGAGGTCGTATGCCCCGTACGACGATTGTTGGTGAAAATACCAATGCCAGTTGGTTCGTACTTCGTAGAAAAAGAGGCATCGCACATGATGCTAATATCTTCACCGTTGTTATTGTTATTATTATGTTGATCGTTGCTTTGTGCGTTCCTACTCCCTTGATTCATCGCTGTTGTTGTCCAGTTGTTCCCTTTTAGCTCAGTCATTAATTTTTGTGTGTTTTGAATTATCTGATCAATACTGATAGGACTATTTTCATGAATGACTTTCATCTTAGCTTTCCATATATTCCAAATAAGAATTTGAATGTAGCTAATGACGATTTTCCAAATCTTATGTTAACTTTCTACTGGAGAATTGATTGTAAATTTTGGTTTTTATTTTATATAGTAAAGATAGTATTGAATTTTTATAATTAATTGAATAAGGAAATGTGAAGTAGATTAATCTGGACCTTGGACCTTCATATCTATATATTTTTACCCAAAATTAAATACCGATCATTCTTTATACCCATTAGCTTTTAATTATATATATACACACATAATACATATCATACTTCACCTAAGCTTTACATTATAACCAAAAAGTTTACATTATAAATTTATAACCAAAAAGTCATAAATATCTTTAGCTATGTGATTACAATTGAACAGAAAGAAACTAAATGAGTTGACTATTAGACAACGTGGAAGGTCAATGATCCTCCTTTAGCCGTCATTTTAAACCTAATAAAAACGATCATTTTACAAGGCAAACTAATTGTTTGTGAAATTTAATATCATTGATTATTTATATGATGGGGTTATTGTTGAAAACATCCTCATTAAACTTTCTAATTGTTTTTTTTGCCTTCAATAATCTTATTTATAAAAAAAATGCCTAATGAAGTAATTATTTATAGAAAACATCCCCTTTATATTTTCTATACCTTTACTACCCTTATTATTAAATATATTATTTTATTTTAATACAATATTAATTTTTAAATATTAAACAAATAATAGGGTACTTCTTTTTCCTCCTCCACCACCACCACCACCACCACCACCACCACAACCACCACCACAACCACCATGTATGTAACCACTACTACATCCACCACAACCATCACCACCTCCACCACAACCACCACCACCACCTCCACCACAACCACCACCACCACCACCACCTACTACTACTAATTCCATCGCACGCGCGCGTCCGTGAATTTTTTTTTAAAATCGTCATAACTAATTCAAAAAAAATCAGAAAATTAAAAAAATTGTATTTTTGAATAAAGCAAATTAATATTTACGTCTATGAATTTTTTTGATTTTTTTTGATTTTTTTTTCGCAGACACGGATTTTCATGTTTTAAACCGTGAAATAAACATGAAATTCCATGTTTAAAACATGAAATTCCATGTTTAAAACATGTAATTTCGTGTCTGCGAAAAAAAAAATTAAAAAAAAAAACAAAAAAATCGAAAAATTCAGAAAATTCCGAAAAAAAATCATAGACGTAAATATTAATTTGATTTATCCAAATATAATTTTTTTTGAATTAGTTATGACAATTTTAAAAAAATTTCACGGACGCGCGCGTGTGATTATTAGTTTTTTTCTTATTTTTTAATTATTAATTATAAGGGTAATTTTGGGATGGGGCTGTTTTCAATAAATATTTTTTCCTAGGCACCTTTTTCTAAATAAATTTTTTAATAGGCATCAATCAACAATTGGCTCTTTTTTTAATTTTTTTTCCGCAGACACGGAATTCCATATTTTAAACATGGAATTCCATGTTTTAAACCGTGAAATAAACATGAAATTCCATGTTTTAAACATAAAATTCCATGTTTTAAAACATGGAATTTCGTGTCTGCGAAAAAAAAAAAATTAAAAATCCATGTTTTAAAACATGGAATTCCATGTTTAAAACATGAAATTTCGTGTCTGCGAAAAAAAAAATTAAAAAAATCGAAAAAAATCAAAAAATTCAGAAAATTCCGAAAAAAATCATAGACGTAAATATTAATTTGATTTATCCAAATATAATTTTTTTTTGATTTTTTTGATTTTTTTGATTTTTTTGAATTAGTTATGACGATTTTAAAAAAAATTCACGGACGCGCGCGTGTTTATTAGTTTTTTTCTTATTTTTTAATTGTTAATTATAAGGGTAATTTGGGATGGGGCTGTTTTCAATAAATATTTTTTTCTAGGCACCTTTTCCTAAATAAGTTTTTTAATAGGCATCAATCAACAATTGGCTCTTAAAAAAACACGGTTCCACCATCGGTACAAAAATGCTACCCTAGTAAAAATAAACTGAGTGTAGTACTACCCTTTTCTAGATTCTACAAGTAATTCAATGAACATCGAAGAAAAACCCGCTATAACTCCCATAAAGGGCAGATCATTCAGGGCACAAAGCATGACACACAAACTGACTCAAAAAAGGCATAAACTGTATTTTTCCTTCCTTTGGTGCGCAAAGTTCTTAATCTCATATTTTACTTCGATCCCTTGACTTGATGTTTGTGAAAATAATCAAAAGGTGGATGTGTCTCCCATTGAATATTCCAAGCTAATGTTGACGTCAATTATCAAGAAAACGTTACCTTGGCACGAAGGGTATGCTTTGAACCACCAACAATCTGAAGGATAATGTATTTAATAAGTGATTCATTTCAGACAGAGCATAATAATATATAGAAAATGGAGTAAGAATATTGCCTTCTTCAGATTCCACTCTAGTTTCTTATTTGATTCCTTGAAATCAGTTCCTTGTCCAGCTGTTCCAGGTTCCAACTCGAAGCTCACCCTGAAAAATAGTGTAAATGATTAAAAGAAAAAAAATTAAAACTTTTCTCTTTGGTTTTGCATATTCAATAGGCTTTAGCTTTATCTAACATGATAGTAAGATTGTTCACCTGCTTGTATATGCTGTAGCAGTTGAAGGAAACTCAGCTCGGATTTTCAAAATAACTTCAGCCTCTGTAATTTCTGGAATTCTCGACCCTAAAGTTTCAGGTACATTCGAAATGATCCTTGAAGTTTCAGATAAATTCAAATTGGTCCCTGGATTTTCAGGAAATTTCGAAATGGCCCCTGTATCTTTTCCTACAGTACTTTTTTGCAAATTTGCCCCTCTGTAATGAGCAGTTGCGAATCTGTTAACTTTCGTGATAAGCTGACTAGTCCCTGTAGCTTTCTCACACATCTGATAAGCATCCTTTACTATCTTTTTTGATATATTGACCCTTGAATTATCTAGACTAATACCCATGGCCCCTATACTTTCGGAATTTGCAGAAGTAGCCTTTAAGTTTATATCATCCAATTTCACGGCCAAAAAATTATTCCCACCATCTCCAAAACACCTCGTACCTAATCCATTACACATTGCGCAAACGGCTCCCTTAGTTACTGAATTTTGCAAGTTAGTCCCTGTGGATGCATTATTTAACTTCTCTGCACTATTTTTTTCTTGATTCGAAATTTTATCAGAAGTCAAACTACTCGAATTTGCCTTGTCTCGATCATAGTACATACAATGCATAAAATCGTGACCGATCGCTTTACATTTAACGCATTGCACAGGTAACTTTTCGTACTCGATTTCAGTCGAAAAAGCATTTCCACAAGGCAAATCGAAATCAACTACATGTTTAAGCTCACGAGTAATATCAATTTCAACTAATACTCTAGCATAATTAATTTTCTTCCTCAAATTAGTAACAGCATCTATATAGAGCGGCTTACCAATAAGAGACGCGATTTTTAATATAGCATCTCTTTTACGTAAAAGCTCCGGAAGGTTCCAAATAATTATCCAAGTCGGAACTTTCTTGATTTCATGGTTTTGAAAGTCGAAATAATCTGGCATTTTATCAAGTAATAATGTTCTTCCGAAGGTAAAATACGGCCCATTAGCTAGAATTTTATCACGATCAGTAGCTGATTTGAAAGTAAAAATTAACCACCCACTTGAGTGGTTTATCACTTTGCTTTTAACTCCCCATTCTCGCATGATTCGAAAGATTTCCTTCATGCCCGTGAACTTCTCAGTGACATACCCGATTAGCGAAAAACCGTAAATACAATCACTCCATTCTAGCTTTAAACGCTCTCCATTTTTTGTTTCGAAAAAATCTAGCTGCATTTCTAGCTTCGGATCACGGTTATTCAGCAATTTTGATTTGTAATCGCGATTATTTTCGACAATTTTCCCTTTAACCGGAGCTTCTGAACCAGGATTATTCTTCGGAGTAGCGGCTGATTTTTCACAAGGACTAAGCACATTTATATCATTAATTTTCTTAGCCATTAGACATTCATCTCGCACTGTCAAAGGATTTAAATACTTTATCTCGGGAAATAAATCAAACATCGAAGGGGCGCTTAAATTGTCTGTGCGATTCTTTTCTAAATCATACGTACTTGAGCTGATTCTTGCAGTATGATCCAAGTTTTCATTCGCATAACATTTATCATATGAAAATTTAGAGTTTGAGCTATTAGCACCTTCATTTATAAAGTTTGGGGTTTGAATCTGCAGAGCAACTTCACGGTTAGAGCTATTAAGTTGCAGTTTTGTGGTACCAATAGAAACACCAACATCGGACCCTTTAAATTGCAGAAGCGTGGAGTTTAAAGCATCTTTATCATCAATCATTTTTTGAATAAAATCAGGGACCTGTTTTTGCAAATTATCTCCACGGTTAGGACTTTGAAGCTGCAATTTTGAGGTGCCAATAACATCACCAACCTCAGACCGTATAGTTTCCCGAAACGTGGGTTTAATAACATCTCTGCAACTAGCCGAATCAGTTACGGCTTGCGAATAAGCTTTTGAAGGCCCATAAGAGAGATGGACTTGTGGCGCAAGTGATTCCCACGTAACTCCTAAAGTCGATATACTATGTTTATTGTCCAAAATAGTAACATGGCCAACACGGTTTTTGGGACATCTCCTCCGAATAAGAAGGCACCAATCTAATATAACATCTTTCATCCGTTTTTACCATTAAAAATACATGGATTAATCTAAGAAAAAGCTTGGATTTGATGTAGAAAAGATGAAGAAAGACACCAAAAAAATAAACTAGGGCTGTTCTCTAGAGAAAGTTTCTCTTTAATCTTTTTTTTCTTTTTTTTAATACATGAGAGAGCCACTTTGGATTTGGACTCGGAGTAAATGACTCCAATTAGATTCGATCGCAGATCTCTTGATCTCTGCGGAGTATTTTTTTTTCTTTTTACTCACGAAGAGCTCTTCTCTTTTTTTTTTCGGTTGAATAATATATTAAAAAAGATTTAATGTTCTTTTTTTTCAATCGGTTGAATAATATATATTGAAAAGATATTAAAAAAACGATTATAAATAGTACATTCAATAGAACTGGTATAAAATTGCTATCTTAGAAGAATGCTAAGTGTAGTTATATTTAATATTAGATCCTACACACATATATATATATATATATATATATATATATAGTAATTCAATGTATATCTAATAAAAACCCATTAAAATCTAGAAATAGAAGATGAAGGTACAATACATAAAGAGAGCAAACGGTAAAAAGCTGAATTCCCTTGAGAATAGAGACATGTCTAGTGACCATTCCCTCGCGAACTCGTTTGTTCCGTGATATCCAGATGAAGTAAATCGTAGCGGCAGGCTTTTCTTCTCCAACTCGCTCTTGCCTTAATCTTTTTGAGCTATTTGAGAGAGCTCGGTATACTGTATATTTCTCTCGGATACCCAACCAACGCCTCACATCTCGCCAAATGTCATATGTGAAACCACACTAAAAAGATAAGTGACTCGAAGTCTCAAAATCAACTCCACAAAACGGATAATTAGGATTATCTAACTCCATGAAACCTAGACGATCTTTGGTCCTTAATCGACCCAAAAGTGCCATCCAAATGATGATCGGGTGTTTAGGAGTACACTCGAATCTCCAATGATATTCGTGCAAGGTTGGATGGAAGATTGGGCCTGAAACACATCATACAGGGTCTCAGAATGCTCATAAGTGGCTTGGCGGCTCGAAAAAGATCTGTTTGACTTTCTGGCCGCCCTGGTTGACTCAGTGTGGACGGCTGACGTGGCACGCGCGGAGAGGCGGTGGTTCTCGTAAGGCATGCGCCCCCACGCGCCGGTTGAAGTATCAAATGAACAATGCCACACGTTGTTGACTGGTGGACGTGTTGAGCAGTCGCTGGTTGACTATGGCGCCGTGGCTACATGTGATTGGTTGCCTGTTGTGAGTCAGCTGACTTGGTTGGCGCATGGTTGACTTCTTGTGTAGTTGATTTGCCACGTGGCAGAATTTTTTTGGATGGTCTACTCTTTGACTGGTCCTCATACTCAAGATTTTAATTTGGTTAATTGTAATTCTCTTCCAATTCCTTCTTTCTTATTGCATTTTTAATTGCTGCATTTATTTATAATATTGAAAACCAAACAAACACCATTTATATTATTTGTCATTTATTCAGCAACTAAACTATTGTACTCACAAAACACGAGCTATAAAACCTGATAGTCCCTGAGGAGACGATACATCTCGAGACTTACTTTTATTACTTGGAAACGAGTCGCGCATTTTCGGAAAGTCACCCTCCTCTCAGCATTGATTATTTATCATGCTTTGGGAGACGACAAGTGCCCCTAACTTTCATACCTGATCCTTCTCCCATATCTATATTAGTCAACACCTCAAACCTCGATCCACCTTAAACACTATTCTTTTCGGTCTTGCCCATTCTTTTTTCCCCGGAGCTCCCAAGTTCTTTTTCGATCCTACATTCACTTGTTTGGGATTCGAATTCGGATGTTGCAGCATTCCACTTCCTGGGGTCCGCCCTCGATTTCTGTTCACCGTCATCCACTCTTTGTAAGCTGCCGATGGTTTTGTTTTAGAAGCTCCCAAAAATTCTTGATTACCCCGGGCCTCTTGAGAATCTCCCTTGTATAGGTGATCAAAGATAACCAAGGCAACCATACTCAAACCGTCATCCTCAACACCCAAGTCTCCTGAGGCATGAAATATGGGTCTCACATCCCCACGATCAAATATTTGTCTAAATCATCCAACGTTCTCCAACCAACATTTTTCCATAATCCTCCCCGATCATGCAACTCACCATAAAATATCCAAACCCAATTTCAAGTTGTTCTAAATGTGCCTTTGGCGCCCAAATTTAGTTTAATTTATTATATAAATATTTATAGCGGACATTGTATCCAAGTAAACAAATGATGAGGTTTTTTTTGCTAAACCTAACATCCCTGATAGTTTTGATCGGCTATCCAGATAAGTTGTGGGTATGTGTCATCTTCCGCGGGCAGTTGTCTAACACCTTAAATGGATTAGGCGACGCGGCAAAATTTTCCATTTGGATTACCCTACCCTGCCCTGATTGGATTGTCTTGCTTGACTTTGGGATTGTGTCGTCAATGGGACCATTTTCTCCTTCCATTGCTTCCTTAAACGCTCTGATATTATTGTATATGGCTTCAGCTCCCATGTTCTCAGTCGAATTCATCAATTGAAAAGATTCACTCAATGCACCTTCCCTGCCAACTATAAAATTCTCCTCATTTAAAGTTAAAGAATTAATTTCACTAGGAATGTTACCTGTGATGGGCACTCCTTCTGTGGAAACTGCCGCCATTTGGGATTCAATGCTACGAATGATCACTTCTCCCCCTTCTTAATTTGTTACTACTAGATATTCATCGAACATAGGATTTTCTATAATCCTCCCTCTCTGTGTCTGTGCTTCCTTCTCATTATTCAAAATTTTCCGGTGCACATAGAATCCTAATGATCCATCAATCACAATTTCCTTGACTTCGTCCGAGACCCTCGTTCCCTGCTCCTCCACTGGGTTAATTCATCCTGATCATGATAAAAAGGGAGCGCTTGGGGGCCCTGACCTCGTCTTCTTTCCTTCCCAAACCGTTAACCTCCGTCGAAAACGTTACGTCTGCCGTGTTTCTTTCTTTTTGTGAAATAAAATTTAATTATTTGGTAAATAATCGCTCAACACTATGTGATTTATCCTTTCGAGCATCAATCATAGTTTTTGGTGTATTAGGGGGACTGAATAATACAAGTTTTTGCCACTTCCAAGAAACGGTGTACCTCTCCCTTTAGTAGGAGTGGCCTGCTGCCCATGGGCTGACCGTTGGACGTTGTGGAAGGAAAGTGTATGCCAAAAAGGCAAGAAAAGGAAATATTAGGATATAAAAAATAGAGCCGTTAACTATTACTAACCCATTAATAACAAATAAAATAAAATAAAACATATGTGGTTAACCTTTCGTATTCTCATGCATGTTATAAAAGCCCAACAATCAACATCAACATCAACATCCCCCATCACTGTCTCAATCTCTCTATTACCACTACCAACATTACCATGGCAGAAGATTCACCAAAGAAGCCCAATCCCGACAAACGCCGCCGGACCACCACAAAAAGCAAAAGCGATGAGGAAAACATTAAACCAAAAACTTTTCCGCGCAGACGTAAAAAGCCTGCCGATTACAACGACGATGATGCTGTAAAGCCTGGTACGAAAATCAGGAGAAGAAATGGAATATTATTAGCGAGTATTAAGCCATCGTATTGCTCGAAACTAAGCATAGGTAGTGGCGAAACTATACAATCGAAGCACAAGAAGAGGTTAAGAGAATTACTGAAAAAGCTTATTCTGCGACACGATTGGGTCGAAGCTAGTGGTGTTTTAAGCGTGTTACTTAAATCTACACCAAAAGACAAGTCTATTCACAATAATCGAATTAAATATGGGGTAATACCCCTTTTTTTAATCAATGATTGTTTTTCTATTACATTTAGGCTCATCAATTTAGTACAATTTAATGAAATATGCAGGCGACACTGGAGCTTGTGAAGCGTATACAAGGCGACTCTATCAAGTCAAGAAAGATTGAGAATATCTATGATATGTGGATGAAAAAGAGTGGACCTATGAAGAATTGGACTTTGAAGGTACATTTTCTCTTATGGAATACTTTACGTTGTGAGGATTTTCTTGTGTATTGAGCATTTTCAGGGTATAGATTTTCTTGTAACTTGTATGTTATGGTTAATTTTTGCATCTCCAATTGTTGCACTATTCTGACATGTAAATTCTCTTGCAGGATAGGTTTGCCATCCAGGTGGAGTATACAGTTTTCTGCCTTACACATGGGAAGCTAGAAAATGCATATCAGGCTGCTCTAGGGTACATATCTAACTCCATTTTATTATGTTTACACAATCTAAAATAGTCTTTTAGATGTAATTAATACTCTCATTTCAAATTACTATATCTTATTCCAGTCTCATGCAAGATCGTGATTTTGAGAAAGATCCAATCTCAAATTTTATTGTGGGGTTAACATTTTATGCGTTATGGTACTCTTCTCTACCAAAAGACTGGAAAATTACGGAAGCGTACCTTCACTCTGAAGCTATAATTAACATGTCTGTCGAGAATTCTGTTTCATATGAAGATAGCACAAATTCAATCTCTTCAGTTGCTGCAAATTACAAAGATGATATGGAAGTTGATTCTTACGAAGACCTAAAAAATCAAACCCCTTCTACTGAGGAAAGTGGAGATGAGGAATCTTATTCTGATGCGCCTCAAATGTCCATTTTCTACACGCATAGTGAGTTTTGAATTGTTTCTTTCAAATTTATTTGTGCATTTTCTATAAGCTTGATAAATTGAAATTTATTCGTACTTTCTATATAGGTATGCCTCCATGGTTGTTGCCTTTACGAATGCCTAGTTCAGATGATATTAATCTGGATGATTTTCTTTCTGAACACAGAAAAATTCAAAATGATTCTAATTATAAAAATGCGCTGAAGCACCTAAGGCAAGCTTTACACTCTACACCACCAGTATTTGAGGCCTTTCATCCCTTAATACAGGTAATGCAAAATCATATATTAGTCAAGTATTATGCAAAATTGGATAAATCTTTTATTTGGTTGATTTAGATGTTGTTGCTTGGAGATAAGGTTAAGGAGGCCTTTGAAGAGCTTGAAAACCCCTTGCATGATTTAGATAAAGCATTAAAGTTTCGGTAATTATTCCATCCTAGAACTATATGCTCTTGATACAATTAATTAATGCTTAAAATACAGATTAAAAGTTGGTCTATTAGAGCATTTTGATAGCCAAAACTACCTCACAATTTGTGCCTGCTATGAGGAAATTTTGGAGGAAGATCCCACAGATAGCCACTCTTTGACCAGACTTATGAATATGAATCATAGAGGTATATATATATATCGTCTCACCTTTAAAGACTTTGATAATATAATTTTAGCTCAAATGACCTAACTTTGCAGGGGATTATAGCACTGAAAAGCTGGTGAACATGATAGCTTTACATTTAGATGCTACATATCCTGAAAGCAAAATCTGGAAAGAATTTGCTTCGTGTCTCCTAAAACTTTCAGTGTGTGCCAGGGACCAAATGTCAACTAATTCAAATGGCTCAGAAAAAGAAAACAAAGCTTACATGAATCAAATTCCAGAACTTTTGAACAAAAAAAAGAAGAATCAAATTCCAGAACTATTTATTGATTGGACCCTCAGATGCAGATGGTGGTCAAAGCGCCATTTTAGTCCAACAAACATTTCAATAGGTATTAACCATATCATTACATCCATTCAAACTTAAAATTCCCAAATGGGCCTTTATCTTTTAAAACCTAGCTAAATAGACCAAAAAATGACTAAAAGCCTCATAAGTTTAACTGCTCTAAATGGTTTTCTTTTTGCATAGGGGACTTGGAACTTCTTTATTGGAAAGCAGCTTGCGCGACTTTTCTCTACGGAAGAGAATTTGGATATGTTGTAAAAGTAATTGAGTTGTTACAGAAGGAAGACAAGGTTATGTACTCTAGATTACAGATGCATATTCAGAGTTCCATTTGATTTTATAATGTAAAAGCAGATTGAATTCATATTTCGTAGACAAAATGAGACATTTCGAACATTAATTTACAATTTATTCTTCTTCCTTTGTTACAACTTGTATGCATAGAAATTTAAATGGGAGTTTATTGCACCGAACCCCCTTTGATCACCCCTGATTATACACCACAGGTCCTGTCCAATACTTGTCCGAAATTTCTCATACAAAATGGTAAATTAACAAGTTTTTAATACATATTGTGTGCTACCCTGATAATTGCGTACGTCATTTAAATGTCCTTATACAAGTTTGGTAGGGATTTTTAATAAGTTAGTAAAGATGTAGGGCTTGATGATATATAATATATAAGTATTGTGGACCTTTAACAAAATTGTAGGGTCTCATTTGAAAGCAAAGGAAATTGAAAGTATAACTTCTGCTATATTGTATATATCTAGAAACTTATGTTACTTTATATTTGTCGAGTAATCAGAACAAGAAAAAAAATGAAAGAGAAGAAAAGTAAACCTAGAAAACCCCAAATCATCTCTTTAAGCTTATTAGCCTAATCAAAAGTGTGATTTTTTATTGCAAGTCTGCTGAATGAATTATTCATTTCTTTGACTATTTCATATATGCGTATGTATTAATAATTCATATGCTAAGCCCGTACATCTTGCGCAATCAACTAAACTAAGGTTTGTCACCAGCACTAAAATGGCATTGATACAGAGCCAATTAAGGCCAAGAAATCATCTTGATACACTACCATGGCCAAGAAATCATCTAACAGGTTCTTCTATAACAGTTCACGAGCACGACAGGAGTCTAAAATGGTGTAGTTCGTTATAGGTATGAGATACGCCTAAAAAAAGATAATACTCTTAGTGTTCATTAGTATATTTATTAATACATTAAGAATGTCATAAATCAAAACTTCTTATCGAACCCTTACGTTCATAAATTTGGGGGTTTGACCAAGATCAAAACTTCTTACCAAACTCTTACGTTCATAAACTAAGGATCAGTCAAAGAATCACCAACCTAACAGATCAAAAATACTTACCAAACCCTTGCACGCGCAAGCTAGAGGGTCGACCATATAGAAAGTTAAGAAACTATCGTATTTCCTCCTTTCCGAAGAAAATGGGATAGGACGATAGATTTGTACGTTCTTGCTTAGAAAATGTCATCATCGTCACAAATATTATTAATTTAGACAGAAATTCACAAAGTTCAGTGGATTTATAATATTATTGAAATTTATCAACCAAAAATTCAAGATAAGATATCATCAAAAGAATGATCAATGGCAAAACTATATAATTCAAGAAAACATATTACATATACAATGCAAAGATCACACTTGAAACTATCAGGTTCAACGAAGTATTGACCGAATTCGACACTTACAACAACTTATGCTAAATATATACAAACTTCAAAGAAAACTATGTAGGCAAGTTACATGATTAGGACGTCCCTTATATCCATAAATATTAAACTTCCACACCCTAAAGCACAGTGTCATCTTCTAAAAACTCGATCATATAGCTTAAAAGACAAAAAGCAAGTACGTCACCAAACTAACAGATTAGTAGTCGGCACAAACATACATAATTCCAACCAAAATATTAAAAAAATGCAAGTTAGGAGGAAGCATAAGTATATTCATGAAAGGGGAGTTTCTACTTTCTACTAACCTGGTAAAAAAGAAAAGATAGCCCATGAGCTGATAGTTTGGCCTCGGGCCCAAAGTTTAAACAGTTGGAATGAAAAAAATAATAATAATCTTCAGGCTCATGGACACTTATAACCATCTGAATAAAAAGGGAAAAACTATTTAGCAAGAGAACTAGTTCCAACGAACCCTTCAAAATTTGTCAGCAAAGGCCTTCATTGGAGTACTTTTGGTGGGTGAAAGGGTCTTGTTTTCAGTATCAATGGTGTCACCACTTGTAGCTAGCAAACCATCAAGCTCTACATTGCTGGGTGATTTGACTCCGAAGAAGAGGTAATAGGCTCCAATGTTTTTTGATTTCTTTTTTTTTTGCTTGTGCCCATAAGATCTCTCAAGGTACCAAAAAATATTTTCTTGAGACAATTTCTCTCTCTAACCTTACTTTAATGAGAACTCTTTCTTGGTACCCTCGACGTATCTTATCGCATTTTAGCAGCAATTAAACGAATATCATGTAGTAGTGCTTAAAAGCTTCTGGTGATCTATTGACTAGAAACGTAAAATTCATTTCTTGACCTCATATTTGTATATAAACTATGTTATGTTAAAGGAGTAAGTTTGGTAACGAATAATAATGGATAAATCAAAGATTGGCCAAAACTCAAGACTCAACTCTTTCCTCCTCATTTGATTAACACCGTGAAAATGTTTTCATTGAAAAACATAGAAACTCAAATTCCAAAATGTAACAGAAACCAGACTTGTAATCCATCAAAATGGACCATATATAAAAACTACTAAGATAGTTAAAATATCATAAGGGTTCATCTAAAATCATCAAAACACGTTAATACGACCAAGCAAAAATAACCAAAAACTACCCACTCTCATGGAGCATTAGAGCATTGCAAAAAGCTTAACTTGACATAAACATAAAATTAACTAATGATTTAACTGTTCCTCATAGAAGCCAAAATCAACTTCGCTTGTTCAATCTTTAACTCCGTCTTCTTCATGAACACCTCAAGCTCTTCCTCCTTAACCTTCTTCCACTTCTTATCTAACTCTTGCCTCTTCTTAACATTCACCATCTTCAACCCATCATTCATAATCCACTCCTCCATATTCATATTCACATTCATATAACCCAAACATCCATCAGAAGCTTTTACACCATTAACAACACCATTTTTAACACTAGTTTTGTTATTATTCATTCCCCCCCAAATAGCTTTGCACAACTCATAGCAGGTTTGGTCATGTTGCTTCTCATATATCTTTGGCTTTCCATTTGGTTTTGTACTGCCAAACTTCTTTTTCAACCTTCTAACTTTATCTTGTAACTGCTTTTTTATCACCTTTTTACCCAACGATTCATTAATATATTTGAGAAAAGTATCATAATTAATTATTGGTTCTGTTTCTTCTACCTCTTGGGTAGAGTATTCTGGTATTCCTTTGAGAATGAATATCTCTTCTTCTTCAGTCCAAAACCTCTTAAAAAGTTGTCTTTCTTGATCCAATTTTCCTCTTTCCACCTTCTTGCTTTGATATTCACTTCCCGATTCTTCTTCAGATTCTTTTTCAGATTCTTCTACAGATTCCTTTTTAGATTCTTCTGCAGATTCTTCTTCGGATGGGATAGGCGATTTGTTGGAGATGGAAATAGGCGACACATCAGTTTTTTGCCTCTTCTTCTTTGGAAATGAAGAAGATGAGACAGGTTCCTTGTTGGAGATAGGCAAACTAGTTTTTTTATTAATTATATTATCACTTCCACGTTTACCTTTTGATTCAGAATCTGCAGAAGAAGACCCAGATGGGGTACTTAATTTGTTCGAGCTTGGCACATCAGTTTTTTGCCTTTTCTTCATATTTTTACTTTCAGATTCATTTTCTGATTCTGAATCCGAAGAAGAGCTTGGTGACTTGTTATTTGTTTTGGGTAGAAGAGTTTTTTTGTCTTGGTTAGGGCTAGATAACTTTTTGGAGATTGAACCCTCAGAGAGATTAGTTGTGGGTAGAGGACTAATATTGTCTTCACTAGACTCTGATACTTTTTCTACAGACTCTTCGGATTCGGATTCAGATTCATTTTCAAGGTTCTTGGCCATCGAAATAGAGTGTGTGTGAAAATATTGGGATAACAGACGTATGTAGGTTCTGGAAGAAAATAGAGAAAGACTATATATATAATTTTCTTTTTGACGTTCCGTATATATCAATCAATACTAGAGAAAATTATTGAATAATGTCGCCCCTAATTTATTCATTCAATGGAGTATTTTTGTAGATTTTCAGATTCTTTCTCTATTTAAGTATCAATGTAGTTGACGATTAATTGATTTTCTATAATTTAAGAAAATTATTGAATAATGTCGCCCCTAATTTATTAATTCAATGAGTAATTTTGTAGATATTTCTGATTCTTTCTCTACTCTAGTATCTATAGTTGACAAATAATTGATTTTCCATAATTTATGCATTTAGTTCCATCCAACGGTCATCAGTAACAACGAGCATCATGATCCATCTCTTGTGTATCTCATGGAATCCTCTTTCCCGCCAAAATGTATTTCTCATTATCAAGAACTATTGTAGTTCTTTTTTTTCCAAACTTTTCCTTTATAAATATTAATCAAGTTAGCTAATATTCGAGGGTAAAGACTTTTCATACAATATAACCGCTACCCTACTAGGATATTATTTAAGTGTGAGCTAAATATGTTGCCATCTAGCTTATATTTAGCTAACCAGTCCGCTACTCTATTACAATCTCTACTAAAAAATGGTTTACAATATTTCGAGATCATATAAATGCTACTAATAATATTCCATGTATACAAGTCTATTCTTTCGTCTTCGGCCGTCCAAGACTAGCCACCCAAACAACCACAGAATGTTTCGGAATTATGAAGAATTTCCAAATTGTTTTCGCCTAAGGTTTTGCAGGTGCTTCTTTTTAAATGCTTTCCAGGACTGATTATGACTTGTAGCAACTGTACCTGTGGTTCCCTTAAATATATACCATGAAGCTAGCACTTTAGTAACTTTATTTGTTTCAAAACTCCCATTCATAACAACGGCAGTAGTTACTGTATTTATTTGCCTCAATTTCGTTAGATCGGTTACTTCAAGCTTGTACTTTGAAATCGAATTAATAGTTTGTTTTATACAACAAAGTTTCTTGAAAAGTTAGAAGTCCCGATCATGCCTTTTCCCCGTCCAAACGTTCTTTGACATCGAATATTCTTCGTGGATCCACTTGATCCGTATAGAGTCTTCCTTTTTGCTTATACGCCACAGAATTTTAGAGAGTAAGGTCGTGTTTCAAGCACCTAGCTCTCTAAGTCCAAGACCCCCTCAAATTTCGGCAAGCATATAGTGTCCACGAGATTGATGGATTATTTGAAACCCAAAGAAAATTACGAAATATTTTAATAATTCTCTCCTAGACCGTGATCGGGACCGCAAAGATAGAGAACCAGAAACTTACTACTCCCTCGAGCACCAAACGTATTACTTCCAATCTCCCTGCATAAGATAAAAAATTTACCTCCCTTGCTTTCACATACTTAGCAAATTTATCTAATAAGTCTTTGAAGTGTCTGACCTTTAACCCGGATACCGCTAGCGGAACCCCTAAGTTGAAATGGAAACTCAACCTTTTGAAATTGTGTAGTATTCTCAATCACCGAAATGTCTTGTCCCGCAACACTCGTCATATAAATATTCTACTTTAAGACGTTTAAATTCAGCCCTAGTCTTTTTACAAGGTTTCCTAGGCACCCCCATTAATATACCCATTGAATTAGAATTACCCCTGGCGAGTAACATAAGGTCGTCCGCAAATGCTAAGTGAGTTATTTTGAGTCCCTCGCACTTCAGATGGTACCTGTATAGTGGTTTTTCTGTGGCCCTTCAAATAATTCTCGAAAGATATTCTAAGCAAATAATGAATATGTAAGGGAATAAGAGGTCCCTTTTCCTTAATCCCTTCTTGCCTTTGAAAAAGTCATGTATACTTCATTTATAGAAACCGAATAAGACATAGTTGTTACACAAGCGATGAGCCAAGTGATGTACCTCGACGAAAAATTCATCCCTCGAAGTACCTCGTGTTAAATTCCCAACATACGCTTTACATAAACCGACCTTAATCGTACACCATGGTGATTTTCTCGTGATATTATAACCCCTAATTAGCTCTTGCATCAAATGTATTTATTTGTCATTAACCGTCTGATGTCTCCCTTTTTGGTCTAAATATAATCACTTAGGAGACATCATTTTAGGATGAAAATGGTCTTTTTATATTGACTTTTATGCTTAAATCGTCATATTACACTTTCTCCCCTTGGAATTAGACTATTTGCATTTATAGAGCTTTTGTGCGTTAATTTACTTATTTTTAGTGCAAAGTTAGTAGGTTTATGAATTTCATGAGAAACCAATCCAAGGAGGAGAAGTGAGAATTAAAGTCTTAGAATATTTCTAGTGTGCTTAATCGAGTTTCCTGAATTTAAATTGCACTTTCCTATTTCTATGTCTTGATTTAATGATTTATTATTTTATGAAGCATATGCGGTTTAATTATTTATTTAATGTGAAGCTTTAGAGATAATATGGAAATAAATTAGATGCTAAATCAATTCTAAGGAGATAAGGAAAGAAGATCTTGAAGAAATCTGGAGATAGAAGGAAGTAGAGTCCAATTAGGAAAAGGAAAAGCTGTCTTATGAATCTGAAATTCCAGCCACGTTTTAAAGATCAGTCCATAACTTATGATTGGCTAGGAATTTGGGCGAGTGGTCTGCACCAATAGAAAGAGCTTTCCAAGACAAGTGGTTTCATATATTGGAACTTCTCAAACGAATAAGTATTGAAAAAGATATGACCAAATCAAATCAGCAGCAGAATCTTACCTTTTCTAGATTTTAGGGCTACGAATTAAAGAGTCCTTGACTTGTCTTCCACTCCAAGTAATTCGACCTAACACCTATAAATACCAGCTCTAAACCTTAGAAAATCATCTCTTGGCTGCATAAGCTTAATACACACACATAAATCATCATAGAAGCAATCAAGAGGATCTAGAGGAGGAAGAAGCAAGAGCTAAAGCTTAATTTCATTAATTCAACACTTCTCCATCTCTATTCTTTGGTAATTAGTATTAGATCTATTTTGTCTTTGAGGTATTTCTAAGCTAATTATTCAAGAAGTTTATTTATGCATAATTTCTCTTTAGGATTGTAATTATATGAACCATTGATTATTGTTTTTTTGTTTTAATTTGAATCTGGGATTTTTGTATTTAATTGAATTGGTTCTTAATTTCCATTGACTATATTCTTGTGCTTATTCACTATCATTGACGTCGCGAATCAAGGGTAGGTTTTAGTAATTAGGCTATTCCATATAGTGGCGTATGGATCACCTTGACGGGGGGTTTAATTACAGACATAGAATATAGACGCGTGGTATCCGTTATTTGACCCTGACGGGCTTGACTAACCACGTAGCCAATGAGGTAAAATAGTATTCATATGAAAGTAGCTTATAATCGCCCTGACGGGGTTTGTAATACCGTAGGATAACTCTTAGGTCCACCCTGACGGGGGCTAGGAGATAGTAGATTCCCGACTATTGTGAGATTTCCCATTCACCCTTATTCTTAATAATCATAGATTCAATAGGATAGATTCATACTTGCATATCCTTATCTTTCTTGCATAATTATTAATTGTTTATTTTATTGTCTATTTTATTATTTAGTTAATTAAAAAAAACAAACACCTTTATTATTTATCTATTTATTTAAAGCAATTAAAACTATCTATTCTGATATTGAACACGAATTTAGAATAACTTCTTAAATCCCTGTGGAGACGATAATCCCGTATTTACTTATCTATTACTTGGTACGACCCGTACACTTGCGGTCTGTGGATCCTTTATTCCTTTGCTTTTATTTCATTATTTTATAACACACAAGGACTCACCAAGTTTTTGGCGCCGCTGCCGGGGATTTATTTTAGTTATTCTATTGTGATCTGATCGATTTTAAAACCCCAGCAGCACCACCAAGTTTTTGGCGCCGCTGCCGGGGATTTAAAGCGGTTATTTTATTTTGTGTTTAAGTTAGGTTAGTAGTTTTAGTTGTTTTCAGTTTTACGTTTGTTTTGTTTTAGTCTCTTTTCAGGTTTTCCTTTAGGTATGGAGATTTCCCTCTATCAAGAGCCAATTCCAAAACCGACCTGTTATATGCCAGTACACAAATTCATGGACTTGACATGCAAGAGCTTGACAGATCATTATGACAGGCTCAGGAAGTTGGAGGACTCCCTCAGTTGTTTCATGAAGGCCATAGAGGATAACATAATAAAGAGTAATGCGAAAATCGATGCTATCATATCATTAGTGCAAGTCATGCAACAAAGCCATCAATTAATGGAGCAGCGATTAACGCAACTCACAGAAACAATTGAGCAATTACAACAAGGACCATCTATGCAAACTGGCCAAAGTATAAATTTAGACGATGAAGCCATTCAAATTGATAGCGATGTTTGGTTCGACGTAGCTACAGAGTTTAGCCTTCAAGAAGAGGAGGAAGTGGAATCGCCACAAGTTGCACCTAGTGAACTAGAGATTCCAACAATAGAAGAATCAACCACGCTAAGCATAGATGAGTCAATTGTTGGTAATGGAGTCGAAATTGAAATTAAATCTTGTAAAGGGACAATTACATCCATGGAAAAACCAGCCAAGACGCGTTTAGAGGAAGTAAATATTGAGGTCCTGGTTAGAAAAGAGATAGAAGAAGAAGATACTAGGATGGATTCACCACCTAGCACTCCATTGATGTCACCTCCTAATCCAATAACGACGAATCATTCAAACGGTGATATCGATAAAGCATTTGTAGAGGTGTGTAAAGACAAAACCTACACCCAAATGCTTGAAGTTGATACAAAAGAACTCACACCGCAACAAGTATTCATAGAACCTATTCCAGAAACAAAGGAGAATGCGAGTGTAGAGATCGAGGTTGAAGACGTGGCCCTAATAACAAAAGCAAGTTCTGAAACATCCCTTGTTTTAGACAAAATTCTAGAGGAGGAGCCACTTGAGTTCCCCATTGTTCCAGAAGTATCTAAAGAGGTTAAAGAGAAGGACCACCACCATGAACCTGTGAAGAAGAAAGCTAAAGATGAGTTTGGGGTCGGAACCATGGTTGCTTGGAAGGCCTCCAAACAAGAGAATAGGCCACGAGGTTTCAAAAATGAGTGGATGGGACCATTTGTTGTTACTCGAGTAGTAACACCAAAATTAATAGAGATACAACCTTCGAGAGGTCAAAAGCTGCGAATTGTAGACATACATAACCTCACTCACTGCTGGAAAGGTTACATACTCAAGGGATAATGGAGGTAACCCGTCAAACTTTAAATGACGTTAAATAAAAGTGCTCTTGGGAGACACCCCAAGCTTTAATTGCTTTCTTAGTTTAGTTTTTTTTAGTGTATATTATTTAGTTTACGTATTTTTTTAGTTGATAGTGCATTATTGAGGAAGGTATTAGTGTTTTTGATGCTCAGGTATTGGAGAAATCGAGTTTGGGAAGCGAGCAAAATTTCTCGGAACGGAGAAACTTCGGCAAGTCATATCTTTGCGCTCGGATGTCGAAATCAGGTGATCTTTGAGCCTAAACTGCATAACTTTTCGAGATCTAGCTGTTGGGGAGGTTTTTGCCGAGTGCGGTACACCGGACCTCAGCCGCGGTGCACCGCAGAAGAGAAACCCGTGCCACGGGGTAGAGCCACGTGTTTTATCCAGAGACGAAAAAAATTGGAGCTGTTGGCTGCGGTACACCGGACCCTAGTCCGTGCCCTACACCGCAAGCCAAAAACACGTGCCACGGGGTTGCTGCCACGGGTATTTTGACGAAGGATGCTACAGAGCCGCGGGGTACCCCTGCGGACTACCCCCTAGTCCGCACCATGGTCCGCACGAAGCCGCTGGAGAGAGAAAAAGTTGCGTTTTGAGCTTATAAAGGGAGGAAATTAGGTATTATTCCGAAATTACAAATCCTTAAGCCTCTTTTTCTTCTCCAAACCTCTCCCAACTCCATTAAAGCTCATTCAAACCTTCACCAACCATCAAAACACAACCAAATCACCATGAATTCAAATCTAAATCCTTCCCTACATCACTACAAAGAAGTTTTAATCACCCAAATCATATCAAACACCTAGAACCCAAGATCAAGATATCATAAAGTGTTATTGATTGGGATGGAGCACAAGAGGATGTAAGGGAAAGCGAAATTGGTAATACATGGAGTTTACATACAAGGAAATCACTGCACCCTATCTTGGGTATTAAGCACGCGAGGCAATTGCCTCGAAGAGTATGCTTTCTTTCTTCCTTACCATTTCTCTATATGCACTATTTGCTATTTTTATTTTATTGAGTCTTTTCGAGTCGTGGGGACACGACTCATTTTTGAGTTGGGGGTGGGGATTCGTTGTCCCTCATCTCCATTTTTATGTGATTTACTGTTTTTTAGAGAAATTTGAAAAATTTTGAAATTTTTAAGAGATGGATTAGATGTAGAATGTGTTTAATAGCTTGAAAGCATAAGCTTAGTAAGTTAATGATAGAAAGTAGTATGTTTATGAGCTGCTTTATTTTGTATGCTTTGAGTATTTGCAGGAAAACACACATTGATAGTAAAGAAAAGATTAGTTAGCAATGCGATAGAAAGTATGTTCAATCTCAGGGAGCCATGAGTGGTGTGTAGGCCGTGAGATCCAAGCTAGTTGCTAAACCCATTTAATGAACATGCTAAAGGTAAGAGAATGACGAAATTGCATAGTTTAGAAAGTGATTAAGGCGGTTCTTTCATAAGCCCCTTGTTGCCTTTTAGCTTGCTGTCCATTTTATTATTATTATATATTCTTCTCAGCCCCTTCTAGCCTTTCTAAAGCCTTTTTATTAGCCACATTATAAGCCATATCCCTTTAGATTATAGGACTTTTTCCGTATGACCCGCACTCGAATCGCGATGCATAGACAATTGTTGTAGAGCTTGAGTTTGGGGTGGTGGGTCCACCATTATGGGAAATAGAGTTAATTGCACAGAACCCCCATGTGCTGAATCGTATAGCAGAAAACCCCCATATGGTTATTTAATAGCACGAAAACTCCATGAAGTAGGTTATTATAGGCACAAAACCCCCATACGTTAATTTTTCTGTCAAGTTTGTAATACACGCGCTCCAGTGCGTTTGGTTTTAATAATTTTGTATTTTATCATTTAAATTTCATGCTGAATAGTCTATTTTACCCCCAAATCATTATATGAAAACATAAAAACAACCCAACTCATCTGTGCGTTCATTTTCTTTTAAAAAATTACAGCTTTTCTATTATTTGTATAATTGATCTTCTAAATCTTACAAAATATATGGCTGCTCATAGTTTAAAATATATATTTTAAACTCACTTTCTCATTAATTTAAAATAAAACTTATTAGTTAGATCATGGGTATACATGATTTTCCTAACACATGGACCAACCATGCAGTTTTATAAAATTTAACACTTTCCTTTATAAAAAACCTTCACACATCATACTTCAAATAACCTTCAAATAACCTGGCGATTCAAATAATTTAACAAAAACACGTGTATACACAAGGACCAATGGTGCAATTTCATAATATATAATACTTGTTAAACAAAATATAATTCATTAATTAAAACATACACACTTAAACATGTAACAGTATCCAAAAACTTGCACATTCATCCCATATACCTAATTTAAGTTCAAGCAAGATCCTACTAATAACTAAATCTAATCCAAATTAACATTCCAAACATCCGTAACACAAAACACAAAATAACCATTTTCATTATTCTGCATAAAATTCAAAGCTTCCATAATTTTCTCTTCTTGTGCATATGTTTCAATATCTTCAATTTAGCAGCCAAAGTTTCATCATCGGCACCAAGTTGGCTAGTTAGTTTGGCATTTCTGAAGCTATCGTAAAATCTTCCAACTGGAGGAGGAACTTCTTCATCAGATACACCTTCTCTTACAACTTGGCTTCTCTCACCATCAAACATTGCAGATGTGGTTCCAATTGGTGGTGGAGGTCCACCAAGTATAGTGTAATCATCCCCTTTTCCTTTACCCGTACCAGAAGCACCACGATTTCCCTTACCTACACCAGATGCACCACCACAACCCCTCCCCAAACCAGAAGAACCACGACTGCCCCTACCCATACCGAAAGCACTAGTTATTCCCCTACCCAAACCAACACCACTAGGAACCACTAAAGCATCATCAACAACACTTGAATCTACATGTGCATCTGGAACAACACGTGGATCAACTGATTCTGTGTCATTAGGTACCTGGTATGTTGAGTGAAAGTTAATACACATCTCATGTAATCACATACAACTTACAAAATATATTTAATTGGAATTGGGTTACCTTATTCAATTTACTGTTAGGATGTGTTGGATTGTTGCACTTGGACCTATTATGGCCAGTCTGAAGGCAATTCATACAAGTAATCTTCAACCCTTTCCTAGTTGAGACTTCTTGTGGCTTGGTTCCACGTCCACCTTCATCAATACCTTTTCTTCACATCTTTTTGGTCCTACCTGCTTTTTTCTTTACCAAAGGTGGACCAAATGGCTGCAAATTTGTCTGAATATAATCATGTGGTCCGGGAACCGGGTGTATCACATGCTCATATGCCTTCATGTAAGTAACCTTGTGATAACAAGGGTGTATGTAATCCTCCACCACCTTCCTATATTTGTATATGCATGCTAAGGCATGTGAACAAGGATATCCTATTAAGATAAGATGTATTATATTTGATGATTAGATAAAGATTTTCACTATATAAAATATTTTAAATTGCACTGATATAAAAAGTACATGTCAACTGGAACATCCCACAGCTACATTCCATGTTCAGCAAATTCACTCCATGTTTGTGAGTTCCATTGATCACTGCAAATATACCATTTCCAGCAAATGTAGGAATCCAACCTTTTGAAAAGTCCTTCAACTTCGCAATTCTTGTCATAATGTTTGGACAAATACTACCTTCAAAATTAAGAAATATGTAATCAAACGCCTAATATAAGATTGCACTTGGAATGCGTTATTACAATAAAAACTACCTTCATACGTGGACATCCCTTCTCTCTTCACTTGCAATCGTGACATGAGCTTCCCCATTATCATCTCTAACATGGTGATGATTGGTTTGTCCCTTGTATCTAAGATGTAATTGTTGAACAACTCAGAAATATTGTTAGTCAATGCATCACATTTAGAATGAGTCGGAAAGTATGCTCTAGCCCATTGCTCGCGAGGTATTTTTCTCAACCATTCAAATGGAGTCTCATTGTCTCCCACCTTCTTTTGTGCATCTTTAATCATCTTCATTGTTTTTTTATGTTCCCTCTTGTTAGCCACACTAGCTGCCCTCCAAAATAATTCCTTCAACCCCAACTCATTAATTTCTTCTTGAAATTGGCATACATATGCCTCAAACAAAACCTGTGTATTAAACAAAAAAAAAGTTAAAAACTCCACTAATAAATTCATAAAACCTACATCAACATAAAAATTACCTATGATGCACTTTTGGATATTCATCTCTAAATACGTCTAACAACCCTTTCTGTCTGTCAGAAATATATGAGTACCCCATTTTATTTGGATCACCAATACATCTATGCAAACAGTCAAAAAACCATGACCAAGTGTCTCTCCTCTCAATAGGAACCACTGCAATTGCTATGGGAAACATGTTGTTGTTTCCATCTCTTCCTACAACAGCTAGTAGTTGGCCTCCAATTGCATGCTTTAGAAAGCAACCGTCCAAACCAAAAAAGGCCTACACCCCTTCATAAATCCCTCGGATAATACATCAAGACAAAAGAACATACTATCAAACATAGGTCTTGAAGGAAGATCTGAATTTACTTTAATGCCTAACACACTTCCAGGATTGAAATGCCTGACAGTCTCACAGTAATCCCATAACAAAGTGTACTGTTCAACTTCATCGCCATCTATGATTTTCAGTGCTTCTCTTCTTGCCCTATATGCGGTATCTTTGGAGACTATCAATTCAAATTTCTGGTAAATTACATCCATAACTTTAACAGTGTTGTCACTGGGATGTGTCTTCATATACGGAACCAATCTCTTCCCCAAATACTTGTAAGTTGCATGACAATTTTCAAAAAGATGGCTACACACATGATTACCTCTCAAGGTCTTAACTTGAAAAGTCATGGAATTCTGAATAGGAGAAGCATGCAACCTCCAACTGCACCCGGCCTTACACGTTGCTGTCACTTTGGTTTTGTCGTTTGCAAGAAAATTAAGCATAAAACCACGCCTTACTGCATAATTCTTTAAGGTTTTTCTGAACTGTAAAACATCCCTGAATAACGTACCTTTCTTGAAATGGAACTTGGACATGTCTATGTCATCATGAAATTCTGTAAAATTTATCTCCTCATTTCCATCTTCATCCACCAAATTTGTCAACTCCTCTTCTTCTTCATCCGTATACCACCCATTCTGTTCTAATCTATCTTCATTGCTATCGTATTTTTGTTCCTTGTTTTTTTTTTCTAGACTCCTTTAACAAATTTTTCAACAATTCATATTTTTCCTTCATTGAGAGTCCCTCATACTTATCTTCAAAAATATCATCATCCTCGGGACCTTCAATGTCTGAATACAGCCAACTATCGTTGTCAGAATCATCTTGCAAAGATGGAGTATATTCGGAGTCCTCAGAATTCTCATTTGATCTAATAGTTTCGACCTCAACGGAATCTGCACCACTAACACCAAATTGATTACCCGTAGATCCATATCCAGTTGCACTAGTCACATGTTCACCCTCATCAAATTGGCTAGCAAATTTTATAATTTTTTCAACAAAACTATCTTCAATGACATTTTCCGACACTACATAAAAAAGTGAACAAATCATTAGTGTAATAGTAATTTAATAACACTGATAACCATATATAATAAATAAGTACTTAACAATTAAATTAACAATTAACTAATTTAAAGACTAAAAATTCTATTTTATTATAATCGGTGATCTAAATTTGATTTAGCAAAAAATAAAAAAAGTAAATAATTTTAATCTGAAATTAAATAGACACGTTAGACTAAAAAAAATGACTAGAAAATATCATTTGTGATGAGAATGAGTCTATTTCATATACGTTAAACCTATGTCATGCCTATTAATAAATTATCAGGTATATATGGCAACCTCAGGTCTATATGAAGAATTGAAGTAACCTATAAAATTCCCGTAAAATGTTATATAATGCTACCAAAAATTAATTATTTTTTAATTTGAATAATCTTCGCTACACAAATCATATCAGGCCTATCACAAATGATGGCCATATTTTACTTTTGTTCTTGTAACATATATTAAAATCGACTCCTCATCACAAATGATATTTCTTAGTAAAAAGGTATCTCACTGTGCATTTCCTCTTCAACTAAAATATCTTGAATGTGTTCAACTTCATTTAAAATAACCTCAGGTTCCATAAAATCATAATTATTTTGATTTAAACCTGCAATTTCCACAAAGTTAAGCCAATATTACTATAATATAGATTAATAATTGACACATATGTTATATAAATTACTTTGTTCATTAGGATTTTCAACATCTTCTCCCCTGAACTTATCGTCATGTGATACACCTTTGCCTACACCGTCTTGAATTATATCCTCATCAAGCTCTTGTTCTGTTACCTTTCCCGAATCATACACCACTAAAGCAGAAGATCCTATCACAGCCCCTTTAGGATCCAACACTTTCAGCGGTAGAGAATTACAAAAACCATTTGGTAATGTCCCATTCTTTTCATGAGAATCCATACTGTATAAAACTGAATACGTGTTAATATACATATTTGATACATTTTTAACAATAAACTCAATTAACATTAGATGGGTTACTTTATATACAGAAATCCTATCTAAGAAAAATATAATTATAGAAAAGCTACTATCTTTTTCATTGTTAATTCTAAATAACAGAAAACTCCTGATTAAGCATTACACCTTAAAAAGTATACCAAATTGGCAAAAAAAAAAACGTATTAAATAGTATACAGGAACACCAAAAATGTATTAAATAATACCTATGGACCACAAAATCCGACAAAAAAGTTTTAAAATAATATCTTTGGACCACAAAAGGTTTGAAAGAGTATTAAATAAAATATTTAGATCAAAAAAAGTAAAAACTTTCATTAGAAAACAAACCTGGCAAAGATATGCAGATTAGTAGCTAGTTTTTCTAGTTTTCTGATTTTCTTGTTTGTAGAGAACAAATTGATCGATGGCTGTGTAATATTAGTGAGCGAGTAAAATTGGTGTTGAATAAAAGACTTGGAGTAAACAAGCAGTTTGGAAACACGCTTTTCTGATTTTCTGGCAAATGATCGATGGCCGAGAATTAGGGTTTTTCTGGCAAATGATCGATGGCTGAGAATTAGGGTTTTTAGAGAGTAAATATTGGGGATAAAATGCTTCAAAGATAGATATACAATTAAAAAGAAAAAAAACGTGTTTATTACTAGTGAAAGAGAAAGAAGGATAAAGTAGTCTTTTACTACTTCCGTTATTTAATTTAACGTCTGGTCAAATAACAAGTGTGTGGACTTATTATTCTAGACCATGTGGGGCTCTATTGCAATTAATTGATCATATAGGGTTTTGATGCAATTAGCTAGGACCACGTGGGGGTTTGGTGCAATTGACCCATGGGAAATATTATTGGGTTGGGATTTTTTTGAGCTTATTAAGTGTGCTATGTTCTATATATTTTGATGATGATTCACAGGTTTATTTGTAACCCTTTGCCGGGGTAATAGTAAATGAAAAAGAAGCTACAAGCTAAAGTTATGAAAAGGCATAATTTATGAAAAGTAGCGTGATATCTCAACATAAAAAAGAGAATCATAGCTATACAAAAGAAAAAAAAATTGATATGAAAAGAATATATATTTGGACCGGCAAAGAGGAATTTTTATGTGAACATCTTTATGCTTTAATTGGGTTATTGGGGATGCTAATTTGTGCATCAAGGAATTCAATTGGGTTGAGTGAGAACGTTTTACGAGAGTAACTCAAGCTCTAGGGCGATTCGTTGATGGCTAGTGAGGAGAGAGCCAAAAGCTCACTCTAAATTATCCAAATATACTTATCATACCGTCCCTAAGCCAACATTACAACCCTAAAGACCTTATGATTTTTTGCTATGTAATCTAGAAGTGATTGAGCCGTTAGAGATTAGTTAAGTGGATCTTTGGATACTAGAAAAGTTCGATGAACAATCTATAGCCTCCATGGTAAACTGAGTAAAGATCCTCTCCTTCTTACATTGCGAAACTAATCCAATCTAGAATTCGAGCCGTGTTGATTGTAGATATGACAAGTGTGCAGGTATGTAGTTTGTAAATATTATTGCATGAAATTTTCTAAGTAGTTGCTTGAGTTTATTCTATATATTCTGCTATCTTCTTCTCCCATGTGCTTCACTGATATAGCTGATATTTTAGAGACTTCCCTATGTTTTTGTTTTTATTGTATCGGGACGATACAAGTTTGAGTTGGGGGTCTTGATGTCTCCCTTTTTGGTCTAAATATAATCACTTAGGAGACATCATTTTAGGATGAAAACGGTCTTTTTATATTGACTTTTATGCTTAAATCGTCATATTACACTTTCTCCCCTTGGAATTAGACTATTTGCATTTATAGAGCTTTTGTGCGTTAATTTACTTATTTTTAGTGCAAAGTTAGTAGGTTTATGAATTTCATGAGAAACCAATCCAAGGAGGAGAAGTGAGAATTAAAGTCTTAGAATATTTCTAGTGTGCTTAGTCGAGTTTCCTGAATTTAAATTGCACTTTCCTATTTCTATGTCTTGATTTAATGATTTATTATTTTATGAAGCATATGCGGTTTAATTATTTATTTAATGTGAAGCTTTAGAGATAATATGGAAATAAATTAGATGCTAAATCAATTCTAAGGAGATAAGGAAAGAAGATCTTGAAGAAATCTGGAGATAGAAGGAAGTAGAGTCCAATTAGGAAAAGGAAAAGCTGCCTTATGAATCTGAAATTCCAGCCACATTTTAAAGATCAGTCCATAACTTATGATTGGCTAGGAATTTGGGCGAGTGGTCTGCACCAATAGAAAGAGCTTTCCAAGACAAGTGGTTTCATATATTGGAACTTCTCAAACGAATAAGTATTGAAAAAGATATGACCAAATCAAATCAGCAACAGAATCTTACCTTTTCTAGATTTTAGGGCTACGAATTAAAGAGTCCTTGACTTGTCTTCCACTCCAAGTAATTCGACCTAACACCTATAAATACCAGCTCTAAACCTTAGAAAATCATCTCTTGGCTGCATAAGCTTAATACACACACATAAATCATCATAGAAGCAATCAAGAGGATCTAGAGGAGGAAGAAGCAAGAGCTAAAGCTTAATTTCATTAATTCAACACTTCTCCATCTCTATTCTTTGGTAATTAGTATTAGATCTATTTTGTCTTTGAGGTATTTCTAAGCTAATTATTCAAGAAGTTTATTTATGCATAATTTCTCTTTAGGATTGTAATTATATGAATCATTGATTATTGTTTTTTTGTTTTAATTTGAATCTGGGATTTTAGTATTTAATTGAATTGGTTCTTAATTTCCATTGACTATATTCTTGTGCTTATTCACTATCATTGACGTCGCGAATCAAGGGTAGATTTTAGTAATTAGGCTATTCCATATAGTGGCGTATGGATCACCTTGACGGGGGGTTTAATTACAGACATAGAATATAGACGCGTGGTATCCGTTATTTGACCCTGACGGGCTTGACTAACCACGTAGACAATGAGGTAAAATAGTATTCATATGAAAGTAGCTTATAATCGCCCTGACGGGGTTTGTAATACCGTAGGATAGCTCTTAGGTCCACCCTGACAGGGGCTAGGAGATAGTAGATTCCCGACTATTGTGAGATTTCCCATTCACCCTTATTCTTAATAATCATAGATTCAATAGGATAGATTCATACTTGCATATCCTTATCTTTCTTGCATAATTATTAATTGTTTATTTTATTGTCTATTTTATTATTTAGTTAATTAAAAAAAACAAACACCTTTATTATTTATCTATTTATTTAAAGCAATTAAAACTATCTATTCTGATATTGAACACGAAATTAGAATAACTTCTTAAATCCCTGTGGAGACGATAATCCCGTATTTACTTATCTATTACTTGGTACGACCCGTACACTTGCGGTCTGTGGATCCTTTATTCCTTTGCTTTTATTTCATTATTTTATAACACACAAGGACCCACCACCGTCCTGGAACGAACGATGATTGTGCTTTGTCCATTATTCTGTCAAGGAACGAAGGAAAACGACTCGCTAGAATAATATTTATAACCTTAAATCACGTTACATCAAGCTATTGGTTGGTATTCTCCCACCGTAGAAGCGTGGGTTGTCTTTGGAATCAAAGAAATCGTCGTGTGGTTGATTTGTCTCAAAAGACACCTCGAACTGAAATTCACTGAGTTACCCACCGTATGCCATGATTTTTTAAAGAATTCTGATGAGTACCCGTCGCGCCCGGGGGTCTTCTCGCTTCCGATACTAAATATAGTTGATTTAATTTCGGCATTAGTAACATCCGCTCCAATCGATCTTCCTTATTCCTCCGTTGATATCGATCCCCACTCAAAGACATTATTCTCCATTGGTTTTGTATTGTACCTGGTGACTAACAAATTATCAAAATAGCCCACGAAAGCATCTTGCACCTGATCAGTAGATGTTGTTATCGAACCGTTTGGCAAGGAAATAGCAACAATAGAGTTCCTTCTGTTGTTTCTTTTGAGTAGCGCATGATAAAATTTCGTACATCAGTCGCTCTTCAATTGGTAGCTGGCCCTTGATTTTTGTTGATAAAAGCTTCGCTCCGCATTTAGTAGCCTCGTTGCTTGTCGCCGAAGCTCTGGGATTCCTTCGCTAATTGTTTCTTCTGAGGGATTGTTTTGAAATTTCAATTCCGCATCCTCCAGGGCCTTTTTCGCACCTTTAGCTCTCTCTGAGATGTGCAAGTAATGTTTTTTTGTTAAGTTCTTCTAATCCCGCTTTTAGAGCGTGCAATTTCTTACAAAGAACGTATTGATTAGTCCCAAAAAATGGCATATTCCATGCCAAAATTACTGTATCAGTGAAAGCTTCGTGTTCCGACCACATATTAAAGTACCAAAATGGAGTTTTACGCTTAAAAGTTTACGTAAATACCGACACAACACATGGAAAATGGTCTGAAGTACACCTAACTAGTAGGAAATAAGCATGAACGTATAAGCCGGAACTTTCCCATTGTTGATTACCCATGGCTCGATCGATCCTTGTAAGCACCAGTTTCTTGCTCCATGTAAAAAATTTACCACGCGATTGGATGTCATTCAGCCCCAACGTATCACAACAGTCTACAAAGTCCTTAATTTCATACGGCGTAACCGGTGAACCATTTACTTACTCATCAAACGACTTCATGTTGTTAAAATCCCCCAATACTATCCATGATACGTCAAAACTTGCTGGATAATCCTCCAAGTTTTCCCGAAGTTTTCTACGGTTATTATTCGTGTAAACAAAACTGCACCGGAGTCGATTAGAAGTCACCTTAGATGTTATCCTTGAATGTATAACTTGTGCGTGGCTATGAACTTTTTCCACTTCAACCTTTGCCGGATTCCACAAAATACATATTCGACCCAACAAAGCATCATCAAAATTGTCATAAATTTTCCACCCCTTTAACTTTTTATTTACAAAATTCATTATAGCTCTTCAACTACTTTGTTTTCAAGATGCCAAGGACATCTATGTTGTTGCTACAGATGAGATTATAAGCCTCATCTCTTTTGAGGGTCATAACAAATCGTGTATCCCAACTCGTAATTATCATCAACGATTAGGGGAATTCGAAATCGTCCTCCGTCCATTATTCTTGTTAATGAAAATGTTCATGTTCCTACCGCCTCAGCCGCTAACACTTGAACCATTTCGGATATTACCCCTCTGATATAAACCTTGCGCTACTGGTGGTGATTTGTTCTTCCTTTGAGAGCAGTTTAACTTAAACTTACATTAAGTATGCCCTCCTCCAAAGATAGATTTTTAATGTTATACAACAAGTAATCCATTAGGAGCGTACATACAAACTTGGTGAAGGAATATGAACAATAATAATATGAAAAGTTTTCAGCACACATATCAGTATTTTTGTCAAATTACATAATTTTAAATTATCTAGAGTATAGCTTTCTCATTCTATAATTGAAAAGAAAAGATGAACAATTTTTTTAGGCCATCCTCAAGGAAAATATAACTTGACAATTATCAAATCTTAATGGAACTTCGTTATCTTCTGAATCAATTCATTTTTAGTCTCATCGTTATCTTCTAAATCAATTCATTTTTAGTCTCATCGTTGCCTTCATTTGAAAATCAATCAATTTATGTTGATTTTATATAACGTTGGAACAGGACATAATACATATTTTGCTAGTTAGTTAGACACTCCCAGATGGCCAGCGGTGGATTTGTTAGAGGGTGTATTCAATTGAGAATCTGATGGATTTTTTTGGAATTTAAAAAGTCTATAGACTTTGCAGATTTCACGGATTGTTTTAAATCCAAACAGATTCTGCCAGATTCTTTTTAAATCTTATATAGAGTTGAATGGATTTTTGTAAATTCTTTATATATTTTGACAGACTTTGACATACAATTTATTTTTATTTTTTTACAAGAATTAAAAATGCTCTACTCTTAAACGAATTGATTATCGAACCCATATTTTAACATACATATCATGAATAATTGAATTATACTATTTTCAGGTTTATTATCTTAAGGAGTTTAATTACAATAAAATGTGGTTGATGGAAATGAAAGTCAATTAAAATAAATTACTGCATAATCTATATATTTAATCAATAATTTAAAGTATCAAAGTATATAAAATAAAGGATCAAATAAGTTATTTAAACATCTGTATGGTCTTAGGTTAGACCAGGATCTTTAGCAATGTGTTAGATACTTTAAAAATGTTCTTTAATGTTAATTTCATTGAATGAAACCATCTAAGTACTACTTCGAATTGTCAAAGTAGTAGAATATGTCATACATTATATGTTACACAGTGTAACCACATGTTTCTTTTGAAACTGTAGTTCTCAATGACAAAAAAAAAAGAAAATATTAATCACAAGACATCATTTTAGATTCATTATGTACTTAGCTTGATTCATATCATATATTGTAGCTCTCCATGATTTTTTTTTAATTGAACAATATCTCATGAGTTTTTTAACTGAATCAATCGTCTTGCGTATCAATTTTTCATGTAAATTTTTTAATTGAGGTTTAACATGAAAAATATTAATATCATGAATGGAATTTTTAATTTATACAGTAAGTTTACGGTTAATTTTTTCATGAAGTTTTCTTAATTGAAGTCGTACATGAAAAATATAGTATGAGTTTTTTTCAATTATATTTTTCAATTTGTTAGAAAATAGTCTAAAGAAGAAATCCACCAAAATCTCTAGGTAAAATGATAGATTTCAATTTTTTTTTAAATCCTATAGAATCCAATAGGTAATGAAATCTAAAAAAACCCATAGACTTTTGAATACCATAAGATTTTAAAGGATTGTTTAAAATCCAGATTGAATACATCAGTATTTTAAAAGACTTTTTAGAGTCGTAATTGAATACACTAAGAATTTAAAAGACTTTTAATACTCTTAATTGAATACTTTTCAACTTTTAAAATTTAAAAAAATCATATAGACTCTCAATTGAATACACCCCGTATTATTAGGAGATACCATTATAAGCCTAAAAATGAAATTGTCCTCTTATATTAATTGAATCGACCCCTATTAGGTATTAGTAGAAGTTTCAGACGCTAAGCGTATTTTAGGTGTATCATTGCCATCTTTAGGAATAACGGGGACGATGCCAATTATAGACTCCCATTCGTCCAATTGTGGATGAAGACGATCATAGTAATAAAAAAAGTACACCTTCTTTTTAATATCTAATTATTTTATTTTATTTTATTTTTGCTTTCTTGTTTTTTGGTAATTGAAATCTTTTCTTAGCATTATATAATAAACATATACAAATCCAAGGTTGTAATAGAAACCAGGCATAAGCAATTATTTTAAAACAATCATCTTAAAACAATCATCCAATGGTGCAAAACAGTTTGATAATCAAAGAGGTCAACTAGAAAATTGCAGTAGATGACATAATTACCCATTAACTTGAAATTCAAAAAGGCCATCAATTGCATTCTTCAGTAACAATTCGAACTCAATAATTTCTGCAACATGGTCTTCCATGGCAACACTTGTAACTGTGTGAATGAGGAATATACCTTTTAAGGATTCAAATTCAAAAATGAGAATTTTAATGGCCTAGTTAGATCTTATGTTTTTTAAGGGCCTAACTAGATTTTTTTTTGTTATGGTCACGTTTTTAGGGGATACATACCCGCTATTTTTAATTTTTTGGGGGGTATATACCCCCTATTTTAATTTTTTGGGGGGTACACGCCCATCGTCTTTTTTAGTTACATTTTAAGTCCATATTGTTCAGAGTTCAATGTTCTTTTTTCCTTGTTCAGGTCAGTCCAACGTGGTGGTGTAGAACCGTACCCACAAAAACAGTGAGTCTATTACCCACTAAAACATCATGCTTACCCCCTAAAATAACTAGATCACCCCCTAAAACAGCACGATTACCCACTAAAACCGCACAAAAACAGTGGGTATATACCCCCTAAAAATGCAAAATAGGGGGTATTTACCCCCTGAATATACAGATCTAGATCTGAGATCGATGACGGGGGAGGCGCTGGTTTTTTGGTTTTTGCAGATCGGGAAGGTTGGTGGCGCAGGTCGACGAAGCAGATCTGCACCTCCGCGAAGAAGGATAAAAACTCTCGTGCTCCATTGTTGCAGAAACGAAGCTTCACTGCTGGATCTTGAACAAGAAGAAGAAGAAGAGGAGCTTGGCTTCACTGCTGGATATCGAACAAGAAGTTGTTTCCATGGCCATGAACACCACCACTGCTGGATCTCGAACAAGAAGAACAAGAATAGTCGCTGCTGCCATGGCCTCGAACGCCACCACCGCGATCTGCTTCACTGTTGAATCTCGAACAAGCCACCGCGAGCTGCTTCACTGCTGGATCTCGAACAAGCCACCACCGCGAGCTGATTCACTGCCATGGTCAAGCTTTGTTTGGCTGCTGGTGGCGCTTGCCATGGATGCCGGAAAACGAAGCTTCACTAACACACAGACAACATCGAGCAGCGAGGGGAAATGGTGCCGGAAAACGCAGCTGGAGGATGGTGGGTGGAGAGAGAAAGAGGGAGGGGGTAGGGTTTTCTGCAATTCTGTCGAGAGAGAGAAAGGGGGAGGGGTGGGTTTTATGGGTATTGTTTTAGTTGGATTCTAATTAGGCTAGTTGGATTCTAATTGGGCCCTTTTTTTATAAAACACTAGTGTACATAGGCCCTAAAACCTCATTTACCCGCTGAAAATTGGACTATGTTTCCCTTGATGTGTCTATAAGAACCATTTTTACTCCTTGACCATCCCTTATACAACATGTCTATAACTTCTTGTGCTATCCCATTATTACTAAGATCCAAAAATTTTAATTGTTTTGCCTTATATATAGCCACTGAAAGCTCATCAAATTCACAATCCACTGCCTTAATCCACATTGCGTTTCTTATAGGTTGATGATAAATCAACTTCAATCTGTTGGAGTTGATCATTTTCTATGTCCACAACTCCAAGCTAACTGTAATCTCCACATACTTGGTCTGAAGAGGCCTTGACCTCCATGGATGCAGAAGAAGCTTTAAAAAACCCAAAAATATCTCTTGTTTCATTCTACTTTCCTGTTTATGAACATAATGATCTTTATATGCAGTACAAACCTTTCCAAAAGAGTGAACTTCTCCAGAAGATAAATTATTGCATTCGGGGAGATGAGATTATTGTGACCTGTTAAAGATAAAGTGTAAGATATATGTGCACAACAGATAAGGCCATGTCCTGGATTATTATGGCTCTAAGCAAATGTCAGGCCACTCATTCTCACTTATTATATAGATATATATATTTTAACCCAAAAGAAAAAAGAGTACCAATCCAAATTTCCGTAAGTTGAGATTCGGAATCCAATGAATCAGCAAGCATTTGAATTGTTGTAGATGTTAAGACCATTAAAGCTGCAAAAAGAAACACTTTGATTAGACAAAATAAGAAGATTGGTTAAGCTTCTGCAATAAACTATGATTGTTATGGTACCTTTGCAATTGCGCAAGATAGTTAAAAGGTTTGGTGCACAAGAATCAGACAAAGGGTTTCCAAAAATATGAGTTTTTCTAGTCGAGCACATATCATGGAGCTTTTCAAGATCTGCAAATTTAATTATTTTAATTTGTTACAAACAAAATCATGAAATGAACATCATGGGCATTGATTCATGAATCAAAGTCCATGAGCTATGTCACAACTATTTTCTAGATATTCATCAATTATCAGCTAAATGAATATCATTATATAGCTAGTTTTTGTTATATTTATACGAAAAAGAAGTTCAAGTGATTAGAGAATTAAGGTTACACAAGGAAAAATCCTGGAAATTTGAATGTGAGAGTTACACAAGTTATATAAAGATATGGACCTTGGACAAAGCATATGGACTAAGTAAATTGCAGTGCAGATCCAAAACCAAGCCACCATAACCGGAGTTAGATAGTTCAGAAAATCTTCCCGTAATTAGTATTCACAATGCTAAAAAAAGTTAAAAGTATATATTTATAAAATTCTTAAGTGTTGGTAACTTTGTAAGTTAAAAACGAACAAACATCAAACCACAATGTTATAACACAATTTTAAATAAATACAAAGCTTAGTGGGAATTTTCATAAGGGACCTAAAATTAATTACACGATAGTTCTTTTATAATCATTAGCCGCCGTAGTACGTTGTTTCCTTCTTTGTTGAAGGGTAACGTATGTATGGACATGTCAATCTCTTTCTATATATATATATATATATATATATATATATATATATATATATATATATATATATCAATGCATATATATACTTGAAATGGTTAAATAAAGCTATTAAAAAATCCTCAAATCAATCCATACACACCAGTACTAGTTTCTGTTATAAATATATAAAGAGCTTAGATATATAAAAATTCAAGTGAATTAACTAATTCAAAAATTAGAAAACTCAAACATTGAGTAGAGTAACAAGATCTAGGTAAAATCACATCTAAAGATTCGGTGAACCATTTTGGGCTTGTCGCTTATGCTCATCAAGGCAGAGGGAACAGAATTCACTAGGAAGTTTTTCACATAAGCAACAATTCATTCTTTCTTCTATTTGCTCCAATCTTCTTTCAAGATTCAACACCACCAAATGCATTGTTCTAGCATCAACATCAACAATAATTGCACAAGATCGAAGTAAAATGTAATAATCAGCGTGTACAGCATATACCAACGCACCATCTATTTTCATCCTAGGATAGCTAACATATTTCTTGGTAGTCTTTTTCTTTCTTGGTGGAATATAAACAAATTTATTCTCTTCCATATCGTGTTTCAGTTTCCGTTCTCTATTCACCTCACTTTTCTTATCTTTCACCTTCTCCTTCTGCATTGGTATGCTCTTTCCATCTTCTGATGGTAGCTCCAAATCCTAATTAAGTTGTAAAATGCATAACATTAACATAGACATGTAATTAATTAATAGGGTATACAAATTATTTTATTCTATTTTGTAGATTTTTGGTGAAAGTACCTTTGAATTTTTGTAATATTCCCATAAATCCTTTATAATATCGGCTTCCACGTAATCCTCAGAAGATGGTTCAGATCCAGAAAAAATGACATCTTTACAATACTGAAGGTAGGGTTGCAGGTCTTTAAAATGACCACCTGGTGTATGGAAAACCGTAAAAATTAACAAACGAGTATATTAGAAAATTACTAGTCTAAAAACAACAAATAAAGATGATTAATTATTGAAAATCACCAAATGCATTTTGGCGTTCACTGAGCTCTTTGTAATTATCTTCAAGAATCTGTAGAATTTCTAGAGCCTTATTCGAGATTTCATTAGCATTAGAAGATGAAGATAAAGAGGATTCCCATATTCCTAAACCATTCAAGTCATAAAGCATTCTTATGGTCACAATTAGTATGGACATCAAATGAACACGAGATGGTACACCACTCTCATTTACCAATAAATACACCCCTGGAGGCTTTAACCATTTATAAGTAGCGAATGCTTGAGGAAGAATTTCTGAAACAGGAAGAGATAATTCACGTACAAAGCGTGAAGCTAGATTCCTGAAGTTGACAGGTGGCATATTAGTCAACTTTATATTTTGTGCTATACGAGCAGCAATGGATTCCAATTTCTGGGGAGTTATAACGTTAATTGGTGTGAACATTTGAGTGGAGCTAATAGGACATGAAGAATTACTAGAAGGAGGTCCGAGTTGTTTATCAATTTCATCAACACAGGATAAATAAGGGATAGTTCCTTGAAGAACCCCTTTTATAATATCTGTGGGAAGAATAGATTCCTTTGCCATGTGACAAAAAAGAATAGAGAATGATAGAGTATAATATAGGGGTATGTTGATTTGCAAAGATTTATACAATAACATTACTACTCGTTCACCAAATATGTTATAATCTTCTCCATCATAACGTCTTGTACCTGGTTTTTCCACTTTCCCTACTAGTTACATACGTATAAACAAACATGTTAAGTTGAATTGTTAATTTTTCCATCTCTCTAGTAAACAAGTAATAATTAATATAAACTCACCTTTTCCAGTCTCGGATTCAAGAATGACCTGATCAACCCACTCCTCAGACATAACCTTTGTAAAATTTAGAAAGCGAAACCAAATAGGTTCAAGATAACCAAGCATTTTGGAACTCACATTAAAATTTTCAATCAAAGCCTTACATTGCATCTGTATTATAATTTGAATCCCCATAACATACCTCATTCTGATCTCTGATATATATAATGGAAGTGATGATGATGATCCATTATCATCAGTGACAGAAGGTGTAAGAATAATAGTAGAACGTGGACGATAAAAGTGACTTCCAGAATAAAGACCAACACCACCATTATTAGAGTAAAGATCTTCTTCGTTAATTCCTGTCTTAACGAAATCTTCAACTTGTGTGTTGCAGCGACTACAATAGTAGAATCCGTCATCACCATCATCGTAGACATCACTATGTCCACATACACGACAAGTCCCCTCCATATTTAACCAACTATCTCTTTTAAAAAACAAACAAAGATTTTAACTTTTTATCTTTAAACTAAAAGGCAATTAATCATATCACAAAGTTTATATAAGGATGATTATATTCTTAAAAACCAATACTACTATTTTCTATATATACTTATAATCATCTATATATTGGTTACTTTCTAAGAAGAATATAAATGGTCTTGTTGGGAATATAAAGAGAAGGTCTTACATATATATATATTGGTAGTGGTACTTAAGAGTTAATGCTATCAAGTTTTGGCTAGGAAATACTACCGATTACAAGGAAAATATAAACAAGTACTAATAATAATTATATTATTTAACTACTAATTAATTAATGGGATTAAAAAAAATTCATTAAACGGATTTTGTAACATCCATACAAATTACTAATAAATAATCATTAACTATCGATGCCTGCAATATTATATGAAGTAATGCTATATAATGCATTACAAAACAGGTATATTGTTGATTACTTGTTTATATAATGCATTGTGTTCCAAAATTAACTACTAAGATGGAATTAAGCCCCATGTCAAAAGTCATTGTAGAGCTAAATAAAAGCAGGCTTATACACAACAAACATAACAATGCAAGGCAAAAAATGAAAAACTCTACACAAGAATCAAAAGAAACTTTACTGAAGTATTGTTATCTGACTTTTACATTATCAAGATTATAGCTCGGACATTGTTTAATCGCTCACAGGTTCCTAAATTGCACATATATAACTAGTTATGCTAATAGAAAACGTGAATGCTCATGGTCACATGTTGCATATAGTTAGGTTATGATAAGACCATTGGTTACAATTACCACATCTCCATCTCTTACAAGTAAATTCACCTTTTGAAGGAATGAATTCATTTTAAGGAAAAAAGTTGATAGTGGAGGGTTGTTCTGAGCGTTATTCTCGCAATACTTCGATGCATAGAAAAAATCTTCATTGTAGGTGTATTTTCTATCTTTTCGGGACCATTAGCAAGTTTAAAAGACTCAGTAATGGATAACTCACATCTTTCAAGAATTTGGCTACTAAAACCTTCGACCGTGTTTGACGTCTTTATCCATAGCTTTTACCCTTAAAGAATGCCTCTGAAAACTGCTCCTTCGGCAAGTATGACAAAAATTCGACTTCTTTCTCTGTTCCGGCCTCAGTAAAAAGCTTTGACACATCAATTAATTTTACTCACCTTCATTAGTCGCATATGCATAATAATTGAGTAATGACATCATAGGATGAGAAATCCATTTGTGCCCTTGAAGTTGATTTTTTTTTTTTAAATGTGGCAAATAAAACCTGTGATGCGCTGATAGGAAAATAGTCTGTAAGGCTATTGCAATACTACGGTGACGATCATACACAAAGGTCAACTCTTGGTGTGAGAGATGAGTTTAAAAAAAACTCCAAAAAGTAGTCTAATTGTCACCATCTTCTAATTGCATTATCCCAAAAGGCAACATCAAACAATCATGAAACTCCAGAAGAGGAAATGTTAAACAATCAATGAATCTAGTTTCCTACTATATCAATAGACAAGTAATAGAACTAAAAGCATAATTATCAAGTGATGGGGAGAATCCATAAATATGCTACATTACAAATATCTCATTCATTTTAATTTTTTCAAGATAAAAAATTTTGTTTAGTACTTTCAGGTAAGGCATTGGGTTTATCTAGTTAATCAATATAACAAAATAAGATAGGCGGAGACCCCTGACCCCTGGGTACGCTGCAAATTTGGCCAGAAACCTTTTTTTTTCTGGAAAAATATGAGTACAAAAATTATAGTCCAACCCAGTCAGCTACCAAAAACAGTTACACTCCTCATCGGGTGATTTTTTTTTTGTTTCATGAAATTAGACCACCCAGCTAAAAATCCTGAATCCGGCTCCCATGATCATAGGTGTTCCATCTACAAATTAAGGAAATCACATAATATATTACATTGAAATTTAAAAGCAAGAATCTTTGTTGTATAAAAGATGAGCCAGAAGAACCAAACGACAGATTATTGTACGATATTGTACTAATATAAACAGTACACAGCAAAAACAAGATTTTTAGCTGAGCATAGTTCTAAGAGAACAATTTAAATGCACCAAGCGGGATATAATAGGTGTGCTAAAAGGTAAATCATTTAACAGAATATAGTTTCACCAAGCCGCACTAGCCACTTTTTGGAATTTTAGGTTATATCTCTGGACATTTGCCTTCATGGTGCGTATCTCAACCTCAACGTCATTCTTCGCCTGTTTTAGTCGATCAACTGATGTTTCATGCGTCTTAATATCTTCATCTAAACGAGTCAGCTCAATTCTAGCTTCATCATATTTCTTGAACTCTGGTGTTTGTTTAGACTTAAGTGCGAGTTTCATCAGATGTTTTAAACGAGAGCGCAGAAATTCAACATCCATGCCTAATGACACGAAACCTTCAAGTGTCTTGTCCCAATCTACAAAATAATCTTGAGACATAAAAACTTGGGAGCCTTGAATTGCATTTGCTATTTCAACAGTTTCTGAGATTAATCCAGCAGCTACAATGGGTTTAATGGTCTTGCGAAGATGGTCGTGCAAATACGTTTTCCTTGACAAACAAAGCTCATAATACTTTCTACGGATATCTTGAGAGACTTCTGAGTCTATGTCAAACCCATCAACTTTTAATGTGAAACTCACAAAATCAACAAAAGATTTAGCATTATGCAAACTATCTGTGTGAGGATCGACCTTCAAACAACTAGTATCGTGAACAATCTTCGGACTTATATTGTCTCGAGCATTATTGCATGTGTTTGACTCATTTAAGCTTTCTACATCATCTACTTTGTCAACATTAGCTTCTGGTATAATTCGGAGTGTCAGAGTGAAATTTTGAAGAACATGAATGAAAATGCTAGAGAATAGAAGTTAAGTGTAACTGAAAGTAAAAGTCTTGAAAAGAGTAACACAATAAAGACTTACTGAGGTTTCTTTGTTTTGCAGTCTGATCAGCCAGAGTATTGCATCTAAAAATGTGAACCTGCACAAATCACATTCACATAAGAACATACTCAGGAATAATGATTCGGACCTGCTGAAAGAAATAGGTGGTGCAATTGATGACAAATGAAGAATTTCCTCATAAAAAACATTACTATTGTTCTAACGGCCTTTATGCTTCTCTTATAGCTACTCTTCTACATCACTAGTGCATATACAATATTGTCCTGTTCTGAAAAGACTTTTAGCATTAACTTTATTCACGTCTCATTTCACGCAGGAGAGCTTCCATAAATTATCCTATAGTTCCCTTCCTTTCTAGAGCACTCTCAATTATGTCATGGACATTATCCTAAGTGCTCACTCCTTACTCCTTAACATCCAATTATTTCTCCTTTAAGTTTCAATCTTTCATCCCCAACACTTATCTTGAAAGCAGATCTAGTTACCCTCTACATTAGATAATAAAGGATAAATCTTCCAAAATCTAATATCCTTGAGTGCGCACAATTGGCATGATTTTAGCACGAAACCTTACGATTTTATTGGAATATGTTTCAATACAGTAGAATAGTATAAAATAATTACCTTAAACTTGCAAGGGCTCAACAATTGGAAAAGAACAATATCATTCACTTGCAATTTATGATCACAAGCAACTTTTTTCCAGCCAGCACTAAATGCAGGATGTTTTTTCAGATATGTTACTATGTATTTTTTTCGGTTTTCTCCCTCGAAAACTATATATTTATTCTGATTTAGCATATGCTGCCTGGAAAAAGATATAGGGATACTCTGCCATGGGAAAATTAGCAGAATAAGATATGTTCCATATTTAATAATCAATTAGCTCTTTATAACTGTACACTCACCATAAGGAAACTTCCACTAACGTGAGATTGGACCATCAACTTGATGAAGCTAGGGAATTTCGGATGTAGAGCAGCTTGTAACTCCTTTGCTCTTTCCATGCACTCATCCCTGATTTCCTCACTGTATCACGTTGCCACCTATTTAGTTTTCTTTATCCTATTAAATTGTATACACAGAAATTTCATTTACCTGCTTGTTTTCTTAGATCTCTTGGTATCAATCTGCAAAGATAATCATTAGATTTTGGACACAAAATCTCCTACCACAAATAATAATATAGCTTCCTCTATCTCAACAAACCTCATACTACACTTAGGTGACTGTTAATGTTTTTGCAACTTGCAAGAAGAATATGTTTATGTATACTTTGCTTTGCAATTATTACTTAGTAATGTTATTTTTCATAATTGAATTGAAAGAATGGTGAAAAGAACACTCACATTGTTAAGTTCAACATGCCTTTTCTTTTTTGCTTTAGATTTTTCATAAGCCTTTGATGACATCTCTACATTAACCTGCCAATTTGCCATGCCAGTACTTATACAACGCGTAATTGAATGCCAGCTAATATTTTTTGAATCATGTATATCTATAAAAAAAAATAGATGGAGAGACAGAGACCTCAAGGGAAGGGTAACGAATCTTTATTCTGGAACTCATTTGAGCTTCTTCTTGTCGATGTTCAGGTTCATCATCAATTTGAATTACTTCTTTTTTCAACTTTTTCAAGTGCTGCGGGGTTTCACAACCATCAATGGTAACATCAATTTTCTTTATACTTGTATTCATAGTTCAGTGAAATCAAAGAACTAAGAACTCCCTGCATATAATATATATACTATGTTTTAATATGTAAATAGAGAAGTCTAAGAGACACGATGGTGTGATTGCCGAGGTAGCTAGGGAGCCACTAGTGTGAAACTTCCTACTTAAATGCACGGAAATTAAACTGACATGACTCCCTCGATTATTAATAGGATGTCTTTTTCTTTCCAATATTAAAAGGATGTCCATTTACTACATTTTTAACACAATTTGAAGAACGTTATAATTAACATTTGACTTTATTAAAATATTAGATATAGGAATACACTAATGCTTAAAGCCGACATTTTTATTTAAATATAAATCAAAATATTTTAATTAAAATAAGAGTCAATTATAGGTAAATGCCTATTAGAAAACTTATTAAAAAAAAGGTGCTCCCAATGAGATATTTTATAAAAAACAACCCTACCCCAAACTACCCTTTACATTTACCAATTAAAAGAAATTAAAAAAGAAAATCAATTAGCTTCCCACCTACCCACATATGTTAGTTTGAAAAAAAAAAGTAAACTAAAAACTAGATGCAGCGTATCATACCAATGCACACACCAATACACACAAAAAACACACATACCGACAGGAGACGAAAAGCACAACACGACGGCAAAATCTGCGGGAGAGGAAACGCGACTAGAAAGACGGACATCAAGAACTCAAACAACACACGAGTGAGGAGATCAACAACAAAGAACAATCACCATATGAAATCGCAAAAAAACCACATACGTAAGTACTAAAACCAAAATTTTATGTTATTCTGATATTTTTTAGAGTGATTTATGATTCCGAATTGATTCTTGTGTGATTCATAAACAAAAACGAAACGAAAATTGATTTCATGTTGATTTTAAATGATTTTTACTGATTTTTGTTTGATTAAGGTTAATTGTGGTTATAAATGATGATTTTAGTAGTTTCTAGGGTTTATAATAGGATTTGATGATGAATTAGATAGAATATTGTGATTAATGTCAACGAAAATTGGATTAGAGTGATTAGAAATAATTAACATGAAAAACAGGGACCTATGATGCAATTATTTCAAAAAAATTGAACTATTATTGTAAAATAGAGATGAACAAGGACTTTACAGTAATTTTTTTGGTAAATACTATGTAGATTATGGACAAAATGTATAGTTTAGGGACCTTATAGTGTAATACTGCATAATATAGACAGTAAGAAGGTGAGCATGTGTGTTCTGCAGATTGCAGTCCATATTTTGGTAACTGTAATATGAAATTCCATGTTTTGGTAACTGTATTAAACATGGAATTCCATGTTTTGATAACTGTATTAAACATGAAATTTCATATTTTGATAACTGTATTAAACATGGAATTAACTCAATTCAGACTACTAATATGTTTTATTGTGCTTGGAGTTTGTGTAAAAACAGGTGAAAATGGCACCAAGAAGAAAAGTTATCAAGTCAAGACTACTAAGTTGTTTCTTGTGGTTGGAGTTTGTGTAAATACAAGTAAAAATGCCTCCAAGAAGAAGATTGACTGATGAACAAGAAGATGATAAGATACAAGCAGTGGAAAGGAAGAACTACTAGTTTTTCTAGGTGATGAGCAACCCCTCAGTGGATTATGTTCATTGAAGAGTGTAAATACAGTTCATCGGAAACAAAGATCAAAGAATCAGTTATCTAAACGAATATTGATGAATGTGTTGCCGTTTTTATTATTGTATTGAAAATAGTATTTCGTATTTAATTGTACTTATTTTGGAATATTTTAGATTGTAATGTTTAAAATGACTTGTTAGTTTATTAAGTATTATGAAGGATTTGATTAGAAATGGAAATTGATTAGTATTTAATATTGTGAAGGATTTGATTAGAACAGTTTTGATACCAACAAAAAATTCAAAAAAACAGGCAAAATCCGCAACACATTAAAATGACATGTAAATTCCATGTTTGAAACATGAAATTCCATGTTTGAAACATAAAAATTTACTAACCTGCACACTAACAACTTAAGCTACTTGGATCGAAACCTATACAGAAATATAATAATTATAAAGGAATGAACCACAACACAATATAAAAACAAAAAGGATCCAAAACATAACAATAGAAACTGTAAAAATTGTTAAACCAGTGAATATTAAACAACTGTTACAAGAATATAATGATCATAAAAAATAATCATAGAGCAACTTGACAATTTTTGGCATTGACCGACGTGACTGATTAGTTGACTCCAACGGTTGCTTTTCAGAACCAAATCTTTGTGACCACCAAATTATGCTACTTGGGATCGTGGAAACACGTAATCGAAAACAGAATCGAGAGTCGGGAAAAGATCAAATGAACGCACAGAACGTTTGGTGGTCCTTTGTGTGTTCTAAAATAAATGCAAAAGTAATCGAACCACAACCGCAAGTGTACGGTTGTCCCAAGTAGTAATAAGTGATTCTAGGATCGTTCGCAGGGACGGTTTGGTTAACTACAATGCTTATCGAATAATGAATGGTTGCACTTATGAAAACAAGTAAGATAATATGATTGATTGGTTATTTTTATTAATCCTAAATAATGAAAGACTAAAATGGAGAATGCAAGTAAATACTAAAACGCAAGTAAATAAGTGTGAAACGCAAATATGAGAAAGTAGCACTTGAGAACGCAAGGGATCCTCCTAATTCTATTTCATAACCTATTCTGTTTAAGGGTTAAATCAGTCAATTACAATGGTCGGGATTCTAAATTCCTTATACCCCCGTCAGTGTGGACTATAAGGCTATCCTAAAGTGTCACTAGTCCCGTCAAGGTAAATATGATCCACTATTAGACGATTAAGCAATTTACCACATTGGCCCTAAAATTAGCTAAGTTCGTCGGAATCAATAGCTTCTATTTTAGATTTAATAATTAATTCCGTACCTAAACCCTCCGTCAGGATGATCCACACGCCACAAATGTGGAATAGCCTAGATACTAATACCTGTTCTTAGTTCGCGACTCTAAAAACAGTAAACAATCAAAAATTATCGAAAAGAGTAAAAGACCCAATTTAATTTAATTTAACAGAAACCCAAATTCAGACATGAAATTCAATAGAATTGGGATTCACCCATAAAGCATTCTCAAGTACTGTAAAAGAATTAGCTCATGCTAATTAAAAAGAAAACTAAATTAAAAGAAATAAAACTCATATTGTTTTACAGAATTAAAATACAGAGAAACCTAATTTCGGAATTGGGTTGGCTGTGAATTGGAGATATAGACAGTCTCCAGCTCCAAACTTCTTCTTTTCCTTGTTTCTGCTTCTTCTCTGGACACTCTTTTCAAAGGATGAATTGAATTGAAGAATAAAATGAGAGGTAAGAAATAATGAGGTCAAAAGCTCCTTTTATAAGCTCAAATTCGGAATGGGCTTTTAATTAGGGTTTAAGTGAATAATAAAAAGTCCAAGTCCACTAATCAAGCCCAAATCCCGTAACTGCTGCACCACCTCCACTAAAACGGCTTTTCCCGCTTCGTTATAACTCCGATTGACCTGATTCCAGTTGCTAAATTTCCGTAACTCGATAAGGAATGTTTTCTCTTCAAAGGTCAGCGGCTAAATCATCTCTTAAGCGCCTTGAAATCAGAAATCTTTGTCCTGTTTTCTTGATTTGCAGCTCTGAAATCAGATTTGCAGCTCTAAAATAAAATTCTTTCCAGTCTTGACTCCATATCACGATCTTTGACTTTCTTCTCGGATTCCTCTTCTAGCTAATATTCAAAACCTACAAACTTTTCACTAAAATACACAAGATTACGCGTAAAAGTTTAATAAATCAAAAATACTAGAAATAAAAGAGGAAAATCGGATTATTGCATATTTAGCCCAAAAGTCTATCAAATTAATCAAATAAACACCAAAAATGATGTTTCCCAAGGGCATAAAATTAGAACATTTAGGGAGACATCAACGTTGAGAACCAAACCGAACTACATCCATAACCATCTGCAGAAAACAATTCATGAAATAAGTACTAGAATACAATAACACAAACAAGGAAAGAAGTAGAAAAGGCAAAAAAATTCTGTGCAGGCGCAGAATTCCATGTTTCATACAGTTTCATACTGTATAAAACATGGAATTCAGCAACTACACAAACCTCTTCACAGAATTACTGATCAAACACACACTCTACTACGATTAAAACAGTTTAAACACAGAATTTAGCAGCATAGAAGCAAAATATGAACAAAATGAAGAATGTAACACATAGTTTACAGAAAATTAAGCAAAATATGAAGAAATGAAGAATGTAAACACATTATCATAACAAAAAGAGCTTAAACACAAAATTTTGCAAATATCAAAGCAAAATATTAACAAAACTAAGAATATAAACACAAAATCATAACAAAACAAGCAATTAGAAGAGAAAAACCTTCAAAACGGTATAATTGCTTCAAGATGCAAAGTAGGATGAAAATGTGAATCAAAATGCTTTCAAAATAGAGAATACATACACATGTATACGTATATATAGAAACTAAAACCTGCAAATCAGCAAAACAACAAAAGGAAATCAAAAATTTAAAAAAAAATAGAAAAAAACAGAGCCGGGAGAGATAGAGAGCGTGAGAGATAGAAGAGATGTTAGTTTACCTTTAGAGAAAAATAAAAAACTGAGTAATCTTCGTGAGTGTGAGTGAGCTCCGTAGCTTATCAATGGAGATGGAGAAAAACGGTTTGAGGAGAGAGAGAGAGAGAGAGAGAGAGAGAGGGAGAGAGAGAGAGAGAGAGAGAGAGAGAGAGAGAGAGAGAGAGAGAGAGAGAGAGAGAGAGAGAGAGAGAGAGAGAGAGAGAGAGAGAGAGAGAGAGAGAGAGAGAGAGAGAGAGAACCTGTGAGTGTGTGAGCTAATAATTGGGGAATTAATTACCTAGTTTATAATAAGTAGTATTTATATTGGGTAAAAAGGGAAAATAAATAATTAAGGGGAGTTTTTTTTCTAATTACTTAATTAAGAAGGCATTTATCTCTAAATAAAAAACTTAGAGGCTTAAAAAAATTAGAAGCCTAATTAAGGAGGCATTTCTCTCTAATTACCCCTTAAAATAATAGTAAAAAAAAATTTAATATTCCATATACACCTTCTTTTTAATATGAGCCAATAATCAAAAAAATGTCTATTAAAAAAAATATTAATAAAAAAGTGTCTAAAATAAGATTTTTTTTATAAAAAAAAGCTCCAACCCAAAATACCTCTAAAAACAGTAATTTAAAAAAAAAATTAGAAAAAAAAAACAAAACAAAAACTAATACACACGCGCGTCTGTGATTTTTTTAAGTCGTCATAACTAATTCTAAAAATATCAGAAAAATAAAAAATTATATATTTGGATAAAACAAATTAATATTTATGCCTATACTTTTTTTTGAATTTTTTTGAATTTTTTTTGGCAAACACGGAATTTCATGTTTTGAACCGTGAATTTCATGTTTTGAGCAATGAATTTCAATCTGCGGAAAAGAAAATCACTATTTCAAAAAGTGAATTTCATACGGAAAAAAAAAATCATAGACGTAAATATTAATTTGCTTAATCCGAAAATGCTAATTTTTAATTTTATAATTTTTTTAGAATTAGTTATGACGATTTTATAAAAAAAAAATCACGGACGCGCGTGTGTGATGGAATTAGTAGGTGGTGGTGGTAGTGGTGGTGGTGGTGGTGAAAGTATCCTATTATTTTTTTAATATTTAAAAATAAATATTGTATTAAAAATAAAATAATATATTTAATAATAAGGGTAGTAAATGTATAAAAAATAAGAAGATGTTTTTTATAAATAATTGTTTCATTATTTTATTAAATAAATTATTGAAAGCTTAATTTAACAATTAGGTACTTTTATTAGATTTTTTTAGCAAATACACCTTTTAATATTTTATGATTATAATAAATAGACAATCTTTTAAAAATAAAAAAAATAGTATAATTAGATGAAATTGACTTTGTTAATAGACCCATAATTATATATTAAAAAGCATTTTTCTTTTCGTCCTTAAACTTCAAAAAATCATACAAATGGTCTCCAAAATTATATATTTATCCTGCTATTAATTTTCATACTGAATATATATTATTTTTGTCAAAATCAAGGTAGAATCATAGAAGAAAATATTAATAAGTTTTATTTTTTTTTCCTTGAAAAATAGTATAAATGTCATTTATATAGGATAATACAAGACTTACAATTAATAGAAGAATAAATTAATTAATACAAGGAACGGGAAATGGAGGGTTATGAGTTATATAATATAGAATAATAGACATAAATATTTCATAACACTTCTCTTTGAATTTCAATTACGTATTTGATATTGTCTCGTTAAAAACCTTGCTAGTATAAAACTCAATGGGATAAAATCTAGTCAAGGGAAAAAAGTGCAACATGTATTATCTCCCCCCATGTATACAAGGTATCGTGGAACACTACCCAATCACCATAAATTCACATCCAAATCCTTTCCCACATCATTATAAAGAAGATTCAACCACCCAAATCATATCAAAACACCTAGAATCTAAGAATCAAAAGCCAAAATTTCCAAATCTTACCCAATCATTTCTTAAATCTAAACCAATCAAGCAGATAGGTATTGGGTTCTATTGAGAAACAATATGTGAAAAGAAGTTGGAGAAGATGAAAAACAAGATATTTATAGAGTGTGGTTGATTGGGTGGAGCATAAGAGGATGTAAGGGAAAACGAAATTGGTGATAATAGAAGGTTACATACAAGAAAAGCACTGCACCCTATTCTGGGTATTGATCATGCGAGGCAATAGCCACGAAGAGTATGTTTTCTTAATTCCCTACCATATTTCTATTTGCAATATGTGTTAGTTTTTTTATCGAGTCTGTTTTGAGTCGTGTGGACACGACTCATTTTTGAGTTGGGGGTGTGGGGATTCGTTGTCCCTCATATCCATTTTTTTGTGATTTACTGTTTTTTTAGAGAAATTTTAAATTTTGAAATTTTTAAGAGATGGAATAAGATGTAGAATGTGTTTAATGACCTAAAAGCATAAACTTTAGTGAGTTAATGATATAGAAACAATATGTTTATAAGCTAGTTGTATTGTATGCTATGAAGTATGAACATGAAAACACACATTAAAAGTAAAGAAAGGATTAGTAAGCAATGCAGTAGAAGTATGTTTGATATTAGGGTGCCTTGAGGGGTGTGTAGGCCATGAGATCTTAGCTAGTTGATAAACCCATTTAATGAACGTGCTAGAGGTGATAAAGTCACGAAATTGCATAGTTAGGAAAATGATTAAAGCGGTTATTTGATAAGCAATTTGTTGCCTTTTAACTTGCTGTCCAAATTTAATTGAATATTATCCGTCTCAGCCCCTTCTAGCCTTTCTAAAACCTTTTATTAGCCACATTACAAGCCATTTCCCTTAGATTATACGACTTTTCCAAATGACCCGCACTCGAATCGCGATGCATAGACAATCGTTTTAGAGCTTGAGTTTGGGGTGGTGGGTTCACATTATGGGAAACATAATTGGGTTGGTATTTTTTGAGCTATGTAATTGTGTTCTTGATGATTCATTTATTTATATTGTAACCCTTTGTTGGGGTAAAAGCAAAAAATTATTGAGAAAAAAATAAATATGTTGAAATACAGTAACATGACATCTCACATCAAAAAGAGAGTCCTAGCTAACTTACAAAAGAAAGAAAAAATAAATTGAAAATGATTATATGATTATATGATTTGGACCGGCAAAGTAGAATTTTTATGTGTTCATCTTAAAGCTTTATTTTGGGTTATTTGGGATACAAATTAACTGCATAAAATCTTGGTTTGAGTGAGAAACATTTATGAGAGTAACTCAAACTCTAGGGCAATTCGTTGATGGCTAGCGAGGAGAGAGCCAAAAGTTCACTCTAAATTATCCAAATATACGACCATACCGTCCCTAACCCTACATTACAATCTTAAAGACCTTATGATTCTTAGCTATGTTATCGAGAAGTAATTGAACCAATAGAGAGTAGTTAGATGGACCATTAGAGACTATGTTAGGATCGATGAACACTCTATAACCTCCATATCAAACTAAGTGAAAAACCTCTTATTCGTGCATTGAAAAGCTAATCTAATCTTGAAACTGAACCGTGTTGGTTGTTTGTATGATAAGTATATCAATATTAATTAGTTTGTAAATATTATTACATAAACTTGCTACGTAGGTGCTTCAGGATTATTCTTTACATTCTCCTTCTCTCATGCTTAATTGACTTAGCTGATAATTTAGAGACTTCCCTATGTTCTTATTTCTTATTGTATCAGGACGATACAACTTTGAGTTGGGGTCTTGATGTCTCCCTTTTTGTTCTAAATATAAGCCCTTAGGAGACATCATTTTAGGTAGAAAATGGACTTATTATATAGACTTTTGTGCTTATTTCATCATATTCGAGGTTCTTACCTTGATTTGGAGATTTATTATTTTAGAGCATATTTGGTTCAATTTGTGTGTTAATGTGATGCTCTAAATATATATATGAAAATAAATAAGATGACAAATCAATTCTAAGGAGTTAAGGAAAGAATATCTAGAAAAAATTAGGAGATAAAAGGAAACAGAGTTCAAATAGGAACAGAAAAGCTGTCAAATAAATATGAATTTCTGCTGCTAAGTCCAAAGAAGTGGAGATAACTCCAAATAGGCAACGATTTTGGAAGAGCCATTTAAGAGTTAGATAGATATTTTTGTGAGGATTCTTTTGATATCTTACTGGCCGAAAACGGACCAGTAAAAGTGAAGGAGATATGGTCAAAACAGTTTAGCAGTAATTATCATTATCTACTTATGAATTTGAGTTGGGCTTTGACTCTTTTACTTGGTCTCTACTCCAATATTTCGACCTAACACCTATATATATATATATATATATATATATATATATATATATATATATATATATATATATATATCAGTTCCTAACCTTAGAAAATCATCCTTTGACTGCATAAGCTTAATATACATACATAAATTATTATAGAAGCAATCAGGAGGATCTAGAGGAGGAAGAAGCAAGAGCTAGAGCTTAACTACATCAATTCTACACTTCTTCATCTCTATTCTTTGGGTAAATTAGTTTTAGATCTATTTTATCTATGAGGTATTTCTAAGATATTGATTCAAGAGTTTTATTATGCATAATTTATCTTTAGAATTGTAATTATATGAACCATTGATTAATTTTTTCTTTTTTAATTTGAATTTGGTATTTTAGTATTTAATTGATTTGGTTCTTAATTTCCATTGACTATATTATTGTGTTTGTTTACTATCATTGACGTCGCGAATCAAGGGTAGGTTTTAGTAGTTAGGCTATTCACTAGTGGCGGTGATCATCCGACAAGGGCGGTTTAATTACAGAATTAGAATATAGACGCATGGTGTCCGTTATTGACCGATAGGCTTGACTAACCACGTAGCCAATTGGGTAAAGGAACTTCACATCCGTAAGTAAATTTACTACCTTAGAGGGGTTTATTTTACCGTAGGATAGCTCCTAAGTCCATCCGATAGGGTGTTAGTAGATTATAGAGTCCCGACTATTGTAAAATTTCCCAATTAACCTTATTATTAGGAATAATAAATTCAATAGGAAAGATTCATACTTGCATCTCTTATCTTATTTGCATAATTATTTATTATTTATTTTATTATTTAGTTAATTAGAAAACAAAATACTTCACTGCCTATCTTTTTTATTAAGACAATTAAAACTCTTTATTCTAATATTGAACACGAATTTAGAATAACTACTTAAATTCCTGTGGAGACGAATATCCCGTATTTACTTATCTATTACTTGGAAAGATCCGTGCACTTATGGTATGTGGATCCTTTATTTTATTGCTTAATTTTATCACACCCCAGGAGCCACCAGACGGGTAGAAATATGGAGAGTAATATGAGACATTTTGGGTAGTTGGCCCTTCTCCCAATATATATATATATATATATATATATATATATATATATATTCACTAATCTTCATTGAAATTTTTGTCAGGATCATTATCTTTTTAAGATGTTCTAGAAAAACATTTCAGAAATATGAAGTTCATATTCTGACTTCCCTATAGTCGTGCTTTGGTTTTCAGACAAATACTTTTTCAACGATTGAATGGACTAAGAGTTCTTCATTAATTTTTTTCTAACATGAAAAAACAAAACATCCCATTCATCTTTGTAATAGAACATTATACCAATAACTGGTTTGTGAAGTTAGCTTTGTGTTAATCTAGAGGGTTAATCCTTCAGGAGGTCCCAAACTATAAAGAAGGGGACAATTTATCCCTTGGACTATATGAAGATAAAGATCAGTCTTTGGACTATTTCATAGGCCGAGTTGAACTTGTAAATTAATAGTCAGTCTTTCTGGATTTGTCTCTAATCATAATGTCTCTAATCTATGTAGGTTATATGGAGGTTGCAAAGCTTCCAAAACCTTGTCTTAGTTGGCGATATTCTCAAGAAAATCTCTCACTTCTTTCTGCTTTTTCCATCCTCATTGGACACATCATATAAGAGAAGTAGCAAGTTTTTGCCAGATACAAATTCTAAAAAATACTTTGAAATTAGTTGTATTGTAGAGAATGTGGTACTTTTACTAGGACGATTATCTTTAATAATACGTTTAATGGGACTTTACATGAGCATCTTCACTATAAGTAACTTTGCTAAATTGCACTATGGTCCCTATGTTACGCTGAAATTGCAATTATGTCTCTGTTTATGTTTTTTTGGATTTGTTTGCATTATAAATGGATATGTTATGCAAAATAACCTATATTTTGTCATGGAAATAACAGAGTAGATTTAAACCTTTTATTTCTAGTAATTGCACTATAGGTACCCATATTATTAAAATTTGCCTCTAGTATCCATTATATACCACAACCGCATTTGGCACATCATCCATTTCATGCAATGTCTTTGAAATTTTTAGCTAATATTGGGAAAGTTCCTACATTTGAGAACCCTAATTGTTGGAAACTATATAAAATGGGGATGTAGCTCAGATGGTAGAGCGCTCGCTTAGCATGCGAGAGGTACGGGGATCGATACCCCGCATCTCCATAATCTTTAAAAGATGACATTGTTCCTCCTTGAATAATAGTTTTATCAAAAAAATATACAAGGCTCTTCATTAACTGGAATTGGGCAACACCTGATGTATTAAAACTACATAATTTGGGAATTCAAAATAAACAATTCGAATTTTCGTTTTAGTAATAAATCCAAATAAAAAGTGCAACTTATTATAAGTGGAAAAAAATTCCCAAATCCAAAGTGAAAATCAACGAGAGAAAAACAAAATAAGAAGCAAATCCTCGGTGTAAAGTAAATAAATTTTTGTTGGCTCATCCACACATGCAACTTGTCGGTTGGCTCAACTGTTTCATTCTCTTTTAAGAGAATTTTTCACTTTATGCACTCATTCACTGGGATACATGTGGTAGTTATACACCAAAAAGAGATAATATGTTTAGAGAGTATTTTATAAGTTATGGGGGAGAAAAGAAAAAGAAAAACAGATATATATATATATATATATATATATATATATATATATATATATATATATATATATATATATTTATACATGATTTTCTGATTCTGGTAGCACATATAGATGACTCAAGTGTAGGTACCTCAGATGAATGAAACACCGTGTCACATTTCTTTATGATCAATACTTTAACAAATTTCTAGCTGTTAAGTAGGGAAACTGATTTTTTTTCTTATTCCCATTCTCACACACAAATATCACAAACACTAAGAAGACTCTCAGTTTCAATGTTAGCTAGCCATGTTAGATGACGGATTTTTCAAGAACATGAGTTTCATTTCACTTTTTCAATTGTAATGCACTAATTTATTGTGAGATGTTTGGAAAAATCATAAACTTTATCATGCATCTTGCACGTAACTATCTCTCCATGTTCATCCTCCAAATTCTTGGAAGAAAGAACAAGATGCTAACTCATTATAGTACTCTCGTCCTTTTACCTACATATCTCTCAACATTAGCCATTAGGAACTGTTTCCATATTTCTCAACAATAGCATCCTTAAGACAATCGCTCAAACCTCATTCCACACATCATCTAACACAAGTAGGAACTTTTTATTAGATATGGTTTAGTTCAACTGTTGAAGCAATATGTTCTTCGAGCCCACATTTGGGAGAATACCATTTGTTGCTTCAACGTTTTCACTAGTAACATTAGAAAGATCAAAAGAATCCTAAACACACACCCATATTTACTTCCTAAACATTTCTTCCACTTTAGTATCATTGTAAACAATTTTTGCTAGGGTTGTCAACCTTATTCCACCAACGCCAACAATGGAAATAACGGGTATTTGATGTTCCTTGTGCCTACCCTCCTTGGACAATAACATTCTTAAAATAGTATCCTTATCAAAATCTTGGTCATATATGTCTGAGTCTCTAAATATGGAGGTTGTCAGACATTTAGTTTCCATAGAAGGACACTACAAAACAAGTTCGAAGTCATTTTCTCTTTTATGATCGAATCTAATCTTGTATTTATGTCATTAATTTCTAAGGCGGTGTCACGATGTAAACCTACTTGTTTGATAGAAAAACAAGTAAAGAAGGAAGAATACCTTAACTACTTATAAGGAACGGCATTCTCGGCCTCTTCAATCTGTCGTTTAGAAATTGCAGTTTTCCAACATCATCCACTACATAAGATATGTCATTTAGATTCTGTAGCCAATCTTGAACACTTTGTTCCTAGATGCTTCTATTCTCTGCATCACCAACACACTACGAATTGTGTGTAATTCGAAGGAGACACTTTTTAGCTCTGTTTTTACTCCCTTCACTAGCGATATCTTCTTCTCTAGCTATCCTGTTGTAGCCAAAAGCGATTATGCCGCGATCATGGTTAAAAATGCCTCAGCCATGCTTATCTATCAACAAAATTTATTTTATTTTGAATTGTGTGCACAAACCAAGAAAAAGAACAAAAAGAGAATATTTAGAATAGGGTCAGAGCTAGGATTTTTTGTTAGACCAGGGGTTCGGGTGTAAAAATTATATATTATGGAAAAATTGCAACATAGGTCTTGATGTTAATTTTTTTAATAAATTAAACTATAAACCCCTATATTTTACTATAGAAAACACAATATATTCATAAAAAGAAAAAAAAATTAAAACTGAAACATATATTTTAAAATTTTAGGAGTTGCCAAGTTAAATAATCTGAAATTTTGGTGTGGGGCATAAGGTAGTTAAATAAATAAAAAATCACAATTGTCAGGGAGCCACACTCTCCCAACTTGTGTGCGGCTCCACCACTGCTTTAAAAAATTGGTTTAGGTAGTTCAGCTAGTTGGAGGCGAGAGCTAAGTAGTTCAAATTCAGTTATAAATGGGCAAAGGGCCATGAACCAACAAACAACATGAACCTGAAACGAAAAAAATGAAAAATAGACGTAAAAATTTAAAATATACTTGAATATTTGCCTCCTTTTCTTCACTATGCTCCCAGCCATTTCAGGAAAGGCATTTTATACGCGGCTATATTTAGCCCCAAAATAACCATGAAAATACACAAAATTTAAGTTTTGTAGTCAGTTCAAAAATCATATAGGATTTTCCTCACAAATTGAGATTCTAATATTTATTTCAGCATTTGCTATTTATTAGCATTATACAAATGAATCAAGATGTACGAAATTAGAAGCCGGGGAAATTTGGAGACTGCTCACTAAAAGAAGCATTCTAGTGCTTCTCAGTTCTCACTACAAGAAACGTTATCTTTAGAGGCAAAAAAATTTGTCACTAAAAGTCTCGATTTTGCCACTAATATAGCGACAAACGTCGCTGCTATTTGTTCGGCGCAATAAATTCTTCTCTAATGACACCTTTTGTAGCAAGTTATCTATTTTTGCCTCTATTGACTTTATCTTTAGCGACAAATATTGCCGCTAAAAATACAGTTAGAGGTCATTTTGGTGTTGCCGCAATAAATGTTATCGTTTAAAATATCATTAGAGGACATTTTAGTGTTAACGCAATAGACACTGTGTCTAATGCTATTATTTGTTATACTATCATTGATTTTATGAAGCTGAGGCTAAAGTGTGATCCCGTAGGAACAGATGTCTCGCCATGATTTTCGTTCAAGAATGGACTGCTGAATAAAAAATAAATGGAAACTAATTTATTTAAATAAAAATAATATATATATATATATATATATTGTTTGATAATGAGTAAAAATATCAATGACATTCTTACAACAGTGTTTGATTGCATTTATATTCTTGTCGCAGATAATTTTGAAGAAAACTCGCACATATGGAGCATTTAAAACTGTAATGGGTTTTTTGAGAAGTCCAATGGGAAGGACAATAGTAGCCTCCTTTGCTTTGAGTTTTTACAAAGAAAGAAGGCCAAAAAGACGGGGACAATAAATCTGATACAAGGGCAACAATCCTAGGTGTCCTTTAGTAATGGGGCAATTTACATAATTGGTCCCTATGCTAGGCAAAATAACATACCCCTTGATCTCACCAGTTTGCAAATCTTTCCTTGATTGTTTTGGAATAACATTTGTTTCCTATATTTAACAACACATATTGGCTGGTTGGCATAATATAGTTGCTCCATGAATACATTTATTGAGTGAAAATTGTGATATCTCATACAACTATATAAGCAAGCAATGGTGAAAAAGTGATGATTAGAACTTATTAAGATATCCCCTCTAACATAATTCCACAATTTATGAAGCATATTCAAATATGTGTAAAGCTGAATTATTACACATGTTTCATATCTCTCGCTTGTTTCTCCGTTTCATACGGTTAATCAGCATGGTCTGTTCAGTAGCAATTTCATTCAGTCTCTTTATCATTTCTGCAAGTTCAAGATCTTTGTACTTCTTTGGGTTCTTATTTGAAAGTGTTACTCGTATAGATTTATCTTCTTCTGATGATACATCCCACTGAATAAATCACAAGGTAAACAATGTTTTGAGAAATATCAAATCAAAGCAACACTGTAAAATCTAAAGAACACTGTTCTTACCTGGAAATCATTAAAAGCAGTAAGTTGTTTCCTTCTTTGTTGAACTGCAATTTATTTATGTACATATCAATAAATATTAATGCAAATAAACACCTGAAATGGTTAACTAAAGCTTAAGCTATTAAATTTCACCACAATTTAATGTAAGATGTGGATGACAACATTTTGGTACTTAGGTTCTAAAAATTTTGAGTTATTATAGAGAAACAGTTATTTATAATTATAGTTAAACTTATATAAGTTTAAATTGGCTCACATTGATCATCTGAAGTCGCGGTATCTTCATTGTAAAAAACGAAGTCACGGTTACGTTTTTTACCAAATGGGTGGATATCAAAAGAACTTAAGGAATCAAATGAGTTTTGAGGCTTCATTTCATCTTTACTTGATTTTGATGGAAAGCTCACATCATAACTCCTTTCTTTTTTGGTTTCAGGACATCCAGCTATTTCTTGATGCTCTGTTTTATTTGGTTTCTTTAGTTCATCTATTGTTTCCTCTAATTTCCTGAATAAAAATGAATAGCTAGATTGTGTTATTTCAACACCAACTAAAATCATATTCAGTATTTCGGCTAACTAGTGCATGGCTGATCACCAAAGCACACAAAGAAATAATATATAATATTCCTAATCTAGGAATTTCAAGAACTAAATAGACACAAAACACAAACTTCATTAGATTCATAAAAAATCCCATCTCACATGAATGAAGAATAAATACCTTGCTTTACCAACATTTTCGATTTTTATCATGTAGATAAAATGCATGTTTTCAAGAGCAAACACCTGAATAGTTGGACGTTTAGCTTGAACTGCAACCCTGCATTTACAGTATACAACAAATAAGCAGACATCTCATCTTTATTATAACTAGAACTAAAATGATTTAACATTCAGTGTTAAGAAGATATAGTCACTTGATTGTGGAACAAGAGAATACGTCATATATACCTATAACCCTCTTCAAAAGAGGCCAAAGCTAGTGCCCAGTGACCATCCGCATTTAAAACAATGCCGATATTGATTTTTGACAATGATTGACCCTGAAACACATTTTGATTTAGAACATACAACTCCACTAACTATACATCAAAATTACAAGTATACTGATTATATAATTTTGGATCATCAAAATAATAAGAGTACGTCAAAAGAAAGATGATAATACCTCCAAGTTTCCAATACATTTGTAAATTTCCCAACTCTTTTTGTACCATTTGAGCGCTTTCTCAAAGTTCCTGAGATTCTTGTATGCCTCACCAATTAAAAAAAATGAATCACTCAACTTCTCTTGATCACATAATTCCTTTATTATATTCTTTTTTCTTTTGGCATATGTGCAAAACTACGCACAAAAAAAAAAGTAAGTGCTTTATTTAATAAAATCATTTTACCTAAAGAAAAGAGAAAAAATATTCACAAAACTACGCCAAAAAAGTCAGAAGAATCATTGCTTTATTAGATAAAACCATTTTACAAAAATAAATGAGAAAGAACATGCTATCTCCATCAATTTTTCAGATTGCCTAAAAAACATAAATAAAACCAACATATATCTATTCATAAATCACATATGATAAATAAAATGATTAGAAAAACAGAAAGATTGATGTTTACTTACTTGTCTCCAAGCAAATATTTTGTGTGATATATCAATGAGAAAATCAAGAGATGCTAAAGACTTGGGTAAAGATGCTTCTCCTATACCCATCCTTTTGAACTTCGGATCTAGAGATGGAAAATCCTCCATTATCTCCATTGAATCTTCAATAAAGGAAATATTTAGTGTAATCTCACCAACCAAAACATCCTCTCCTATAATCGGTGTTGCAAGCTCAAGTGCTTTTTCACAAAAAATAATAGCTTTATCGTATTTTTCATTTATGTAATGCAATATACCAAGCCTGTTATACCCATTTGCCTCCCCTTCATAGTGACCAATTCGATTACAAATTGCAATGTCCTTCTCAATATGCTCTATTGCAATGTCCCACTTTCTCAGCCCCATGTAAACAATTCCAAGATTACAATGGAGCCTACTTCGCACATAATCATCTACTTCCACCTCTTGTTTTTCACAAATCTCTAATCCTTTGAAGAGAATGTCTTTTGCTTCTTCAAACTTGTTGATGCCTATATAAAGCAGTCCAATGTTATTATGAGCATCTATGTACTCCTTCACAAAAGAATTCGCTTTAGCTAATTCCATGGCTGATATTAAGTAGTCCTTGGCATTTCTGACTGACCCATGATCACCATTAGTGTAAAAGAAAATTTCTTGATATGTTCGACCAAGTTGTGTAGTTGCTCTTTGTTGTTCAAGTAGATCATTTGCATCCTTGGCTAGCTCCAGATAGGTGAACTGATATTGAAGTGCCTCGGTGAAGTTTTGAAGAAAGAGATGAACTTCACCAAGTGATTGATAGGTAGGGATCTGGTCTTTGACGGGTAAGTCTTGTATGGATATTTTGTGAAGCCAAACCAAAGCCTCCTCGTAATCCCTATTATCCTTGCAAATAGTTGCTATTACATTTGCCCATTGAGCTTCAACTTGTCGATTTCCGATCTTATTCGCCTCCTTGTATCCACGTAGGGCCGCTCCAACTTCATCATCACCTTCCACCATTTTTTTTTTACTTTACTCCACTTTCCAATGATTAACTCCCCACCCCAATATGGTTTTTAAAGGTCTACTTTATGGGAGTTTCTTAATCCAAATGATTTTTATTTCCATTTTTATTTGGATATTCAATATTTTATGCGTAATACTATGCGTAATACGAGTTATAAGAAAAAATTATGCAAAGATGTTTTTACCATAATAGGGGTAAAATATATTTGTAAGTTTTAAGAAAAGAATCTTGTTTATCGTTTATTCATTTCTTATACAAAAATAATAGCATTTAATCGAATTTTATTTATTAGGTTTTTTCTTTCTATATATATTTAAGCAACACTTTCTATCTAGAATTCCAATATGGTTATACCAAAATTGTAAGAATGATCTTTTAACTTATTGTCTTATCAATAATTTTCTTTTCTCTTAATAACTTCGTTACATTAAAATTCTGATAAATGCTACTCCCTCCGTCCATTTTTGTTTGTCTACTTTTTTAGTACACAAAGATTAAAAAGAGTATTTATCCTTTTTACACAAATTCCCTTAATTATATACATGAGATCGTTTATTACGCTACTTTTTCTATTATTTAATTAGGGGTAATATTGAAAAAAGTAGGAAAAAAGTGTCTTGATAATGAAAAATGGACAAACAATATTGGACACCCTTTTTTTAGAAAATGGGACAAATAAAAAGGGTCATTAACTTTATAAAGCCTACCCACACCCTCTGTTTACAGTATACCTCCACCAGCCCAACTAGACATTGGAAGCCAACTAATATGGACAAAATGTCCAAACAAACCCTCAAATGACCTTTATATAAACCCCACCCCCTTCCCCTTCCTTCTCCCTCGGCATAACCTACCCCCCTCCCCTAAACTCCCCTCCAGTTCTCTGTGACTGCACCGACCCACCACCGACCCACCACCTCCTCTACACTATCTGACCAAACCGACACCAATCCACCCCCACCTCCCATCTCCGCCACCATCATCATCAAATCCACCACCATCATCACCACACAAATCAACTTCTCCACCTTCATCTTCGACAGCAGCCTCTCCTCTACCCTCTCTGATCAAACCACCACCACCCACCCAACACCACCTCTCATCACCACCAATATCTGACCAAACCGACACCAACCACCCCCACCTCCACACCAATAGCTGTCGACATCCCCACCTCCCACCACCCACCCAATACCACCTCCCATCACCACCAGCATCGGCATCCACAACTTCACAGCTCCACCCCATCGAACCACTTCTTCACCATCAACAACCATCCACCATCGTCACTTACCTCCACACCAGCAGCCACCAGCACCCGAAACCAAATCACTACCAAATCTCTTCACCTGCTCACCGCCATGAACAACTTAACCCATCTCTACCAAATCACCACCATCAACCCCATCCCATCTCGTCATCTTCATTTGGTTCACCACCATGAATCCAATTTCGAATTAATTTCATCTTCATTGGGTTTTCCTACTCAATCAAAGCTCAATCAAATTTCGAATTAGTTTCATCTTCATTTTGAAAAACACAGATGTACCACCGCTCACCACCATCGCCACCGAGAATAACCGCTTCCCCCCATCTGCAACACCACCATGGGTCCATACCTTTGAAGCCGATTCTCTTGATGGGTCCAAACGTTGAGGCCTCTCATCCCGTGATGGGTCCAATCTCCACCATCGGCGATTTGGAATTTTGAACATGATTTTATTTTTGTCATTGTTTTACTGATTTCAAAACGTGATTTGTAATCTTCAATTCTTGTATATGAAACATTCTCGGTTGTACCTCCATTGTTGTTCTTCAATTGTTGATCTGGGTTCGTTGAATTTAGTTTGAATTTGATGTTGTGTTTTTTGTCCAGTATAAAAATCTCGTTGGACTTTGCTAATTGGTTAATTGGTCATGGAGGGGCCAGCCCAAAAAGAATTTTTGTTCTTGTTGGGGCCAGGCCCATTAGGAGTGTTGTAAGGATTTAGGCAATAAGGGTTCATCCCCATTAAATATTTGAAATGCTTCTTAGGCCTTTAAGAAAAGACTTGTTGAAAAACAAACTATATGGGTCCATGCCTTATAGGCTTTAAGTGTAATGAATTTATAAGAACCAAGTAAAGAAAATGTAAAGAACACTTCGCAGGTCTGTACCCATCGAGAAATATGTAATACATGGAAAAATTGTACAACACTTGGTGGGTCTGTACCCATTACGAACGGGGGTAGTATGGTAAAAAATCTAACTAGCTAGTTGGAAAAGTGGATGTTTATAGAATTGTTTTTTAGTTGGGATGTTTAATATAAACTTTGTAAATTTGAGGCTTTACAAAGTAATTTCCTCAAATAAAAATGGACGGAAGGAGTACCATCGAAATTGGCAAAAGAATGTTTTGCTAACAAATTTATCGTTTTAAAAATATTTTTAATTATTCTAATTCTTTTATATACTTTATAAGTATAAATTATTTTTTGTTTACGTAACCAAATTTCATGTGTAGTTTGGAGCGAAAGTCTCAATGGCTAAAAAAGGTTTTATTACTTAGCCACATTAAAAAAGAGAAAATACAGTAAAATACAACGATTAAAAGATTCGAATGATAATTGGGTTGAAGAAGAAACGGCTTTACGTGACCTAGTGTGCGATTATTTTGTTGGTATTTACTCTGACCCGATTAAATTGTGAGTCCTTATGCGTTGTCGCATGGTAGTCGACTAAAGGAGTGGGAAAGAGAACTAGTGGCGGACGAGTTTACAAAGAAAGAGATTCAGGTAGCGGTTTTTCAGTCTAATCCGAATAAGGCTCCGGGAATGGATGGAATTTCAGTAGCGTTCTACGAGAAGTGTTCGAAAATTATGGGTCCAGACTTATGTAAGATGGCTAAAGATACGATTCGAGAGGGGAAAATATCTTCAAGACTCAGTGGGACACTTATTCACCTTACACCTAAGGCCACAGATCCGGAAGTAGTAGGACAGCTCCGTCCTATTAGTCTCATTAATGTACCAGTAAAGTTTATCATGAAAGATATGGTGAATAGAATCCGTCCGTTTTTAGCTGAGCGGATTGGTCCAAATGAAAGTAGCTTCCTCCTGGGGCGCTCTACTATTGATAATGTGGTGTTGGTCCAAGAGATCGATCATCGTATGCAAAAATTTACATCGAAGAAAGGTTTTATGGCATTGAAAATTGATTTTGCTAAAGCGTATGATAAATTGAGTTGGAGATTCATTGAGGACACAATATCCTTTTTTGGCTTTCCGGATTCTAGGGTAAGGCTTGTAATGTCAGCTATGTCGTCTAATAATATGAGCGTGCTATGGAATGGGGAGCCAATTGAAGCGTTTACACCATATCGAGGAATTCGACAGAGAGATCCTCTTTCCCCCAATATTTATCTTTTGTGTATGGAAAGGTTGTCTATTTTAGTTTAGGGGTTCTGTGATGGAGGAGAATGGTTATTTATTCGCCTCCATCGCCAAGGCCCTCTCACATGTTTTTTGCAGATGATTTACTCTTATTTGAAGAGGCTATGGAAGTTTAGGTAAATTTAGTCAAAGAAGTATTGCGAGTTTTCTATGAGGAAGCGGGTCAGACTGTTAATGAAGAGAAGTCTCTAATTTATTTTTCGGAAAATATTTCGGTGGAGAGAGCAATGCTATTAGCGGAAAGAAGTGTCTTTCCGAAAAAAGACTCACTGGGAGTATTTTTGGGGACACCGATCTGGTCGCAACGTTTGCCCAGGGTTTTTTTAGGAGAACTATATCTAGCATGCTGAGTAAATTGCCTAATTGGAAGAGTCAAAACTTGTCAATTGCATGAAGGATACTTTAGCACAATCTGTACTAGCGGCATTCCCGACTTATATTATGCAAACGATGAAAATTCCATTGTATGTGTGTGATGAAATTGATAGGATTATTAGAGATTTCATTTGGGGTTCATCTTCAAAAGGTAGAAAAATTCATTGGCTTTCATGGGATACTTTGTGTAAACCGAAAAAATATGGGGGACTAGAATTGAGGAGTGCGTGAAATTATAATAAGGCTCTATTAGCTAAGCTAGGGTGGAGGATATTACGCGTGATCTGGCTCTGTGGGTGGAAGCTATTAAACATAAATATTTTAGAGAATGATTTTTTAATCGAGTTGTAAAACAAGTTGATTCTAGAATGTGCAAGAATATTCTATTTAGTAAAGAGTTGCTTAAGGAGGGAGTAATCGAAGTGTAAATGGATAATGAAAAAATATTTAAGTGGAAATTTGGAAATTATGGGGCGTTTACGGTGAAGTCAGCCTATAATAATGTGTTAAGGGATGGAGGAGACGCAAGTTTTAATTGGAATTTAATATGGACTCTCAAGTGTCCTCAAAAGGTTAAAACATTGCTTTGGAGAACTATATGGGATCATTTGCCTACCAATGGTAATCTAAGTGTTAGAGGAGTTGGAATCGACGGCGCGTGTCAAGAGTGTAGAGGAGGGAGCGAATAAGCGATGCATCTATTCAGGTATTGTAGCAAATATAGTAGAGTTTTCGCTAAATATATTGGGCTATTACATGGGAATATAAGGAGAACACGGGCCTTATCGGCTACTGTACAACAGCTTGAACAGTCCCAAGCGAATGATCAGCAACCTGTACAAGAAATACTAGAACATGGCGCCAGCTGGAGGGGAAGGGAACAACTCAATATCGTGTAGCATGAGGGCCGACAATTGGCCGAGAACATGGAGAGACAGCATCAACAGCTTCTTGAACGGACTGGAGTAGCTGGAGCGAGCAATGTGCAGCAGGTCCGAGATGAACTGGAGCTGGAACGGAAGGATGCAGGAGCTTGGTGGGCGAGACTCTTAGCTGATAAAATACTACTTAATGGCTTGGAAAAAAGGTGCATTACAGCTTCCTGTACATGGCAGATTTGGTTAGAGCGAAATGCTCGGGTCTTTGATCCGTCAATAAGAAAGAAAGGCACTAATGAACTTATAGCTATTGCGGGCGTGGGGACAAGAAAGAGATGGCAGTTTAATTATCTCAGCAAAAAATGTTCTTGTAAAGTGGTGTAAACCGGAAAATGGGTTAAAATTAAATGTAGATGGGGCGTTTGATATGGAAAATTCGAGAGCGGGAATAGGAGGACTAGTTTTCAATAAAAAAGGAGAATATGCGAAAGGTTTTGCTTGGACTTGTAACGCTAATACACCATTTGAAGCAGAAACTCCCTACTTTTTGGATTGAAATTGGCGATGCAACGGGGTGTTAGCTCCTTGGTTATTGAAGTAGACTCGAGTGAGTTGCACACGCTAGTGAAAGGCGGTGTGAACTCAAGAGGACCTTAGAGTGATGTGGTTAAAGCTTGTCAAGATATTCTAGCGGCGAATGAATACTTTTAACTCTTATGGTCTTATCGCGAAGCTAATACATGCGCGTATTGGTTAACAAAACACGGTACACCCAATTCAGAGAACCCTAGATTGCTCAAGGATCCATCTTATGGTCTTTGGCGGTTGCTCAATCGTGATAGAGTTGATTGGGAAGTGCCTCGTGCACAAGTAAATAGTCAATAAGATAGTTGTTGGAAGCTTGCTTCTGGTCTTTTAGACCTCCTATGTAAAAAAAAATAGTCTCAATGGCTTTACTCACCAAATTAAAAAAAATATTGTTAGATAGTATATATATATTTTTTGAGTTAGATTCACCAAAAAAAGTCTCCTAAAGTCATTGAGTTTAGAAAGAAGGTACATTTATGTATAATTACGTGTAATCACCATGTCAAAATCTTTTTATATAGGTTTTTTGCGTTCAAGAGTTCTTGAATTTACTGTTTCTGATTTTTAAAATAGACTTTATACATGTCTATTGATGGGGTAAATAAGCCAGTTGAGAGACCTAACGTGAGTATATCTTTCTTTTTATGCAGGCTATTTATATATGATTAGTTTAAGTTTGAGTTGTCCAAGTAAATTGCATCATTGGTCCTTGTGTTTGTAATGAGTTCACATAAAATTAAATTTTTTTCCCATGATATGTTATTCATATACAGAACCGTTTTTCAACTTCTTTATACAAGGATTTTTTCCTTTCTCATTTGCAACATAGATGCTATGATGTAGATCTCCCCGCCTAGGCGCGTCTAGGCGCCGCCTAGGCGTCAACTCCCCCCTCAGGCGCTTACGCCTAGTTAAAACTCTAGGCGTTTTTGCCTAGCGCCTTAGTCGCCGTGGAATAGGCGCCTAACCCGTCTAGGCACCGATTAATGACAAAAAAGGGCCGCCTATGCGCCGATTAATGGCAAAACATACCCATATAGGCCATCTTGTTATTTTTCTTATTCTCGAGAATTTTTTAATTGATATTATAACTTAATTTTTAGTAGTTTTTATATATACTATAGTGCTTTTAGATGAATTTTATGACTTAAATAGTTGAAATTTCTATAATTACTACATATATTACTAAATATACAAAATTACACAGCGGGATTCAAAACCGTATAATTCCGCCTAGGCCCCGTGTAATCCTGTCTAGGCGCTAGGCCCGGGTCGAGCGCCTAGGCCTCAAAACCGAGATCTACAACATAGCATAGATGTTGAATGTTTAGAACATGACAACTATAGTGAGCTCTTAATTAAAACAAGACTGGTATATATATAAATTTGTGGAAATTAATCAATGGATCTTAAAGATTACAACAAAATGAGGTGTTTTGATCCAGTTATACCATGTATGTCAAATAATTCTAAGGACGTGTAAAGCATTTTGTTGCATGTCATAGGGGACTATATTGCAAGTATCTCGAAAAACTAATATCTAAAGTAGAAAAATGAATCTACTCTAGTATGTATATGACTAATTTTGATTAGTTTTTAACACCGTGTGACGGTTATATGTAAACCTTCTAGATTGGTTGAAAATGATGGTAAAAAGTAAAACTGAAGATGAAGATAATGACGTGGATCTGTACTGAGGGTTTTTTTAAGATGAACTAAAAGGTGCGTTGAAGATCCAGACCGCTTAAATTATTTCTCTTCCTTACTGTTAATGTTCTCTAATTTTTCTTTTTTACTTGAAAATAGGATGACACTCTATAATTGAATTGCTGGAAACATGGACATTGCATTCCAAACTCTCAAGAAGATGTAATTATTTATAATTTACATTTTACTGTTTGACTTGATTTATTTACTTACCATATCATTCTAGTTTTAGATTTATTATGAATGTATGTTTTAGGAAATTGATAAAGACTCGAAAACATCCATCGACAGATGTGCGCAAATTGATGAAGCAACGAGTCGTCTTTCCATGAAAGAAAATTTAAACTTGGATAGTTTCTTAATTTGAATTGTTATATATTGTAGATATATTTGACAAAGAAATGCATTTGTTATATATTGAGTTCAAGAATTTGTTAACTTTTGACAGAAAATCGAAAGAGATAGATCGTTAATAGCATTTTTTAAACTCAATCAATTGGTAATAATTATTCTTAATTTGTCATTTTTTGAAGAGTTTAATACCTTATGAAAAAAGATCAAGTATAAATATCTTAGCAGCCACTTCAAATATTGTGGAGAAAAACAAAGCTTATAAGCGCAAAAAGGATTTTTGCAAAATCCTGACTGAATCATAGCTCTCAACTATAACGCCTCCATATGCAAATCTAAATGGCAAAAATCTTCCTCCATTCCAGCTGGTATATCTCTATACAAACTCGATCGATCTTGGTAGTTATAGCTTAGACATGAATTTCATGATCATGTAATGTTTTAGGTGAACATGAGTATATGTGATTGTTGAAAGGAAGAGGATATTGATTGGTGTTAGTTTTTGTTTGAAGTTGAGGTAGCAAGATCAACGAGCAACTATAAGACAATTATGCAATTAGTAAAGTTAATTTTTGTAGGAAAAGTTGGTTGGTATTTGCAGATCATTACCATTATTTCTGAAGCGGCTAGGAGAAACTTAAAGACAAAATATATGCATTTTGCTCCCTGGCACAAAGCTGTGTACATAAAATTGAAATGGCAAAGCTCCTTCACCATCTCAAAATACCAGAGTTATTGAAGAAGATGAAGGAGAACTGAAATTGATTTTTGGGGAGAAAGAGAAAGAGAGAGTGACGTTTATTAAAAGATAATAACAACTTTGATGTTCCGAAACAAGTTTTTGGAGAGGAAGAAAAGCTTGATTTTTCAGTGAATATAGCATGGCAACCACTGGATGTGTCGAGTTGCGTGAAAAAAAAAAATCTCATCACTAGATTAGCTTCCCTTTTCATGGAGAAATCCTTTTTTCTAGGTCGAAATTACTCCAAACTTAAAATTAATTTTTGAATCTTTATTTTTATTTTTACTCTACTTTTCTAACTTTTTTTGGTCAGTTTCTTAATCATTTAAAAAGAACGAGAAAGATATTATATGTACTCAACCGCAATCAGATGATTAGATCTACTATCATCTATTGCTCTCACTTCTTTCCTTTATTTTTGAATATTGGGTTTTTGTATATGTAGAGACATTATTAACTTAATGTTCACTCACATCCATTATTATTTTCTCTACCTTTTTATGATAAGATACCTACCATTATTGGTTGATTCATAACCAGTTATTAAATATTTTTCTTTAACTTTATGAAAGATATCTATATTACATACGAAGATATAACAAACTAACCATAAAACACTAAAGAAGCTCCAAAACCTTTCAAAAACTCCTCAAATCTTTCAAAAAAGTTCATGAAACTATCAACCCCTTTCTCCTAAACCTCTCAAAATTGCAATCATTCATATCAAAAATCATTAAGCATATTATTAGAATGAAAATGATATTACTGGAATGAGTAGACCCCTTTTCCTATATCTAAATTTTACTTGAATATTTTTTCAAATCACAAAGTAATGTCTCTTGAATCAATTATGTATCTAAAACTTGAAAAGTTACAAAATACCACCTATTTAACCCATCTTGGTATGCTTTGAAGTTTAAACATATAATTCCAAAGAATTTCACTTATCTATTTATGTTCAAAGTACACATGCAAGATATCCTTCCACTCTTCACCTCTTTATATCCACATTGAGAGAACAAAACACTTTTATTGAAATTGTAGGAGCTCTATGAATAATAAAAGAATAAACACATTTTCATAATTTATGTAAGATTTACCTATCTGATCTCAATCATGCTACTCTTCTTAGCCTTAAGAAGATTAATAATAGTATATGCTAATATATATTAATAACCCCTCTTTACATACATCAACTTGCCTAATACTAATTTTTCGATTGAGGTTAAAAGGTCAGAAGATTCGGTAAAGTTCAAGTTATCAACTTGGTTCACCTTGCTTCTCGGATTCTCTACATAAAAAGTGACTGAGATCGTCTACACCCTTTGAAGTCACTCACTTCAATCCATTCTTTATTTTTTGAGAACAGGGTATCTGGGTCCGATTTCCATCAAAGGAGCATAATTGTTTCTTAAGTGTCTTCACACATGTATATTTGCAATTTCATGGAATAACATGGGGACCAATAGTGGTATTTATAATATGTTTATTAGTGTCATGGTTTAGTATGATAGTTTGGTTTAAAGAAGTTGTGTTTATGTAATATTGTGCAAGAAAAAGCGAAGGAGAAAAGTAGAATCATAACAACGAGAGAAAATATATTGCGACAATAAAAACAAGAATATTATGTTGGATAAATTTTTAATGGCTATATATCCTTATTCCGAGATGAAATAATAGACTCTCATAATATGTAAATTTACTCATCATCGTACTTCTTTTTCATGAAATTTTTTTATTATGCATTAGAATTTATATTAGTAATAAGCATGTCTATTATCTTATCTTTCACTAGAGTACTGAGTCAAATTGTAGGTGTTTTCTTAAACTACCTTGAATCACGTGCAGTAAAGTAGTTTTTGAAATGAAAAAAAATAAACCAATAATGTATATTTTTTAACACTTCGGTCATGTTCTTAATCATATATCAGTAAATTTTGTATCCAATCAAATTAAAAATATCTCTCGGAACGGTTTTGAATCAGATTAAATTTTTTCATATACGGTAATCAGAAACTATAATTTATATTTCTGATCAGATTAGTTTATTCTCTAATCGTAATGGATATATTATTAAACTAAGACAAAATAATATATGCGAGGGAAACTAGCTGCGTGGAAGACTAATACACTTTCGTTAGCAGGTCGTGTGACGTTGGCTCAATCTGTGTTAAGTGAGATTCCGGTGTATCAAATGCAGGTAATGAGACTTCCTAAGTATGTATGCGGGGAAATTGACAAAGTAGTGAGAGACTTCATATGGGGATTGACATCCTCTGAGAGGAAATTACATTGGGTTGTGCGGAAACAGATTTGTAAACCAAAGGAGTCTTGGGGATTAGGATTAAGGAGTGCGACTAATTACAACCTAGCTCAACTTGCGAAACTTGGGTGGAAACTTATACAACGAGGGAACACTGTAGCATGGGTAGAAATTATGAGAAATAAATATTTCAAGGAAGGAATATTAAATCGCCAACAAAAAGGAAATGATTCCAATATTTGCAAAGCCAATTTAAATGGAATTAATGTTCTTCGTGGTGGTTTGGTTGAAATTGAAGGAGCATCAGATACGAAATTTGTATGGCGCCACGATCCTTTTGGTGTCTTTACGGTAAAATCTGCTTTTGATAGCTTAGATAATAGTGTGGTGGATTCATCGTTTAGTTGGGATATGATTTGGAAGCTAAAATGCTCCCAGAAACTGTGTTTTTCTTGTGAAGAGTAGCTTTAAATGGTGTGGCTACAATGGACAATCTCTATAGAAGAAATGTAGTTGAGTCGAGAAAATGTGAGCTTTTTGGTGCAAATATCGAAGACTTGCGCCATGTTCTCCTGAATTCTAAGATTGTAGTGATGGTTTGGCAGCTGTTTGGTCTGGATATGGATGTGGAACGGCCTGGAACTGTGGATCAGAGAATAAAAAATGGGCTTGGGCTACTGTCGCCGGAGGAACTGTATTTTGCTGCTGACCGTTCGCTGCTGTCAAGACTGAATGACTCGTGGAGAGCTGCTGGGAATTTGGATGATGGACGAGCTGATGGGGAGCGGCAGGTTATTACAGAAATTGATGGATTGACAGGTATAGGTACTGGGGAAATTCGCTTGTTTACTACAGCTGCGGTTAGGAGGTGGCTCGATGGGCACCTCCGATCTAAGGCTAAAGTGGCAGGACTTGAATGGCCATTTGTATTTGTGGCTTCCATCTGGGTAATTTGGATCAAAAGAAATCAAATGATCTTTGAGGAAACAGATACAGTACCTCGTAGTGAAGGAATTAAAAAACAAATTCTCGCACTAGCTAGAAACTTCATACTGGCTTGGGGGAAAGAGTTTGATGGTGACTTAACTAAATTAGCATCGACTACAATGGTAAAATGGGTTAAGCCCGTAGAGCGACTAAAACTTAATATAGATAGTTGCTTTGATATGGCAAAAGGAACCTCGGGTATTGGGGGTATCGTGAGAGACTCTAATGGAACTTGCATTGCCGGTTTTATGGGGTCGTGTTTGTTTGAATCTTCGCTTATGTCGGAAATATATGCGCTTCATTATGGACTAAGATGGATCATTAGCAAAGGTTATAAAGAGATAGGTATTGAAACGGATTCGGAGGAGCTCCACGCACTAGTGAAGGGCAGTGGGAGTTCAGTTTTCCGTTTTGATAAGGACTCGAGAAAGTTCCACGCGCTAGTGAAGGGCAGTGGAAACTCACGTAGTCAATACATTGCACGGGAATGCTCTGATATGTTGCGGAATCATTCTACGTTTAAAATTAATCATATATTTCGTGAAACAAATTTTTGTGCAGATTAATTAACCAAGGAGGGAGCGAACATGCATGAACACAAGACCTGTGGAATTAGAGGACCCTCTTGAATATCTTTGAGATTTATCACGAGAGATCGGAGTAAACATATATGCAACGACTAGAGTTGTACTTAAATTCCAATAAAGAACTAGATTGTTTCCATTATAATCTTTTTCTAAACGGCTTTTAAAGCCTCTCATGTATGTAAAGAAAAAACAAAAAAAAAACTACTATTTATGTATAATGTGTATAATAAAAAAATTACACTATGGAACCATATATATATATATATATATATATATATATATACTAGGTATTGCCCGTGCCCGAAGGCACTACCCAATTAAATAAGAATAGGCAAAATTCAAAAGTTTGAAAAGATATAACACAATAAGAGAAATAAAATTGTCTTATAGCAAAATAATATAAACACGAAGTGTAATTTTTGTATAATACGGAGACTTAAAGTGCAACTAACTAAAAAAAACAGGTTTCAAAGAGATATCTTTGCATTGATTTTTAAAAAAGTATTGACATAAACAAAAGTGACTTTTAAATCCATTAATCGATTCTCTTATCTATATTATATATATACATACAAAATTATTATACAACAACATTCTTATAACCACTATCTATTCTAACTCTTCCTCCATGACAACCTTTAATCGTATACTTTTAACTTCACAATATAGAATGATGATTACTCTTAGATTTATCTCTTACATATCACTCCTCTTGAATTTCTTCAAGCTCCTCATCCTCCACTCTTCTGCCCAATTATTCCTTCCAATTCCTTACCAGCTTCTTCAAACACACTATTTCCTTTGACCAAACAATTTTACTCGACTCATATACAATCGATTGAACTCTCAAAGCATACAGATTTAAGTAACATTGAATCCTCAGATCATAATTTTACATACAATACAATTATTTACATATATAACTTACTAATAGAATTATAAGTCTTGTCCAAGTATGATTCAACCTAAGATATGGTCACGAACATGAGTATTTTCGCGTTACCACCTAGAGAATCACTCATTAACATGGTGAGTATATGATTTATGTAGAGGTTATGTTGGCCATCAGTTGATAATTTGCTAATTACATCTCAAAGAGTCGAGAGTGAATTTTTATACAGTGTTTCTATCAATTGATTCCTGACTGAAACTGTTTTTTTATTCTTTCGGATCCAGCTAGATCAACAAAATTTGGCTGCAACACCGTGAGATAATGGATTCAAGTGTTAAGGGACTAAACTGAAAAAATTTGCGAAGATAAAGGATCAAATTGGTTATTTACCTTTTCTCTTACGACACCTTCTGCTTGAAAGTTAATACTTTTGATCACTACATATAGTATTAAATTAGCTCTTGAACTTTGCTCATTCATTCCAGCTGTATGAATTTGATCAGGTCCTCTTTGAATAATGCCTTTAAGATCTTCATATGTTGAAATGGATAGGACTGTTATATTTTTCAACCGAAACCATACCTTATACATAACAAATAGATCCAATTTTTACAACTTAAACATGACATACTTTTTAAGATACAATATATTAAATATTTCAATTATATTATTTTGGAATCTTTTCTGATCTGATCAATATATAGTGAACGATTTCCAAAACTGGTTTGACCGTATGCAACTATGCACACATTAAAACTATCAATATTTGATTGGACTAAATACTGCATCAATAAAAAAAGCATTTCACTAATGGTTATCAAGTTCTTCCATTGTGGTTACCATAAAACAATGGTCACTATTGTGTGCTCAAACTTGTACTGACCCATTTTCCACATGACCCATCATCTCCATTTAGCTCTTTTTAATCACTAATATAATTTACTTTAAAAATACCTTGCACTATAACTGCAACTCATAAACTAAATCGATATAAAAGGGGTTTAATTGCACCATTAAGCTTTTTGTTATGAAAAATAGGCAAACATACCAGTTTAAAAAAAAGTACCAATATGCTCTTGTCTCTCTTTATTTTAGTATAAATAATATAGCAAGTCAAAACAAAGGTAGACTACAATAATATTAACTAAACTGACCTGACCTCATACTTATTTGCAGAAGTTGCTGTACCACGAACTGACCTTAGTTGTTAACTAAGTATTCAATAAATTTATAAGAAAAGTAAACTAAGAAAAATTTAAGCTTAAAGGCTTTAATTTATACCTTATAGTAACATATTGTGGATGCTGTGTCATACTTACCCCACTATACTTGGGTACACCCATGTATCCCACTACCATATCCTTCACTCACACAAAAAAGTTAAATTATTAATGCAAATTTTGTTATTTAAATATGATTAAATATGAAAATTGTAGGTACTAAAAGAGTAGAGAAAACTCACCGCTAAAGCATTTGTGTAGTCAAAACAGCTGTGACACCCAAAAAAAAGTTAACATATTAATAAATGTTAATCTCAAAATTTATTCACATGTAAATAAATTAGAAAAATGGCATCTAATTCTATAATAGAGAAATGCTAATTATCCCACCTGTAGCAAGATGGTGCGATCACATCAACTAATTCCTTAGCTGGTAAAGAGAAATAAGGAACCTGTTTTAGTGAAAGTAAACACATATGATTGGATAAATAAGAACCCTAGTAAAAGTTAAGAAAACAATAAAAAAAAGAACCATTCTTACCTCTTCAATGTGTCCATCTAAATGTTTCAAATGAACCTCTTCAATGTGTCCTCTACTAAAGCTTCAGATGTTCATGTATCTACAGGGGTACATAAGAGATTCATATCTCGGAGGATCAAGCAATATCGAACCGAGTTGCAGCAACACACCAGTCCCAGGGTTGGTTATACCTGAAACGCAACAGCTATTAAAGTCAAAAAAATGCTACTCAAGTTACAAAAATTCAGAATTTGCATAATGAGTCCCTGCAAGAATAACTTACAATTCTCTTTGATACTCTACCCTCCCTGCAAGAATAATTGACAATTCTCCTTGATACTCTACCTGTTATGAACAAAAGTAATGCATACCTGTTATGAACAAAAGATGAAAAATTAGAAATTATATTTCAAAATGTCTAATTATATTCATTCAGTTAAAAGAAAATATAGTATAGTTGCGTAATACCACATTATTGGGCATAAAAACCCAACCAAAAAACTACAAAAATAAAATAAAATTAAAAACGTAAATAAAGGGTAAAAAAAAGAGAAAATACTCACGAAAACCATCCAATTCCACAACCAAAGCAAGGAAGAGGCTTATCATATATTCCTTCTGATCACTCAAAGCATATTTTCCCTTTTCATGATCTGCTTGTCCTATAATCAATAATTAAATTAAGCAATAAATTAAACCCAAGAGAGTTGTGATAAATTACCAATGTTTTTGGTGTTTTTTGGGCCCTGAAGATAAGAGAAAGCTACAAACTAAGAAGATTGTGTGCTGAGCCTGGTTAATTTGTTGAGTTTCATCGGTATACAAAAAAAGGGCTTTTGAAAGATTAAATTCCTGGGGTTTGGTGAAAGACCCAGTACTGTTATTGGTGAAGAAAGTAAGCTTAACAAAGAAAATGGAAGAAAGACGCACATATATGCATATACAGACCAATTAAGACAATTGGCAATGAGATTCGTTTAAGCTCGAATATAGATTAGTAAATATAACTGAAAATTAATAGATAAATAAATTATATGCATAGGTGTAGATCGCAATCAAGAAATATCGGGGTAAAAATTTAGAAATTAAGATTTGCAATTACAGAGATGATATGTATGTATATAAATTCAAACCTGGGAAAGGAAAAATTATTACGAAGGTTGAAGAAGAAGGAGCAGCTCACATGTCCATTAACCAATCTAAAACTGCACTTGAAATAAAATTGCAACAACACAAAAGTAAAACCCCAAAAGAAAAATCAATCGGAGAGAGGGAGGAAAGATTTTACCTTAATTTAGAATCGTGAGTGGAGAGGTGAAAAAAATGAGATTAGGTTACAAATTAAGAGAACGGCTTGGTGGAAATGTGAGTGTGTTTTAATTTGGGTTCTCCGATTGTTGATGGCGTAGCCAAGCCGGGTGGTTGATGGTCGAAAATTCCCCTCGATGATGGTGGAGAATGGTCCTCGAGCGGCGGCGTGTTTTCCTTTACAGCAGATCAGTTTGCTGGAGAATGCTCCTCGACCAGCGGCTTGGTGGAGAATGGTCCTCGAGCGGCGGCGTGTTTTCTTTTGCAGCAGAGCGGTGATGGAGAGCGAAGGAGAGAGGGTTTCGAGAGGAGAGTGAATGAGGTTGTTCTGATGGGTAGCGGCGATGAGAACGGTGATGGGTAGTGACGGTCTTGTGAAGGAGAGCGGCTCTCGAGAGTTATACGTGTTTTGTATAAAAAAAAAAATTATTAAGTGGGGCCAGAATCGATCCTGGCCACCACTTATGTTTTGCCAGAATCGATCCTGGCCACCACTTATGTTTTCATAGAATCGATCTTGGCCACCACTTAAGTGGGTAAATCAGGACCGTAGGAAAAACTTCGAAATATAATATAGATATATATATATATATTTTGGAATTCTTTACGTTTTTTTTTTTTTTGGTTACATGGGTTCCGGGACCATGGACCTCCCCTTTAAGTGCTGAAGAAATAGCAAGGCTCTGGCCAGTTGAGCTAACCCAACTGGTTAATTCTTTAAATTTTTTGAAAGACTACTATACCTAATTATATTTAAAGTTATACAACATATCACTATATTTTTTTTTTTATTTTTTTTTTTTGGGTTACATGGGTTCCGAGCTAGCTTGCGCGTACCCCGACTAATCCCACGGAGATATACATGCCTCCCCACATATATTCTCATGGTAAATTAGAACTAGGTTGCCCATGTTCAGCCATGTTCAGGGAGGGGTTCGAGCCTTGTACCTCTTACTTTACACCCGTTAGGGAGGGGATTCGAACCATGGACCTCCCCTTTAAATGCTGAAGAAATAGCAAGGCTCTGGCCAGTTGAGCTAACCCAACTGGTTAACATATCACTATATTATATAAAATAACATATATTTTATTTATGGAAAAATAATAAATAAATTTACTGCAATAAATATTAAAACCGTCAAAATTAACAAACATTGTGGAGTACTATTCGACCAAAAAAAACTCTACTAAGAGTACAAAAGAGATAATTCTTGATATTGAGAAATACATATTGGCGGCAAAGAGGATCCATGGAATACACAAGAGAATTGGACCATGATGAGCGTTAGATGGGGGAAAATGCATAAATCATGATAAATCAATTAATCACATACTACATAATAGATGGAGCAGAAAAAGGGAAAGAATATGGAAGATCTACAGAAACGTTGAATTAATAAATTATGGCGCCATTATTCAATAATTTTCTCTAGTACTGATACTATATATACGATATTCTCTCGTATTCTTGGAAAACCTTCATACACCTCTTCTCTCTCTATTTTCACACTCTTTCAATGGCCAAGAACCTTGAAAATGAACTTGAGTTCGAATCTGAAGAATCCATAGAAGAAGTAGAAGAGTCTAGTGAAGACACAAAAACTCTTCTTCCCACAACAACTGTTCCAGAGATTTTCATCTCCAACAAGTTACCTACACCATCTTCTACTTCTTCTGATTCAGAATCGGAAAGTGAAGATGAAACTACAAATGTGAAAAAGAAAAAAACTGATGTATCTTCGGAAGAAAGTGAAAGTGAAAGTGAACATATCAAGAAGAAGCAAAGAACTGAATTGGAAAATGAAGGTGTGAAAATTCAAATAGCTAGTGTCCCCGTCTCCAATAACAAGGTACCTATCTCAATTCCTCAGTGTGAAAGTGCAAATATTAAGAAGCAAAAATTTGGTGTGCCTATTTTCAACAAATTAATTAGTCCATCTGAAAATAATTCTGAAAGTGAGGGTGAATGTGAAACTAAACATGTGAAGAAGAATGCACTTTTTAAGAGGTTTTGGACAGAAGAAGAGGAGATATTGATTCTCAAAAGCATACCAGATTACTCTCCCCAAGGAAAAATTGATTTTCCATCTTTTCTTAAATTTATTAATGAATCGTTGCATAAAAATGTGGGCAAAAGGCAGTTAACAGATAAAGTTAGTAAGCTGAAAAAGAAGTTTGGTAGTAATAAAAAAAATGGAAAACCAAAAACTTTAACAAAGCGACATGATCAAACTTGTTATGAGTTGTACAAGATGATATGTGGGAAAACGAATCATACCAAAGCTAGTGTTGATAATGGTGTACACGTGTCTAATGATAGTTTGGGTTATATGAATGAGAATTTAAATGAGTGGAATATGAATGATGGGTTGAAGATAGTGAATGTTGAGAAGAGAAAAGAGTTAGAGAATAAGTGGAAGAAGATCAAAGAGGAAGAAGTTGAGGTGTACTTGAAGAAGATTAAGTTGCTTCGCGAACAAGGGAATTTGGTTTTGGCTTCTATGAGGAAGACTTAGATCATAATTGGATAAGTTTATGTTTATTTTTAGTTAAGCTTTTTGCAATGCATTAATGTTCTTTTTTTCTTTTTTGGGACGGACAATGCTCTAATGTAGTAGTTTTTGGTTTATTTTTATTTGGTGTACTGAAATTCGTATTCAATAAGATTTGATTCCACGACCTCTTGGTATCTGCGGAATAGTCTAACTACTAGACCAACTATCTATCTTTATTATTGTGTTTTGACTTTTAATGAACCTTATTGATATTTTTTCTAATACATTGGAATTTTGATGAATTCGTATTACTTATTAGGAATTTTAAATTGGCCCCTGAGCTATTATGGATCAAGATTATAACCTCAATACTACTCTGAAATATTAAATAGGTCCCTGAGAAAGTATTATCTAATTTCCTTGCTAATCCAGAGTATACAAGTTCGTCCCTGAGCTTTTTGAGAACCATCTAAATAGCCACTATACTATTGTGTCATTCCGATTGGATCCATGAGCATCTTGGAATCGAGATTCCAAAAGTTACTATTCCAGGTCCCATTGCAATTGCGAGAGAAGAATTTGCACCGCGGGTCCCTGGTTTTTTAACATCCCGAGTCTTTATATCTGGTGCATGAAAAATTAGCAGCACTAGATATAATAGCTTTATTGTCAAAAAAGAAAAGAAAAAGATATAATAGCTTTTGACCAGCACTAGATATAATAGCTTTTGACCTACACTACTGGACTACTGGTGTTTTTGGAATAACAAGTAGCAGCACATTTATAACCCACTATTTGCACGACTAGTCCCTGAATGATTAGCCTTAATATATTCTGTTTCGAACAAAAAAAAGTAGCATTTTTCCCTTTTTTTCAAGTGTCATTTTTGGCTTGTTTATTATTCAGGATCGATTTCTTTTGTTCTTTTATAGCCTCATGGTATATAGCCTTTGTTGCTCAAATATGCTAACATTCATTACAATGACTAAACAGACAAAATACTCTTCACATATTACAAATCTATTCAGAGTTATTTTCAGCCAAATATTCAGCATATGTAAGATGAGCGTAATTGAACTCCTCCTCATCTTTCAGTACATACATTTGACAAGACAAAATTTCTCATCTAAAAGCCTTTAAAATCTATCCAACTATCAAATTAAACACATATCAAAACCGAAAAAAACCGAACTAAACATATAGCGAACGAAAAACCGAACCGACAAAAACCATTTGGTTCGGTACCGGCACCTTAAAAACCCGAATTATTCGGTTTCGGTTTCGGTTACGGCAAAAAACCAAACCGTGCTCACCCTTATTAGTACTCTCCACAACGCTCTGATAAAAAATAGTGTTGTGTGACAATAAAGGATATACACAATGGGAGGATTTGTAAGAAATTTTTTGAAAGCCTCAATATCAGTCTGCATAATTCTCTGAGTTTTTTTTTTTTTGTTGCCTAGAGTTTTAATTTGGAGAAGTAAATAAAAATGGAAGAAGCTGGAAGAGGAGAAGATCCATACAAGGTTGAAGCAAAAGAAAAAAGAAACAAAAAGAAAATGAGTGGCTAGCATGAATACTTTATCAAATTTCTTATCTATCCCTATGTCAAGTACGAGTTTTTTTTTTTACGCCTAAGAAATTTTTACAGTAAAAATGATTAACCAATCTTTAATCGAAAAAATTGAGTAAAACCAATCCCTAATCGAAAAAATTGAGTAAAACCAATTCTTAATCGAAAAAATTGAGTGAGTACCAATATTTTGAATAGTTCTTTTTGCATTTTGTAACTATTTTTTGAAAAGTATTAATAGCAAAATTGTGCCACTCGCATATATAAATATATCCTGAATTTCTAAGATCTCAATTCTTGGTTATTTACGAATATTATTTTCGAAAATCTTATTTGTACATTAATTACATCAACTATGTATGTATTTAACCGATTCTGGTTTACCATTAACTTTTTATCTATGTAAAATTCAATATAGCTCTCTAATTTTTGTTAGGTTTTAACTTTCAAACTAATTTTCTTTATTTGTTTGATCAAATCATTCTTGCCGAATCTTCAATGTTAGGTCACTCAAATCTTTTTTATTTTCACTTGAATCTTTAATCCTATTCTAAAGTTAGAGCTACTGGTTGTTTGTGATTACAAGAAAAGAATCGTAATTAACACCTAATGAATAGATATTACAATTAGTACAACAAGCTTAAATAAGTGGATATGAAATGAAGAATATAGCTTGTGAAATCTTTCTTCGGGTGTTTGATTATAAGATGATTAATTGGAGTCTTAAGAGGTAAATTAGATGATGCATAATAACCTTATATATATGCAACCTTGATCTAATGGATATAAATGACGCCTCGGTTAATTGACCATCTTCGGTGTAACTGAAGTAGCCAGGTAGCATATCAAGACGAATTATGTCTTCTTCTGACCCGAAATAGTAAGTAGCGAGTAATTTTGCTAATTCTGACTTTCCAACACCTCTGGGATCGGAGAAGATGAAGCTAAAGATGCATCGATTTGGGTTCTTGAGTTCGACTACTGCACGACGAATCGCACTGCTTATTGCTTTAATAGCTTCATCTTGACCGATTACACGAGTGTGGAGTGTTTCCTCCATTTCTAATAGACGATCATATACTTTACTAACCGGTATGCCTGTCCATGATGCGACTATATGCTGAATATCTGATTCACTCACGATCCATTTCTTTTTGTTCTTCTCTAACAGAGTTACTGTCTTAGCCCACAGATCCATTTCTCTATCGCGCAACTCAATAGCCTGTACAATTAAACATTAGCTCAAACCTAGGAGATAAGTAAATTCATATAGTTAAACACTTTAAGAAAACTACCTTCTCAAAGTTTTGTCCATGAACAGCTTCATTCTTCTCTTTAGTTAGTTGCCCGAGCTCTCTTAATCCATTTAAAATTTGAATCACAAGCTCGATTAAATATTTTCTTCCTAATTCAGGATCCAATTTCCCCTAATTTTGTAGGAAAACAAGAATTACTAAGCCACTAAGTAGCTACCAAATTAAACATTACAAATATTATGCAAGTACCTCCGTTAAATTAGTACCATAAGATTTCACAACCATTCGGATAACCTGTTAGATCAATTGTTAGACTCAATCTAAGTGATGAAAATGTAACAAATAACGATATTTATTTCTTGCCTGTGTACGTATGTTAGTTATGTCAGAACCTAAACCCTCCAGAGCAAGAGCTACCACACCTTCCTCTTCACGAAGCAGTCCGAGCAACAAATGCTCTGAACCAATCAAGCTATGCCCTAAATTTTTTTTAAAAAAAAACAACATGATTCTCAACATGCAACAAAAACTAAACAAGATTTAATCTTAGCAATCTTTATAAAACTTACCAAGTTGTCGAGCTTCCTCTAAAGAGAGTTCTAAGACACGTTTTGCATGAGGTGTAAATTTGAATTCTACACCTACAATTCCGGAACCTATTCCGATTAATTTCTCAACTTCAACACGAGCATCTTTCAAACTTATACCCACGGACATCATAACCTTAGCAGATATACCAGTACCTTCACCTATAAGACCTAGCAAGATTTGCTCCGTTCCAACTTGGTTATGACCAAGCCGTCTTGATTCCTCCTGTGCAAGCATTATCACTTTTATTGCTTCATCTTTGAAACGCTCAAACATGGCTTTAGGCACAATCCGGCTATATTTCTTTTGCTTAACCGAGGTCAAAACAGTCAACTTTGACTGAAGAGTTTGATCAGATTTAACGAAATCTAAGGCATGAGATGGTCGCAATCCAGAAAAGTCGTTTATTCTGATACAAGGTGATTGCCTAGTACATCGCATTTGAACTTGAACGGCTCCATTTGACTTTCTAGACCTCTTTGATTGCCCATTTGTTTGGGAAGCAGACGAAGAAGAAAACGTAATTGGCTGACAAATCGCTCCAGACATGACTACCTCCAAGTGATATGTATTATATGTCAAAATAGGTTCAATGATTCTTCTGCGTTTTCTCCCCTTATATATTAAACTATTACAATCTATTTAATACTTAAAATATAAATTTTTATAAATTACCTTTTGAAAAGCAGCAAAATTGAATAGTCTATGATCTTGGAGCTGTCAATATTTTACTAAAAAGAGGACCTCTAATTCCAAAATGAACCTTATGATTTTTAATGAGTGTATACTTTGTAAATGGCAGAATGAAGAAGAAAAAAGAATAAAAGAAAAACGTTCATGTGAATATAATTAAGTTATTTCTTCTAATCAAACTCTATCTCTAATCAAACTATATATTGTATATAGAATAATCGGTGGATATGAAGTTTTATCAGATATACACGAATCTAATTCTTAACTTACACAATTATTAATTTTAAATTTCAAAATTAATAACCTTTTATAATTTACTTTTGCAGACTAACAAATTAAAAAAATAATTATACATAATTATTTATTTATTTTTCTTACATTTTCCTTTAGGGCTAAGCAAAACAAAATCGAAAAACCGATCCGATTTCAAAAACCGGAAAAATCATAAACCTACAAAATCGTTCAATTCGGTATAAGTTTTTTAAAAAACCGAAAACGTTTGGTTCTGTACGTTTTTTCTATACTAAACCGAATCGAAAACCGAACTAAAAGAAATACAAAAACTAAATTATGTCTCTAATTATTTTAGATTTTGAATAATCTCCTATTTATTTTTATTTAAGGTTCTTGTATTTTGTTTATATTTTTGTATAGTTATGATAAGGGGATAGAAAATAATGTAAATTTTGAAGAATAAAATACTCATATATGGCATGCACCGCTTCTTAACAATGTCATAATGTGCAATAAATCGTTACATAAATCATTAGTCGATATATTTTAGAAGATACTTCGTTTATTAAATTTTATTGAAGGTAAAGCATATAAACATTAAATTATGTAAATATTTTTCCGTAATTATTTGTTTATAATCGCTACATAATATTTCAGTTCCAAAAATATATTTTTTCTTACATTGTTTAATAATATGAAAATCAAAATACTTCATATATGGATATGTTAGAAAATAAAACGTCTCAAGCAAACTCTCTTGATATCTATCAAACTATCGAATCAAGTACATACCAAAACCAAAAAATATAACGAACCGAACATATACCGAACGCGAATTTGCACCGAAAAATCAAATACTTCATATATGGATATGAGGGTCCCATTTGCTGTCGCGAGAGAAAAATTTAGCCCGCAACACCCTAATTTTTTAACAACCCAAGTAGCAATATTTGAGTTTTTTTATTTCTTGAATAAGTAGCAGCACTAAAATATAATAGCTTTTGACCTACACTATTGGTGTTCTTCGAATAACAAGTAGAAGCACCCTTATAACCGCTATTTGCACGGTTAGTATGTGGATGATTAGCATTAAATCCTGCAGCCCCACTAATTATATTAGAGTTGAAATTAATCCCAACAGCCTTTTTAATCAAATTTGTGGCGGCTACTAGTTTATGATTCGCCTAAAACCCCCCACCAAATCGTCCATTCTATCATCTACACAAGCACCTTTTATAGTATAATGTTCAGTTTCTCGAATATTTATAAGCTCCCCAAAACTATTCCTAATTAGTTTTAGATTGGTCCTCGAACTACTAGAAATAGAGTTTGAAGCCTTAAAGGTTAATAACTTCATTCCCATTCTTCATCAAAGATTGATAAGTCAGACCCTAGTTTTCCATAATTGGTTGGTCAACCTTGTTTTGTAATGTTTAATGTATCCTGTTTCGACAAAAAAAATAGCACTTTCCCTTTTATTCAAGTGTCTTTTTTGGGTTGTTTATTATTCAGGATCGGTCCTGGCTCGTTTTCTTGTCCTCTTTTATATGCTCATGGTATATAGCCTTCGTTGCTCAAATATGGTAACATTCAATAGATAAAGAGAGCAAAATGGTGGAAAAACAGAGTAACTAATTACAAAAATAAGGTGAAAGCAAAAAGAGTAACAGAATTCATATCACAATGTTTAAAAGATGAAATAATCTTCTCCTATCACAAATCTATTTAGCATATGTAAGATGGGCGTATGTGAACTCCTCTTCATCTTCGCTTTTAGTACATATATCTTGATATTCAGAATATATCATAAGAAAATATTCGATTGAGTTTTTAGGGAGTCTAAGATGTTTTATTTGTTTACAACAACTTTCACCTAACTTACCATCAAGTTCTAAATTACAACACCTACATATGTCAAGAGACTCGAGTTGTGTACAACCATTAAGAATGGATGTTAAGCCTTCATTTGTCATATTACTTGCAAACATTCTAAGGTCTCTCAATTTATGGTTACTTGAAATAGAAAATGCCAACTTGCTAGACTCTAATTCATGATGACATTTTGTATATCCACAGGGTGCATTTAGTGACAATGTTGTTAATAAAGGGCACCAATTAGCAATATTTATTATAGTTTGGATAGATGTATCGTATATGTTGTAGTAGTTAAGGTGCAACTCCTCTAACAAGGCTAATTTATTCGCTGCTTCACAACTTATAGCGTCAGTGAAATCACCGTATTCCCCCTTAATTTTAAGACATCTCACTTTAGGTGATCTGTCAAACAAACCACAAGTAAGACCTGTCATATTAATTGATAATCATATGTAACTAAATTGTTTACCTTTTGGAAATATAATCAAGCATCTGATATTCGCATTCCACTTCAATATCAATCAATTCACCTTGGCTGAGATTCACTGCGTGACCACACAATTTCCTTAGTTGGTTTCTACTGCGCATCTTATTTACTTTATCACTGACTATGTCTATAACTCACCACATATCTGGGTCCTTGCATATATTGTAGATGGCGCCAACTAGAAAATGGAATTTGTCTACCACTTACTTCTTAGTTGTCAAGTCTGCAAGGTAATTTGGGCGGGCTCGGCCCTACAAATGAAAATCAAGATAATATAGAGTTTGATCCGGGAGAGTGGTTTCTGGGAATCAGAAAAACTTACACAGATTGAGGTTGGGATGGACGTATAGTTACAAATTTTCTAAGTCTACAAATTTGAAACATCTGGAAAACAAAGATGAAAAGCTTCCACGAGAATAAAAGCATCGTTGCGGATGATATGATAGAAAATACTAATGAAGTTGTGGGGGAATTATTCTGTAACGAGTGGAGAAGGGGGACCGGTAGGACCCAACAAAGAAACCATGTGAGGGGAGAGGTTAGACAAGACGAGACTAATAGTTCACATATCATTTTCTTGTGTGACTCTTCTTGCAAAAAGGAGTATGAGCCTACCAGAATAGGGATAGTACAAATAAACAAAACAACATGGAAAAGAAAAGGGATTGAACTACACACAATGTTCGACCACGTTATTAAGGGTGAGGCAGAAGCAGTTCTGATAGCAACTAAATTCCGTGGAAAATTTGTTATCGAAAAAAACTATTTTCTCTGACAACCTTGAATTTATTCAAGTTCCTAGGTCACTGTCAGCAGCAAACTGAAAAATCCATCAGACTTTAAGGAAGATTGAAGAATTGGCTCGGTTGTTTGGCCCGATTTCATTCTAACACATCCCCAAACAACACGACGGGTGGGCAAATAGACTTGCAAAACCCGCTAGATAGAGAGCAACTTTTCAGTCTCAGGTGACCATTGTTGATCTTACAGATTTCCAAGAAAACAGGAATCAATTAATGATCTTCAGATAGTTTTATTGTTCCTAAACAGAAAAAGAATATTGTGAAAACAATAGAATAAAAAAGAATAATTGTATAAAAATAATAAAAATTAAAAGTTAATATTTTATTTGATTGGCGGATTGTGAAAGTTAGATTGACATGAAAAAAATAATATTAGATTAGAATTCTTGTGTTAAATAATTATTCTTTGAATTAAATTTACTTTATATATATTCTCAAAAGTTACATGATCAAATAATTTTGTATGATTGGATTAAATAAGATGTATCAATTCTATTTTGTCAAATGGTATATTTTTTAGGAATATATAACATTGTTTTTTGCTTTTAAATTAAAAAAAAAAAGTACATAATCTTTTATCAATGTTATACATTATTTTCATTTCTTTCTTCAAACAATTGCATAATTATTTTCTTTCTTTATCTTTATTATTTTGGAAAATCCAAACAAAATGATTCTTTTCCTTTTCTTTTCTTTATTAATTTTTCATAATCCACTAAATGTTTTTTTTCCTTTTCTAATCATACGTTTCTTTTCCTTTCCTTTCATTTGTACCAAACAATCCGTAATTATGTTCCTTGGAAAAATAAAATTAGGAAAATACTTCCATCCAATATTGGATGATCCTAAATTATCATAAACACTCATCCTTATGATCTCTCATTCTACTTAAAAAAATTCTATAAAATCTTCATCCCACTTTAAACCCTTCAAATCCATGCATGAAAAAACATCAATGGAGTTGTCAGATGCATGGAAATGTATGTGGCCTATCTCTTCAACTTTTGCTCCTCCTCTTCTCGTTCAGAGCAACCCAACAACAGATACAACAGATAAAGATCAAGTTGGTCCTTTATCCTTCAACCCATCTTCCGAAAAATCGCTTATTCAACTAGTTTTATCCCATTCATCTCCGTTTTCCCTACTTTTCCCTCCTTTACCCCGCCTTTCCGTTCCAAAATTCCTCTCTTCTTCCCGTCTACATATTCCCTCTTCTGTCATTGATGAACAACTCACTTCATCGTCTAATGATGATGATAAACATAAAGCTTTTACTAATTCTCTGCAATTGCTTCGATTCCCTCAAAAAAATGTTGTTTTTGCATTTTTCCCATCTGGGGATAACTTGGAGAAAATAGGTTTTGTCGTGATTTCTGTTAAAGATTCAATATTTGATGTTAAATGCAATTATGGTGGGAACCCATATCATGTTTCAGTTGGTGATAATATAGCAACAAAGCATCATAGGATTTTGAAGTTGTTGATAAATCCGATTGATGACTTTGAAGGTAATTCTTCTTCTACTACTATTGGATATATGCTAGTTGTTAAAAATTATTCTATTTATTGGTATTCCATAAAAGTGAACACTAGTAGTATTTTTCCGTTAGTCGAATTTATGGGTATAAAGAAATTTATAAATTGTGTTGTACATGCTTGTTGGAGTCCCCATATTTTGGATCAAGGTGTTGTGTTACTTGAGAATGGTACAGTGTTCTTGTTCGATTTAATAACGACTGAATCAAAAAATAAGGAAGTAAAAAAAGTGCAAGTTTCATGGGATAATACGAGTAATGAGGGTTCGTGGTTGAGTTGTGAATTTAGTTGGCATCCAGAAATCTTAATTCTTGCTCATACACGTGCTATATTCTCACTAGATTTAAGAAAATCTAGTTCAAAAAAGTGTAGATGGACACGTTTGTTAAACATTGAGATCTTTACTAAGAGAGAGAAAGATGGTTTTCAAGCCCTCTCTAAAGCGGGCCCAGATGGATTCTATTTTGTTGTGGCATTAAACCAACTTTTGCTTCTTTGTGATATTCGAAAACCAATGATACCATTATTGCGATGGGTGCATAATATTGAAAATATTAATCATCTCACTGTTATTAAGTTGTCTGAGTTAAGATCAAACTCCAAAGAAAATGCGTACAAATGGGCTTCTGAATCCGGATATTGCATTATTCTAACATCATTTTTAGATTGTGAGTTTAATCTATTTTGTTATGGACCTGATAATAATACTAAAGGTTCTCGACAACAATTTTGTGCTTGGGGCTTGACTTTACATATTTCATTATCGGGTCGTGAAATTTGCCATTGTGGGACTTGTCTCATGAGAGAAGAATTTGCAAAAGAATCTCTTCCACCATGGATTGATTGGAGAGAGAAGAAGGATCTTATAATGGGATTTGCTATTTTCGATAAAGATTTATCGTCACAATTGTTCGGTAATGATACTTTTGGTGGGTTTTCTTTAGTTAGATTAATGTTCTCTGGAAAATTAGAAGTTCAAAAATATTCGGCAGCTTGGGAATTTCATCATGTTTCTAGAGATTCTCATAAAGAGTTGGTTAGTCAATTTGAAGATAATAATTTTCTATACGATTTTGGTGAGGACGAGTATGATTTGCCGAAACGGAATAATTTCATGGTTTTTAAGAATCTTTTGAAATACCTAAGCACAGATGTTGATAGTGATTCGATATTTGATGAAGACGTGAAGTTAGATGACCTTGCAATGGAGTTTGGGCAAAATAATCTAGAAATGTATAAATTGTTGAGGGTACAAAACTTGAAATTTCGAGAAGGTTTTGAGTTGTATCCAGAACAGAACAATTAATTAAAGTTTAATATTTTTACAATGAGATGTTCTGTATTCAATATCATCTGCTTTTATGTTTGAAGGAAAGATTTGATCATATAATTTTAGTTTGAATGTATATCTGATTCGTTTTTTGTAGATCAATTTGCAAACATTGTTTATGTGATGTAAGAGTGATTGTTAATCGTACAGACAATTTGAATATAAAGAAAATCACGTCAACTAAGACCACTTTAAACTTTGTTGATTTTGTTTCCTTTTACAGCATAATTTGCAAGTTTGTTATTTTATGGGGATCATAAAATGAAGACGATAATTATGATCATCCTCAAAATTTAATGGACAAGACATGATGATGATAATCAAATCAGTTGGTAACTTTTTTTTTTTTCCAAATCAAACATTATATTGATAAAAGCCATTAGTGCAAACTAATTAACCTAATCGGGTAACTATCATAGTCGATTAAGATTGCTAACTAGAAAGGTAGCTTCGTTACTAAACCTGTTGTCGAATATTTTATGTTTAACAATCTAGTCGACCACCTTGTCCGAGTTTATTTTTATACAAAGAGAATTTCGGTTTAGATAGTTCAACTATAAAATAAATGCATGGCAAACACGCTTAATTATTGTGCTCCTTTTAGGATGCTCCTTAGACAGGAGGTCAGCTTTCAAAATTTCTAGAGTTTCTGAATCTTCTAATGAGTCTGTTGAAATGCTCCATGCTCTACAATCTTTCACCATTCCATTGCAGTCTTTAGTTACATAAGAGATAGATGTATAGCTTTGTAAGTACCAGACATCACCAGAACTCACCGTTAATTTAAATATAGTCAAGTGGGGTGGGTCCAAGTGTTGTCCATTGTAGTGTATGGTATATGATTTTGTTCCTATCTATATTCACTTCATCCCTCACATTAGGAGAGGGGTGAGGGGGTTGGAGTTCTTTTTAAAATGACTAACAAGGTAAAAAAATTGATGTTCTTTCCAAGCTGTGATTACTTTATTAAATGTTGTCATAAGATAAATTCCCTCACTGCTGGTCTTTCCAAATCTGCCATGCAAGAGTGCATATAAGTTCACAACATAGATTATTCTCATTGTAATATTTGATGATTACTTTAATAGTATCTGAAATCCACAAATCAATGGTATTAGTAGTGAAGTTGCAAGTAGTTAAATAAAAGGGAGAGGCAATCCAAAAACTCTTACCCATAGACAAGCAAATAGTGAGTGTTCAATAGTTTCAGTTTCATTGTTACAGATTTCGCATACATGGAATCTACGTAAATGTCGTAATTTAGAAGTTGAGGGTAAGTTAGGTGAAAGATGTTGTAAACAAATAAAACATCTTAGACTCCCTAAAGACTCTATCGAAGATTTTCTTATGATATATTCTGACTATCAAGATGTATGTACTGAAACCAAAGATGAGGATGAGTTCAATCACACACCTCTTCTTACATATGCTGAATAAATTTGTGATAGGAGAAGATTATTTCGTCTTTTTAAACATTGTGATATGGATTGTGTTACTTTTTTGCTTTACCTTCATTTCCGTAATCTGTGACTCTGTTTTCAACCATTTTGCTCTCTTTATCTATTATATGTTACCATATTTGAACAACAAAGGTTATATACCATGAGGCTATAACAGAGGAAAAGAAATTGAGTCAGGATCGATCCTGAATAATAAACAACCCAAAAAAGACACTTGAAGAAAAAGGGAAAAATGCTACTTTTTTTTTGGTCAAAACATAATATATTAAGGTCTAATCATCCAAGGACTAGTCATGCAAATAGCAGGTTATAAGGGTGTTGCTACTTGTTATTCGAAGAACACTAGCACTGTAGGTCAAAAGCTATTATATCCTAGTGCTGCTACTTATACAAGCACTAAATATAAAGACTCTAACGTTGTTACTTGAGTTGTTAAAAATGTAGGGACCCGCGGTGCAAATTCTTCTCTCGCAATTGCAAATGGGACCCAGAATAGTAATTTTTGGAATCTCGACTCGAAGGTTACAAGATGCTCATGGATCCAATAGGAATATCACAATAGTATAGTGGCTACTTAGATTGTTCTTAAAAGCTCAGGGACAAACTTGGATACTCTGGATTAGTATTAACTTAGCGAAATTAGATAGTAGTTACTCAGGGACTTTTGGGAAATTTCAGAATAGTATTGAGGCTATAATCTTGATCCATAATAGCTCCGGGGCCAATTTAAAATTCCTAATAAGTAATGGGTCTGACTTGATAATTCGCACAACTGTTGATCATAGATTTGGAGCTGCTAAGGCTGCATTAATTAATGCAGGGACCAAACTGCAAGTTCATGAATTTTCGGGGGTTATAGTTGTATTCGCTGAGTTTTTTCGAGGTTTATAGGGGGGACCTTTCTGCAAATCATGGATAATAGTGGCGATATTTGGCTTTTTGAGGTTGACTTGAGCTTTCTGAGTGCTGCAGGCATGGAAGATATCTATTTGGGGCCAAATAAGGCTTTTTTCGAATTTTAAGGGGGCTAGTTATGCAATCAAAGGATATATAGGTCCTGAAATTGAAGCCTCGTTAAATACAGGGACTACTACTTTGAGATCATATAGCTCAGGAATTAAATCGCAATAAATTGGACGAGAAGTATATTTGCATATCTGTAGCTTAGGAGCTGTTCTTATTTATTATTTATAAGCTGAATTTCTTAGTTTGGGATTGCTGTTTTCAGGTTTTATTCTTTAAGGACCAAATTGCAATTTCGGAAGATTAAGGGTGCCATAGTACTTAATTCGAGATTTAAGGCAATTCTTACAGCTCCTTGAATCAATTTCGAGGCTTCAGCTAATTCCAAATCCACCTCATAAGCCACAAGAGCGTGGTCAGTTTCTTGGATATTCATAAGCGGCCCAAAAACTATTTCTTAATTTAAAATTAATCCTCGAACTACTGGGAATAGAGTTCGAAGCCCCAACATTTATATCGTCAGTCTGATTCATCCTGACGATCGTAATAAAAACACCATTTCGCAAGGCACTTTGAGCATCTCATAGGGGAGCCTCTCATATTCTATCTCAAGCTAACATGCTAATCCACAAGTAGATCAAAACTGACTTGGTGAATTAGCTCTTTAGTACGAGTGTGTAATAGTTTTTCAACAAACGAGGAGATCTTTAGAATAGCTTCCCTTGTTCTACACACTTTAGAAAGATCCTTTATGATAATCAATGGCGGTGCTTTACAAAGGTCTTTTTTACCTTTGTAATATGAATTGTGTAACTTTTTTGTTTCACCTTCATTTTCGTTATCCATGACTCTGTTTTTCTACTCCACCATTGCTGAAAATTGGAAATGTTTAATATATGTCAATCAAAACGTCAGCAATCATGGAGGCAATTAAGGCTCCTCCCCATTTGTCTTAACTACAAAACACATCCGAAAAGAATTACCTTCTACCTCTCTAAATACTAGTCGTCGTAAAATCTCTGTTAGAGATATCCCATACGCCGAAATATCTTTTTAACATCAATTTACGTGTAATTTTTTTTCTTTTCGATTTCCGTTTAAGTGTTTTGCTTGTATTTCCTTTTTAGTAATAATTAGTTTACATTAATCCAAATATATTTTCTGGATTTTCCATTTCTATTGTTTTAAAAACCAGTGATTTCAATTTTTTCTCAACAAAAGAAAGAAAAATACGAAAAAAAGTTAGAAAACTATTAGTAGCATTAAATTAAGGCGCATGTTTTGCCATACTCATTCATACACTCTCTTCAGGAAAAATGAAATAAAAATTCATACACTCTATTTGAAACATTACTTTGACAAGGAAGAATAGTTGGTAAAAAAAATTGTTTAGGAATGTTCTAGGCACATATGAAACATTAGCTTCATCATTCACCAGTTGAGTACACATGGTATTTACTCTGTGTTGTCAACCACCAGATTGTTTCTCACACAACGATCATTAGAATCACTAGTGACACGCTGATATTCAGATTGAGGCAACTCACTTAGCTTCCCCACTTTACTTTCATAGTTTTTCATCATCTCCATCCTTAAAAAGCAAAAACATCTAAGTCAGTCCTCAATTCCCTTATAAATTAATTAAAGTATACTCTAATTAGTATAAACTTAATTACCAATATGCCAAGCATTGAAAAGGTGCATATTTTGAGTACAACTCTTCCACAACAACCATTATTGACTCGGGTTCTTTGGTTTTTTTGGGAGATTTCTTTTTAGGAGATTTCTTTTTGGGAGATTTCTTTTTGGAAATTACAGTTGTTCGCTTTCTTTCTTGAAGAAAACCTTGATGAACCTATAAACATACATACACTAATTATATAGTAAGGGCTGATGCATATAACTCATAAATTTTATTTAAATGTGTTAAGCCTTCATATATATATATACCTCTTGAACAAGTCTTTTCGTTTCACTGTCAACAGGAACCCTCTCGTATGACCCAATGCACATCATCACACATGCACCAACAAAAGGACCAATTCCTTTTACTCTTTGTAGTTCACGTAATACTTCCTCTGGTTTTTTACTATTATCTTCCAAATAATTAAATTTCCCTCTTTCATATCTTTTAGCCAACTCTATTATATAAGATGCTCTATATCCCAAGTTACAATGTTGGTTCAAAATATCTTCATTCAGATTTGACAATTCTTTTGCACTAGGAAAGTTTTCTAGAGATTTGTGTGTAATAAAATCTGAGTTTATAATCTTTGTATCAATTGCATCTCCTCGCTTTCTTTTCAAATGTTTGTCCAAATTATAAATCGAACCATTAGATAATTTAAGTTGAAGGCTGCATAGACATTTAGCCATTTCTAGTGATCGGTGCCACCTATGAAAATTATGATCATGAATTGAACAAATATATGTAATACTTTTATCATCAAATTAAATAATCAAAACTTATAGTGATTGATAAAATGAAAGTTTTAAATTATATAAGGGAATGAAAAAACTTACGAGCAATTCATAAGGAGGATAGACTTAACAAGATCTTCAAAAATTGTTGGGGAACGAAACAAACGACCAAAACCTATCTCCATGGCTTCAGAATGAACTTTATGATATTCCTTAATGTCATTTTCGTCTTTTGGAGATAGTCTTAACATTCGTATAACCTGAACCTGTCAATAATAGATAAAGGGGAGATTATATACATATATATATATATGCATGGTCTAATAGAAAAATATATGCGCAAAGAATTGGAAAGATGATGTTGAGAAAAATAGAGAAATACCATTATAGCATTTTTGTCAATGGAAGAAATAAGTCTAGTTCCATAAACAAAAACACGCAAGTAATCTTTTTGTTGAGGGTGTGTAATTGAAACAAGAGCAGAGCTTGATCCATCAGCAAGTCGTAAAGGCCGTTTAAAACATTTATGTGAAGGACTCCATATATTTGGAGCCATCATAAAGAACCCATGGTTGCAAATGGCTTTTTCTAAACTAAATGTATCTTTGTAATTCTCTATACTAATTTTGAAACTGTCATATATCTCACTCATTATATTATTTTAAACGTTAACTAGATACTCTTTCTTCTGGAAAAGAATAATAGTGTTATCATTGATTTATATAGAGTTGAAAAGTATATTAAATATTTGTTTCCTAATTATTCAATTATTTTCTATCTTAATGATACATAAATCTATTGCTATTGTCTGGAAAGAATATGAATGATCTTGTTGTTGGGAATATTTATATTCACTATATTGCTATTTTTTACAAAGAATATGAAACGGATTTGTTGGGAATATGTTTATACGCATTAATCTGAGTAGAAATGAGAGATATAAGGGATGAGTAAGCATGATACTTCCTAGACCAAAAAAAAGAAAAAACATGATACTTTTTTTTTCTAAAGGAACATATTTACGCACGGATTGGTTGGGCCAAAGGAAAGAAAAGAAAAAGAAAAGTACGTAGGATTAGAAAAGGAAAAGAATAATTTTGTTCGAATTTTGAAAAATAATAAAGGAAAGAAAACAAAAAAATTATTTTGTTTGGAATGTTAAAATAAGAAAGAAAATAAAATGGAAGAGTTTGTTTGATTTGGAGAAGGAAAGGAAAAGAATGCATAAAATAGATAAATTAAAAAAGAAAAGTACTCAACTCTAATTATAGAAATAGTTAATTGATTAGACAGTTAACAATATATTTCAAGCCGGTTTTGTTAAAAAATGTCTAATAAAAATACTTAATTTGTAATAATTTATATAAAAAAATAAATATAAGGACCTATATAGTGCAAATAACTCAAAATACCCTTGATTTGTTGATAAACAAGCGCAATCCTCCATGAAAGTCTGTTTTGCTCCATGTTGAAAAAACCTACAAAATTGTCAATTTTGAAAAAACAAAATGATACTTTTGAGAATAAATTATATAAACTCACCTCCTCAAGCAAAATTTCTTTTAAATGAGGCTTGTTTTCGTCCTTTATAAACTCAAATAAAATATATAATTATATAAGTCATCACATCATCATCTTATGAATGTAAAGTTCCACCAAAAGCGTGATAAACAAATCTCCGAGTAAATGAATGTCTTAACAACAACATATCCTTCCATATTGTAATAGAACAAAGAAGGGGTTAAATTAAACCATCAATATAACTAAACAAGTAATTAACTGATTAATATACAATCAGTGTTACGGATTTAAGATCTTAAAAGATTAACAAATCGATTAAAAGAGCTTTCTTCATTATACCTTTTAACTTTCAATACATCTTCACATCCTGAAAATAATCGTCAAATGTTTCTATTAGGAACTCAGTCATACACAAAGACAAGTCAAAGCAAAGCAAATAAAGTTGTGAAATATGAGGAAATTTAATGGAAAAAAATAGTATATAACCTTTTGATATAATTGCACAAGTAAATCCTTTATCCTTGGATCTTAAAAGATAACACAAATCACATGATCAAAAACTCTAATCACTAAATATGTACCAATTCTCATTCTCGTATCTGTATCTACTAAACCGTTTTTCACCTTAGTTTCTCTGTGTCTTTTTTCATACAGGAAAGCCTCGAGAAACTCTTCAGATTCTAACACAATGTTTAAACTCTCATACTTTAAACATGGGAAAATATGAGGAAAATAAAGGCAAGAGTTTTGGTTCAGCTGTAGTGGAATCAAGATCACTTTGAATTTGATCATTATTATTATTCTAAAATTTGAAATCAGAAAGATCAATCTCGCTCCTTCAACACTGCAATGAAAAATAAAACACCATCACATGATCATCATTCTGTCTTCGTAGGACCCACTTAGAAATTTTAAATTCAAAGCAAACATGATTATTTATATTATATATACTTGACTTATGATGTGGTTGCACCTATTCACAACATAGAAAATAGTTGAGAGTGAATACCTAACAATTATGTTATTCAACAAACTGCACAAAAATCTCACATCAATATCCAAATGAGCTCGACCAATAGATTCTGAAAGCCTTATAATTAAGTGCCTCGAGCTTTTTTTTTAGTGCAATAACTTCTACAATTAAAATATAAACACATGAATGATCATAGATTCAAAAAAACTGTTTAGCATATCAGTTACACAAGAAAGCATTTATATTATTTTATAATTTACAACAAACGAATGAATTATCATCAATTTTTACTTCAAGAATGAACAATCCCAATGGAACATAAACGGATTCGAGTATATATACACACGCGTTTTTTGCATGGATTCGAGTCTACTTGTTCGGTTGAAAGGAAAAACGCATAGATTCGAGTCTACATGTTCGGTTGAAAGGAAAATTCCTTCAAATTAGAGACTACAATTTTCAAAACTTTATCAAATTTTAAATGGCTCAGAGGCGAAGTGTCTCAGAGATGTTTAAAAAAATGTCAAAAAAAGACTCTTGTTTGATCAAAAAAGATTGAGCCTCAATTATATTCTAAAAGAAGAGAAATGATAGTATATAAATGAGATGATGGAAAAAAAAAAGGAAATAAATTACACATTAATTGTTTTGTGTTGAGGACTGTGATGATATTTCCTATATCCTTCTGAGCTATTTTTACGAGGCAATTGAGAATATCTGACCCATATTTTGGTGGGTAACCCGGATGATAATGGTTATTGTTGGGTTTGTAGTCATGTCATGTCACCTTGCTGAATAACCATCTAAGCCTTTCATTCATGTGTTTTCCCTGATTTATTTAGTTAATCTCAATATTACTATTTTTTGCACTAAAATGGTTCCTTACTTGAGTGATCTTTAACTCTCCAACAAATTAAAGAAAGGATGATGTGATGATGTTCCTGTGCGCAAATGGAATGAGTTTTTGAGATTTGACCCTTACTTCAACTTTTGATTAACAAGTTTGATGTAATGAGTTGATTTGGCTTAGTGTCACTGTCTGTATTCCCGTAATTCTATGGAACACACACCTATAAACAAGGCTGTCTTTATACCAGAACAACCCGATTCCTATTAGCCTTCACTAGGCTTCGGGTTTGATATTGTAAGTTAGCTAGAATTTCTAGGACAAAGAATGTTGAGCTTTATTGGTTAAGCACAGGAGTTTGGGAATATTATACACTTACTCGTTCAACAAATATCTGAATGAACCATTAGTTTATCAAAATGGTTCCGATTCAAATATTCTGTCGTACAAGTTGTCATTCTAGTTTAACTCTTATGAATTGTTTTACTATTATCCTCCCTTTTATATTTAAATTAATTGTGGGTAAGCTTTGTTAATCGGATGGCCAAAAATGACTTGTTTTGAATTTGGTGTTTTGTTTGGGATTGGGCCAGATGAGACTCATTAAGGCTTTTCTTGGTATATGCTTTTGCCTACTTCCCTTTACATACAACAGTTTTTGCAGCCATGGCATATCATATCAGACTCTTTCTCAATCAACAAAGATCTGAGCCTCGGTCCTTTCCTTTTTATTCTTTGTGTTCCTGATATTGTTTGATATGTGCGTTAATATTATTTCCCGATCTGAGCCTCTCCATTAAAGTTTAGTTGAAATTTAATTTAAATTTTTTAAGCTCAAGAATTAGGCAGCAGAGAGATTGGTTTTTTGTGCGATCTGCAAAAGCCTGTGATCTCGTTTTCACGTTTATATTAATCAACGCAATAACCCTGCTTATATATGTATTGTGCAAAAACATAAAGACTAATGGTGCAATTTTTTTTCAGGTAAATGTGTCTGGAAGTCACTAAATTATCGCAGCAGTCCTATTTGGACCGCTTAACTAATAAAGGTTCAAAACAAACCGTTAGTTTATCTAAATGGTTCCAAATTGACCATTAGTTTATCCAAATCGACCATTCTGTCAGTCACGCGTAAAAACTGCTGAGGAAATGCTTTATATTTGCTAAAAACTATAGGGGATTTCGATTTTCCTTTTCTGGTGTGTATGAGCTTGTATATGTGTATGTATATAATTGCTCAACAAAGTTAAGGAGCAGGAGGTAGGGGCTTTTGCTTACTTCCCTTAGCATGCACCAGGTTTTGCAGCCATGGTGTGTTATTAGACTCTTGCTTGATCAACAAACATATGAGCCTCTCTTATACTCTAGAATATATACACAAGAGAAATGATAGTATATGAACGGGATGATGGAATATAAAAGGAAATCAATTACTATATAAAACAAAGTAAAGAGGCTGTGATGATACTTCTTCTTTATTTCTGAGCTATTTAACAACGAGGCAAATGAGAAATTCTGACGTGTATTTTGGCTGGGTCATTGTTGGGTTTGCAGCCATTGCGTGGTTAGACTCTCTCGATATATCTCTTTTACAGTTTTATTATAATAACTGATCTAAGCCTCTATTAAAGTTTCGATTTCACTTTTCTATCAATGAACTCGAGGACCAAACCAGTAAAAGGTTATGTATAGTTCAGATGCCATTTGAGGAATATTCCCTAATAATACTTACGTATATACCTGCTGCCATTTGGACTTAACGGTAATAATAGATGGAATTTGATGGGGACTAACAGTTAAAAAAAAAAAAAGTTCAAGGACCATACGGGTAACTTTTAAAGTTCAGGCCATGAGCAGGTAAATGACATATAGTTCAGGAACCATACGGGGAATGATCCTTTCTTTTTTCCGGTTAATTGTGGGGGCAATATCTGGAATGAAATGTGCATAAATTCGAAACCAAGAAGTATTTGGGATTCCCAAGCCTTATCCGCGGGTTATGCGAGCAAGTAGGAGTGGATGTCAAGGGATATGTTGATGAGTTTATAAACTTGCAGTACAACTTCAATGGGTTCATGTATGAAGTCTTTATGAACCTTGCAAGAGCAACTTCCCCAAAGCACAAGCACATGAATCACCAAATTATTGCTTCAACTGCTGCCCTAGTAAGGTGCTTCTTTACTTGTTTTTCCTTTTATATACATTAGTGTAAATTCAATTGCTGGCCTCCCACTAAGATCTCAACATTGTCAATTCAGATCTTTCTAGGGGTGCTATATATAAATCTTATTTAGCATATTTCAAATGATACTTTTGTAAGAAAAATTTGTTTGGGAATGGCCCGGATGAGACTCACTAAGGCTTTTGTTAGTTTATGCTTTTGCCTGCTTTCCTTGGCATGTTTTGCAGTCGATGGAATCTTATTACACCTTGTTTGTTGAATAAAGATGTGAACCTCAAAAAGGTGACATATATATCATTATTCAAAACAATACTATGTCCGGATTATGAAAAGGGGCTGTGATGATATTTGTGGAGGTATTGAGATGTGACTTGTATCCTGGCCGGGCAACTCAGATAAGTGTTGCAGCCATGACATATTTCAGACTCTTGCTCCATCAATGAAAAGATCTGAGCCTCCCTCTTGTTGTGTGTTTCTTTTGGTACATCTAATTTGGGTGTTTCTGGTTGGTTTTCTTGTATTGGTGAGGCTTTTATGGAACCATTACATCACAGGAAAAAGTGGTTGCCATGGCATAATTATCAAATAAAAAAGAAAGAAAAAGACAAGGCTATGATGATATTTGTGTGTGCAAATGGAATCGAGACTTGTATCTTGGCTGGGAAATCCTGTGCAGCCATGGCATGTTAGATTCTTGCTTAAAATGTTAGGTACGAAGATTGCTAAACTCTTGTGGGATTACATCTCCTTACTCATAGGAATACAAAACACCAATTAACAATAAATAAAATGAAAATAACTCCCCAATTGTTTGCTTCACTTTGCTTGCTTAATTTTTGTTTTTTTTTTGGACAAGCTTGCTTAATTATTACACATGAGGATTTTGAGGAGTTTACCTTTAGAAAGCCATTGTGTAATGAATGGTATGGGTCTGAAGTAATGGAGGATTTTATGGTTAAAAGAGAAGCTTGATCAGTTGTGATATTTCTCAAAGACAGTTATATATTATGAATAAAATTAGAAGAGAAAGTAGAAATATGTTGGCTCCAAATATTCATTGCGTCTAAAGGGGTATAAATACCTCCCAAATCCTTGCAATAGTCGTGTGGGTCTGTTGAGCAATAAACAATTCCCATGGTGAGCTATATTTTACGAGGCAAATGAGATGATCCAACATCATTTTTGGGTTTGCAGCCATGGTGTGGTTAGACATAATATTACTTTTGCATAAATCCTTTCTTCTTTACGAATTTGCTTGCACCTTGTATCAGGATATCAACCCTTTTCCGGCTTGGTTCTCTTTGTCTTTTGTTATACACAAAAGCCTCGACAAACTCTATTTCGAGAAACTTTCTTACTCGTGCTGCTAACCTTTGCTTATCTAAAAAATTTCTAACAATAAGGACACCCGATTGTGTAATTTTGTAAACATTTCAATTCCAAAGTTTGATGATCTGATATGGTTATTTGTTACTTCGATTCAAATTCAGAATTTTAGATAATTGAGACTAAGGACGGATCCAGAAGTTAAATCGAGGGGGGCTTGAAATATACAAAAATTTAAAGGTTAATGCTTTTCAAAAAAAATTATGGTAAAAAAAAAAGGATAATTAAACATATAATTAATAATGTCAAAATACAAATATAAAAATTCAATATTTTAATTGAAAATCGCGCAAAAGGTAGGATTCAAACACATAACTTCTAAGAAAATTTTTATTATGTAAAGATAATAAACCACTAAACTACAATGACTTGTATGTTTTTTATTGCATGCACGTGTCAGATAAATTTTCAGCGAGCGAGAGTTAATTATTTTTCGAGTCAAAATTACGTTGACGTATTTTAAAATTTACGAGTTCAGGGGGGGCTTGAGTCCCCCTAGGCCTAAGGTGTGTCCGACCCTGATCGAGACACTCCTATTATTGCTTTATTACTCTTTGTATGAGAGAATTTTTAAAAAATTGTTTGTAAATATAATTTTTTGATAGGAGATTTTGCTAAAATATATTTAATGAAAGTACATAATTATAAAAAAAAAAAAATCTATAATAATTTACTTTATAAAAAAATTATCTAATAAGATACAAATTTGTAAAAAACAATCTTTCTATCTTTTTATATTTATACTATTTTAATTATTTGATGTATTATTTTATTTTTAATATTAAACAAAATAATGGGGCACCTCCACCTTCATTACCATCCCACGACTATCACCACCATCATGTAAAAAATTTTGACCACCGCTATAGCACAACCACAACTACTACCATCACCTATTACTAATTTCATCACAAACGCGTGTCTGAAAAAAAATTTAAAAAAATTCATAACTAATTCTAAAAAGTCAAAAAAGAAATATTTTTGGACGACAAATTAATATTATGTCTATGATTTTTTTTTTATTCTGAATTTTTTGAATTTTTTTGTTTCTTTCGCAAAAATGAAATTCATTATTCTAAACAAGAAATTTATTGTTCGAAACAGTGAATTTTTTGTTTTTAACAATGAAATCCTTGTTTCCAAAAAAATTTCTTATTCTGAATAATAAAATACATGTATGCAGAATAGTTTTGATATTTATAAAAAAAGCAGATTCCATTTTTAGGTCATTACATATCGTATAAAAATATTTCTAAGCAAGATGTTTCAAAAATACCATTTTCAGTCCAATTGTATTCAAAACACTTATTTTTAGGCTATTTTACTAATTTAGTGAGATATTTCTAGATTTTAAGGACAATTTAGATATTTTAAATATATTATATATTTATTTAGCCGCATCACAAATAAAAACTATGATTAAAGTGATTGTCCTTCAAAACTAAGAAGCGTCTCACAAAATTAGCGAAATGGCCTAAAAATTGGCCAAGTGAAATATACGTTCAGTTTTTTTTAGGTCGGGTAAATTAATGTATTAAAAAGACAGTCAAATTGACTGTAAACTGTACAAATAGGTAGGGAAGCGTATTGCTTAATGTCCCAGAGTGTATCACCTGCCAACCCGACTACACACCACAAAAACGCAACCTTAACATACAACTAAGTATAGTACTACTCTAAGCTAGTATCTATAGCTAAAAATGTACAACTAATAAAACCCACTACAATCCAAAAGAGGAAAGTGAGGGTACAAGGCAAAAATCAAGGTGTGCATCTACTAAATAACCCACTATGATCCAAAGGTGGAAAATGAGGGTACAAGGCAAAAGTCGGTCAATGCACATCTAATATAAACCTCTATGATCTGAAAATGGGAGGTGGAGGTACATAGCAAATAACGAGCGAAAAATACAAGACTGGATTCCCTTGAGAATGGTTTCATGTCAAACTACATGGGTATCTAATAACTCTTTAATAATTTAAAGATGTTGATCTTGAAAAATTGAAGATTTTAGATGAAATTTTTAAGTTATGATTTGATTAGAAATATTATTAAATACTAAATAAACTATCATAAAGATTGTTTGAAAAAAATCTAAAGATTGTCAATAATTTTTTTTTAACAAACATAACACTATTTCAGAAATTTCCAGTCAATCAATGTATAAAGTTATATTAAAAATATTCATTTGGACATCCCATTTTCGATTTTTATAGGAGGATAAAAATATTTATGTAATTGACATAACGTTTTTACTTAAAAATAAATGCTAGATCTTATCATAGTCATAATATAAAAAAATTATATGAAATTTATATGACATTATAAAAAAATTAGTTTTTTAATTATACTCATCATTCTCTTAAATAAATATATATAGGTTATAATAAAAAATATAAATATAAATTTAGAATTAATTATTAAAAAAATTATGATTAAATTGTCTAATTTATTTTCTATAAAATTAATATATAATTACATGAGTCAATTATTAAACACAACTTATTGTAATAATTATTAAAAACAATCTTGACAAAAATATCCTTATTTGATTATTTTAATTACTTTATTATTTATTCATCTATTAAAAAAATCATTTAAATATAACTAACTTTACTACCAGTTGTGACCATTACCATTTTTCTAAATTGCATCACCCACGACCATCGCTACTTGGCCATTTTTTCAAAAAATCTTACAGTTATTAACTCCTAATTATTATCTCCTAACTGATGCCGTCACCACCACCACCATAAAAATTCTAGCCAATTTTTTAAATAAATTTTTTTGCAGGCAACACCTCTAGCCGCCGTCACCAACACCACTACCAATTCCGATCAACTTTTTTTGATAGGCAGCGCCTCCCACCATAGTTGACACCACCACTACCATTACCAATTCCAACCATTTTCTTGGCCGACACACCTTTGGCTACCGCTGTTGCCAACAACTTATCCAGATTTTCCCTCTCCGATCGTGGAACATGAAATTAACTATAAATAATATAAAGAATTACTCCTAATTATTTGTTTCATTTTGCTTGCATAATTATTCCACATACATAGGAAACAAACAATTAGTTTGAGGAGTTTACCTTTAGAAAAACCAATTATGCCTAGGTATTGTAACTCCTCCAGATTCACCAATATGACTCCACTAAATCTGTTTAATGACTATTACACTACTCCAAGTGTTGAGAAATTAGTGTAAAATATCTGGTACGGATCTAAAGTAATGGCAGATTTTATGGATAAAAAAAGAAGATTGATCGTTGTGATGTTTCTCAAAGACGTTAGATACTATGAAAAGAATTGAAGAGGAAAGAAGTAGGAATATGTTTTTTTGGTTACAGAGGAAGTCTGGAAATGGGATATCAATTAACGCAAAACATCATCAATCAAACACGGACTATGAATTAGTCTATGTGTTTTCCATCCCATTCTATCTCGCGTGAGGATACTCCAAACCTTATTGGGAGGATCATTTAGTCGACTATACCAATAATTTTGCACAACACCCTTGCGAGCTAAACATTCCGCACATGAGTTCCCTTCCCTATAGATTCCTTTAAGAGAGAAGCTTTGGTTTCGAGAGAAAATTTCCCGAATCTGCTGCACCCAAAACGCTGCTGGCCCTCGTCCATTATCCACCTTTCTGATAATTTCAGTAGCCTCCCAAGAGTCTACCTCAGCTACTACCTCTTCTAGTTCGAGTTCCTCAACTAACTTTAGACCTTCACAAGTGCGGTAATTTCAATGATAACGTGCATATCACGACTTATTCTCATTGAGAATCCACTGATCCAAACACCCTCCTTATCATGTACAGCGTCTTTGCACCCACCTATACGTCACCATGAGTTGCAACTGCCATCTGTGTTTAACTTGAGTCCTCGAATTGGTTTATTCCACCCAACAAAATGAATAGAAGATTGTCTATGCGATACTTGTCCCGAAACTCGACCCAAACTCTAGTATAGTTGGACACCACGAACTTTGCCCTTCTAACTATCGCCTTAGCAGTCGAGAAAACAAAAACGTTGAAAACCACATCATTTCTCTCCTTCCAAATTAGCTCGATAATTGTTCTGAAAAACACACTCCAAGGCATTCCGGCAAAATATCCTTTACTGGAGAGATTACTGTTCCACCATCTATGGCCCATCAAATCCACAAGAGGCTGGGAGATCGCGGCTGTTGCAACAGAAGGAGGCGATTGAACTGCCACTTGGTCTGCTGAGACGGGAAGATCACCTGATGTAGCTGTGTTGTCTTCGCTCAAGTGATTAGTACTGGATCGCGGGAGGTGTCCCTCCGTTTGGCGCTACCCACGTGGATGACTTAAATTACTGCTAAGATATTCCTAGAGAAAAAAATAGATTGCAACCTTTGAGTTTCAGAAGTTTTCAAAATTGCATAGGAGGTCCTTAAGGCCATTAAAACACCCACAACTGTTCCCTGCCAATCCACAATATTACTCTGCGATACCTCCTCTCTAACTACTCTCCAAATGTCTTTAACTCTAGTGTAGTCCCTAAATAAATGCAGACCAAATTCCTCCACCCTTTTGCACCCGGACACAAAGTGGGTTCCACCACACCCCTTCTAGCAAGATTACCTCTTGTCGCGAGTCTTTCTTAGACCGCGCACCAAATAAGTACCCTAATGTGTTGCAGACACTTCAAAGACCACCCAATTAATATCCGTATTCACTATATTAGAGTCATAATTAACCTAGACTGACTTAACCCTGTAAAACCCATGAACTTCGTGAAGCCAGGACAATTTATCTCTATCCTCCTCACCTAATTCCAAACTAAAATCCGAGAATTCCAAAATTTTTGAAGTGGGAAAAAGATGTTGGAATTGATCCCAATCCCACGAACCATTGCTCAACCTATACTCCACAATTATTTTAAATCTTTCCTCTTCCCCATTGGACCCAATAACGTAATCAATCAACGGTCTCTCCCCTAACCACAAATCTAACCAAAAGCACGCCATCTTGCCATTTTTCAAGAGCCACCGAGATCCCCGTCTAACCACGGCAATACCTTCCACGATGGCTCTACTCAAACCTGAATCATTTTGTTTAGGGGAGCAATGTGTATGACTTTTCTTGATATACTTTTGTCTCATAACTATAGCCCAAAGTGTCATGTCGTCATGGATCATTTTCCAACCTAATTTTCCTAACAACACCATTCATATCTTTAGCTAATCGAAATCCTAGACCTCCCAACTTTTTTGGTTTACAAATATCCTTCCAGGCAATCTAATTTATACGTTTTCATTCTTTGGTGATACCCAATATAAATTCTTTTATGATTCTATCAATTTCATCGCACATATAGACCATCAATTTCTCCACTTGCATGATATACACAGGTACACACTTAGAATGAATTGCACCAACGTAATACGACCGACTAGTGACAACACGTTACCTTTCCATTTCGCAAGCTTCCCACGTAGTCCACTGATGAATTCTACATAGAAAGCACTTGATCTTCTCCCCGAAATAATAGGAAACCCAGGATATTTACCCAATCCATCGCTTCCACTATAGCCGCTCCTGGATGTGATTCTCTCTGCCAAGTCCTCCTCAGCGTTCTTTGAAAAATATATTATAGACTTTTCTTTACTGATAGACTGGCCTGCCTCGCTACAAAACTTGTCCAATGTATCCTACAAAACATCAAAACCATAAGTGGATGCTTCCTAAAAAGGATAAGGTCATCAATACAAAAAATACGAGAGATTGAAATCCCCCCTAAATTTAGGTGGATGGGCTGCCACTCCCCCTCCTTTACGCGATTCTAAATAAGTAGCGATAAAGTTCCATGCATATGACAAATAGATTAGGTGATATGGGTCGCCCTGCCTAATACCTCTTTTTGGCTTGAATGGAGGTAGCGGTGAACCACGCCATAAAACACTTATTTCATTATCAACCATTCCTTCCATAATAAGTGACACCCATATCTCCGGGACTCCTAGCGACTCGAGTGAATCCTTGATGAAATCCCAACAAACTTTTTCATAATCCTTTGTGAGGTCTACTTTAACTGCCATGAAACTCTTTTTTCCTTTGTGGTGTCTGAGTAAGTGATCAATTTCACTAGCCAAGAAAACATTATCTATGGTGGAGCGTTGTGGTAGAAAGCTACTTTGAAAAGGTCCAATGTAGCCTGCCAGGAGAGGATGCATCCTATTTACCAAACCCGTCATACAAATCTTGTAGAACACATTAATCAAGCTAATAGGTCTAAACTACGTGATATATTCCGGATTCGTAATTCTTGGAATGAGATTGATAAGTGTTCAGAATACCTCCTTAGGGAAGCTTCCCACTACTAAAGCATGCTTAATCATGTCACATCCTGAAGGTCCCACCATTTCCCAACACTTCTGGTAGAAACCTGCAGTTATCCCATCTGGTCTTGGCTCCTTGTGAGGCGCCATCTGAAATATGGAAACACGAATTTCATCATCTGATATGCCCTTCCGAATTTCCTTATAATGAGTCTTCATCAAAAGGTGATAAACGGGGAAGCTGAAAATGCGCTTGTGTGTCTTCTCCAAGCGAGAACAATTCCTCGAAAATTTTTTGAACCAATAATCTTTTGGCCTCACCATCCTCAAACCATTCATGGCGATTATTTTTTAGGCTCAAATCGCCCCCTTCTTCTTTTTAACTTGTGTGGCGCATTGATTAAATTTTGTATCCCTCACTCGCAAGTTAACCCAATCTGTGTTTGCACGTTGGAACCAATGAAATTCCTCTTGCACAAGCAAAATCTTGAATTCGTCATTTAATCTTATTTCCAAACTAATAAGCGACGCGTTGTGGGAGACTTGCAAAGCCTTTTGGATGTCTGAAATTCTAGCGAGGGTTCTATTATTTTTCTTGAAAAAATCGCCAAATACATCAAATTTCCAAACTTTGAGTTCCTTATTTAGCAATTCAATATTGGTACTAAGTGGAACCCCATTCTTTGACCATTTTTCCTTCACGAATTGGTGAAAGCTTGGGTTGTGGCACCATGCCCTCTCGAAGTGAAAGCGTCTAGGATTTAAAAGAAATCTTGTTAATGCCACTATAGATACTAGGATAGGAGCATGGTCCGAATGAACTCTAGGCCTATGATGGACACTTGAAGAAACGTAGTTTCAAACCAAATTCTGTCGCCGTAATCTCTATCTAACTGCTTCAAAATTCTCATTCATGTGTTCCAAGAGTCACTCCAAGTGAACCTCGGTCCCTTGAAACCCAAGTCAACCAAGCCACACTGGTTTCTCCATCTTTCAAATTTAACCATAAGAGATTGTGAACTGTCCACCCACCTAAGACGTCTTCGCGAATCCCTATCTGATTAAAATCACCCACCACTAACCAATGTTCCAAAACTAAATCTGAAGCCCCTTCCAAAGCTTCCCAAAGAAAATATCTAATCCAAGCTCTCGGGCTCGCATACACTGTAGAAAGAATCCAAGGAACACATAAGTCTTTAGAAATACAAACATTAACTACCTGTTTACTAGCCGATAAAATTTGATCTGCGATCTCCTCATTGTTCCATAAAACTCAGATTCCTCGAGAGAAACCAACAACCTCGACTCTAATCGACTTGGTCGTCCAAAGGAGTTCGATAATCTTTGTAGCTTCCAACCCAACCGCTTTTATTTCGACAACAATAGCAAGGAGACGCTTATGTCACACACAAAGATGTTAAAAGCTCTTCTAAAATCATCACTATTAACTCCTCTACAGTTCCAGAATAAACCGTTAATTGGGTAATCAGCCAAAGACCAATTCCCATCAATAATATTTGGTGGTGCCTAGGGTGTGATAAAATTAAGATTAAAATAAGACAAGAAACTACGCACTCTCACCCTAGACAGGCACAGTACTGCAAGTATTACAGGACGTATGCAAGTTTTAATGATAAGTAGAGTTCGTTCTCAGGGACTTAAGTGTGTTAATCGCGTAGGTAGAAATAACGAGTAAAAGTAAATAATTAGAAGAAAAATAAATTAAAGCAAGTAAATTCGAGATTCAAGAAGTAAACTAATTAAAACTAGGAAAATAAAGACAATAAAGTAAAAGATTAAGAATATGAGATGAGAAGTATAGCTTAGGTTTTGCTAGTATGCACTAATCCTTCTAATTCTATCTATAAATCTAGTTCATAAGGGAGAATATTAGATCTTGGTATACTTAGTCAGGATTCTAAATTCCCATACCTTAGACCTTGAGAGCGACTAAGGGGGCTAGGCACAACCAAGACGAGGACTCAAATAGGGTTATCAAACACCACTAAGGTCCTATCCAGCACACTACAATCAATTGGTGATATGGTGGTTAAAACAAACCCTAATGACTATCTAGTTAGAAGCATGTTTTGTCAGAACTACTATCGACACTAGACATTATGTGGTGGTTCAATAGTTAAACACCCTGTCAAGGAGACCATCTAACTACTCTTAAAAAAATCCTAAAGTGATCAGTTCTAGGAAAGACAATAAATCAAAACACATAAACAAATATAAAGTAAGTAGCTAATATCAGATTAAAACATATAATTCCTAAAGAAACTTAGATAGAAGAATTAGAATTCATAGATTATACATCATGCAAAACCCAAGCTATGGGAGGTTTAGTTCATACCTGACGGAAATAAACTAAAAGAAATTACCAAAGACATCATCTTGCTCTTTACAATGACTAAGAATTAATTATAAGGGTTTGAACTAAGCAAGTATCATTTACAAGTGATATAAGGGTGTATTTATAGGTGTTTAGAAGACCTAATTCGTTTTCTTGAGGAAGAGGTAAGTTATTGGACTTCTAGCCCAACTCAAATTCGTATGGAAATAAAGATAAACACTGCTGCACCGTTTTGAGCATATCTTCTTCGTTATTGGTCGGTTTGAGCTCCATAAGATACCAAAAGAATCGCAACAGAATTATCTTGGCCCTAAAGAACGAAATTACCAAAATCGGCCTATTTCTTAGGTAAAAACCCACATCTTTGGACGTGTATGCAGAATCCCAGCTTTTCCTTTTCCATCTTTTTAGCTTTTGTTTCCTTATCTCCAATTACCATGCAAATCTCTTTCCATAAGTTGTTGTCTTTGACTTGGACTCTAATTAAGCTCCATAATTATCTTTAAAGCTACACACTAAATAAACAATTAAACCCAATATGCTCTAAAAATAATAATTCTACAAATCAAGACTCAAAATAGGAAAGTGCACTAAAACTCAAGAAAATCGACATTATTGACTTCTAAAACACTAAAAATGATGTCTCATCCTAACATAAATCTATCACAAATGAGGAGACATCAAGACCCCCAACTCAAAGTTGTATCGTCCCGATACAATAAAGATAAAAACAAAGGGAAGTCTATACACACTTATAAAATTTTCAATACAAGGGAGAAAGCATAGCAGAATATATAGAATAAACCTAAAGCACATAACTCAGAAAATTTCATGCAATAATATTCATAAACTACATACCTGTACACTTCTCATATCCACAGTCAACACGGCTTGAATTCAAGATCAGATTAGTTTCGCAATGTAAGAAGGATTGGGACTTTACTCAGTTTCCCAAGAGAGCTATAGATTGTTCATCAAACCTCACTAGTATTCAAAAATCCACTCAACTACTCTCTAATGGCTCAATCACTTCTCAATTACATAGCAAAGAATCAAAAGGTCTTTAAGGTTGTAATGTAGGCTTAGAGACGGTATGATAGTATATTTGGATAATTTGGAGTGAGCTTTTGGCTCTCTCCTCACTAGCCATCAACGAATCGCCCTAGAGCTTGAGTTACTCTCATAAAACGTTTCTCACTCAACCCAATGAATTCCTTGATTCACAATTTAGCATCCCCAAATAACCTAATTTACAGCTTAAGATGTTCACATAAAAATCCACTTTGCCGGTCTGAATATATATATTTTCTTTTCTTTTCAATTTCTTAAGCTATGATTCTCTTTATGTTGAGATATCACGCTAATTTTCTCATATATATATTTTTCTTTTAATGCCCTTGTTGGCAATTTTAGCTCGAAGCTTCTTTTTCATTCACTATTACCCCGGCAAAGGGTTACAATAAAAATCCATGAAACATCATCAATATAAAGCACAAAGCACAATTCATAAGCTCAAAAATCCCATCTCAATACACTTCCCATAATGGTGGACCCACCACCCCAAACTCAAGCTCTACAACAACTGTCTATGCATCGCGATTCGAGTGCGGGTCATATGGAAAAGTCCTATAATCTAAAGGAATATGGCTTATAACGTGGTTCAATAAAAAGCTTTAGAAAGGCTAGAAGGGGCTGAGAAGGATATAGCATATAAAATCAAAAATCACAAGGTGAGAAGGTATAAAAAGGCTTCAAGGGCTTCAAAATATGAAAGAACCGCCTTAATCACTTTCTACACTATGTAATTTCGTAAATTTTCTTACCTTTAGCACTTTCATCAAATGGTTTGTCAACTAGCTTGAATCTCACGTCCTACACACTTCTCAAGGTTCCCTGAGATCGAACATACTTTCTATCGCATTGCTCACTAATCTTTTCTTTACTATCAACGTGTGTTTTCCTGCAAATACTCAAAGCATACAAATACATAGCTCATAAACATATCACTTACTATCATTAATCTACTGAGCTCATGCTTTCAAGCTATTAAACACACTCTACATCTAAATCCCATGTATCAAAAGTTTTAATTTCTACTAAAACCAGAAAAATGGAGATGAGAGACAACGAATCCCCACACCCCCAACTCAAAAATGAGCCGTGTCCCCACGACTCGAAAAAGACTCGAAAAACAGAAATTAAAATTAGCAGATAGACATATTTACAGAAATGGTAAGGAATAAAGAGAACATACTCTCGAGGCTAATGTCTCGCATCATTGATATCCAAGGTTGGAATTGCTGGACCTCTCGTTAATTGCTCAAGGAGTTTCATGATGTGCACTTGATTAGCGTTGATTTGTGCCACATCATTGGCTAAAGAAGTTTGAGCTGCTTCGACTTTCGTTAAACGCTCATCCATCTTCTCTTGCCAATTTTGCTCCTTTTCTTCTTTCGAGACTTGCGTAGAACCCGCTCTTCGAAAGATATCTCTAATCCAAGCATTATCAATATAACTCCCTTTAAATTCGAGTTTCTCTTCTTTACCCAATGTAACATCCGCTTTTCGCACAAGACACGTGATCATAGTAGGAAATTTAATATTATAAACCGATTTAGGAGAGACCGAGAATCGTATCACCTCCTCATAGATCAACTATGCCACATCAACTTCTTCTCCTCTCAAAATACAGTCCAAAAGTAGAGCATACTTCATAGTCACATCCAAAGCTCGTGTGTTCCCAAAGATATTAGGGACAAGGAAATTGTGCCAAATTCTAGCATCTGCTTGAAGATATTTGTAAGGCCAAGGTGCCTTCAATTCTCCCTTATGTGATTGCACTTTCTCTTTGTCTAATACATGTTCAAAAAGTAATTCCTCATCAAAGATTTTTCGCTTCGCAACTGCTTTTTCAAATTTGCAAAAACCTTTCAATTTCTTAAACTTGAAGTGGTTTCTAATCTCCTGAACTGTGAAAGGAACTAACTTTCCTCTAATCGGAACACAATTACTATCTCGGCGAAAGAGGCCTAAATAGAATTCCAAAACTAATTCATGACATAGTTCAGAACGTCTTACCATGAACGTAGACCAACCCAATTTCTCACCAAGCTCTAAGAATCTCTTATATTCTCCATCTCCAACTTCTTCCTTGAATACTTTCTCATAAGCAAAAGGTAGTTCTTTTAATTGTTTCTCTGCAGAAGTCTCCAGGGCCCTTGAAGTATCCACTTTCTGTATAGGTATAAGATCTTGTTGAGGTTGAGTTTTCTCCTTTGCATAATAATAAAGCTTTTTACCATTACGATCAAACAAAGGTATCCCACTCTTCTCAACTTTCTCTTTACCCTTTGATTTAGAAATAGAACCTTTGTCAATTGATTTCTTCTTGTTTAAATCCAATCCCTTGTTACTATTCACCTCCCTCTTATTAGATAAAACTGTTTTTCTATTAGTCATCTTCAATTAACCCCCAACTTAAAGCTTTAGCAACCCTTGAAATTTGAACTTGTGAATTAATGGTTGAACAAGCTTGATTTAGCCTAGTATGGGTGAATTGGTGATGAATCTCTATGTGGGTGAGGTGGATTTGTAATGGGTTGGCTTGGATTTAAGAAATTGTAGGATGAATTGTGAAAATTTGGCTCTTTGATTCTTCAATTGAATGGATTTGGTGAAGATTGGGTGTTTGATTCTCTCTTGTAATGATGTGGAGAGAAGGTTTGATGTGTTTTTCTTGATGATTGGGTAGTGTTTTGGTGATTGGTGAAGGTTTTGATGAGCTTCAATGGAGCTAGGAGAGTTGTGGAGAAGAAAAAGAGGGTTTGGGTTTATAAAATTCGGAACTAAAAAGCTTAATACCTCCTTTATACACAAATCTCGTAGGTTTTTCTCTCTCTGGCGGCGCTGCGGACTACCCCTGCGGACCATGGGTACACCGCAGGGTAGTCCACGACATCTGATGCTCGAAAATTTTTGCTCACTGGATGAGACCCGTGGTAGGACCCGTGGCACGCGTTTCTGAGCTGCGGACTAGGGTGCGGTACACCGGAGGGCTAGTCCGCGGCTTCTATGTCAAAATACACGTGGACCTACCCCGTGCCACGTGTTTTGGCCTCGCGGACCATGGCGCGGTGCAGGGGGTAGTCTGCGGGTCATTTTTTCTTCGGTTCTAGATCAAACCCGTGGCTCCACCCGTGGCACGTGTTTTGACCTCGCGGACCAGGGCACGGACTAGGGGGTAGTCCGTGGGGATAGTCCGCGGGGGTCAATCTTTGCTCTGAAAAATTTTCTTCGCGTTCCCTAACTCGATTTCTCCAATTCCTACACACCAAAAACACTAATACCTTTCTCAAATATGCATTATCAACTAAAAACAACTAAAATAAACTTAAACTAAAAACGTAAAAGACATGAAAACATAAAAAAACTACGGGTTGTCTCCCGTACAGCACTTTTGTTTAACGTCTTTCAAAGTTAGACGTGTTACCTCTGTCAAGATTTGCGAATATAGCCTCCCCAACAACGAGTAAGGCTATGAACGTCAACTAATCTGCGCTTGACCCCAGTTTTGGGGCGAATTTCTATCACTTTGGCTGAAACAACCTTAGTGACAATGAATGGTCCCATCCACGAGTCTTTGAAACTTCGTGGCCTATTCTCGCGTTTGTGAGCTTACCATAGAACTTCATGGCCAACTCCAAACTCAATGTTTGGCTTAGTATCCACAGGCTTTAAGTGGATCTCCTCAGGAGGAACTTTGTGATGTGAAAGGCTGTGGATGACAGGAACTGTGGCATCTAACTTCCTTGGTTTCTTACCCAAGACATAGAAGGTCTCTGATACATTCTTTGCATGAAGGGTGATGGCCCCCTCTTGGAAGTTGATCACACTTTGACTTGTGGCCATGAAAGGCCGTCCAAGTATGATTGGAACCTGCTTATCTGCATCAAACTCAAGAATAACAAAGTCAGTAGGGATGGCGATATTACCTGCACGGACTAAGACGTCCTCCACTGTTCCCCATGTCCTTTTCACTGAGTTGTCAGCAAACTGCAACTTCACTGGAGTTTTCTCTGATTTCTGAAGTCCAAGTCTTTCGAACACGGACTTAGGCATAAGATTCACACCAGAACCCGCATCGTACATCGCTTTCACCTTGAGCATACCATGTAATTGAATAGGAAGGTTGAAACTTCCCGGATCTTTAAGCTTTGTAGGTAGCTCTCTCTCACTTCTTCTTGAAACCCTCAGGTTTTCTCTCGGGATCTCTACACTCGCCTCTTTCTCAGGAATAACTTGCGTATAAACTTGTTGCGGTGTAAGTCCTCTCTTCACAATCTCAAGCATTTGGGCGTTGATATTTTCAGGTTGATACGCCTCTACAAATGTCTTGAGTACAGTTTCATCCTTAGGATTTGTATCAGGAATAGTTGGTGACACTGGTTGAACCATAGGTGGCGATTCCACCTTCTCTTCTTCCTTCTCTTCATGCACAGTAGGTGCAACTTCATCTTCTTTCTCTTTTGAGGCTTCTTCCTCTTTCTCTTTAGCCAACTCAGCTGCATAATCTACTACCGATCGAATCTCCTCTTGCATCTTCCTCAGTAGCTCTATAAACTCGGCTTTCTCTTGATCGTCCTCCACATAAACTTCAGAACAGTCAGATTCCACGGGGCTAGACTTGGTTGGTTCTTCTTCAGTACTCGGAACTTCCACGACACTAATGGCAGCATGTGGTGCTTCCTCTTTTGCTTCTTCAATTTCAAGGCAAATAGCCTTGCAAGCTTCGAACCCAACATTGTTTTCACCTCCTTCGATTGCCTTTACTTCCTTTTGTTCTACTACATTTGTTAACACTTTGTTTAATTGTTCTACTTGAGTACTTAACATCTGAAGTATGGCATCGTGTCCTCGGACCTTCTCTTCCTGAGCGTTTATAGTCGTGTTCAAACAATCTAGAGCTTGTACTATCTGTTGATTGTCCATAGATCCTTCTTACGGATACTGAGGTAAGGCTTTCTGATCTAGTGAATCGGTATAGGCGTCTTGAGCAGGTTGTTGTGGAGGAGCAGGTCTATTGTGATATTGATTTTGGTACTGACCTCTCTGTTGGTAAGAGTTGTTCTGGGGGCGCTGTTGATAATGACCAGGATTAGCGGCCCCTTGTGGATTTGAATAATGCATACCCGGATGGTTTAGGTTACCCCATCGGTTGGATATAAAGTAAACAGATTGCGGATTTGATTCGCACTCTTCCCATGTATGATCGTTAACTCCACATTGTTGACAACCTTGTGCTTCTTGTACTACTTTTGTAGCGGCTAAATTCTTCTCCATCGCGATTCTCAGCTCCTTGATTTGATTTTCTAACGAGGATATTTGAGCTGAGTTCGCAGTTTCTGCATCTAAACGAAGCGTTCCTCGGGTTTTTGCTACAGAAGCTCGCGTTGAAGGCCAACTTCGTTCTTGTTCCATAATATTTTCTAACACCTCAGAAGCTTCATTGTGATTCATGGACACAAAATTACCCTTTCCAATGTTATCCACCTTTTCTCTACCTTTATCATTAAGGCCTTCATAGAACATAGCAAGTTGTAGAGCAGGTGTATAACCATGGAGCGGACATCTAGTTAATTTTTGTTGAAACCTTGTCCATACTTCTCCCACTGTTTCTCCATCTTCATGGCAAAATCTCGCAAGCTCGGCTTGATCTTTAAGTCTCATGCTCTTCAGATAAAATCGGTTAAAGAACGCGGCTTGAAGTTCTCTCCAAGAATGAATGGTTCCATGTGGTTGTATTTCTAGCCAATCGCTAGCTCTTCCGGTCAAGAAAAACGAAAACATATGACAATACAGTTTCCCGCGTGTAATACCAGGAGTAATGTAGGCATCACAAATCTGCATGAACTTCTGAATCGCTTTTACCTGATCTTGTATTGCTGTACCAGTGTAGAGTCCAAAACTTTGGAATTGACTAAGCATACCCGGATCGGGTCTAAATTTGATATTCGGAATCTCAGGAGGGCGGTAACCGATGGGTTGAACATGGAATGGTACATTAAGGCCAGGTAGATCTTGTTCAACTCGGTTTTGTTGATTATTAAGGTTGTTTTGCCCATTACCTCCTCCTATTGGTATTTGTACACCAGGTGGTGGATCTTGTTGTTGTCCATCTGGTTGATTATTCTGAACTCCACCAAGGGGTACACCGAGTGGTGGATCTTGGGCTGCCATTGATCTTCTTAAGGCTCTTTCCTCACGAACTCGTTTGTTGTAAGGTCTGAAGCTCCTCTCAGGCTCCGATAAAGGAGGCCAAGAATTAAACACTGTGAAACCTGAAAAAAATACTAAAGCAAACCACAAGCGTAAATCTGGAAAAATAAAAACTAAAGTAAAAACTGAAAACTAAAAACTAATTAAAAACTACTACTCGAAATAGATAACCCACACGCTAACGAGACACAAGTCTCGGGCAGTGGCGCCAAAAACTTGGTGGTGCCTAGGGTGTGATAAAATTAAGATTAAAATAATCCAAGAAACAACGCACTCTCACCCTAGACAGGCACAGTACTGCAAGTATTACAGGACGTATGCAAGTTTTAATGATAAGTAGAGTTCGTTCTCAGGGACTTAAGTGTGTTAATCGCGTAGGTAGAAATAACGAGTAAAAGTAAATAATTAGAAGACAAATAAATTAAAGCAAGTAAATTCGAGATTCAAGAAGTAAACTAATTAAAACTAGGAAAATAAAGACAATAAAGTAAAAGATTAAGAATATGAGATGAGAAGTATAGCTTAGGTTTTGCTAGTATGCACTAATCATTCTAATTTTATCTATAAATCTAGTTCATAAGGGAGAATATTAGCTCTTGGTATACTTAGTCAGGATTCTAAATTCCCATACCTTAGACCTTGAGAGCGACTAAGGGGGCTACGGCACAACCAAGACGAGGACTCAAATAGGGTTATCAAACGCCACTAAGGCCCTATCCAGCATACTACAATCAATTGGTGATATGGTGGTTAAAACAAACCCTAATGACTATCTAGTTAGAAGCATGTTTTGTCAGAACTACTATCGACACTAGACATTATGTGGTGGTTCAATAGTTAAACACCCTGTCAAGGAGACCATCTAACTACTCTTAAAACAATCCTAAAGTGATCAGTTCTAGGAAAGACAATAAATCAAAACACATAAACAAATATAAAGTAAGTAGCTAATATCAGATTAAAACATATAATTCCCAAAGAAACTTAGATAGAAGAATTAGAATTCATAGATTATACATCATGCAAAACCCAGGCTATGGGAGGTTTAGTTCATACCTGACGGAAATAAACTAAAAGAAATTACAAAAGACATCATCTTGCTCTCTACAATGACTAAGAATTAATTATAAGGTTTTGAACTAAGCAATGATCATTTACAAGTGATATAAGGGTGTATTTATAGGTGTTTAGAAGACCTAATTCGTTTTCTTGAGGAAGAGGTAAGTTATTGGACTTCTAGCCCAACTCAAATTCGTATGGAAATAAAGATAAACACTGCTGCACCGTTTTGAGCATATCTTCTTCGTTATTGGTCGGTTTGAGCTCCATAAGATACCAAAAGAATCGCAACAGAATTATCTTGACCCTAAAGAAGGAAATTACCAAAATCGGCTTATTTCTTAGGTAAAAACCCACATCTTTGGACGTGTATGCAGAATCCCAGATTTAGGCAGCTTTTCCTTTTCCATCTTTTTAGCTTTTGTTTCCTTATCTCCAATTACCATGCAAATCTCTTTCCATAAGTTGTTGTCTTTGACTTGGACTCTAATTAAGCTCCATAATTATCTTTAAAGCTACACACTAAATAAACAATTAAACCCAATATGCTCTAAAAATAATAATTCTACAAATCAAGACTCAAAATAGGAAAGTGCACTAAAACTCAAGAAAGTCGACATTATTGACTTCTAAAGCACTAAAAATGATGTCTCATCCTAACATAAATCTATCACAAATGAGGAGACATCAATATTATTTGTAATAGACATAAGAAACAATGCAAAATAAACAGGGAAATCAGAAAAGAAATAAAAACTAAAAGAAAACACAAACTAGAGTTTGAGTTAGGAAACTCAAGATTCATAGACCGTTCCACTCTCTTTAACATCCATCTCAAGAGCCTCTGAATTCCCACTGTCTCTAACTTCCTTACTATGATTAGGAAACTAAAAGAGTGTAGGGATAGAAAGATACACAACGATGTATAGTGGTTCGGTTTCCCTACATCCACTACCTAAGGAAGCCTCCTTAGGATTTGCAAGATTCTCAACTAATCTTCGTAACTCTTTAACCCGGGTGAGATTACAAACCCTTTACAACCACTTCAAAACCTTGAAGGAAAATACACTTGTGTTATCACCAACACAAGGAACCAAGTATAGAACCTATACTCACACTACTCTCTTAATCTATTACAAGAACTAAGAGGAAAGGAAAAGTGTTTAGGGGTGTTATAATAGCTTGTAACTAGACTCCTAAATGAGTGGATATAAACTATGTAGCTTGAGGAATGAATATGACTTGAATGCTCCTTTGAAACCTTCTTGAATGATAATATTAATTGCTCTTAAGATTGGTAGTTGGAAGGGATGAGTTGTGTCTTGAATGAGCTTCAATTTATAGCTGAAATAAGCTTCCAACGGTCAAAAGGCTTCTCTCTAACGGATAGATTTAAACTCCAACGGATATAAGCTTTGTCTTGTACTAAAGAGCAGAAAACCCTTTCTCACGGTGTACCGCGGATATGGTGCGGTGTACCGCACTTCTCCTTGTATCGATTTCATAGCATACTGACGGGCTACCCCATGCACCGCGTTCTTGGTCCGCACCCTTGGTCTGGTGTACCGCGCCTCAGTCCGGTGTACCGCGCATTATCTTGCTTTCTGTTCGGACTAGCTGTGCTCCGCGCCTTTGGTCCGTGGTACTGTGGTGTACCGCAGGTGTTGTCCGGTGTACCGCGACACTGTTCTATTGAAGCTCAAGATCAAGGACTTAAAGATAACTAATCTAATGAGGGGTTTTGGAAAACATTTAAAAGTGATACCAAATGAATTTTAGTTAAAGAATGATTTGTCGAATATTAAAACGGGAATAAAAACAAGGTAAGGCTAACAACCTTCATATTAACTTTAATCTAAACCTTAGCCATAATCTTAACCTTGAAGTTAAAACTTAACCTTAACCTTGAACCTTAAACCTTGAATTTTGAACCTTAAACTTAATACCTTAACCTTAATCTTAATCTTAACCTTAACTTTAATTCTAACTCTAACATTAACATTTATCCTTTAAATTTATCTTAACCTTTAAACCTTTAACTTTAAACCTTAACCTAACTTTCATCTTAACTGTAACCTTAACCTTAACCTTAAACAAATGAAGAATCATCGCGCTAATATTCGACCTTAACCTTGGAATTTTGTTAAACCTTAAATGTTTAATCTTAAACCTTAACTTTAACTTAATCTTAATCTTAAAATTAAATCTAACCTTAACCTTGACTTAAACTTTAACCTTAACCCTTAACTTTAACCTTAACTTTAACCTTAAAATTAACCATATCCTTAACGTTGACCTAAACCTTAACCCTAACCTTAACCTTAACTATAACCTAACCTTCTTCTTGATGAGCAAAAAAAGAACAACTTTAACCTGAACTTTAACTTTGACCTTCACCCTTAGAACCCGTATTTGATTTCCGTTAACGCAACAGATTTTTTCTTCAGTTTCTTCAGACACGGGTTTTACCTAGTATCCTTATAATATGCAAATTTTTACTATATCATTTATATTATAAAACAAAAAAATATTCTACGGTCCAGATCCTCTACATAAGTGGTGGCCAGGATCGTTTTTTCCCTCACCATCATTAAAAACATTAATTAATATGTTTTTAAATCCTAAACATACCATCTATAGTACAATCAATTACCTAACATTGCTATTTTACCTCACCCAATTAGCTCAAAAATCCTCTTTTAGGTCCTCTAACTTCTCAGAAACTATACGAATCATAAAAGTTAAAACTCATCTTCACACTCGAAGTCAAACAAATAACAAAATAAGAAATTGCTTCATACTCACCTTCCCACCAATCCGCTATCCTGCCCAAGAAAATCGACGCCACTTGGGGACCAATTTCCACTATCATCAACCAGCTTGGTGAAGAACCCAAATTAAGGTAAAAAAATTAATTTATAATATATATTATGAAACAAAACCTACAATGGCTAACAAATATAAATCTCTTCAGACTCACCTTTCCACCAAATCTCTCTCCAGCACAAGAAAACTGTCGCCACTCGGAGACCATTCTCCACCAGCATCAACCCGGCTTGGCTACGCCATCAACTATCGAAGAACCCAAATTAAGGTAAGAAAATAAATTTCACCATTGAAATCTAAAAAAAAATTGATTTAATTTTAACCTAATCTCATCACTTTTACAATTTTTTAGAATTAATTGATTTAAGTATAATTATTATATTTTCATACAAATGCTACAATGGCCATTATATGACCGTTGTAAGCCTTTTACCGTATGAGAAGTGATGCGCTAAGAATAGTGTGTATGGGGAGGGGATGCCGTGTGAGTTCCCGTCAATTCTTAGGTCATGGCCACCATGCAACAACATCAGTTTGTGTCATTTCTTCTCCAAATTCTCTTGGTAATCTTTGGTTTCTCTAATTTTAATTAAATAAAATAAAAATTAATATCTTATTGGTGTTTTAGAGTTTGAAAAATAAATTGAATGTGAATCAACTTTGTTCTTTAATTGATTATTAATAGAAGATGTTGAGTTAGATTCACCAAAAAAGTCTCTTAAAGTCATTGAGTTTAGAAAGAAGGTACATTTATGTATAATTACGTGTAATCACCATGTCAAAATCTTTGTTATATAGGTTTTTTGCGTTCAAGAGTTCTTGAATTTACTGTTTTTGATTTTTAAAATACTTTATACATGTCTATTGATGGGGTAAATAAGCCAGTTGAGAGACCTAACGTGTGTATATTTTGCTTTTTATGCAGGCTATTTATATATGATTAGTTTAAGTTTGAGTTGTCCAAGTAAATTGAATCATTGGTCCTTGTGTTTTTTATGAGTTCACATAAGATTAAACTTTTTTCCCATGATATGTTTTTCATATACAAAACCGTTTTTCAACTTCTTTATACAAGGTTTTTTTCCTTTCTCATTTGCAACATAGATGTTGAATGTTTAGAACATGACAGCTGTAGTGAGCTCTTAATTAAAACAAGACTGGTACATATATATATATATATATAAATTTGTGGAAGTTAATCAATGGATCTTAAAGATTTCAACAAAATGAGGTGTTTTGATCCAGTTATACCATGTATGTCAAATAATTCTAAGGACATGTAAAGCATTTTGTTGCATGTCATAGGGGCCTATATTGCAAGTATCTCGAAAAACTAATATCTAAAGTACAAAAATGAATCTACTCTAGTATGTACATGACTAATTTTGATTAATATTTAATATCGTGTGACGGTTATATGTAACCCTTCTAGATTGGTTGAAAATCATGGTAAAAAGTAAAACTGAAGATGAAGATAATGACGTGGATCTGTACTGGGTTTTTTTTAAGATGAACTAAAGGGCGCCTTGAAGATCTAGACCGCTTAAATTATTTCTCTTCCTTATTGTTAATGTTCTCTAATTTTTCTTTTTTACTTGAAAATAGGATGACACTCTATAATTGAATTGCTGGATACATGGATATTGCATTCCAAACTCTCAAGAAGATGTAATTAATTATAATTTATATCTCACTGTTTGACTTGATTTATTTACTTACCATATCATTCTAGTTTTTGATTTATTATGAATGTATGTTTTAGGAAATTGATATAGACTCGAAAACATCCATCGACAGATGTGCGCAAATTGATGAAGCAACGAGTCGTCTTTCCATGCAAGAAAATTTAAACTTGGATAGTTTATTAATTTGAATTGTTATATATTGTAGATATATTTGACAAAAAAATACATTTGTTATATATTGAGTTCAAGAATTTGTTAACTTTTGACAAAAAATCGAAAGAGATAGATCGGTAATAGCATTTGTAAAACTCAATCTATTGGTAATAATTCTTCTTAATTTGTCATTTTTTGAAGAGTTTAATACAAAAATAAAAGATTTTATTATAATTTGTAACCCTTTGCCGGGATTTAAAAAAAGAAAAAGAAAGAGAAAAAGAAAAGAATTATAAGAGACATGACCTTTCACATCAAAAGGATGGTCATGGGTATCTTGTACAAAAAAATAAGAAAAGAAATGAAAAAGAAAATAAAAAAGAAAGAAAGAATAAAATAAACCGGCAAAGTGGAATATTTTGAAAACTCATCTTAGTTTATATTGGGTTGACATGGGGACGCAACATTAGCGCGTCAAATGGGTTGAGTGAGAACATTATATGAGTGTAAACTCAAGCTCGTGGACAGTTGTTGATGGTAAGTGAGGAGAGAGCCAAAAGCTCACTTCAAATTTACCAAATATACATACCACGTCGTCCCTAAACCTACGCTAAAACCGTAAAGTCCTCGTGATTCCTAGGTGCATGGTAAGTGATGTCTCCCTAATTGTTCTTATTTTAGACCCTTGGGAGACATAGACCTTTGAGTTAAAAATGCAATAATCCGGAATTCCTATTTTATTTCTAGTATTTTTTATTTATCAAACTTTTGCGCGTAATCTTGTGTATTTTAGTGAAAAGTTTGTAGGTTTTGAATATTAGCTAGGAAAGGAATCCGAGAAGAGAGTCAAAGATCATGATATGGAGTCAAAGCTTGAAGATAAATCCCGAAAGAATTATATTTTGAGCTGCAAATCTGGAAAACAGGCCAAAGATTGCTGATTTCAAGGCACTTACGAGTTGATTTAGCCACTTACCCTTGAAAGAATATGTTCCTTATCGAGTTACGGAAATTTAGCAAGTGATTTCAGGTCAATCGGAGTTATAACGAATCGGCTAGAGCTGTTTTAGTGGAGGTGGTGCAGCAGTTACGGGATTTTTGGCTTAGAAAATGGAATTGGGCTTTTAATTAGTGATTTAATCTTAAGTCCAAGGCCTCATCCGTTTTTCACATTATAAAAGGGGCTTTTGACTTCTATTTTACACACAACTCATTATTCATAAGCAGAAACATCAGAGAGAAGTCAACGAAGGATGAAGAAGAAAGCTATAGAGCTGGAGAGTGTCTATATCTCCATTCTCAGCCCAATCCAATTCCGGAAATTAGGTTTTCTTTATTTTTAATTCTGTAAAACACTATGAGTTCCCTTTCTTTTAATTTAGTTTTATTTTATTTTAGCATGAGCTAATTTCTTTTAAGTACTTGAGAATGCATAATGGGTGAATCCCTATTCTGTTAAATTTCATATGTCTGAATTTGGGTTTTTATAAATTAAATTAAATTGGGGCTTTTACATTATTTTGTAATTTAAGATTATTTACTATTTTTGGAGTGATCAACTAAGAACAGGTGTTAGTATCTAGGCTATTCCACATATGTGGCGTGTGGATCATCCTGATGGAGGGTTTAGGTATGGAATTAATTACTCAATCTAAAATCAAAACTATTTGACTCTGACGAGCTTAGTTAATTTTAGGGCCAATGTGGTAAATTACTTAATCATTCAAAAGTGGATCATATTTACCCTGAAGGGGCTAGTGACACTCTAGAATAGCCTTGTAGTCCACCCTGACGGGGGTACAAGGAATTTAGAATCCTGACTATTGTATTTGACCAATTTAACCCTTAAACAACATATGTTATGAAATAGAATTAGAAGGATCCCTTGCGTCTCTCAAGTACTACCTTCTCATATTTGCGTTTTACCTTTATTTACTCGCGTCTTATTATTTACTTGCATTTACTCTTTAGTCTTTTCATATTTAGGATTAATACAAAACAACCAATCAATCATTATATCGTTTAATTGCTTTCATAAGTACAACCAATCATTACTTGATAAGCATTGTAGTTAACCAACCGTCCCTGCGAACGATCCTAGAATCACTATTACTACTTGGGACAACCGTACACTTGCGGTTGTTGTTCAATTACTTTTTGCAATTATTTTAGAACACACAAAGGACCACCAAGTTTTTGGCGCCGCTGCCGGGGACGGTAGCGTGTGACCACGGTGTTTATCCTTTAGTGATAGTTGCATTTATTTTTATTTTTATCAGTTTTACGCTTCTTGTTTGTTCTTCTCTTTCAGATTTTTTAGGTTTGGTGTATGCGAAGAAGGCTCAGATTTGAACCACCAGTTCAAATCCTTGATAATCCGGATTCGTTAATCAGACTCGCAAATAAGAAAAGAAGAGAACAAGAAAAGGAGGAAAAAGAAATGGCGAATAATCAAGATCCCTGGTTTGTTAATGGTCTAGAAGAAGTTCCATTCCGTGCTCCTGCTCTAGGGGTAGGTGCTCCAGATATAGATGTTCCAAGGTTTCGTCCAGATTCGGGTATGTTAGCTCAATTCCAAAGCTTTGGAAATTTTCGTGGTAAAGCTGGAGAAGATCCCCTCCGAGCAGTACAGAAATTCAAGCAGATATGTGATTCTGACATCACACAAGGAGTTTCAAAGGAACAAATGTATTTTGCTGCGTTTCGATTTTTCGTTATTGATGGAGCGATTGAATGGCACGATACACAAGATCCTACGAAGATAACAAATTGGGACCAACTAGAAACTGCTTTCTTTGACAGGTATTACCCAAGTAACATGCAGTTAGATGATCAACTTGAACTAACTCAGTTCCGTCAAGAATATGATGAAACTTTGGGTAAAAGCTGGACAAGATTTCAGATGTGTTTACGTAGAGTTCCCGATCATGACCTTTCAGAACAACAACAGCTGAATTTTTTTACAAAGGTCTTGATGGGACTTCAAGGAAAGACTTAGACTTGCTATGTGGTGCTGGTTCTTACAAGTTCAACCGGCTCATGCGAGACTCATCCTAGAGAGAACGGTAAAAAATGAAGTTGGGTGGAATACCGTAAGAACACCAGTTAGAGGAAGAGTTAATAATGTAAACATTGAAGAAAAGTTCAACTCCTTAGAGAACAAGATACAAACCACACTAGAACAACAGTTGAGACAACTTACTTTAGCCGTGAAAGAAGGTTTTTCAAATAAGAGAGTTGAGGTAAAGGTTGCGCAAGAAGTGTATGGATGTGAGTTTTGTGGTGTGAATGATCACGATTGGGAGAATTGTCAGAATAATCAAGAGTCCGTGATGTTTGTCTCCAATAGAGGAAACTTTAATTCGAGTGGTAATGGATATCAGCCTAACAGAAACCATCCTGGGTTTCAATACTCAAATCCTAGTGGGGCAGCCAATCCTACACACGCATATCAGCCGCGTCTCCAAGGTAACAAATTCAATCCAAGACCACATAATAATTATCAAGGAGGACAGAATCAAGGGAATTATGTTCAGAAACAAGCTCCTCAAGACAGTTATAACGAAACTATGAACCAAAAAGCCTTACCCGCTCAACCACAAGAAGATGTGATTAACCTTCAGAAAACCGCCGTTGAAACCTTAATCACTTTTCAAACACAAGCAATCCAAAGGCAACAAGCTTCTGATGCACACAATAAGATGTTAGAAACTCAAATCGCGCAAATAACAAGACAATTGAATCAGCGTCCACAAGGGCAACTCCCCAGTGACACTGAGAATCCAATCCAAATCGAAGACTGTAAAGGTATTACTCTCAGTAGTGGTAAGAACCTTCCTCCACCTCATTTTCCGGTTATGAAAGAAAAAGAAGTTAGAAAAGAAAAGGATAAGGTGAGTAAAGAGAAAGAAGTGGAGAGGCCTGTTGAGATTCCGAAAAAGAAAAATGATATTATAATCAATCATCCGCCTCCACCGTTTCCATCTCGAGTCCAAAAGAAGGATGACACGGCTGAATATCAGAAATTCTTGGATAAGCTAAGTAATCTTAACATCAACATACCATTGTTAAAAGCTATTCGAGATGTACCTAAGTATGCGAGGTTTTTGAAAAGAGCTCTCACTAACAAAAGCCCGTATTGTGATAATGAGATGATTGGTCTTCCTGAAGAATGTAGCGCCATTTGTCAAAGTAAGTTACCTCCGAAGCTACTTGATCCTGGGAGTTTCACAATTCCGATATCTATTGGTGATGAATGGCAAGGAAAAGCACTATGCGATTTGGGTGCAAGTATTAATCTTATGCCCAAATCAATCTTTGAGAAGTTGTAAAATAGGGAAGGCAAGATCTACATCTATGGTCTTGCAAATGGCGGATCGGTCTCTTGCACATCCAGAAGGTCGAATCGAAGATGTCCTCGTTAAGGCAGGTACGTTAATTTTTCCCGCTGATTTCGTTATACTTGATTACGACGCTGATAGGAATGTCCCCATTATTTTGGGAAGACCATTCCTAGCCACGGGGCGTACCTTAATTGATGTAGAAAACAGAGAAATGATTATGAGAATCCAATACGAGGAAATGAAGTTTAATGTGTTTAGACCTATGAAGTTTCCGGATTCCAAGGAAGAATGTTTTCGTCTAGATGTAATGGAACCGGTAAGAAAAGAGCCAATTAATGTTGTGGAGACTTTAGGGGTAGAGGAGAAAGAGCTGCGAAAGAAACCACCAATTAAAGCTCCTCCAGTTCCTAAAAATCCACAACTCAATCATGCGAAGAAGAAAGAGAAAGCACGTGCCACGAAGGTTCCGAAGGAACCTAAGAAAGAAAGAAAGAAAACGGGGTTCAAAGTAGGTGAAGAAGTAGCTATGAAGAAACCGGACCCCCCTCCAAAGGTACGTGAATCCAAAAGCTCTTGGCTAGGACCATTCATGGTCATGAAGGTTATCTCAGACAAACTAGTGGGAATAAAAGCAAAGGGATGCAAATTTCGAGTTGCAAATATTGACAACCTCACTCACTGCTGGGGAGGTTATGTCAATGACCAATGAATAAGATAACCCGTCGAGCTTAACGACGTTAAACAAAAGCCACTTCTTTGTATATTAGTTTGATTTTTTAATTTTTGCAATGTAGAATAGTTTGATTTTCATAATTTTAGTGTTTATTAGTAAGAAATGAGGAAGGGTAGTTGTTTTTGATGATTTCAAGGGTAAAAAGGTCATGAGTTTGGGGTCGAAAGGACGAAAATAGAAGAAAAAAAGGTTGGTTGTCCAGGAGAAACCGGGTACCTGGTTTCGCACAAACCGGGGACCCAGTTTTGGAGTTGGTACCAACCTCCCACACGCTTGAAGGCGCGTCTTGGTTCACCTAACAGCGACGAAACCGGGGCCCTGATTTTCGCAAACCGGGTACCCGGTTTCGAGAGCTGTAAGTTCTGAAGTTTCTGACCTAGCGTTTTCAAACCCGCCTTCTGCTGCGTTTTGGTTCACGTCATCGACGCAAACCGGGTACCCGGTTTCGCACAAACCGGGAACCCGGTTTCGAAGGGTAGCTCTCTGACCCAGCGTTTTGGGGTCCAGCCAGAATCTGCGTTCCGAGGTAAAAAAAAGAAGTACAAAAATTTTATCTTTTCGCGCCGACACAGCGACGCGAAACCGAGAACCCGGTTTTCACGAACCGGGAACCCGGTTTCTTCTGTGACAGGGCGGTTTTCAGCTTTTTAGCCCTAGATTTTTACCTCTTTCTTCGAGCCAGCCTCCAAAAACACTTCCAAAACCCAGAATTTCCTAAAAATCATCATCTACAACCACACAATCATCAAATCCTTCTCTCTCACCACAATAACATACAATCAATTCATCTCCTATCCAAAGCACCATGGAATTCCCACTTTTCTCCAATATTTCTTCATCCAAGCTTCAAATTAAATCCAATTCCCTCTTCCCCCACATCAATTAGCCTTTACCCATCTCATATTACACCATAATCTTCAAGTCTTAAGCCTCAAAAAATCAAAGTTCTAAGCCTTCTTTAGCTTCTCACTATTTGAAGTTTTGAGTTTGGGGTGGAAAGAGATGCCTATCAGAACCGCTTTCATGTGTACTTATCGAAGGAATTCTCCAAGAAACAGAACACTTTTGGTGCTGTTCAAGAACAAGCTATTGAGATTCCTAAATCGCGTTTCAAACACAAAACTGAAGAGGTTAAAATTAAAGTTAATCCTAAGAAGAGAAAAGTGATTGAGGAACCTGAAAATGAGGAAGAAATTGATCCGATGATGAGTTGGAATCGAAAATTAAGGTGTTGGAAGAGAATCAGGATACGAGGTGCGCTATTTTGGGAAACGTTACAAACAAGTTGAGCTTTATCTGTTCAAAACGCAACTTACGATGTCTCGACGCGAGATAAAGTTCATGGACGCAACACCGACAACCAGCCACGCGCTGGTTAAGATACGTTTTCTAATCCTTCCTTTTAGTATAGATTAGTTTAATTGCTTTGAGTCTTTTTCGAGTCGTGGGGACACGACTCATTTTTGAGTTTGGGTGGGGTTCGTTGCCTCATCCCAGTTTTATGTGCTATTTGTTTTTATTTGCTTTCAATAAAAGAATTTTCGGAGTTGCGTTTGACTGTAGAGGATTTTAAATGTTCCTTTAAGCATACTTGTGATGAATCTATGATAGTAAATAGTGGACTTTAGGGATTGATATAAAACGCATTTAGAAGTGCATGCAAACATAGGTAATTGATAGGAAAAATTAATGAACAATGCAAATGAAGTAAGCTTGTACATAAGGAATATGTTTGGTGTGTAGAACGTGAAATCCTAATTAGTAGAGAACCAACCTAGAGATGAACTAAAGACGAGCTATGTACTTAGGAAAATGATATGAGCAGTTCTTTGTTAGCCATTTGTGACCTTTTAGCCTTCTATCCCTTATATTAATTTCTAGAGTTTGCTATATGAGATTTATCTTGAGAATTGCTTTAGGTGTATTTGCTAGCTTCTATTTTTTCTTACATTTACTTCTACCCCTTTGTTTTATCTTGTTTTACTTTGTCGGGACAACAAAGATTTGAGTTGGGGGTCTTGATGTCTCCCTAATTTTTTTTATTTTAGACCCTTGGGAGACATCATTTTTTATGTTTATTTGAATATTTTGATAGACTTTTGAGTTAAAAATGCAATAATCCAGAATTCCTATTTTATTTCTAGTATTTTTTATTTATTAAACTTTTGCGCGTAATCTTGTGTATTTTAGTGAAAAGTTTGTAGGTTTTGAATATTAGCTAGGAAAGGATTCCGAGAAGAGAGTCAAATATCATGATATGGAGTCAAAGCTTGAAGATAAATCCCGAAAGAATTATATTTTGAGCTGCAAATCTGGAAAACAGGCCAAATATTCTTGATTTTAGGGCACTTACGACTTGATTTAGCCGCTGACCCTTGAAGAGAATATGTTCCTTATCGAGTTACGGAAATTTAGCAAGTGATTTCAGGTCAATCGGAGTTATAACGAATCGGCTAGAGCTGTTTCAGTGGAGGTGGTGCAGCAGTTACAGAATTTTGGGCTTAGAAAATGGACTTGGGCTTTTAATTAGTGATTTAATCTTAAGTCCAAGGCCTAATCCGTTTTTCTCATTAAAAAGGGGCTTTTGACTTCTATTTTACACACATCTCATTATTCATAAGCAGAAGTATCAGAGAGAAGTCAACGAAGGAAGAAGAAGCAAGTTGTAGAGTTGGAGAGTGTCTATATCTCCATTCTCAGCCAAATCCAATTCCGGAAATTAGGTTTTCTTTATTTTTAATTCTGTAAAACACTATGAGTTCCCTTTCTTTTAATTTAGTTTTATTTTCTTTTAGCATGAGCTAATTTCTTTTAAGTACTTGAGAATGTATAATGGGTGAATCCCTATTCTGTTACATTTCATATGTCTGAATTTGGGTTTTTATAAATTAAATTAAATTGGGGCTTTTACATTATTCTGTAATTTAAGATTATTTACTATTTTTGGAGTGATTAACTAAGAACAGGTGTTAGTATCTAGGCTATTCCACATATGTGGCGTGTGGATCATCCTGACGGAGGGTTTAGGTATAGAATTTAATTACTCAATCTAAAATCAAAATTATTTGACTCTGACGAGCTTAGTTAATTTTAGGGCCAATGTGGTAAAATTACTTAATCATTCAAAAGTGGATCATATTTACCCTGACGGGACTAGTGACACTCTAGAATAGCCTTGTAGTCCACCCTGACGGGGGTACAAGGAATTTAGAATCCCGACCATTGTATTTGACCAATTTAACCCTTAAACAACATATGTTATGAAATAGAATTAAGAGGATCTCTTGCGTCTCTCAAGTACTACCTTCTCATATTTGCGTTTTACATTCATTTACTCGCGTCTTATTATTTACTTGCATTTACTCTTTAGTCTTTTCATATTTAGGATTAATACAAAACAACCAATCAATCATTATATCTTTTAATTGCTTTCATAAGTACAACCAATCATTACTTGATAAGCATTGTAGTTAACCAACCGTCCCTGCGAACGATCCTAGAATCATTATTACTACTTGGGACAACCGTACACTTGCGGTTGTGGTTCAATTACCTTTTGCATTTATTTTAGAACACACAAAGGACCACCAGTAAGTTAATAGGTTGTATACTAAGTGGAGCGTTCAAAGCGAGTAAGGATCGAGGAACAAACTATAGCCATCATAATGAGATAAGTACAAGTGTAACCTTCTAACATTGCAAAGTTAATTTTATGATTGAAGTTATTTGTGTTTGATTTTGCATGATTAGTGTATGTGTATGTTAGATCTTAATGTTTGCTATATGAGATTTATTTTAAGAACTGCTTTAGGGTATATTTGCTAGCTTCTATTTTCTCTTGCATCTACTTCATTCCCCTTGTTTTTAGGTTTGCTTTGTCGGGACGACAAAGGTTTGAGTTGGGGGTCTTGATGTCTCCCTAAATGTTCTAATTTTATGCACTTGGGAGACATAATTTTTGGTGTTTATTCGACTATTTTGATAGACTTTCGGACTAAATATGCAATAATTCAATTTTCCTCTTTTAATTCTAGTATTTTTCATTTATTAAACTTTTGCGCGTAATATGGTTTGTTTTGAGTGAAAAGTTGTAGGTTTTGAATATTAGCTAGGAGAGGAAGTCAAGAATAAATTCAAAGATCGTGTAATGAAGTCAAAGCAAGAAGAAATATCCCGAAAGAATTGAGAATTTGAAGCTGCAAATCTGGAAAGTTGATAAAGATTGCTGATTCCGAGCCATCTAAGAGTGGATTTAGCCTCTGACTTGTGAAGAGAAAACGTGACCTATTGAGTTACGAAACTTTAGCAACTGGAATGAGGTCAATCCGAGTTGAAGCGAGCCGGTTAGAGCTGTTTTAGTAGAGGTGGTGCAGCAGTCACGGGATTTGGGCTTAATTAGTGGACTTGGGCTTTTCTAATATTCACTTAAACCTAAGTAAAAACTAGGGTTGAGCAGAATAGTGGTAAATGGTAAACCGACCCGTTAGGGTAATAAAAACCGACCTAAAACAGGGTAAAAATTACCCTAGCCCATTTTATAACATACCTTACCCTTCAATTTTGGGCATGTTAATTTTTTTACCACGGGTTTACCTTCTATACATTACCACACGGGTTGGACCCGTCCAACCCGTGTACTGTTCATTTAATATTATATATATATATATATGTGTATGTGTGTGTGTGTGTGTGTGTATGGTCAAGACTTGGCCATTTGACACATTTGGCTACTTCGTTCACCGAAATCTTATCCTCGCCTTTTCTTTGAATTTTACCTAATATGTACTTTATTTTGAAGAACAAAAATTCTTTTAATTGAATAGTAGCATTTAAACTTTATTTGTTTTATGTTTTTTATTGTGATAAAATTATGAATTTTACCAAGGGTAAAACCCGGGTAACCCGTTAGTTAACTCGTCTTAACCCGTGGTAATTTTTATTTTACCATTAACACGGGTTTACCCTCCATCATTTACCACTCTCCAATATTACCCTACCCTTACCCTAGACCCCAACCCGGGTAAACCCGACCCATGCTCACCCCTAGTAAAAACCCTAGTCCGAATTTAGCACTATAAATATGCCTTTAGACTTCATTATTCAGCACCTCTCATTTTATTCTTCAAATTAAATCATCATTAAAAGAGAGCGTCCAGAGAAAGAAGCAGAAGCAAGGAAAAGAAGAAGCTGAAGAAACCTAGAGCTGGAGACTGTCTATATATCTCCACTTCACAGCCGAATCAACTTCCTAATTAGGTTTCTTATTTCTATTTCTGTAAATTATGAATTCCTTTCAATTTATTTTCTTAGTTTTTTCAATTATGAGCTAATTTCATTCAGTACTTGAGAACGCGTAATAGATTGAACCATGATTTATTTCATTCTATGTTATTGAATTTGAGATTATTTTAATTTAATTCAAATTGGGTATTCACTATTTTTCCTTAATTTACATTTATTTACTTTTATTGAATTCACGACTCAATATTAGGACTTAGTACGTAGGCTATTCCAATTAGTGGCGATTGGATCACCTTGACGGGAGGTCTAGGTACAGAACTAATTAATGAAAGTAGGATATAAATTATTTGACCTTGACAGGCTTGATTAAACTTACGGCCAATTGGGTATTTAGACTTGAACCATTCGAATGTGGACTATATTCACCCTGACGGGGTTTGTAGCACCTGAGAAGAACTCCTTAGTCCACCCTGACGTGGGTAAGGAGATGATTGAATCCTGACCAATAGTAATTACTGAATTTGTCCATTAAACAATACATGTAATGATTTGATTTAGGTGAAATCCTGACGTTACTCGAGTACTACTTTCTCATATCTTGCGTCCAACTATTTTCACTTGCGTCTACCTTTATATTTGCATTAATTTAGTCTTTTTAATTATTGTCTTAGTTATTAGAAAACCAACCAAAACAATCTTATAATCATTTATCTGCTTTTCCGTGCAATTAAACACTACTTGATAAGCATTAGAGTCAACCAATCCGTCCCTGAGAACGAATCTGTTTATCACTATTATTACTTGGGACAACCGTACACTTGCGGTTATGGTTCTCTTTACTTATTGCATTATTTTAGAACACACTAAGGACCATCACCATTTAATGATTAGCCCCAAAAATAACCATGAAATGCATAAATTAGACTAAATTAAGTTTTGTAGACAGTTCAAAAATCATATTGGATTTCCCTCACGAATTGAGATTCTGATTTTTATTTCAGCATTTTCTATTTATTAGCATTATACTAATGAATCAAGATGTATGAAATTAGAAGCCGAGGAAGTTTGGAAACTTCTCACTAGAAGATGCATTGCCTCTTAGATTGTAGGAAGCTGAGGCTCAAGTGTGATCCCCTAGGAACAGATGTCTCGCCATAATTTCCGTTCAATAATGTATTGCTGAACAAAAAATAAATAGAAAATAATTTATTTCGATACATTTATTGAGTGAAAAGTGTGATATCATATCTCATACAACTAGATAAGCAAGCAATGGTGAAAAAGGATGATTAGAACTTATTAAGATATCCCCTCTAGCATGATTCCACAATGTAGGAAGCATATTAAAAGATGAGTATATAGCTTAATTGTTACACATGTTTCATATCTCTCGCTTGTTTCTCTGTTTCATACGGTTAATCAGCATGGTCTGTTCAGTAGCAATTTCATTCAGTCTCTTTATCATATCTGCAAGTTCAAGATCTTTGTACTCATTTGGGTTCTTGTTTGAAAGTGCTACTCGTATAGATTTATCTTCTTCTGATGATACATCCCACTGAATAAATCACAAGGTAAACAATATTTTGAGAAATATCAAATCAAAGCAACACTGTAAAATCTAAAGAACACTATTCTTACCTGGAAATCATTAAAAGCATTACGTTGTTTCCTTCTTTGTCGAACTGCAATGTATTTATGGACATGTCAATCTCTTTCAATATATATTAATGCAAATAAACACTTGAAATAGTTTAATTAAAGCTCAAGCTATTAAATTTCACCACAATTTAATGTAATTAATATGTGGATGGTAGTGACAAGACTTATAGATGACAACATTTTGGTACCTAGGTTCTAAAAATTTTGAGTTATTATAGAGAAACGGTTATTTATAATTGTAGTTGAACTTATATAAGTTTAAATTGGCTCACATTGATCATCTGAAGTCGCAGTATCTTCATCGTAAAAAAGGTAGTCATGATTACGTTTTTTACCAAATGGGTGGATATCAAAAGAACTTAAGGAATCAAATGAGTTTTGAGGCTTCATTTCATCTTTACTTGATTTTGATGGAAAGCTCACATCATAACTCCTTTCTTTTTTGGTTTCTAGACATCCATTTATTTCTTGATGCTCAGTTTCTTTTGGTTTCTTTAATTCATCTATTGTTTCCTCTAACTTCCTGAATAAAAATGAATAGTTAGATTGTGTTATTTCAACACCAACTAAAATCATATTCAGTATTTTGGCTAACTAGTGCATGGCTGATCACCAAAGCACACAAAGAAATAATATTATATAATACTCCAAATCTAGGAATTTCAAGAACTAAATAGACACAAAACACAAACGTCATTAGATTCATATAAAAACCCATCTCACGTGAATGAAGAATAAATACCTTGCTTTACCAACATTTTCGAATTTTATCATGTAGATAGAGTGCATGTTTTCAAGAGCAAACACTTGAATAGTTGGACGTTTAGCTTTAACTGCAACCCTGCATTTACAGTATACTACAAATAAGAACACATCTCATCTTTATTATAACGAGAAACCAAAATGATTTTACATTCATTGTTAATAAGATATAATCACATGATTGTGGAACAAGAGAATATATCATATATATACCTATAACCCTCTTCAAAAGAGGCCAAAGCTAATACCCAGTGACCATCAGCATTTAAAACAATGCCTATATTGATTTTTGACAATGATTGACCCTGAAACACATTTTAATTTAGAAAGTATAACTTCACTAACTATTGATTATATATTTTTAGATCATCAAAATAATAAGGGTACATCAAAAGAGAAATGAAAAAAGTACCTCCAAGTTTCCAATAGATTTGTAAATTTCCCAACTCTTTTTGTACCATTTGAGCGCTTTCTCAAAGTTCCTGAGATTCTTGTATGCCTCACCAATTACAAAAAATGAATCACTCAACTTCTCTTGATCACATAATTCCTTTGTTATATTCTTTTTTCTTTTGGCATATGTGCAAAACTAAGCAACAATAAAAAAGTCAGTGTTTTATTTGATAAAATCATTTTACCTTAGGAAAAGAGAAAAAATATTCACAAAACTACGCCAAAAAAGTCAGAATAATCATTGCTTTATTAGATAAAATTATTTTACGAAAATAAATGTGAAAGAATATGCACAATATATCTCTATCAAATTTCAGATTTACCAAAGAGCATAAAGAAACCAACATATAGCTATTCATAAATCATATCTGATAATATAATGAGTAGAGAAAGAGAAAGATCGATGTTTACATACTTGTCTCCAAGCATATATTCTGCGTGATGTATCAATGAGCAAATCAAGAGATGCTAGAGACTTGTGTAAAGATTCTTTTGTTCTACCCATCCTGTTGAACTTCCTATCTACAAATGGCAGACCCTCCATTATCTCCATTGAAACTTCAACAAACGAAATAAATAGTGTAATCTCACCAACCAAAACATCCTCTCCTATAATCGGTGTTGCAACCTCAAGTGCCTTTTCACAAAACATAATAGCTTTATAGTATTTTTCATTTATGTAATGCAATATACCAAGCCTGTAATACCCATTTGCCTCCCCTTCATAGTGACCAATTCGATTACAAATTGCAATGTCCTTCTCAATATGCTCTATTGCAATGTCCCACTTTCTCAGCCCCATGTAAACAATTCCAAGATTACAATGAAGCCTACTTCGCACATAATCATCTACTTCCACCTCTTGTTTTTCACAAATCTCTAATCCTTTGGCGAGAATGTCTTTTGCTTCTTCAAACTTGTTGATGCCTATATAAAGCAGTCCAATGTTATTATGAGCATCTATGTACTCCTTCACAAAAGAATTCGCTTAGCTAATTCCATGGCTGTTATTAAGTAGTCCTTGGCATTTCTGACTGACCCATGATCAACATTAGTGTTAAAGAAAATTTCTTGATATGTTCGACCAAGTTGTGTAGTTGCTCTTTGTTGTTCAAGTAGATCATTTGCATCTTTGGCTAGCTCCAGATATGTGAACTGATATTGAAGTGCCTCGGTGAAGTTTTGAAGAAAGAGATGAACTTCACCAAGTGATTGATAGGTAGGGATCTGGTCTTTGATGGATAAGTCTTTTATGGATATTTTGTGAAGCCAAACCAAAGCCTCCTCGTAATCCCTATTGTCCTTGCAAATAGTTGCTATTACATTTGCCCATTGAGCTTCAACTTGTCGATTTCCGATTTTATTCGCCTCCTTGTATCCACGTAGGGCCGCTCCAACTTCATCATCACCTTCCACCATTTTTTTTTTACTTTACTCCACTTTCCAATGATTAACTCCCCACCCCAATATGGTTTTTAAAGGTCTACTTTATGGGAGTTTCTTAAACCAAATGATTTTTATTTCCATTTTTATTTGGATATTCAATATTTTTATGCGTATACTATGCGTAATACGATTTATAAGAAAAAAATTATGCAAAGATCTTTTTACCATAATAGGGGTAAAATATATATGTAAGTTTTAAGAAAAGAAGAATATTTAGATTTTTTTTTTATCGTTAATTCATTTTTTATATAAAAATAATAGCATTTAATCGAATTTTATTCATTAGATTTTTCTTTTTATATATTTTTATATTTCATACTCATTTTTTTTTACTATGAAACAACACTTTCTATCTACATTTAAAGTTTTAGAATTCCAATATAGTGATACCAAAATTATAACAATGATTTTTTTTTAAATACATATGAAAATCATTTTGGATTCGGAATCGAAATCATTTTGATTCCAATAAGATCTAATCCAGAACTTTTCGATCTCTGCGAAGTAGTCTAACCACTAGATCAACTATCGATCTTGTAACAATGATCTTTAACCTATCATATCAATAATTTTCTTTTTCCATAATAATTTTGTTACATTAAAATTCTGATAAATGCTATTATCGATATTGGCAAAAGAAATATTTTGCTAACAAATTTATCATTTAAAATCTCAATAGATTTGCTCACCAAATTAAATAAATAATGTTATATAGTATATATATATTTATTTATTTTGACAATTGAAGTGCCCTATTGGCACAAGAAAAAGAAAAAAATATCTTATCTAAGGTGGAAATCAGATTAGAAAATTATGATATACCATTTTTCGAAATCTCTTTATTGAATTTAAAATTAAATGTAAAAAATTCAGATAATATGATTTCTACTTACAAAATATTTTCTAATATTCATACATGCCTAAATATAATTTTTCCCAAATATATTTATTGAAATATATTGAAAATTCCGAAACGGACTTCAGAAGTAAATTTTTTTTTAATAGAACGTGAAATGTCTGATCAATAGAATACACAAACTATAGAAATTCGGTAGTTTTTGATGATGATACTTGATCTGGAAATGTCTTCAACCAAATTTAATGACATGAAACCATGCAAAGGGCGAAACAATGGGAGATGTGCCTCCGATAGCACTCTGTCGGACGAGGCATATTCGGGATGAGTACCGACTGGGATTAAAATATATATATATATATATATATATATATATATATATTAATTACGGCAGACTGTAATTGTGAGCATGAAATATATAGATAAGACTATAATAGGTCAAACTATCTATAGAATGTTGAACATGAAGAAGTGATGCTAATCACTTTAACTGGTTTAGTTCAAGAGTTCATCCAACTTTTTCTATGATACGATGGAGTGTGTGATCTTCTTTCATATCCCATGGTGACATGTGGTTGTCCAATATGGGTCATAGATTTTATTAACTATGTGTCCGCTAGGGGCATGCGGCGGTTTAGCATTACAAGAGGTGTTAGGTCATGTATCATCTCAAGAAGATGTATCGTTGTTCCTTTATTATATATAAGTCTTCCTTTTCATTGCATTATATCTCAATTGCATCCACTATATTCCTTAGACCTGGGTTGTAAAGAAATATTTGAGCTTCTGGCGTTCAACAATACAACTTTTCTTCGACTGGTAGCCTTCTCTCATCTCCAAAGTGTTTCTTCTAGTCTTCAGAAAATGCTTCTTTCAGTTATTTCCTTTAGTGATAGCTCGATAAAGGCAGGGCAATTTAGGGACCCTAGAAAGTCCCATCGAGGAAACCCTTGGATTGTCTTCACTCGCATATAGATATGGACGGGACAATCAAGGAAGATATCTTGGTGGGTGGTAGAGCATAAAAATTTCACCAATGGAATTTACTTAGATAAAAATTGGAACTAAGTCACCTGAGAAATGTTTCGGAGGACTGCCGAAATGTCTGAAGTAGAAAAAGTTTTTCCCAAAGTGTCTTATTATGCTACCGACGATTTATCTTTATGCGTAAAATCTGCCATTGAGACACTTGTCTCATGAGAGAAGACTTTGCAAAAGAATCTCTTCCACCACGGATTAATTGGAAGAGGAGAAGTATATTATAATGGGGTTTCCTATTTTCGATAATGATACTTTAGGTGGGTTTTCTTTAATTAATGTAATTTTCTCCGGGAAGTTAAAAGTTCAAAATATTCTGCAGCTTGGGAATTTCAACATGTTTCCAAAGACTCCCATAAATGTTTGTTTCCTCATTTTGAATATTATAATTTTCCAATACAATTCTGGTGAGGTTAAGTATAATTTGTCGAAACAGAATAGTTTCTAGGTTCTAAAGAGTCTTTGGAAATACCTATCCATAAATGCTGATATTACTTCGATATTTGATGAATGGTGCACAATAGGCTTGAAGTTAGATGACATTGGGTTGGATTTTGGGCAAAATGGTCAACTTCTGGAAAGGTTTCGAGTTGTATCTAGAACAGAAAAGTTAAGTAAAGTTTAATATTTAATAATGGAACTTTTATTTTGTAACATCCGCATACTTCCATGTTTTTACTAACATATTCCGAGTTTAAAGGAAAGATTTTGATCATAAAGAGGTAAGTCATGTATTAGCATATAATTCATCCTAAGTATTCATATAACAAATCCTCGAGTGTTCTAAGTGTTAATCTGTGTATCTAACTAACACACTACTTTTTGCATATAATCATCATACAGTTGTAAAATCATAATTTATATACTCCACCTTATTATGATTTGAATTATCTACTTGATCTATATGTGTTGTGCTCAAACTCTACTTTCTCCATGTGTTGTGCTTAAACTCATTTTTATATCTTCTAGCATAGACACACACACACATCAAGATAAAACCTTTTAAAACGAGCAATTAGAATTCTTAAGGTCATTATCTTGTGATTATTCTTTCTTGATTTATTCTTTGGTATGTTGTGTCTTTAGCTTTTGAGTTGTTCTAACAAATATTTGGAATGCATTATCTAACAACTTTGTGTAGGAAGAAAACCTATTTGGAAGCTTAAATTATATCCTAGATGCTCATTCTTCTTCAGCTGAAAAATAGTGTAACATTTTTAGTATAAAACACCCAAATAAACTCAAACAATTCGAGCATCATGGCAACATACCCACCAAATATAAGGGAATACGGTATGACTTTTTCAACTTGAAAACAGTGTAACATTTTTACATCATGCAACGTCGTCTTCTCACTTTCAGGATTTATATTCGTTGAGAAAAGGACAACACGTGGATTAGATACATTAGGGATCAAAACTGTGTATCATTTTCAAAGGCAAAACGATATTCTGTTTAACAAATAAAAGTGATCAACACCAATAAAATCGTTGTAAAACTTGTCCCCTAATATAGGAGGCTCTCTTGTATCACTAAAAATACTCTTGAGGACACAAATTGTCACCATACGTTCATCTACTTCGAGAAAGAATCTCTAAACTTGTTTTCCACGTTAGATCATATAAACAAGCTTTGATCTCACAACTTTTATATCTAAGAGATCAAAGAAATTATTCAAATGAAGCTTCATCTTTAATCCACTCACTCAAGGAGTTCATCGAGCTTCAAATTTCATATTAACTCACAAATGAATTCATGTTCTTATTTGTAATATTTTCTTAATTTGGAAGCACAAGTACCTTGATTATATTTATATATATCCAACCATCAAGGGTTTAATACTCTTCATCTAGATTAGAACGTATCCATAGTTGCTAGAGTTTAGTGAAGAGGAAGATTTATTAGGTTTTGACTTAGCCTTTGAAAATTCTCGCGAGTTGTGACTTAGCTAGCAAAAGTCTCGGGTTTCTTAGATTGTGGTTTAGCCCAAAAAAACCTCAAGTGTAAAGGTTTATATCTCATCTTTAAGCGATAAGAGAAGCTTAGTGGAGAATCTTCTTGCAAATCCAATGGGGATGACCTTAAGTAATGGATGTAGGGAAACCAAACCACTATATAAGTGTGTATCTTCTAACCCTTACCTTTTACATTTATGTATTTTATATTTAGTTGATTATATTTATATATTTCCTCATCATTCCTTACTATATCTAGTAATTTATTAGGTTTCCTTATATAACCTAGTTTAAACTAGAAGGCCTTGATACTAATCATAATATTTAATCTAAGTTAAAATTCTCCTAAGTGTTTTCTAGCATTACTTGTTTCGATTACCTAGTATTGAGTATCTAGATCTTAATCCCACTTAGAATAGGATTATCGTAGTTAGTCTTAATACCTATTTTCCGTAAAACACAAACTTCTAAAATATCTTTTATATCCATTAGTAAAGTTTGTATTGTAGGTTTAACTTAATTTTGTAATTAAGAGCATTTAACTTTCTGTTAGGATTAGATGAGATTTAATCATATTCAACCCCCCCTAGAGGTTTCTACATGTGGTATCAAATCCTAACTCTTCACAAATAGCTTAAAACTTAGAATAGTCAACTTTCTTTTATCTAATCTATCTTTCATTTACCTAATAATCTCTCATTTTTTTGTGCAAAAAAAAAATCATACGAGGCCCTTTGGTAATTTTGGTGCACCTGTGTTTGATGGTACTTATTATCATATATGGATTAAATAAATAAAGATCTTTATTAAATTAATAGACCCCGATCTGTATAAAGTAATCGTAAAGGGACCATACAATCCATATGAAGACGAGGCCTCTAGAACACTCGAATCATATGAAAAATACACCCATATGATCATTAAATGATAAAAAACTACATGGAAACATTCTATCTAGAAGACGGATTAACCGAGAACGTTTTCAATACATAAAGTGGAGTACATCGACTCATGTTTCATGGAAACTTTTGAAGAGACTCTTTAACGATCAACCTAAGATCAAGAAGCAGTAATTATATGGATTGTTGGGTTGCGGATCAAAGATCACATAATTTTATTTTGAATACTCTCAACCTAAAGAATAAAAAGGTAACATCCATATCTCCTCTTTTAATCATCCTCGTTTTATATGTGAATATTTTCGTATTAGGAATCCTTTTTGGTGGTTGTGTTACTTCGCGTCAGACTCGTTTAAAAGGAAAAATAAAAAACATGGGGTAGAAATAATATTATTTGAAATCTTTAGGACCTTATTGCGAATTCCGCTCTTCTCATCAAATCAAAATGGTAAACCGTTCTTGTATTAAAAAAAGATATAACATTTTTAATCAGGTTTGTTCTTTAACGTGCCTCGGAAATCCCTTCTCATTCACTTCATCTTTTCTTAAGACCATCTTCCTCCATTCTTTACCTCTTCCAAAAGCTCTAAAAAATCCATCTAAAAAATCCATTCGACGCGTATGGTAGCCCTCTCAACTACTGGAACTGAATATGTTGCTATTAAAAAATGTTTAAAAAAGAAGCTATCTGGCTTCAAAACTTCCTCAAAGAGGTTAAGTTGGAAAGGGTAATTCTGTAATTTTCTCGATTAGTCAAAGTGCAATACATTCGAGTAAAAATCAAGTTTTTTATCAGGTGGATGTTAAGTACCATTTAATTAGGGATGTTGTAACTAATTATCAAGTTAAATTGGAAAAAAATCTTTTCTGAGTTGAATCCTTCTAATATGGGTACTAAACAGGTGTCAAATACCAACTTCAAACTGTGTTTGGACTTGTTGTTTGTCGATTAAATTTTTTTTGCAAGTATACTTGGGCAATGCCGGTGATAGAGGTGGTGCTTCCACTATAATGACAATGATGTTGATGATGAAGAAGGTGGCAATTGATATACACACTTCAAGGTGGAGATTGTTGTTGTATTTTATTTGGGAAATGTGTTTTGTGTTTTGTTTGGGCCAATCCGTGTTATAAATTAAGTCTTGGATTTGGGATTAACTTGATAGAATTGTGACTTCTTGGACTCGGTCCAATACGACAATATTTTCTCTTATTTATGCAGATGGATTCTCAACCACCGATGATGATCTTGATGTATAATCCTAATCTAAACCCCACCACTTCCATATAAAAGTCTTGCTTCTTTAGACTTCGTCTCATTCTTTTGTTCTCTTTTTTGTTGGTCTTCTGTCAACTCAAAGCGACAAAACTAGGGTTTCATAGTATAATATTGACAACTCATTGTGTACTTACATTCTAAACATCACTTGACCTTATAGTATAATATTGCTTAATACAACGCTTGTTTGTGGTCTTATACCTAATGGCAACATTACTTAATAGTATATGTATCCGCAAATGAAAACATTTTCTCTTGGGCACATAATCCCAACAAAATTGTACCAAAGGAAGGCTATCATTGAATAAAATACCCATGACCTTGAGTTATCCATGGGTTTAGATATGTAAGAAGTCATGGACATGGCATCTTACACCGGTAAAAAAAAAGTTATAAGAGGGGCCCATTTAATAGGGAGATAACCATGTTGTGTGATAACACTAGTCCAAAGGAATATGTATTTGTGGATCATTTTGACTTATTATATCGTGTAGTGATAACTGTCATCTTGGGTAGCATCACTGGAAGAGCTTTTTCATTGTGGGACCACTGAGGAGTCTGTTTGGGTTCATTACCTATGATCCACACAATCCTTTACTTTACTGAGTATACGACTTCCTATCACGATTATCAAAAGGATTGAAAACATATTGGAAATTCTTAAGAACCTCTTGAATATGATCAAACTACTCTTAGTTTAAACTCTTCATTTAGAAATCTATTTTATCTAAGATATATATGCCCTAACTTCAACATTTCTTCCAATTTTTCCTATATTCCTTAGAAACACAAATTTACTTTAACCACAATATAATTTAGAGCAAAATTTAGACATAGATGATGTGATTCATTGATTTGTTTGCTTAAAAGTACACTTGATTTCTGTTTCTAAAGACACATGGTGGGCGGACCCTAGTGTTACTACCCACATAATTGTATCTTATCAGGATTACAATATTCTGGTGTGCCTACAGATTCCAAAATATTCATCTATATAGGAAAGAGTAATGATATTTGTCACCCCTTTTTAATCACCCTTTTATCACCTCCTACGTGTATGCCTACATGTACCAATGAATGGATTTCTCTATCCTATTTAATTTTTCTCTATCTTCTATTCAAGGAAATCAAAACATATATATAGAAAGGTGATAAAAGGGTGACATGAAAAGGGGTGACATATATCATTACTCTATAGGAAATGGAAGCAACATTCCTGTAATAGGTTTGAGACTATTCAAAATTCTTCTCGATATCAGCCACATGTTGGAACTATGAAACATGTTCATAGTGCCATCAATTCGACATTTGATCTTTTTTTTCTACTGACAAGTAAGATTGTTCTTTTTTATTCAAAAAATGAAAGACGGTATAATATATTTGATTTTACTATATTAGGAGTAATAAAGTTGTCTAGCCATATTTATCGAGATACAATATTATTCTTGTTTTATATATATATATATATATATATATATATATATATATATATATATATATATATATATATATATATATATATATATATATATATATATAAATTATGATTTAAATTACATGATAACCACTATGTAATTCAAATTAATCCCATCTTAGCATAGGAATTTAGACCATAATGATTCTACTTTAAGTAATAAATCTACCCACCATTTCATAATCATGTTGCTACAATAGATTAAAAAAATATGATCCATAATTAATTAAATAAGTAAAAATGATTTAGTGTACTTTAATAATACAAGAATAGTTTTCTATCTTAACTAGATTATTACAAACACATATTAGCAAATAATATGATATGATCGTAGCCAATTCATATTTAGTTTGCTGGCAAATTTTTTTAATGTTCGTGTTTCGATAATTCTTAAGTATGTTTTATTAATCACTAGGATGAAAGTGTAGATTTGTCGACATTACTTATCATAATATACCAATGTTGACTTTCTCCTAACGTTCTTTCACATGGTATTCTTAGTGCCCGCTTGAGATTGTTTTTCAAAATAATCACTTAAAGTGATTTTAGATTCATAAAAATACTTTAGACCCTTAAAATCACTTTTTTTAGTACATGAGAGAGCCACTTTGGATTCGGAGTCATTTTGACTCCAATGAGATTTGATCCCAAGACCTCTTGGTCTCTGCCTTAAAATCACTTTTAGGAAAAGCATTATATAAGTGATTATGGATTATTAACATAATCACTTAAAGTAATTTTAGATGTCAAAATATTTTTTTACGAATATTTTAATTTTAATCGAAAAACACTTTTATCTCTAAAATAATCAATCCCAAACGGGCTCTTAGACACATGATAACTTTTACACGGTAGTACAACATATACTTATCAATAAAACCTAGTCGGATGTCAAAAAACGTTATTCCCACAAAGGAAAGATTGATATGTTTCGTTATGTTGGGGCAAAGAGGTTTGAATGCAACTTCCTTGGATCTTGAAAAAAGAATTCTAGGTAATTGCATTATAATCCCTATAATATGCAAATTTTTACTATATATCATTTAATATTATAAAACAAAAAAACTTTTCTACGGTCCAAATCCTCTATATAAGTGGTGGTCATGATCGTTTCTTGCCCACAATCACTAAGACCACTAATTAATATTTCTTTTAAATCCAAAACATACCATCTATATTCAATAAATTACCTAACATTGCTATTTTTCTTCACCCAATTAGCTCAAAGACCCTCTTTTAGATCCTCTAACTTCTCACTAAATATACAAATCATAAAAGTTAAAACTCATCTTCACACTCGCATTCAAACAAAATAAAAATGCTTCACACTCACCTTCCCACCAAGCCACTCTCCTGCCCAAGAAAACCGCCGCCACATGGAAACCGATTCCCACTATCGCCAACCAGCTTGGCGAAGAACCCAAATTAAGGTAAAAGAATTAATTTATAATATATATTTGTAAACTAATCCTATAATGGCCAACAAAAATAAATCTGTTCAACTCACCTTTCCACCAAATCTCTCTCCAGCACAAAAAGTCTGCCACCACTCGGAGACCATTCTCCACAATCATCAACCCGGCTTGACTACGCCATCAACTATCGAAGAACCCAAATTAAGGTAAAATATTAATTTTCACCACTGGAATTCTAAAAGATTGATTTAATTTTAACCTTATCACATCACTTTTACAATTTTTTTAGAATTAATTGATTTAAGTATAATTATTATCTTTTTATACAAATCATACAATGGCCATTTTATGACCGTTGTAAGCCTTTCAACGTATGAGAAGTGATGCGCTAAGAATAGTGTATATGGGGAGGGGATGCCGTGTGAGTTCTCGTCAATTATTTAGTCATGGCCATCAATGCAACAACCTCAGTTTGTGTCATTTCTTCTCCCAATTCTCTTGGTAATCTTTAATTTCTCTAATATTAATTGAATCGAATAAACATTCATATTTTATTGGTGTTTTAGAGTTTGAAAAACAAATAAATATTGTATGTGAATCAATTTGTTCTATAATTGATTATTTATAGAAGATGGTGAGTTTGATTCACCAAAAAGGTCTCTTAAAGTCACTAATTCTAGAAAGACAATACATTTATGTATAATTACGTGTAATCACCATGCCAAAATCTTTGTTTTATAGGATATTTTCTTTCAAGGGTTCTTGAATTTATAGTTTTTGATTTTTTAAACAGACTTTATACATGCCAATTGATGGGGTAAATAAGCCAGTTGAGAGACCTAACGTCGGTATATTTTGCTCTTTATGTAGGCTATTTATATATGATTAGTTTGACTTTGAGTCGTCCAAGTAAATTGCATCGTTAGTCCCTGTGTTTGTTATGAGTTTCACATTAAATTAAACCTTTTTTCCCATGATATGTTTTTCTTATACAAAATCGTTTTCCAACTTCTTTATTCAAGGATCTTTTCCTTTCTCATTTGCAACAGAGGTGTTGAATGTTTAGAACATGACAACAGTAATGAGCTCTTAATTAGAACAAGACTGTTATATATATATATATATATATATATATATATATATATATATATATATATATATATATATATTTGTGGAAATTAATCAATGGATCTTAAATATTACAAAAAAATGAGTTGTTTTGATCAAGTTATACCATGTATGTCAAATAACTGTAAGGAACTGTAGAGCATTTTGTTGCATGTCATAGGGACCTATATTGCAAGTATCTCGAATGAATCTTCTTTAGTATGTATGTGACTAATTTTAATTAACTTTTTAATACAGTGTGACGGTTATAAGTAAACCTTCTAGATTGGTTGAAAATGATGGTAGAAAGTAAAACTGAAGACGGAGATGATGACGTGCCTCTGTACTGAGGTTTTTTTAAGATGAACTAAAAGGCGCCTTGAAGATCCATACCGGTTAAATTATTTATCTGCCTTACTGCTAATGTTCTCTAATTTTTATTTTTTATTTGAAATTAGGATGGCACTCTATAACTGAATTGCTGGAATCATGGACATTGCATTCCAACTCTCAAGGAGAGGTAATTATTTATAATTTACATTTCACTGTTTGACTTGATATATTTACTTACCATATCATTCTAATTTTAGATTTATTATGAATATATGTTTTAGGAAATTGATATAGACTCGAAAACATCCATCGACAGATGTGCGCAAATTGATGAAGCAACGAGTCATCTTTCCGTGAAAGAAAATTTAAATTTATGTTGTGTTTATATTGTTCTACACTTGGTAAGTGTCTTAATTTGGATTTTTATATATTGCATAGATATTTGACAAAAAATGAATTTATATATATTGAGTTCAAGAATTTGTTAACTTTTGACAGAAAATTGAAAGAGACAGATCGGTAAAATTATTTGTGAAACTCAATCGATTGGTAATAATTTTGCTTAATTTGTCATTTTTTGAAGAGTTAATATCGTATGAAAAAAGAGCAAGCAAAAATATCTTAGCAGCCACTTCAAATATTGTGGAGAAAAACAAAGCTTGTAAGCGAAAAAACGATTTGTGCAAAATCGTGACTGAATGTCTCATAGCTCTCAACTATAACGCCTCCATATGCAAATATAAATGGGAAAAATCTTCCTTTATTGCAGCTGGTATACATCTCTATACAAACTTAATATGTCTTGGTAGTTATAGGCTAGACATGAATTTCATGATTATGTAATGTTTTAAGTGAATATATGTAGATGTGATTGTTGAAGGGAAGAGGATATTTATCGGTGTTGATTTTCTTTAAAGTTGAGGTAGCAAGATCAACGAGCAACTATAAGACAATTATACAATTGGTTAAATTATTTCTTGTAGTGAAAGTTGGTCGACATTTGCATATCATTACCATTATTTCTGAAGCGGCTAAGAGAAACTTAAAGAAAAAATATATGCATGTTGCTCCCTGGCGCAAAGACGTGTACATAAAATCGAAATGGCTAAGCTCCTTCACCATCTCAAAATACCAGAGTTATTGAAGAAGATGAAGGAGAACTGAAATTGATTTTTGGGGAGAAAGAGAAAGTGTCGTTATTATGTAAAGATAATAACAACTTTGATGTTCCGAAACAAGTTTCTGGAGAGGAAGAAAAGCTTGATTTAAGTTAATATAGCATGGAAACCACTGCATGTGTCGAGGTGCGTGAAAAAAAAAAATTCATTACTAGATTAGCTTCCCTTCTTATGGAGAAATACTTTTTTCTAAGTGAAATTACTCCAAACTTAAAACTAATTTTTGAAACTTTATTTTAATTTTTACTCTACTTTTCGAACGTTTTTGTTAAGTTTCTTAATCATTTAAAAAAATGAGAAAGATATTATATGTACACAATTGCAATTAGATGATTAGATCTACTATCATCTATTGCTCTCACTTCTTGCCTTTATTTTTGAATCTTTTTATAAATGTAGAGACATTATTAACTTAATATTCACTTCCATCCATTTTTCTCTACCTTTTTTATGATAAGATATCTACCATTATTGGTTGATTTATAATCAGTTATTAAATATTTTTATTTAAATTTATAAAATTTATATTATATTTCAGAGTTTTTTCAACGGTCCAAATTTACCCGCATAAGTGGTGGCCAGGATTAAATCTGGCCAAACATAAGTGGTGGTCAGGATCGATTTTGGCCAAACATAAGTGGTGGCCAGGATCGTTTCGAGTCCCACCTATCATTAGTATTATTAATTAATTCCTATTTTTAATTATAAAAAATAAACCACATAACGTAAAACCTAAAAATCATTTAATCATAAAAAAATCTCTCACACTCAACAATCAAAGAACCATTAAAGTTGTCACTCGAACTCAAATGAAATGGTGGATGGTGAAATAAACTGTTGTCTGCTGGGGTTTTGGTCTTCAAAAGAGATGAACTAAAAGAAACAAAAATAAATCTCTTCACACTTACCTTCCCACCAAGCCGTACTCGACCGTTCTCCACTATCATCGGCATGGCTACGTTATCAACAATCGAAGAACCCAAATTAAGGTAAAAAAATATTTTTTACCATTAAAACTCTTTAGAAAGTGATTTAATTAGACTTTCTTCTGTTCAATTGCAATTTTCGGAGGGTTGAATGAATTGGACATCTATCGACTCTAGTAATTCATTAGACTATCTTCTGTGTAATTGTAGATTTCGGAGGGTTGAATGAATTGGATAAGTTAGATGCTGAATTCCGTCGATCTCGCTTGATAGCACTGAAGGTGTTTGGTCATATTACCCTTACAATCACGATTTATCTCACTGTACCAACACTCACCCGATTATCTCAACCTTCTCTCTTTGATAAGCCTTCTTAAGGCAATTATGTTGTATACTTATACACACGTGTAAATTTATAGTCTCTGATGGATGTCTCAATTTACCTTTCTAAGATATTTGTTAATTTGTTTCTTTTTATGTGATTTAGGTATTGAATGTGCAAGTTCCGTTCATGTTTAAATTAGCCGTTGATTTTGGGCATCAAGTGAGGAAGATTTATAATAAAAATGAAGAGTAGGTTTTCATATGTGATTGTTTATTTCAAGTGTATGTCTTCTTATGTCTGTTACGAAATCCAAGTTTATTGAGGCTAAATTAGGCGATTTATTTCATTAAACGTTACTAACACTAACATCCCTTGGTTTGTGTTTGAATGATGTAGCACAAGTGAGATAAAATGCAAGTCGGTTAACTATGAGGTGAAAAATCAGCAACATTTTTGTTTTTATGAGTGGTAATGAGCTTCGTGCTATGGAATCAGAGGTACGGACTCTAATTTACTAGAATAGATCAAAAAGAGGTCGTATTTATAATCTTATGTGTGTGAATATTGTGGAGTTCAATGGATGTGGATGAAGAAAAGTGGTCGTTGAGTCATCAAGTGCGGATATACAATGCTCTAATTCGTCTGGTCCCAAGTGTTAGAGCGGATATACAAAACTCTAACAGAACTGATTGACTAAAGAAGAGGAAAATGAGCTGAGATGGACCGTTCCACTGAAACGGTTTATTTATTTATTTATCCTTTTATTAATTATTTGGTCGTTGTGTCATCAAGTGTTACCATGGAATGGTTTAGAAATCACTGCAAGAAAGCTTGAAATCTCATGCGAAAAGACCATATTTACTATATCGACTTCATTAATAAAGATTGCTTAAGACAAGCTGTAAAAATTTAGTTAGGGTGGTTGAAAAATCGGTTTCTCACTGTTCCTTTGAGCTATGCAGATTTTGATTATATCTTTATAAGGAGGATGGTCCAGACATGTGAATTTTTTTTTTTTTTTTATTTTTTTTTTGCTTGGCCAGGTATATGAGTTCTTGCTTTTTTTTTTTACTAATTTGTAATCTCAGAATTTGGTTTGTATGATATTATGATGGTGGTAGGGTAATAATAACATGGTTTTTCTTAGATGTAATTTTTTAATCTATTACTAAATTGTTGCATTCCATATAATGGCTAGATGAGGGAAACCCATGCAGCAAAACAGTTTCACCTTGATACAAGTTTTAGTAACAGTTTGCTCACAATCACAAGGCCTGACTAGCTGCTTGCGTATATCTTAAGTTATATACTACAAGGAATTATATGCAAAACCTTTTATGTGAAGCCTACTTCTAATTTTTATTGTTTTTAAGTCTTTCTTTCTTTTTATCAAGTAAGCTCGATTTTTTTAATCCTTCATTCTCTTTAATTCATTTATTATATATATATATATATATATATATATATATATATATATATATATATATATATATATATATATATATATATATATATATATATCATTGATTTTGTTTTGTTTGAATAACATTTTTTTATTATTTGAATATGTATTCAATTTATTATTTATTCAAGGGAGGAGGCAAAGGATATAGAATTACGTAACTCAGGACCCAAAATAGGCCTGATTTTGAGGATTTGCCTAATTACATTCAAAGGCAATTAGAGTTTTGTGGTTGATTTTTATTGATCTATTTTTAATAATTTTTTAGATAGCTAAAGAAATTGTGATATCGTAATTTACAGGAAAACAGTTGCTTCATACAGAGACTTGGAGTCGAGAAAAAGTAGAGTTGAAAGATTGCATATATTATACACTAATATGACCATGCAAAAAGAATTACAGGACCAGTTTATAAGTGGAATGTTTTCATGACCAGTTTATAAGTGGCGTCAAGAGCGAAAGAGATATACAAATAATAACAATTTTTCATGTAACTAGGATATGTAAATTTTCTGGTAGAGGTTTTTATTTGTTATCAATAAATTTTGCATATGTAACTTAAGGCATTAATTAACCCAAGGCTGATAGCTTTTGTTATACACAAGCTGCTTATTTTTTTAATTTCAAATAAAATAGATAGGGAGAATGTGTTTTGTTTGGGAGGCTATTTGGGGTTCGGAATGAGGTTTAAGAAAGCTATTGTGTATCATTTAGGAATCTTTTATGAATAGAATAAGATTAGAACACATATTGTGAAGTTTCTGCATAATATAGGGACCTATACTGCATCTTTTCACATTATTGAATTTTTAAAGAGCATGTATACATTGATTTTTTTAAGAGAATGTATACATTATAAATTGATCCTTCTGAGCTGTTCCAGAATATGCAGCCAAATGCTGAATTTATCGCTAACTAGGAAATGAATGCACATGTTCAAGGTTATTCTCCTACCACTTATTTCCATGCCTTTTCAGGCATATTATTTTTATTAAAATTTCAAGATGTTATTTAGTCTGAAAGAAAAGCCTGAGAGATCAAATTATTAAATTATTATGCTCATTCGATTTGTAGATGCAAAAAGATTCAGATATGCAGCTTTATTGGAGGAGATGAGTTCTCATTGTGATACATCTATTACATCCATGGGATTGAAGTATCCAAAGGATGTATTTGTGTTTCCTGAATACATACATGATAGTTAATTGCATTTTTTATCTTTTTTCTCATTATATTTTGGTAAAATTCTGACAAAATTTTGGTAATCTGAGGAATTTCTTTTTCATTTCATACATTCTCCATCTTCGATTGTTTTGTGTATGTATATAATTTTGATAACTTTCGGTAAAAATATATATACCTTTTTTGTGTTTTGTGTTGTGAGAAGGTAAAAAAGAAGCTGAAAGTTATTAAAACAAAAAAGGTAAAAAAGAAGCCTTCAATCTCATAGAAGGCCATAAAGGAAGATAATCAATCTTTAGTCAAATGCATTTAAGAAGTTTTTTTTTTGTTAGGAGAAGGAACAAAGGAAAATATCATAAAATTGTTTTGGTTAGAAGAAGGCAAAAGTCTATAATAGAAAGGTTTTCTTTTGTGATTGATGTTATCATTTACTAGATAAATCAATAATATAATATTCATAACCAAAATCATGTAAATATAATCATAAAACTGATCTCAAAACAGAGTTCATCCACTTAATTGAGACAATTGGTACAGGTTCTCAAGTTTCTTTTATTATAGAGATATTAATTTCTTTTTTGGAAAAAGAGCCAAGAACATATTATATGCACCTTAATGCATTGTAAAAGAATGTGATTTATAATGTGCTGTACTTAGCCCTACATTTAAAGAGAGAAAGTTCCATGGTGTGATTTATAATGTGATTTTTTATATAGTTTAGCAAATATAATCACGTGTTAAAAATTATAAAACTTTGCACCATTTGTTTCTTCTTTGGAACATTAGTATCTACGTATTAGACATATTTTGTAACATGGGTATATGTATCTATTTGAATAAATACAAAGACTAATGTTGGAAATTATCGGTGCATTAGTTAAACAAAGAAGAGACTAACCACCGGTAAAAAGTTGAATTAATTGTTTCGAAGTGACTTTAGAGACGGGTCATACCTAGTATATCTATATTACATACGAAGATATAACAAACTAACCAGAAAACACTAATGAAACTCCAAAACCTCTCAAAAACTCCTTTAATCTTTCAAAAATTCATGAAACTATTAACCCCTTTCTCTTAAACCTCTCAAAATTGCAATCATTCATGTCAAAAATTATTAATCATATTATTAAAATGAAATTTATATTATTGGAATGAGTAGACCCCTTTTCCTATATCTATATATTACTTGAATATTTTTTCAAATCAACAAAGTAATATCTCTTGAATCTATTATGTATCTAAAACTTGAAAAGTTACAAAATCCCATCTATAATTCCAAAGAATTTCACTTATCTCTTTAATTCAAAGTACACATACAACATATCCTTCCACTCTTCACCTCTTTATATCCACATTGAGCACCAACATCTATTTCATCGAAACACTTTTCAAAACACGTTCATTTAAATTGTAGGAGCTCTATGAACAATAAAAGAATAAACACATTTTCATAATATTTATGTAACATTTACTTATTTGATCTAAACCATGCTACTCTACTTAGCCTAAAGTCGAGTAATAATGGTATATGCTAAGATATCTTAATAACCCCTCTTTACATACACCAACTTGCCTAATACTAATTTTTTTGAATAAATACAAAGACTAATGCTGGAAATTATCGGTGCATTAGTTAAACAAAGAAGAGACTAACCACCGGTAAAAAGTTGAATTAATTGTTTCGAAGTGACTTTAGAGACGGGTCATACCTAGTATATCTATATTACATACGAAGATATAACAAACTAACCAGAAAACACTAATGAAACTCCAAAACCTCTCAAAAACTCCTTTAATCTTTCAAAAATTCATGAAACTATTAACCCCTTTCTCTTAAACCTCTCAAAATTGCAATCATTCATGTCAAAAATCATTAATCATATTATTAAAATGAAATTCATATTATGTGAATGAGTAGACCCCTTTTCCTATATCTATATATTACTTGAATATTTTTTCAAATCAACAAAGTAATATCTCTTGAATCTATTATGTATCTAAAACTTGAAAAGTTACAAAATCCCATCTATAATTCCAAAGAATTTCACTTATCTCTTTAATTCAAAGTACACATACAAGATATCCTTCCACTCTTCACCTCTTTATATCCACATTGAGCACCAACATCTATTTCATTGAAACACTTTTCAAAACACGTTCATTTAAATTGTAGGAGCTCTATGAACAATAAAAGAATAAACACATTTTCATAATATTTATGTAACATTTACTTATTTGATCTAAACCATGCTACTCTACTTAGCCTAAAGTCGAGTAATAATGGTATATGCTAAGATATCTTAATAACCCCTCTTTACATACATCAACTTGCCTAATACTAATTTTTTTGAATAAATACAAAGACTAATGCTGGAAATTATCGGTGCATTAGTTAAACAAAGAAGAGACTAACCACCGGTAAAAAGTTGAATTAATTGTTTCGAAGTGACTTTAGAGACGGGTCATACCTAGTATATCTATATTACATACGAAGATATAACAAACTAACCAGAAAACACTAATGAAACTCCAAAACCTCTCAAAAACTCCTTTAATCTTTCAAAAATTCATGAAACTATTAACCCCTTTCTCTTAAACCTCTCAAAATTGCAATCATTCATGTCAAAAATCATTAATCATATTATTAAAAGGAAATTCACATTATTGGAATGAGTAGACCCCTTATCCTATATCTATATATTACTTGAATATTTTTTCAAATCAACAAAGTAATATCTCTTGAATCTATTATGTATCTAAAACTTGAAAAGTTACAAAATCCCATCTATAATTCCAAAGAATTTCACTTATCTCTTTAGTTCAAAATACACATACAAGATATCCTTCCACTCTTCACCTCTTTATATCCACATTGAGCACCGACATCTATTTCATTGAAACACTTTTCAAAACACGTTCATTTAAATTGTAGGAGCTCTATGAACAATAAAAGAATAAGCACATTTTCATAATATTTATGTAACATTTACTTATTTGATCTAAATCATGCTACTCTACTTAGCCTAAAGACGAGTAATAATGGTATATGCTAAGATATCTTAATAACCCCTCTTTACATACATCAACTTGCCTAATACTAATTTTTTGATTGAGGTTAAAAGGTCAGAAGGTTTAATAAAGTTCAAGTTATCAACTTGGTTAAACCTGCTTCCTGGATTTTCTACATAAAGAGCGACTAAGATCGTCTACACCTGGTGTCACCTAGGGTGTGATAAAAATAAGATAAATAATAGGGGTAATTAAAGATAAATGCCTCCTTAATTAAGCCTTTAATTTTTTTATTTAGAGATAAATGCCTAATTAAGCAATTATTTATAGAAAACATCCCTTTTATATTTTTTATACCTATACAATCCTTATTATTAAATATATTATTTTATTTTTAATACAATATTTATTTTTAAATATTAAACAAATAATAGGATACTTCTACTACCACTACCACCACCACCACCACCACCATCACCATCTCCACCATCACAACCACCACCACCACCACTACAGCCACCACAACCATCACCACCTCCACCACCACCACCACCACCTACTACTAATTTCATCACACGTGCGCATCCGTGAAATTTTTTTAAAATCTTCATAACTAATTCAAAAAAAATCAGAAAATTAAAAAAATTGCATTTTTGGATAAAGCAAATTAATATTTACGTCTATGATTTTTTTGAGTTTTTTTAAATTTTTTTAATTTTTTTAATTTTCTTTTACGAAGACACGAAATTCCATGTTTAAAACATGGAATTCCATGTTTTAAACAGTGAATTTCGTGTTTGCGGAAAACAAATTCCTTATTTCAAAACATGGAATTCCATGTTTTAAACATGAAAATTCGTCATAAAACTTGGAATTCCATGTCTGCGAATTAAAAAATTCAAAAAAAAATCAAAAAATAAAATAATTCAAATAATTCCAAAAAAAATTATAGACGTAAATATAATTTGCTTTATCCAAATATATAAATTTTTTATTTTTTTTATTTTTTTGATTTTTTTGATTTTTTTAGAATTAGTTATGACGATTTTAAAAAAAATTCACGGACGCGCGCGTGTGTTTATTAGTTTTTGTTTTGTTTTTTTTTAATTTCTTTTTTTTAATTGTTAATTATAGGGGTAGTTTGGGATGGGGCTGTTTTCAATAAAGAATCTTATTCTAGACACCTTTTTTTAAATAAGTTTTTGGCATTAATCTATAATTGGCTCTAAATAATAAACCAGAAAATAATGTACTCTCACCCTAGACAGGCACAGTACTGCAAGTATTACAGGACGTATGCAAGTTTTAATGATAAGTCAGATTCGTTCTCAGGGACTTAGTGTGTTAAACGAATGGGTAAATAATAACGAGTAAGAAGCAATTAATTAAAAGACAGAAAATAAAAGGAATAAATTCGAGATTAATGTATTAAACTAAGGAAAAATAAAGACAAGAAAATAAATAGATAAGAAATATGAGATGAGAAGTATAGCTTAGGTTTTGCTAGTATGCACTAATCCTTCTAATTCTTTCTATCAAATCTAGTTAATAAGGGAGATAATTAGCTCTTAGATACTTAGACAGGATTCTAAATTCCCATACCTTAGACCTTGAGAGCGACTAAAGGGGCTACAGACACGCCACGAGGCTGGTTCAAATAGGGTTAACAAGCGCTACCAAGGCCCTAAGCAATCAATTTCCATACATGGTGATAGTGGTTAAATTATACCCTAATGACTATCTAGTTAGAATTAGTGTTGTCAAGACCAATATCGACACTAGACGTTATGTGGTGTTTCAATAATTAGACACCCAGCTAAGGTGATCATCTAACTACTATTAAGGTAATCCTATACTCGTGCAGTAGCAAGGAAAACACTCATTAAATCAAAACACATAAAAAAATATATAGGTAAGAAGCTAATATCAGATTAAAACATATAATTCCCAAAGAAACTTAGATAGAAAGAAATTAGAATTCATAATTTATACATGATGCAAAACCCAAGCTATGGGTTACAGTGCGTGGGATAAAGTTCTGGATGCTGACAAAATCACAGTCATTAAGAGATTATCAGTAAAGATAAAACTGTTAATATTTTTTAAAATTAATTTATTATTCTAATTTAAATTCAAATAATTTTTTTATAGAATTTTTTCGACATACCGAGTTGGAAGAAAAGGAAAGATTGGAATTGGATTGCTGGTAATTTGGACGATACGATGAGAATTAGGTTTAAAGATTACAAACATAACATGAAGAAAAACTACTGGAGAAAGGGTTTGAAACCGGATTGGTTGTCCGATGAGATTTGGGCAAGATGTTGTGAGTTTTGGGGTTCGAGGAAAGCAAGGGTATACACTCAATTTTTTTAATTTAATTTTATTCTTTAAATTATAATTGATTTTATTAATAATTGAATTTTAATTTTTTTTCAGCATCAAGCAAGTGAAAATAAAAATAATCGAGAAAAATAGAAGAATAAGAGTGGAGCGGGGTCGAGAAAATATTCCCGAACTCGGGATATGCTTTATGAGGTGATTTTTTATTTAAGTAATTTATTTATTATTTATTTATTATTTATTTCAAATATTATTTTTTTAATGAAACAGGGTGAAGATTTAATCCCGGGGGAAGCTGGTGGTCAGGGATGAGGCGACACAAGAAGACATCCCGATTCCGCGTATAGGCGGTTTTTTCGAGGTGGTGGTTAAAAGCAAGAAGACGAACAAGTGGAGGTCTGAGGGCTACGAAAAAGCTGATGTAAGTTTTTTATAATTAAATTATTAATTATATTTTTAATCTTAAATCAAATTTAATATTTTTTTTATTGTTTAATATGTAACAGAAATTGCTCAAGGATACCATGAAGGAGCAGGTGACTCAGAGTCAATCTTAGTCAACCGACGCTCAAGGCATGACTCAAAAGGAGAAAGTAGACTACGTGAGGAACACCTCGAAGAAGGCTATCGGGTCGCCAAAGAGGAGCTAGACACCGGGCATTGGTCGACCGAAAAAGGTGAAGAAGAAAGCTTCGACTACTCCAGCCCAAGCCGAGCAGCATGCGGAGATGATGGCGGCGATTAATGAGCTCCGATTAGCCAGCGGTCTTCCACAGTTCCCTCGCCCTGAAATTTGCTCTACCAGCACCAAGCCTCCTGTTTATTCCCAGGCTGTTGTGAGTGATGCCATCTCGTGGATTAACCAGTTGAGGGCAGAGAAAGGAGCGCCCCCCCCCCCTCCAGCCTATGACTGCGGACCCCACTCCTCCTAGCGGTGATGAAGATGTTGAAGAAGATGGTGATGATGATAGTGATGAAGATGAAGACGAGTCCGAGAATGAAGACGATGTTTATAGCCAGATAGGACTCTAGATCGAGATTGTTGGTGTTTATCTTTTTTATTTATCGGTTATGTATTGAGACTTTTAATTTATTTTGGTTTGGTTTGACTTTTGTTGACTTTGACTTTATCTTGACTTTTGTTGACTTTGACTTTATCTTGACTTGGTTTGACTTATGTTTACTTTGGTTGAATTTGGTTGATTTTTATATTTTAATTAATTATTTTTAATTATTAATTGTATTTTTTATAAATATTGTATTTTTTTTTAAAAATATGATTTTCGAATTATTTTTAATTGCAATACATGTAGTCGAGAATGACTACAAGATGTAGTCGCTAAGTAGAAGGCCAATAACGACTACCTTGTAGTCGTTAATAAGCCTTTCTAATAACGACTACACAGTAGTCGCGGATAATAAAGTTAATAGCGACTACAAGGTAGTCGCTAAAATCACCAACCATCTAACGACTACAAAGTAGTCGCTAATAAGACCACAACCTCTAACAACTACATTTTGGCACTTAGTCGTAAGGTCTGGCTTCTAACGAATAGTTTCTAGCGACTAAATTTTAACGACTACTTGTAGTCGTTAGATCCCTGTTCCTCTTTCTCGCGACTACTTACCGACGTATTAGCGACTACTCGTGTAGTCGCTAGAAGCCTTGTGCAGTGTAGTCTATATAACAACTTTTTGACCCGTTTCTTTTCTGATATATCATAATACAATATCCTCAAGCTAATAAACAAGAAACGTCAATTTTTGGTTCTATAAAAAAATCTGGCAAAACATGTGAGTGTTAACCCACAAAAAGGTGTGCATAAAAAAATACAAAACCCAAAATATATAACCACTTTTTGACCCGTTTCTTTTCAGATATATTATAATATAATATACTCAAGCTAATAAAGAAGAAACTTCAATTTTTGGTTCTATAAAAAAATATGTCAAAATGTGTGAGTGTTAACCCACAAAATGACACGTTTTAGAAAAAATACAAAATCATAAATATATAACAATGAATTGACCAGTTTCTTTTTTGATATATCATAATACAATATTCTCAAGCTAATAAACAAGAAACGTCAAATTTTGATTCTGTAAAAAAATCTAGCAAATACCCACAAAAAGGCGCGTTTTAGAAAAAATACAAAATGCTAATTATATAACTACGTATTGAACCATTTATTTTCTGATATATCATAATATAATATCCTCAAGCTAATAAACAAGAAACGTTAAAATTTTGTTCGGTAAAAAAATCTGGCAAAATATGTGAGTGTTAACCCACAAAATGACCCGTTTAGAATTAAATACAAAATCAGAAGTATATAACAATGAATTGACCCGTTTTTTCTGATATATCCTAATACATTATTCTCAATCTACCAAGCAAGAATCGTCAATTTTTGGTTCGGTAATAAAATCTGGCAAAAATGTGTGAGTGTTGTTAACCCACAAAATGGCCCGTTTTATAAAGAAAATATAAAATCATAAGTATATAAGCACGAATTGACCCGTTTCTTTTCTTATATATCATATTACAATATCTTCAAGCTAATAATCAAGAATCGTCAATTTTTGTTCGGTAATAAAATCTGTCAAAATGTGTGAGTGTTAACCCATAAAATGACTCGTTTAATAAAAATATATAATCATAAGTATATAAACATGAATTGACCCGTTTATTTTTTGATATATCATAATACAAAATCCCCAAGCTATTAACCAAGAATCTTCAATTTTTGGTTCGGTAATACAATCTGGCAAAATGTGTTTGTATTAACCCACAAAATGGCTTTTTAAAAAACAAAATACACAATCATAATTATATAACCACGAATTGACCCGTTTATTTTCTTATATATCATAATACAAGATCCTCAAGTTAATAACCAAGAATCGTCAATTTTGGTTCTTTAATAAAATCTAGCAAAATGTGTGAGTGTTAACCCACAAAATGACCCTTTTTAAAAAAGATACAAAATCATAAGAATATAACCACGAATTGATCCGTTTGTTTTCTTATATATCATAATACAATATCCTTAAGCTAATAACCAAGAATCGTCAATTTTTTGTTCGGTAATAAAATCTAGCAAAAGTGTGTGATTATTAATCCACAAAATGACCCGTTTTAAAAAAAATCAATTTTTTTTTTTTTTTTTTTAAACGGGTCATTTTGTGGATTAATAATCACACACTTTTGCTAGATTATATCATAAAGCTAATAAACAGGAATCATCAATTTTTGGTCAGTAAAAAAACCTGGCAAAATGTGTGAGAGTTAACCCACAAAAAGGCTTATTTTATAAAAATACAAAATCAGAAGTATATAACCACGTATTGACCCGTTTCTTTTTTGATATATCATAATATTATATCCTCAAGCTACCAAACAAGAATCGTCAATTTTTGGTCCGGGTAATAAAATCTGGCAAAAATTTGTGATTGTTAACCCAAAAAATACATAAGTATATAACCACGAATTGACCGATTTCTTTTATGATATATCATAATAAAATATCCTTGAGTTAATAACCAAGAATCGTCAATATTTGTTACAGTGAAAAAAACCTGGCAAAATGTGTGACTGATAACCCACAAAATGGCATGTTTTAAAGTAAAATATAAAACATAAGTATATAACCACGAATTGACCTGTTTATTTTCTGATATCATAATACAATATTCTCAATCAAATAAACAAGAATCGTCAATTTTTGGTTCTGTAAAAAATTCTGGCAAAATGTGTGAGTGTTAACCCAAAAAATGACGTGTTTTAAATAATACAAAATAATAAGTATATAACTATGAATTGACCCGTTTATTTTGTGATATATCATAATACAATATCCTCAATCTTAACCCACAAAATTCCCTGTTTTAAGAAAAATAACTAAATCATAAGTATATAACCACGAATTGACCTGTTTCTTTTATGATATATCATAATACCATATCCTCAAGCTACTAAACAAGGATCGTCAATTTTTGGTTCAGTAAAAATCTGGCAAAATGTGTAAGGGTTAACCCACAAAATTGCCCGTTTTCAAGAAAATACAAAATCATAAGTATATACAAACGAATTGACCTGTTTCTTATCTGATATATCATCATACAATATCCTCAAGCTAATAACCAAGAATCGTCACTTTTTGGTTCGGTAATAAAATCTGGCAAAATGTGTGAGTGTTAACCTACAAAATGTCTCGTTTTAAAAAAATACAAAATCACGAATTGACCTGTTTGTTTTCTGATATATTATAATACAAATCCTCAAGATAAAAACCAAGAATCATCAATTTTTGGTTCGGTAATAAAATTTGGCAAATTGTGCGAGTGTTAACCCACAACATGGCCCATTTTAAAGAAAAAAAATCATACATATATAACCACAAATTGACCCATTTCTTTTCTGATATATCATAATAGAATATCCTCAAGCTAATATCCAAGAATCGTCAATTTTTGGTTTGGTAATAAAATCTGTAAAAATTTGTGATTGTTAACCCATGAAATGGGTCGTTGTAACAAAAATACAAATCAGAAGTACATAACCATAAATTGACCTGTTTATCTTCTGATATATCGTAATACAATATCCTCAAGCTAATAACCAAGAATCATTTATTTTTAGTTCGGTAATAAAATCTGGCTAAATGTGTGAATGTTAACCCACAAAATGGCTTGTTTTTAGAAAAATACAAAATCATAAGTATATAACCACTCATTACTCTGTTTCTCATCTGATATATCATAATAAAATATCCTCAAACTACTAAACAAGAATCGTCAATTTTTGGTTCGGTAATAAAATCTGGCAAAAATTTGTGATTATTAACCCACGAAATGACCCCTTTAAAAAATCAAATTATAAGTGTATAACCTCGAATAGACCCGTTTCTTTTCTGATATATTATAATACAATATCCTAAAGCTAATAAACCAGAAATGTCAAATTTTGGTTTGTTAAAAATTTATCTGGCAAAATGTGTGACTGTTAACCCACAAAATGGCTTGTTTAAAAAAACAAAATCATAAGTATATAACCACAAATTCACCCGTTTCTTTTTTGATATATCATAATACAATATTCTTAATCTACCAAACAAGAATCGTTAATTTTTTGTTCGGTAGTAAAATCTGGCAATATGTGTGATTATTAACCCACAAAAAATCTCGTTTTAAAAAAATTCAAAATCATATGTATATAACAACGAATTGACACGCTTCTATTTTGATTTATCATAACACAATATCCTAAAGCTAATAAACAAGAAATATCAATTTTAGTTCATTGAAAAAATCTGGCAAAATGAGTGGAGTGTTAACCCACAAAATGGTTCGTTTTAGAAAAAATACAAAATCAGATGTATATAACCAGAATTACATGTTTTTCTGATACATCATTGTACAATATCTTCAAGCTAATAACCATGAATCCTTAATTTTTGGTACGGTAATAAAATCTGGCAAAATGTGTGAGCGTTAACCCACAAAATGACCTGTTTTAAAAAAATACAAAATACTAAGTATATAAACACGAATTGATCTATTTCTTTTCTGATATATCGATCATATACGATATCCTTAAGCTAAAAAACAAGAATAGTTAATTTTTGGTTCGTTAATAAAATCTGGCAAAAATGTGTAAGTATAGAACCACGAATTGTCCTGTTTATTTCCTGATATATCATAATACAATATCCTTAAGCTAATAAACAAGAATCGTCAATTTTTTGTTCGGTAAAAAAATGTGGCAAATTGTGTGAGTGTTACCTACAAAATGGCCCGTTTTAAAAAAAAATACAAAATCATAAGTATATAACCACGAATTGACTCATTTATTTTCTAATATATCATAATACAATATCCTCAAAATAATAACCATGAATCTACCATTTTTGGTTTGGTAATAAAATCTAGCAATATGTGTGAGTGTTAACCAACAAAATGGTCTGTTTTAAAGAAAAAACAAAATCACAAATATATAACCACGAATTGACCCGATTATTTTATGATATATCATAATATAATATCTTAAGCTAATAAACATGAATTTTCAATTTTTGTTTCGGTAATAAAATCTAGCAAAATGTGAGTGTTAACCACAAAATGACCCGTTTTAAAAAATATACAAAATGATATGTATATAATCACAAATTGACCTATTCTTTTCTGATATATCATAATACAATAACTCAAGCTAATAAATAAAATCATCAATTTTTGGTACGGTAATAGAATCGGGCAAAATGTGCAATTGTTAACCCACGAGTTGGCCTGTTTTTAAAAAAATACAAAATGGTAAGTATATAATCACGAATTGACCCGTTTCTTTTTTAATATATCATAATACAATATCCTCAAGCTAATAAACACAAATAGTCAATTTATGGTTTGATAAACAAAATTGGCAATATATGTGAGTGTTAACCCAAATATTACTCGTTTTAAATAAAATACAAAATTATAAGTATATAACCACGAATTGATCCTTTTCTTTTCTGTATTATCATAATACAATATTCTCAAGCTAACAAACAAGTATCTTTGATTTTTGGTTCGGTAATAAAATCAGGCAAAATGTTTGAGTATTAACCCACAAAATGGTCCGTTTTACAAAAATACAAAATCATAAGTATATAACCACGAATTGGCCCGTTTATTTTCTGATATATCATATGCAATATCTTCAATCTAATACACAAGAATCGTCAATTTTTTGGTTCGGTTAAAAAATCTGACAGAATGTGTGAGTGTTAACCCATAAATTGGACCGTTTAAAAAAATACAAAATTATAAGTATATAACCACAAATTGACCTGTTTCTTTTTTTGATATATCATAATACAATATCCTCAAGCTAATAAACAAGAACCGTCAAGTTTTGGTTCGGTAAAAAATTATGACAAAATGTGTGAGTGTTAACCCATGAATTCCCCTTTTTAATAAAATATAAAAATTATAAGTATATAACCACAATTTGACATGTTTCTTGTTTGATATATCATAATACAAATACCTCAAGATAATAATTAAGAATCGTTAATTTTTCGTTCGATAAAATCTGGCAAAATGTGTGGGTGTTAACCCACACAATGGCTCGTTTTGTAAAAATACAAAATCATAATTATATAACCACGAATTGATCCGTTTCTTTTCTGATATATCATAATATAAAATCCTCATACTACCAAAGATTCGTCAATTTTGTTTGGTAATAAAATCTGAAAAAATGTGTGAGTGTTAACCTACAAAATGACCAGTTTTAAAAAGAATACCAAATCATAAGTATATAACCACAAATTGATCCATTTATTTTCTGATATATCATAATAAAATGTCCTCAAGCTAATAAACAGAAATCGTCAATTTTTGGTTCGGTAAAAGATCTGACAAAATGTGTGAGTGTTAACCCACAATTTAAAAAATAGATTATTACCTACGGGGTCTTGAAGAACCCCCCCCCCCCCCACCCCCCCCCCCCTCTATTTCCATTTCCATACCTTCTCTACTTAGTAAAGACCTCAAATTAGATTTTACACAATAATCCAAAAATCCAATTAAATTTTTACCCCTTTTGTTTTTATTTCTAAAATATACTACTTATTTTATGTCTAAACTCTATACTCTCTCCTATCGTACACTCACTCATCGAGCTACACAATTCTCTCTCTCCTCTCACATTTTTCCACACACTTTCTCTTATTCTGATCCCAATATCACAATGAAATCACCAGTGCACACATTGTTCATCCCGCCAAAAACCTCCTCTCATCAGCCTCTTGAAACCGCCGAATCAACCTAAGGTTCCGCCAAGCTCGAGGAAGCTTCTTAGTCGCCGGAGAAGCTTAGATTTGGAGATGGCTTCAAAGATCTCCTATCTTAGATCCGCCTTCGAGATCCTGGTGACATCTCTGCCGAAAGCAGTAGGTAGAGCAAGGAGCTCCGTTCACGAACAAAATTGCCTCTCCGTTCGAGCAAGGTGCCTAAACTCATCTACTCTTCTCCTTCTCGGCGTCGAAGCTTGGTGAGGCATCTCCTTCGTCTGCATAAGAAAACCGCCATTGTCGGAGTCTTCTTCTCACGCAGCCAAGATCGAGCTTCAAGCAAGAGATGAAGGTGCGATCGGAGTCTTCTTCTCATGCATCCAAGATCAAGTTTCGCCATTGCAGTTCTGTTCGCCGTCTCGAGCTCGACTGACTGTGCAAACAAAACTGCCTCGCTGGATTAGATCCAGCCCCTAGAAGCCATGGCAGCTACGGGTTTCTTGTGCTCCGTTGTGGCTTTAGTTTGCTGCTTCTTCGACGGTGAAGGATGGTCTAACGAAGAATGGTGATCTCACGGCGGCGATGTACCGCGATCTCCATTCGTGAACCCTGGCAAGCAGTCTGGTTTGAAGAAGAAGCTGAGAAGGACTTTTCAAACGGTTTTTTTTTCAAGACTGGTCAAACCAGATAGTTTTTTCCTTTTTTTTATTGTAATTAGTTGTTTTTTCTTTTCTTTTGTACTTAGTTTGAAATGTACTAAAATACTCATTGATTTTTAACGAATACTCATTAATTTTATAGAACAGTCATTTATTTTATAGAATACTCACTAGTTTTTTATGGAATACTCACTACTTATGGAGCACTCATCAAAATTTACAATACTTAATAAATTTTGTTCCGATACTCTATACTTTTACCGGCGGTGGGTGGTGGTTGGAGGTCGGCAGTGGTGGCATGAGGTCAGAGATCGGTGGGTGGTGGCTGGAAATAGATAATGTCAACACTTAATATTTTCTTTTTGTCTTTTAGTGTTTTTTGTAATATATAAGGGTGTAATTGGTATGATTTTATGAGATCAGTAATGTAATGGCATTACTGGGTTAAACATGATTAATTTGATTGGTACATCGTAATCAACTCCGTAATATCATTCCTTCTGTAATCACCTTACAATGAAAATGACGATTTTCATTACATAGCTACTACCCATGAATGACCTATTACAATCTTAGTCGTAATAAATATTTTCTTTTAACAAACTAAAATAATTTTGTTAAACTTAATATATTAGATATTTTTTATCATATCGTTTTTTTCATAAATAAAATATGTAAAAAGAGATTATTACCATATACACCCATAAACTAACATTAATAGCTATCTCCCATATTTCCTTTTCACATTGTCTATAAAAGTCCCTTTAAAAAAAATATACCGGATCTACCCCTGTTTTTTATTTCATATGATAGATTCTTTTTTCTTATTCAAATCAAATCTCTGGTATAGAGATTGGTACTTTTCAACCTTTATACAGACATCCACAAATATCAGGACCTATAGTGCAATTTGTGTATTATATAGGTACATTAGCGCAGTATTTGCATAATATAGGGACTTGTAATGCAATTTTTGTATAATATAGGGACCTATAATGCAATTTTTGTATAATATAGGGACCTATAGTGCATTTTTTTGTATTATATAAAGATCTGTAATGCAATTGGTGTATAAAATAGGGACATATAGTGCAATTTGTGTTATTGTGTATAATAAAGGTATATTTAGTATAGTTTTTGGCATAATATACGAGTCTTGAATTGGATTAGAAATTATTATTTTACTCTTATGACCCCTAAAAAATATGTTTTACCCTTATGCCCCCAAGTTTTTCAGAAACTTCACTTGGCTACCCCAACTTTTGAAATTTGTTTTGTTAAGCTTTAGTTTATTTTATTAGATAATAAAATATAGATCATTCTATTAAGATATAAGGACTCATATTGTACAATTAGGATTTGGTGGGAGTTTTCCCACCAAACAATATAAACTCCAAACAAACTCAAAAAAATTTGGGCGGAAAATTTTTGGCGAGAAAATTTTGTTAGGAATTTTTTGGTGGGAAAATTCAAGGGTATTATTGTCTATTATGTAATTTATATTAGACATGACTTTTAAGGTCAATATCAACACCTCTTAGGATGGTATTGGTAATTGTCTCATGTAAAAGTTCATATTATTAAACTCAAAAAGAATTTTATTATATTACTACCTACATACATTAACTGTATATAATTACATAATATCTTTATATATCGGTGATATATTTTACCATGATATACAGAATTTTTTTTTTTATTATTTCTCACATACCCATAAATCATGACTTAACATATTAATCAAAATATTAACATATAATTAAAATTTTAATTAAATTTTTATAATATTACTTCTCTATGACAATTTACCTAACTAATAACTAACCAATTGAATTCTAAATTACATCAATCATACTACTACAATACATTCCCAACAAACGTTAAAATCGAAATGTATAAATCTAAGATTTATCGAACTATATATACAAATTATTTAAAAGTATTTAAATACTTATTTTTCATATTCTATTTTATTAAAATTATTTATATTTTATAATAATAAAATGATTACCTTATAGGGTTAATTCCCTCTTAAATCAAAATTTACACCATAATTTAGATGAAAAGATTACAATAATACCCTTATTCTAGTTGTTGTCTTTAACCAAATATATATTCCCATTTAAATCAAACATTATCATAAATGTAAAAATCCACCTACTACTAATTTATCGTATGCACACGTCCGGGAAATTTTTTTAAAATCATCATAACTAATTCTAAAAAAATCGAAAAAATAAAATAAAAATATTTTTAGATGAGACAAAATAATATCTACGTCCATGATTTTTTTGAATTTTTGAATTTTTTTGATTTTTATTTTTCGATTTTTTATAAATAGGATTTTGTCCCATATCTAATTTTAAGATTAAGATGAATTTGTCTCATCTTTATTTAAATACTGAGATGGGATTTGTCCCATCTCTATTGTTTAACTAAGATGGCATTTGTCCCATCTATGTTGTAAAACTAATTAAAGATATAATATGTTGGAGATGGTGATGTGCTGTTTCGCGAGGTAAAAATTTAAAATGAGATTTGTCCCATATATCTGGTTTGTCCCATCTCTACCACACCTCTCCATAAACCCAAATCAAAAACAGAAAAACAATTGCAGAAGCACCCAAAATGTTAATATTATTCTCCACATTATTTGCAACCTTACAAAGTAAAGCTACACGTCCAATCAAAGCAGTACTTGCTGATTCATAAGAAAGAATGCCATTTCTCAAATTCAGAAACACCTAATTCACGCATTCCCACTACAAGATTTCTTAAACCCATTGATGAGTAAGCATGAAGACGTGTCTTAGTCTAATTTATTATATCTAAGTCCAAAGATTTATCCACTACATTTAGCATTGATGAGTCAGCACCTTTTACAAACACCTTTACTGAATTATCAGGGCATCCTAATATAACTGAAATTATTTTCCTATCACTATCAAATTCATGCAAACCGTGAACCAGCATAACACATAAGGAGATATCAAACTAATTCCCTTTTATTAATCTAAACAAGTTAGTTAGTTAGTACATCATCAATCGAAACATCAAACTATTTCTTCCTCGTTTCCTTAAACTCATCAATCGAAACATCAAATGTTTCCAGTACATCGTCATGTTCACTAACCAATCATAAGGTTCAAGTTCTAACTCAAAAGAATCTTCATGAAAGGCCGTTCCTTTAATAGATCCCCACGATTTCTTAGCCGACCCAATCTTTTTCAGAGCCAGACTAGAATTTTCATCGCATAATTTAATCAGAGACTTGAATTCGGAGAAACTGTTGTAGAAGTGAAAGTCTTTCTTGAACGGTATGCCTCTCGATGAACCTGAAAGCTTCGATAACGCAATTGGTAAGGGCTTTTTGGAAATTAGCTTTTGTAAAGCTTCTGTAAACACTTCAATACACTTCATCTCTAAATCAGATACGTTTTCACGAAGCATCTTTTCCTCCTTCTGTAAACTCAACACAGTCTCATTCAACTCATTCACAGTTTGATTTAAATGAACCTGCTTAATAGTTTGATTAAACGACACCATCTACCATCTTTGCAAAGAAAGCAAATAGATATATTTAAATGAATCTGCTTCATAGAAACTAGGTTTAGAATTAATGAAGAAAAATTAGAAAAATGGGTCCTTATATCCGTAAGCTGCGAATAAGAAAAATAAAAAATAAATAAACTGCTGACTTTTACTAAAAGGGTAACAAAGTAATTGTGTAATGTGAATTTGATTTAAATGGGAAACAACCTAATTTATTTGGGAAGAAATATTCACCTGTCAACATTTGGGCATAGACAATATGAATCTTGATTTAAATGGGCATTATCCCTACCTTATATCTTAAATAATTTATTTTCAATCTTATTTAATTTAACTAGTTATTAGCACAAGGTTGAAATCAACCAGGCCATTACATTTTCATTCATCTAGCATACCAAGCATTGTATAATGATTACAAAGTTTATTACATTCTCAATCTTACTACATCACTGAACTTATTACATTCCATCCTAAATCCATTACAACATTATCAATCACTACTGAAAGAAATAAAATAAATTAATAGATTTATTTCCATATCACCCATAATGGGTTAACATGAACGTGCTAAAGAAAGTTACCTGGGTTTAACTGAAAGAACTTACCCACTTTCTTAGTGCTTTGGGTGGAGATCATGGGAAGGTAGTTTATTATCAATTAATAAACCAACACTTCCTGGACTCTATAAATAGGAGTCTCCTACTCCATCTTCAATACAGCTTCACAGCACACAATTTCTTCAGCAAAAAATTCCTTCTCTTATTCCATTACACTTAAACAAGATTCTCAGACACTTAGGTGGTGAAAACAAAGAATTTAATTCTTGTAATTAAATTCACGATCAGAAAGCAAGAATTCGGAAAATAGGAATTCAGAAATCAATCTGCTGCGTAAGAGGTTTGTCTAAAAACCTTTACTATTAAATTTAATAGGTAACAATTGGTATCAGAGCGTTTGTTACCTGGATAATTATTTGTTTCCCCTTCTTGCGATTCATGTGTATATAAAAATAAATAAATAAATATATATAAGAAAATTAATTTTTTTCTCTGTCGAACGTGTTTACAGAAGAGAAGAATTTTTTTTTAAGTTTTGGTGTTATTAGGTTAATAACTTTAAATGGCGTGTGTTTTCTTTTTTTACAATTAGTTTATTGGAGCCCATATCTAATTAATTCAGTCCAAATAATATTAGTAGGCCTTTCTAGATTTTATTTTGGGCCGAATTAATCCATTTTCTTTTTGGGCCATAATTAATTTTAGTTTTAATTAATTTTTTTGGTCGATCCTATTTAATTTATTTGGGCCGAGATTGTTTTTCTTTTGGGGCCGAATCCAAATATACTATTTATTTAGTCTGGCCCGTTTTTTCTTTTAGGATTAATTTTTTCGGACCTATTTATGAGTAGTAAAATTGTTTTGCATGAAAGGGGGTTCGAACCCTGGCCAACGACTAATCACTTAACCATTTTTTCTATACAATTAGTTGTTACTTAAAAGAATATATGTTTCATTTATAACAAATTTCAGAAATGTATTATTTTAATTCAAAAAGGTGGTGAATTATTTTTGTTCTTAATTTTTCTATAGAGAAAAATGGTGATTACACGATCCCGGGGATTACGTGCATTCAGACGCGACCTGTTGATGAACTACAGGACTGATTACAAGAACATAAAGAATACTAATAAACCAAAATTGGTTTACACCGCCAAAGAACCCGAGTCAGATGGACAAAGGGAAGATTTGAAAAACAAAATAATGACACTTCGAAATTATAAGATGAAATCATCACATTCTTTAATATAACACGTGAAGATTGTAAATAATATGATACAAGGTGTCATAAAATATGCCTATCAAATGAATGAGAATGACAAGGTTGTTGCCCTTCTCAGGACTTTGCCAAAAGACTTGAGAAAAGATCTCCTTGATCTATGGAGGAATGTGAATCCCGAAAATTATGTAGATAGGAGATCAAAAACATATGGTTGGGTCGTATATGCCTTCACTGAATCTCATATGTGGAATCATTTTAAAAGACATACAAGTTTTTTCAAATGTCCTTGTGAGATGAATTCGCCTACTAAGTATGATCCGATAAGTCTCTATGTAAAAGAGGGTTTTGAAAAAACGATTCCTTTGAAAACGAGATACGAGTGATTGTCATGTATAAGTTAGAGTTTCTTTGCTAGGTAGTTTATTTTGGTAGTTCGTTTCAAATGTTAGTCTTTGATTTTATTTGGTTATTTGTTTACCAAACATGTTTTTTCATTTATGTATGAATTCAACTAGATTATTTGCTTTTATGTTATTAGTTGTTTAGTTTTCATACATTTTTGCTCTATTCATGTTAGAGTAAGTGGGAGTTCTTGAAGAACTTAATTTTGCAGTTAATGAAATTGATTGAATGTTTAAGACAAACAAAATATAGTGGTTCATGATTGGGAACATAGTGAAATTTCTTTATCACTTATTTTGTTATCTTTCTTATTCATTCCGTTTGCATTAATAGCATAGAGTTGTTAAATAAATGTATGATATTAATGGAAATCTCTTACTTTATAGAGAAAATGGCATCGAAAACCATCATTGCTGATCTCAACAAAGGAGAAAAGATGAATGGTGAGAACTATAACCTTTGGAAGCTCAAGATACACTATGTTCTAGAAGAGCAAGATGTTCTTGAGGTTGTTAACAATGTCATGGCTCAGCCTGAGGAAGGCAACACATCTCAAAACAGAAGGGACATGGAGGCTTATGAGAAGTGGAAAAAGAAAGATTCCATTGCAAGAGGCATCTTGATAGGCTCCATAAATGACGATCTTGTCTATGAATGTCAACGATACCTCACTGCTCACGAAATGTGGAATGCTCTTAAGGAGAAGTATGGGGGTACGACTGTGACTAAGTTGCGTCAATTGACCATTAAGTTTGACACTTGCAAGAAGAAGCCTAATCAAACCATGCAACAACATCTCCGAGAGATGTGTAACATGATTAGGGAACTTAAGAATGCAGGTTATAACCTTACTAATGAACAACAGGTTCAAGCTGTGATCCGATCTCTTCCAAATAACTGGGAGCATTTGAAGATAAACTTGACTCACAATGACAACATCAAAACTTTTGATGATGCTGCTCGTCATGTGACATTGGAAGATGAACGTCTAGATGCAATTAAGCCTCAGGGACAGGCTTATGTTGCTGAGTCAAGTTCCTACAAAGTTTCTGGCAATAAGCGCAAGAACAATGGGAAGAAGAACGGAAATGAGCATGTTTCCAAGAAGAACAAGAAGGGTGGTAACAATAATGGAAAACGTTTCCGTAAGAAGAAAGACAAGAGTAAGATGAAATGCTTTAACTGTAAGAATGGGTCACTTCGCCCGCGAGTGCAGCGAGCCCAGAAAGGTAGCAATGTCATTTACTTCTTGTAATTTTACTTATGTTACTAGTACTGTATTGCTTGCTGATTCTAATCCTTTGTGGACTGTGGACTCAGGAGCGACAGACCATGTAGCCAAAGAGCGAGAGGCATATGTAGAGTACCGTCGGATTCCAGAGGGATCAAGGTGGATATATGTAGGAGACAACAATAAGGTTGAAGTCAAAGGAGTTGGCACTTGCAAGTTGAACTTGCGAGGTGGTCAAACCTTGTACCTGCATGATGTACTTTACGCACCTGATATTCGACGGAACTTAGTCTCGGTCACTGTTCTTCTAGGATTAGGTTTTAATTTTTATTTTCATAACAAACAAGTAGATATCTATTATGATGCTAGGTATTATGGTTCTGGTTTTATTTCGCATGGTTTAATTGTACTAGATGATGATAACTCGTTTAATAGTTATTGTTTAAGTAGTTGCTTTTCCACTAATACTTCTTCTTCTAGTAATTCTAATGTAGAAGAAAATGTATGGCATGCTAGATTAGGTCATATTGGTCAAGACTGTATGAATTTGTTGGCTAAGGCGAACCTTTTGGATTCGTTGACTAAAGTCAACTTGCCAACTTGTGAAAATTGTCTAGCAGGTAAAGCAAAACGGAAACCATTTGGAAAGGCTAAACGAGTCGAGTACACATTACAAGTAATTCATTCAGACATCTGTGGCCCAATGAGTGTTCAAACTAGATGTGGGGAACGTTATTTCATCACTTTCATAGATGATTTCACTAGGTTTGGTTATGTCTACCTGATTTCTCACAAATTCGAAGCATTGAAATGTTTTATGACATTTATCAATGAAGTGGAAAATCAGTTAGAGAGGAAGGTGAAAACCTTAAGAACCGATCGAGGACGTGAATATCTATCTGATCAGTTTAAAGAACTGTGTGATGAAAAAGGGATAGTAAGGCAACTTACAATTCCTAGAACACCACAACAGAATGGTGTGGCTGAAAGGAGGAATAGAACACTCCTAGAAATTGTTAGGTCTATGATGGCACAAGCAAATCTTCCAATATCTTATTGGGGAGATGCCTTGTTAACCGCCTGTTATATACTTAACCTAGTACACACAAAGACTGTTCCATCAACTCCTTATGAACTATGGACAGGTAGGAAACCTAATCTGTCATACTTGCGACCTTTGGGGTCGGAAGGCTATGTTCATGATCTATCTCATAAGTATGGGAAGTTAGGTCCAAGAGGTAAGAAGTGTATCTTTATTAGATACCCAGATCACTCTAAAGGATATGTGTTTATTGGTGAACATAATGATGGGGGTCTTACTGAAATTGAGTCACGAGATGTTACATTCATAGAGAATGATTTTCCTAGCAGAGGTGAGGTTGACAGAAATTCCATTTTATGTGAATTAAATGAGATTCAGGAAGAAGATATGCAAACAAATGTGACGCCTGATGAGGTAACACATACTCAAGAAATAGAGACGGACACTCCTCTAAATCTTGAGACGGAAGAAACCATTGCATCATCTAGTAATCCTATTTCTCAAGATTCTCAACTTAAGAGAAGTGCTAGAGGTTTAGTTCCTCGTCGCCGATTTAAAATCGAATGAGAAGTCTTTATGATAACTCCACAAGACGAAGAAGAACCTCGAACAGTTAATGAAGCACTCTCATGTCCCGCTAAGAATGAATGGAGGAAAGCAATGGAAGAAGAAATAGAGTCGATGAAGAAAAACCAGGTATGGGAACTGGTTGATCTCCCGAAAGGACGTAAGGCAATTGGGAACAAATGGGTTCTCAAAATAAAGAGGAAACCTGACAATTCCATTGACAGGTATAAAGCTCGCTTGGTAGCGAAAGGCTATACTCAACGGGAAGGAATAGATTTTGAGGAAACTTTTTCTCCTGTTGTTAGATTTACCTCAATACGTCTTATTTTAGCTATAGTGGCGCATCTCGATCTGGAGTTGCACCAAATGGATGTTAAAACTGCATTCCTAAATGGAGATTTAGAAGAGGTAATTTTCATGGAACAACCCTCGGGTTTCATTGAATAAGATCAAGAGAATAAAGTATGTAGATTGTTGAAATCAATCTATGGTCTTAAGCAAGCCTCGAGACAGTGGAATTTGAGATTTCATGAAGTTATCTCATCAAATGGATTTGAGATGATAAGTGAAAACCACTGTGTTTATATTAAACGTTCCAAGAAGAATTTCATGATTTTATCTCTATATGTGGATGATATCCTATTAGCTGGGAATGATAAAGAGTTTATTCAAGCTAACAAGGAGCGGCAAGCTTCTCAATTCGATATGAAAGATATGGGAGAAGCAAATTATATTCTTGGTGTTAAGATTCATAGCAAATAGGTCTAGAAGACTATTATCTTTATCTCAAGAACCTTACATCATGAATGTATTTGAGCGCTTTGGTATGACTACGTGCAATGCCATTAATGATATCATGTTTGATATGTATTATATATATTGCGTGTGATTTTGTAAGTATGTATGTCATATAGACTGAGATTGACCCTGTCACACGGGCAATCGCCTTTGGCATAAGAAGTGCGCAAAGATGAGACTAACTCATAGTAGTGAAGAACCCTTAAGATAACTTGAGTTAAGATAGTCGCCTTAACTAAGTGTTAAGATGAGATCATAAACATGGATAAACCATGTTAAGCTTATATTATGGTCGAAGTAGAATCCCACTATCTACTTAGTCTATAATAGCCAGATATGAGTTGCTTGATTGATTTCATAGAAGGGTTGATCGATCGAAGAATTCATCTTAGGCAACGAGGCTTGTCTAATTATATATCTGTATGGTATTTGTAAAATTGTGACATACAGTTTGAGATATATGAATAATACCATAACACGTGTGTCATACAACGTGCGCTTTCGGCCAAAAGGAAGTGAAGAATTGATCCCTGTTTCTTCACTGTGTGATACCTTTGATTTGTGCCCTTATTACTTTTGACTATATCTTGATATTTTGATTAGGTGTATGCTACTTTGAACACATTACCAATGATCATGAGTGATTCGGTCTAATGGGGTATGTTTGGGAAAGCAACCTAATCAATATAAAAAGATATAAGTGTAAAGGGAAGACTAGAATTGTGTATCAAATGTGTGCTTGCAGGTTAACCGATCATGTAAGTCAATACGGACTATAACATGATAGTGAGACACATAAACGAAATGACAGTGAACTCTTTTTCACATAGAAGTTGTGATATAAATTTGTAGGGGTCAGAGTTACTGTAATATGATACAACATATTGTTAGTCTGGGGTACTACAAGATACGTAAGGAATGAGATTTCATTTGAGCAACTATGTACCCTAACAGGTTAATAGTAACATATGCTCGTATGCTTGTCGGTCGCACGACCTATTTGTCAAGTATGATGAATTATTGTAGTAGTGTGTATATGAGAGAATTTTGAGAAATTTTTGATGTATGGGACATTGTGATGCACGTACCTAATAGTACGATGGTAACTCCATCATGTGCGAGTGGGAGAATGAAAGAAATAAAATAAATTAATATATTTATTTTCATGTCACCCATGATGGGTTAACATGAACGTGCTAAAGAAAGTTACCTGGGTTTAACTGAAAGAACTTACCCACTTTCTTAGTGCTTTGGGTGGAGATCATGGGAAGGTGGTTTATTATCAGTTAATAAACCAACGCTTCCTGGACTCTATAAATAGGAGTCTCCTACTCCATCTTCAATACAGCTTCACAGCACACAATTTCTTCAGCAAAAAATTCCTTCTCTTATTCCATTACACTTAAACAAGATTCTCAGACACTTAGGTGGTGAAAACAAAGAATTTAATTCTTGTAATTAAATTCACGATCAGAAAGCAAGAATTCAGAAAATAGGAATTCAGAAATCAATCCGCTGCGTAAGAGGTTTGTCTAAAAACCTTTACTATTTAATTTAATAGGTATTTTAGTATTTCGTCATCCTTGAGATCTCTTAAAAGCTTATAGAGCAAAAAATATTCTCCAAAAATCTATGTCTCATTCACTATTTTATAAAACATGCCGATTTGTGGGTAAAACTTACGTATTTTGTAAGATTCAACTTTTGAATCGAAAATGGGCGGTAATTGTCGGTTAGTTCGTTAATATTTTTTTATAATATATCTAAAAAAACAGTTCTATTTCTGATCATATACTCATATTGATAAAACATTTTAAAATCTACTCACTCTGTACTTATTATATAAGCATTGAAATACATATAATAATAAGTGCAACGCAAACATCAACCACAGATGCAGCACTTGTATCAGTTCATTTTTGCTTACCAATTAAAACTGGAATGCTTTGTTCATTCCTGAAAAAGTTGGTTGGATCAACATTAGTCTTTACTATCACCAATCTGTCGAAATTACTCATGAAATATTTCTCCCCATAAACTTTCCCTTCTTCATAACTGTTTTTACCGTTGTTGGTAATACCAATGTCAAGGTCCCTGTAATTCAGAAATGCTCCTCGGGGATTCTTCGACACGAAAGGTGTCATGTAACTAAAGAGTCGCCGAATCTGATTGATGTAATTCTTGTCTGCTTCCTCCCCTTCTTCACTCCAGTTTATCGAGTATTGAATTTTGTATATATTCCCAGCCCGATGGGGAAATGGTGTCGCTGATGCAGAGATTTCGCTCATTTTTCCACCGTAAGGATTGAAAACTAGCCCTACTTTTCCCAATTCGGTCATTTTCTTGAAAATCCATGTCAATCCATCTTTGGAAATCGGAGTTTGTACGTAATCTGATTTTCTCTTGAGGAAATTCACGTTAGATATTCTATCCAACAGGACCTCTGGGGATGATGTATTATCGAAATTGGCCCAGTTAAGTACTGAATCGATCCAACTCATCTCTTTGCAATCCGATTTCTTTAATCCGAGTTCAGGGAATTGACTATCCATAACGGAGGTCAACTGTTTTGCATCGCCTAGGAAAAATCCGATAAATGTCGCCCTTACTACCTTTGTACCCTTTACCTTTCCCGAAACCGGTTGCAAAAGAACACGGATAAAGAGACCGTTATCGAGTTTATCCGCAATTTGTTGCCAACTATAGACAACATCTGTGGCATTCTGTTCAGCTGATTTCTCAATACGAAAAACTGTCACGGTTTTGGGGACAGGTACGAGGTTGATTCGGTAGGAAAGTATCACGCCAAAACTTCCTCCACCACCGCCTTTGATTGCCCAAAACAGGTCTTCTCCCATGCCTTTTCTGTCCAAGATTCGACCCTGTACATCAACAATTTTTGCATCGACAATATGATCCACCGCGAGACCATATGTTCGCAGCATAACTCCATAACCGCCACCGCTAAAATGGCCACCAACACCGACAGTTGGACAAACTCCGGCAGGAAATCCAAGAACTTTACTCTTCTGCCAAATTCTATAATAAAGTTCACCCAGAGTTGCCCCAGTTTCCACCCAAGCGGTTTTGTCTGCAATGTTCACATCGATGGATCTGATATTGAACATGTCGAGTATAATGAATGGAACATTGGAGACATACGAAATACCCTCGTAGTCATGGCCGCCACTTCGGATTTTAAGTAGTAATCCAAGCTTTTTAGCACATATAACTGTTGTAGATACTTGAGATTCTTGTGAGGGCGTAACTATTATGGTTGGTTTGGGAGTGTTTGAAATGTTAAAACGGCGGTTGCGTATGGAAGCCTGTAAAACTGTTGTAAAGGCGGGATTTTCAGGATTGTAAACTAGTTTAGAGGCTTCATTAGTTGGGATTCCATTGTCTGATAAACATTGGACAAAGGAATCATATGTGGTATCAGAAGCTACCAAGTAAAATGACTTGAAGGAACAAAGGATGAGTACAAGAAAAAACATCTTTGAAAGTTGGAAAACTGACTTCATAGATAGAATCAATTGACTGGGTTTAAATGCATTAGTTATGTTTTTATAATGTTTTAATAACGCGTAGATAGAGTTAACACCATAAACCTATGGTCCCATTTATTGGTGATGGAATGGGACAAACACCACTGTATAACGCCAATTCTTTTGACTTTTCTTCTTCAACTTTGGGAGAGAATAATATTAACCTGATTAAAATTCAATTCCAATATCTGTTTAAGTAAAGTCAAGTATCATATGAAAAAGTATTATCTAAATATTATTATTTTTATTTTGTTTTGGTCGGTATCCAAATATTATTCATGCTAATATATTATAGAGATTTTGACCTAAAAGGTTAGGGATAGCAACAGATAAGATATTCTCGAAAAATTGCATAACCACATCCATATCCATTAAGAAAAACGATAACCAAATCCGCATCTATTAACCATCGAATTTTAGAATTATTTACCAAATCCGCATCCGCGACGGATGCGCTTTATCCGCGGTTAATCCGTATCCGCAATCATTTAAAATGATTTAAATAAAATAAATTATTAAATCTTTTTAAAATTAGCTACAAAATTATTGGAAAACCATAAAATGATATTAAACAATATAGTAATAAAATAGATAATATTCAATTAGCTAGTTTATATGTGGAATAATTATATTTGATCGATATTATGTATGAAATTTGCATATATAGAATATCTTTATATATAGTATATATATTTTAATATTTTATTTTTTATATTTTTATTCGGATTTCGGATTATCCGTCGGATTATTGTAAAAGACCAAATCCTAACGGATAATCTACCGGTTACCTTTTGTGAGAACCAAACCCTCATGGATGCACCATCGGTTCCACTAACGGATTTTTTATCGGATCGAATATCCATCGGTTACAGTTAATATTTGAACCATTGACATCCCTATAAGAGGTCTCAAACACATACACACCCTTATTTTATCCCAACCCTATCTTCCTTCTCTTCTTACTAAAAACCTCAAACAGATTTTAACACTGTAGACTAAACTCTCATTTACATTTCTACCCCTTTTTGCTTTTTACTTTCCTATATATACCTTTTTTTCATTTCAACATTTATTAAACCTAAAAATATATCTTCCTCCACTGTTTCTCTATCATCACACGAAAACTGCTTCCCTTTTTTCTTTGGCAGGCTCTCTTTCTCCGGCACTAGAAATTTCGAGCTCCGGCGTGAAACAAGCAAATATCTCTGGAAGCTTCGTATAGCAGAGGCTTCGCCATCTCTAGAGAAGAACGCCGGAGTCGAGTTGTGACCTTCGTTCGAGCTGGTGACCTCCGTTCGAGCTGGTGACCCTCGTTCGAGTTGTGACCTCCAGAAGCTTCGCAGAGCGGAAACTCATGATTTGCTGTTATGATGGATCCAGTTCAAGACCATCTCCTGTGGGAAGACACCATTGTCGACGCCTTGGAGACTGGAGCTCCTCGCCATAGCCGGTGCGAACAAGAACCTCGAGTTTCGAAGCTTCTCAGGTGATATCGGAGCGGCGGCGATCTTCGCCGCCCTTGCTGCACCACCCTCGCCGGGCTCCAGATCGGGTGGTGGTGAGCTCGAACAAGGCGACCTCGATCCTGAAAACCATGGCTTGTTTCTCCTTTCACTTGGCTTGATTTTGACGGAAAAAGTGGAGAGCAGTGAAGCAACCTCCGGTGAGCGATGATGGTTTTCCTGGTTTTCCATCAGTAGTCTTCTAAGCTCTGGTCGGAGCTGCTGTTTTTTTTTTGTAAGATATGGTCAAACCAGATTTTTTAGTAAGTTTTTTTTGTAATTTGTTAGTTTTTGTTTCTTAAAGTGTAATCAGTTTGTAATGTAATAAAATATTGTTAAATTTTATCGAATACTCATTATTTTCATAGAATACTCATTATTTTTATATGATACTCGTTAGTTTTCATAGGATACTCACTAATTTTTTATAGAGTACTCGCAATTTTTTATGGAGTAATCACTATGTTTTATGGATACTCAATATTTTTGAATAATACTCACTGTTTTAATTTCGATACTCACTGTTTTTTTCCAATACTCATTGTTTTTTCCGATACTCTGTTTTTTTCGGTGGTCGGTGGTCGGAGGTAGGTGGGTAGTGGAGAGAGATGAAGAGTGACATAACTCATTTTGTCTTTTAGTGTTAGTAAGGGTACTTTAGTATTTGGTCATCTTTGAAGTCTCTTCAAAGAAATTAGATTCCCACTAGTTCCTATAAAAAGAAAAACTAGTCTTCAAGACCCTATATGTCAATCACCCTATATTATAAGTAATATATTTGATTAAATCTTATAATTCATAATATTTTATGATACCCATCCTACTTATTTCATAAATAAAAAGCAAAAGAAAAATATATAATTTTATATACCTTGATTACGTTGAGAAGGATAGGTAAAGTTTCTCTATTGATTATTGTCCATATGTATATTATATCGGGTTAATATTTTTTATCGGCAAATCAAATTGTACATCATATAGGTCAAATAACCATTATCTTTACAAAATACTTACCCAAAAAATAGTATAGGAAACATTGGGACAAACTTAAGCATCGCCTAAAACATCAAGGACTAAAAAGTAAAAAACATAAATTTTCAGTGCTTTTTACTTTTAAACTACACACCATTTATTTATTAGCTAAAATAGAGTTTCTCTTTCCTTTTTAATTTCTTTGCTTCAGTTTGATTGAATTAAGCAAATTAATTCAATTAATGATCTACTCCTCATTAAATGATGATTCTCCACAAGCTCTCTTGTTCCTCTCGTTCCAGATACAATAAATGTAGCAAGTAAAGAATAAGCTAATAATGAGATTCAGTTCCTTTGTAACACATGCTTTGATCACTTCATCAATAAGATCACTCCAAGTCAAAGGAATAGTGTTAATCTCACAATCAATCAACATATTTTTAAGAATTCTATTGGAGAAAGGAAACTCACCATAAAATGGTCCACATCTTCAACACACATAAATCAAAATTCACAGAGATGATTCATATTCAACCATACGTTTCTTAGTATATAATCTATTGTGACACGTAATCCAAGAGATGAATGAACTTCGAGGGATACAACTTTTTGCCGACACAACTTTACTCCAAGTAACAAGCTCTTTGTCTTCACTAATAGGGTAAAGCCCTCGTCTGGCCCCTTAACTATGCCCAAAGTGCGCGGACCGCCCCTGATCTTCAAAATTACCCTTTTACGCCCCATATCTTCACCTTTTGTGACATCGTTAGCCCTTTATTCATTTTTATGTCAGTTGACTGTTAGTCAACGCCACTTGGCGCTACGTCACTGTCACCTCAGCGCCACCTCAGCACCATCCGTCTTCGTCAGCATCATCCCTAACTTTAAAAAAAACCTTTAAAGGTTTGAAGGTTTGAATGCTTCAAACCTTCAACAATGGAGAAAAATAAAAATCAAAAACTACAGCGAGGAGGACTTTAAGCATTCCGAGCTCAATCCACTCAATCCACCTAGATACACATTGTAACAACACCTGACAATGAAGCTTTTCAAAAGATATAACTCACAAACATAAGATTTAAATCCATAAAAAAGAGTGTCCATGTGAGGAGGAACAAAAACACATAGATCTGACGAAACGAAAACATAAATCCCAATTCTAATAACAAATGAAAAACAATTAAAACCCAGAACAGAACACTTGAAAAATAAAGCTTAGAAAATCCCAGAAAGGAATCAGACAGAGATAGATCTATGTGGACAAATTCCTCGTAATAATATTCATCAAGATCTCCATAGTACTCTTGTTGTTCCTGGTCTTCGTTGTAATTTTCTTCACCATTAATACCTAGTAATGGAGTACCCAAAAACAAGACTATGAAGAAGAGAGTTATAAGGTTGTAAGAGAAACCCTTAATAACCATCTCCAATTAATATACTATTAATCAAAGAGAGAGTTATTATGTGAATGTTTGAGGATATGCTAATGCGCAGGCATTGCTTCAATTTATATGCGACACTAAGTGGAGTTTGTGATTAGTGGTCGTGCCATTATGTTCATGATTCATCAAATTATTATTATATATCAGTTGTGGTGTAATCTAACTCACCATTTGAACGTAATTTTAAGGGTAAGCTTAGTATAAAAGGGCATTTACTTGGATACATATTTTAAATCTCAAGAGATTTAAGCACAAGCTATATAATAATCACTTCTGTGACCAAATTTTTATACATACTAGAATTATCACGAGAAGAGGAAGGTAATTAATTGCTCAAAATTAAAGCAACTAGCTATGACTGTGAAGTGAAGCATTTGTTTGTTAACTTTCTCGTTTGTGTTATCAGATTCGTCAAGCGAGACTAGAGGCTCAGATTCAAACCTTTGAAGCAAAGTCGGATGGAAGATTTGAAGCTTTTTCTGGTATTTCCTCCATTGTTGAAGGTTTGAAGCATTCAAACCTTCAAACCTTCAAAGGTTTTTTTTTAAGTTAGGGACAATGCTGACGAAGACGGATGGTGCTGAGATGGCGCTGAGGTGGCAGTGACGTGGCGCCAAGTGGAGTTGACTAACGGTCAACTGACAGAAAAATGAAAAAAGGGCTAACGGTGTCACAGAAGGTGAAGATAGGGGGCGTAAAAGGGTAATTTTGAAGATCAGGGGCGGACCGTGCACTTTGGACATAGTTAGAGGGCCAGACGAGGGCTTTACCCTCACTAATATCATGCAGAGTTTTTTTGAACGAGAATTTTTTTTTAGAACACTCGCTCCAATAGATTTTTCCATTACTAGAAGTTAATTATAAATTTTATAGATATGGAAGAATATCTCCAATGAAAGTAGGGAGTCTCTATCTTCTCTTACCAGTACAAGAAGAGATTGTTCTTGTACAACAAGAACATTTCTTTTTCCATTCTCTATTGAAGATTTAAAATACATCCTCTTGTCAATCCATTTATCCCATAAGGTACAAGTGCTTTTAACATATTTAACTTCATGATGAATGAACTTGAAAACAAGACCTCTGATTTTAAGAATTTTCTCCCAAATCTATGTATTGCTTTGCTTAACATCCAAGCTTCAAATAAAATTGTTTTTGATCAAATTAGAATAAGCCCATTTACTCCATACTTTGTCTTCTTTAGAGTGCATTCTCCAGAGAGTGTAGAGAAGGCATACTTTAAATATGTTTTCCAGATTAGGAATATTGAGTCCCCAAAACTCTTTTCTAGTGCATACCTTAAACCAGATGATTTTAGCACCTTGAGCTACATCTAGAGTACATTTCCATAAATAGCTAGTCATTTTCAGATTAACTTTGTATATGACTTTTTTAGGGAGTAAGAAGACTCTACATCTGAATAAAATCTTACTAATAAGCACAACTTTTATTAATATAGCTCTGCCAACAAAAGATACTAGTTTAGAGTTCCATTAATTGATGCTCTGACAAATTTTATCCACAAGCAAATTACCATCATAAGCACTCAACTTCTTAGAGTTTAAAGACGCGCCTAAATACCTTATTGGTATAATCCAAATTTTTATGTTCAATATGGAAGAAATGTCATTTTGTAGCTTAAATAAACAAGGTGTATAATTTTAAAATAATTTATCATATATATTTATCGTTTTAAAAAAACATTTTAAATTAATTAATATGTTTTCTTAACGTATTGTGTTTTTCTTTTAATGGGGTGCGCATTTACTCGTTAAATAGGAAACGTGTATTTTTTTATCGATTGTATGTGTATTCTCTATAATTATTGTGGATTTTTCGCATAGATAGATTTTAGTGTTGATTTTTCTTTAGATAAAAGACCATAATAAAACCAACATTAGCCACCTCCCACCCATCCCTCTTTCTTAACCTAAAATGTAGATTTTTAGTTCTTTCTGAGGTAGAAATTACTAAAAAAAAATCAACATTGCCCTTCACAAACTATAATAGTTATTCTAACTTTTAATATTTCAGAGTAAACTTTAGATGGTGAATTTATTTTCAACGGCCAAGGCTACCCTAACTACTCACAAAAGCCCCAATCTAACAACCCAACTAAAAAGAACAAAAAGACCAAACAACCCCCTCTCTCCTTTATTAACTATGAAAAAATAAAACCAAAAACAAAAGCCTTATTAAGTTCTGGTATCACGTTCATCCTCCCTCCCAGTTCTCCCTCGTCCCCCATCTCTCTCTCTCTCTCTCTCTCTCTCTCTCTCTCTCTCTCTCTCTCTCTCTCTCTCTCTCAGATTTAAACAAAAAATAAAAAAAATTCTCTTCACCTTCCTGGCTCTCTTGTACAAAAAAACCACACCCATTAGTGGACCATTCTTGATCTTCGCACAAAGCCAATCTCTTGCACAAGCAAAGAGTCGCCGATCTATGCACCGCCGCCGATCTATGCCACCAAGCCGCTCTCATGCACAAGAAAACCGTCGCCTGGACCATTTTCTACCATCATTAAATCGGCCGCTGACATGCACCCTAAAACCGCCGCCTCTGCACCACCATCGAAGCCGTTTGCAAATAACCCAAATAAAGGTAAAAAAATGAATTATTTTTAATCTAATCTCATCACTTTTAAAAATAGCCTTTTAAATGTTTTTACCATATGATAAGTGATTCCATGTGAGTTTTTTGGGTCAGTGCAAGTATGAAGACTTTTTTTTTTCAATACGAGGGTGAAGACGTCTTTTACCGTATGAGAAGTGATGTCATGTTTCTTTTTTTTTTAAATAATAAAAATGTTTCATTGTTTTAAAACGTTAACTTTTTTTCTTTTTACAGTGTTGAGATCTTCGATTTCTTGTGAGTGTGAAGAGATCTTTTCATTTTTATTTTGTTCTGATCTGAATATGAATAGATTTTATTATGTTTCGTTGTTTTTTTCTTTTCTTTTCTTTTCTTTTCACTAATTTGTTTAAATTGTTTTTTAGATAATAATTTTTTGGCACAACTATTGGAGATGGTATGTACCAATTGAATCTGATTGAGTACGTACTAATTGGATATGATTGGGTACGTATGGATTGGATCTGAATATGTATGTACCAATTGAACATTGACACAGTAGTTTGGACTGAGTTATCTAAATATATATGGACTCATTTACCCTACTTTGAATTGCGTACGTACAAGTTGGGTACATACCCAACACGGACATTAACCTTGAGATGGCCATAAACCATTTGAGTTTATACACAAACTCTATTAGGGATCTATCATGCAATTATATAAAAAAATGATTGTATAACAATCATAAAACGAACATAAGTACATACCTAACCAGATATTATTATAACTTAAGTAGTAATATATAAAAAGGGGTACAAAAATGAATTGGTACATTCCAAACATAAATTATTTGATACGTATCAAACAGAAATTACTTGGGTACATACCAAATGACAAAATTTAAAAAAGCGGTATAAGGGTTAAAAAGCAAACCAAAAAATTAGACTTAGGTATTTTATATGATTTTTTTATTTAGGTATTTATAAATAAGATTTTTTAATTTGAAAAAGTATTTTTTCATTTTAGATCTTTCTTTTGTTTTTGGACAAGATATTTTGATGGTAGACGTTTTAGGTAAAAGCCATATGTATTCGGTATTCTTATCTATTCCTGTACCTATTGACTTTTGCAATTATTTGACATTGCAAACATTAAATTGATGAGTAATGATATATGTCACTCCTTTTCATGTCACCTTTTTATAACCTTTCTATATATATGTTTTGATTTCCTTGAATAGAAGATAGAGAAAAATTAAATAGGATAGAGAAATCAATTCATTGGTACATGTAGCATACATGTAGGAGGTGTTAAAAAGGTGATACAAAAAGGGTGACAAATATCATTACTCTAAATTGATATGTAAGAACTAAGAAATATCTTGTGTACCGACTTTTCTTCTTGGTCAACATATTGCTTACAATATTTTCGAAATTGAGGTAATCCTTTAGGTAACATAGATTATTACTTATAAGGAAGATTATAGATATATTTTGGAAAGGTGGAAGTGAAATTCGTTATAAGTAATAAAGAAATGTCAAATGACTAAAAATATATATGGATTTTAAAAGATTTTATAAATTAAGAAAGGGAGGTACAAGGTTCGAATCTCCTCCCTAACGGGTGGGACTTAAGAAGTCAAGGTTCGAACTCCTCCTTGAACAAGGTAACCTAATTCTAATTTACTTGGGATATGCATAAGGATGCTTGTATATTCCCGTATGATTAGTCATGGTATGCGCAAGCTGGCCCGAACCACCCACGTACCAAAAAACATTAAAAAATAAAAGACATTATAAATTAAGAAAGCACCAAAAGATCAGTATATGGAATTCTGAAAGATAAGATATTAGGAATTATAATGAACCTTTAACATATTTGAGATTCATACTGGTTTGGAAAGAGATATGTGATTTGAAATAACGAGAGAAATAAAGAAAAACTTAAACTTCTTTAAAAAGTTCAAGAATATGAAAATGGGAACGACTTAAAAAAGAAAATGAGGAAACTCGTCTCTGCAACAATAATCTTTTTGTTTTAGAAGGTGGGAAATAAACAAAAAATTTAAGGTTTGGCTCCATCACACAAAAAATACTCAGAAAAATTAAAGCGCGTATGTGTCATATATGTTTTGTACCCTCATCTATCATTTGTGGATCATAGTGACTCAATTCCATATATTCATTAGATATGCTTATGATCTAGGATGTGGATAACTACTCTTTTAGATTAAAGATCATCATTTGTTCTTAAAAGTGCTAATTAAACAAGATTTTGAATAAATTCTACAAACTATATGATTAAGATTGCATTAATGTTAATGTTAACCAACTGGGTTAGCTCAACTGGATAGAGCGATGCCATTTTTTCAGCACTTAAAGAGTGTAAAGTAAGAGGTGCAAGGTTCAAACCCCTCCATGAACATGGGTAACCTAGTTCTGATTTACTTGGGTATACATAAGGAGGCTTGCATATTCCCGTGGGATTAGTCGTGGTGCGCGCAAGCTAGCCGGATCACCCACTTAAAATAAAAAAGATTGCATTAATTTTGATTTTTCCTTGTTGGTCAAATGAATTCTACCCAAGTATTGACCGGGTTGACAATAATTTGATTGGTACACTTATTAAAGAGTCGCATAATTTATTTATTTGGTTAAAAATCATTTGAAGTTAAATGAGGAACTGAGAGATAAAGTTTTGTAGAAAATAAATAAAAGCGTTTATATATATAGTAAGGTGGAAGAAAGAAACAAAAAAATTTAATTCTTACGACTCCAAATACTTAAAGTCACCACAATTTCTGATGGATGCCTAAACACCTATTCATAATCGATAAATAGTTTTTCAATTCAAACATTTGATTAATTCAGTTGTCAAAGCAGTAAGCATTAAAATCAATAGAGAGAAAGATTAACAGAAGAAGCATTATTAAGTTTGTTGAAGTTATGAAAAATTTGTGTGTCCATTTTTTTTTTGAATATTTTTGTCGTTAAATCTTGGAAGTTGAATCCAACAAAGTAAGACACGTGTACGTAGCCTAAATACCTTAAAGACATCAGATTCAATCCAAGCCTTAACAATTAAAGTTATTTATTTTCTTATATCTTTTGTATTTCCTTTTGTTTGCATTACTATTTATACAATTTTTTTGGTTTATAATTACAACCCAACAATTTAAGGTATTTATGATTAACGTCTTATAAACTAGAAAACATTTTCTTTTGCAAAATTTTGGTTTATGTGTATACAAAACTAGGAAAAATATATTTTACTCATTTTTCTTTTATTATGTCATCTATGCATATGTATACATACCAAAAATTACTTGCTGACTAACTTTAGACTTATACTTTACATAGAATATGGGGAAAGAATCTGAACAAATTGAAAAGCAATCTGAGACGGGTAACACCTCAACAACATGAGTGTGTGGACCCGCACTAGCACCCATTAGACATGTCGAAAATTTAATTGTTTTGTCTATAATATATGGTAACAAAAGATGTTATATTTGACCACTCTGAGCTTGGTAAAATTTCTAAGGAAGGTCCACCATAAATGGGATTCAATCCAGACGCTGAAACCTACACTGTAGTAGACGCTTAGAAGCATTCAGACTACCTATTTGAGAATTATTTGTACTTTTTGGAGAATTATTTGTATACATCACATGACTACTTCCAAGAAACTATTGGATTCTCCTGAGAAAAAATATAAGACCAAAGATGTCGGCATAATTTTTTGTGATTGGTAGGTTCCTTGATTTCAAAATGTGGTTTCAAAACCATTAATGTCACAAATAAAATTGTACTAGTTGAATATGCATGAACTAAGTGCCGAAGGAATGAATTTGGTAGAAACTTTCCAAGTTGGTAGACTTCAAGAACTAACTAAAGCACAAGCACAAAAAGATAAGTCTTGAAGATTTAACTGTAAGGTTAAGAATTGAGGAAGGCAACTAAGTGGTTGAAAATGCAACCAACTATCGATCATATGAATCCAGGGTTAATGATTTTGAACAAGGATAGTTAAACAAAAAAACCAAGCGCAAGAGGAAAAGACAACCAAGCAGTTACAACAACAAGAAGTCAAAATTCAGTGAGGATTGTCTCAACTGTAGAAAGCACGAAGATTGTAGAAAGGACTGTCGAAACAAGAAATCACAACCAAACCAAAAGAATGGTAAGAGTGGTCAATAACATGTGTCTAATAAATCTGATTGTATTGATGATTTGAACCTAGCAGAAATGGTTTATGAATTCAACCTAGTTAGAAACCCAAAATAATGGTAGGTAGATGGTGGATCAATCCGACATGTGCTCAGAATAATACTTGTTTAAACCCTACAAGAAGGCTAAAAATTAAGAAACCATGTATATGGGAAACTCTACTACCTCAAATGTTTAAGGTATTGTGTTGATTGTGCTGAAGATGACCTCCAAGAAAGAGCTTATCTTTAACAATGACATGCATGGTCTAGACATCCGCAAGAATGTAGTCTCTAGACCCTCACTTATCAAGATCATTTTTTTTAAATCTTACATTTATAACTGATAAGTTTGTATTAACTAAGAATGATATGCATGTAGGAAAGGGCTACCTTTGCGACGGTATATTTAATATGAATGTAATGATCGTGACCAATCAAAATTGCAACTGAGAAATAAATGAATAAAAATTATAATTATGTATATATTATTGACTCGCCTTATTTATCTCATGATTGATTAGGGTGTGTTAATTTTTATTCATTAAACAAGTTAGTAAACATCGTCTTATTACCATATGTAAACTTCAATTCTCAAAATGAATGTGACGTATGTGTTGAGACAAAATTAACCAAACCTCATTTAAATTTATAGTAGGATTTTATTACCTTTAAAGTTAATTCACAACGATATCTTTGACTTAAAGTTTATGCAAGTTACAGGTGGGAAAAAGTACTTTATAACTTTTATTGACGATTGAAAAAGGTTCTTTTTTCTGAGTAAGGATGGGGTCTTAGAATCATTTAAGCAATACAAAACTAAAGTTGAAAATCAACTAAGTAAAAATATTAAGAATCTTAGAACAAATAGGGGAGGAGAATATGTGTCTTCTTTTGAGGAGTTTTTAAAGAGATCTACTTCCAGGAAGTAGACTTCTTTCAATCCCCATCTGTTAGAAGAGCTTCCTAGATTTGGAATAGCATCCTCAAGGGTATATATTTCCTCATATTACATACCATCAAACCTTGGGGATGGACACAACACCCTCATTTGGAAGAATAATTGGACATGGGCATACTTAATTAAGCCTCTCCACTACAGTGATGGTCCTAACTTTCCTAAGTATGTTGTTGACCTGTTTCATGCATCCACCAAGAAGTGGAAGGAGGACTTGAACCATTCCCTCTTCAGTCCAGAAATAGCCTCTGAAATTATTAACTTAAACATCTCGTTTTTTGATCGTTCACTCTCTTTTGTGTGGCCTCACAACAAAAGCAGGGTTTATTCTTGCAAATCCGATAATTCCTTTGCTGTTGGGACCTTTTTAAATCCATTTTCCAACCATAGTCCCTCTCTCTTCACTGATCGTGATATCATATCTCTTAGTTGGTCCTCCAATGCCCCTCAAATTCTTTTTATGGTGCATCATGATGATTGCTCTATTCACTAAACACAATAGATTCATTAGGAGATGCTCTAACTCTGATCTTTGTACTATTTGCCTCAAGGAGGAGGAAACTGTAGAACATATTTTCTGAAGTGTGAATAGACTAGGAAGTTTTGGTGCTTATCTCACTTGCATTGATGTATTGACCCCTTTTTTAACTTAGGTTTTAATAGCTGGGTAGGAACTATGTTAGATAGATTCACATCCAAGGAGACAAGATTAAAAAAACTTATGCAAATTATCTTTGCTTTTGGACTATCTGGCTTATGCGTAACAAATGTATCTTTGAGGCTATCCCTATTAATTTTGATACTTGCTTAATTCTTATTAACACCTTTTACAGGAAAAATTTTGGACTTGAAGGAGAGATATCTGTTGATCCAAGTCATTGATTCTCATTTCTGGCACTCCACCTTATCTAGCTGGTGTTCCCCATCACATCATAACACCAAAATCAACCTTGATGCATCCTTTAAGTTAGGAAAAGCTACTACTGCGGCAGTATTCTAATAGGAAGGGTGAGGTTACTTCAGGTTTCGCTCAGAATATCCTCACCTCATCCAGTTTTGAAGCAGAAGCTTAGGCATTTGTGCTCTTCATTTTGCCATACAATCTGCTTCTAATTGCACCGGTATAGATATTGATGCAAAAGCTATCATTCAAGCCATACAATCTTCGAGTGGGTACTATTCTTGGAAGAACATGCATATCTTGGAAGATATTATAAGCATGACCATAGCCCACCAACACATCAAAATTTGTGGGATTCGAATGACAACGAACAAAGTAGCTAATTGGCTAGCTTAAGCTTTCTCTAACTACTCTCTCCCTATTGATTGGTTTTGTAATATGCCATTATACTTTAATTCTATTGTCTATTATGATGCTAATTTATTTGCTTCTATCGGTGTGGGGTGATTCCCACTAGTTGACTTTATTTATTAATATAAGCTTTATTTTGCGTAAAAAAATATCTAAACATCTTCTGCACTTCAGATTACATGGTTTAGGCATTGTCGAGCTTATGATCAGACGATCAGGTGAATACGGTATAATCTCATCTTTCAAAACCTTATAAAAGAAATTGATGTCGTTGAATGCAAATCTATAATCATAACGCCATTATATTCATAATAGATTTAAGCAAGTTTACAACAAGTCAATAATAAAAAAAAAAATCCCAAATCATAAAATAAATTAAAAATAAACAATATTATCAAATTCCTAATAAATTTTACGTACCCTTAATTTAAAAATAATTTATGGGACTAGTTGCATGATGGTAGTTTATCATTAGCTATGAGTTTTAAATACCAAATTAAAAAAGAAAAAAATTGGATGATAAAATCATTATTATATGCTATCAGCAAGTGAGAGAGTATTTTGATATCACAAAGAAACAAAATTCAAAATACATTAAGAAAGAAAAATTAATGATATAAAATGATGTTACTCATATTTTGGCTCTTTTTCGACTAACCGATGATAGATTTCAATATAGATTAACTGCAATTCACAATAAATTAAATAAAATTTAAACTTGTTAATTTACGAATTTTTTGATTTTTGTAAGTAGGATTTTATCGATCCACTAAATGTGATATTGGTGATGTGTCGAAAGGGGGTGATGATAATAAGAGGAATCCACAAATAAATAAAGACTTAGAAATGAAAAATAATACTTATAAAGTCTTAATTAAAAAAAATGTTATAAAAGACTTAATTTTGGTTTTCTGGTTAAATTTTTATTTTTATACCCCTATTCAGTTTATCGTTTGGTATATATCATTTTTTTTGTTTAGTACGGACCAATATTTTCTATTTACTATGTACCAATATTTTCTATTTGGTACGTATCAATTATATTTCTATATCCTACGCTCGTTTTACGATTGTTATACAATCGATTTTTATGTAATTGATTGATAGGTCTCTAATAGTATTTGTGTGAGATCAAATGGTTTTTGTCCATGTCAAGGTTAATATCTGTGTCAATGTCAAATTAGTACGTGCCACGCTACCGTGTCAAGGTCCCATTGGTACGTGTCAAGCTACCGTCTCAATGTCCCATTGGTACGTGTCAAGCTACCGTATCAAAGTCCAATTGGTAAGTTCCAAACTACCGTGTCATGGTCAAATTTGTAAGTGCCAAGGTCCAAAAAAATCGTATAAGAAAAGAAATAACGAAAATAGAAAAACAATGAATCATAAAATTTGAATAAATTCATAAGAAATAAAGAAAAGGAAAAGTAATAGTTTTAAAAAGCAAAAACAATTGTCCGCCGCTTCTATACTACCAATTGGAACTAGTTGGTAAGTACCAATTAGATTCATATCCGAAAAACAAAAAACAAATAACTCTTTTTAGCTTGAATAAAAAAATTAATTCTTTAATTTGGCCGCCACTTCTATACTTCTCCTTTCTTTAAAAACACAGCAAATCAATATCTCTGCAAATCAAGGTAAAATAATCAAATTTTGCAATTACAAAAAAAAAACCACTTCAAACTAATTGGAACAGAAAACAAAAAGAAATCTTTTCTCACACTTGGAAGAACAAAAAGCAAAATTAAATGTATTCACAATTACCATTAGAACAAAAAACAAAAAGAAGACTCTTCTCACACTCGCCATTGAAACAAAAAAAATGAAATCTCTTCACAATCACCATTGAAAGAAAAAAATGGAATCTCTTCTCACACTTGCAGCGGAAGAAAAACCAAAAAGAAATATCATCACAATCACCATTGGAATAAAAAACAATATGAACTCTCTTCTCGCACTTGTAGCAGAATAAAAATCTCTTCACACTCACTAAGATCCGGTCTATAAATGGCGGCGGCGGTTTTAAGATGTTGGTGGTGGTGCGGTGTACGATGATGGTGGAGAATGGTCAATCAAGGATTGATGGTGGTGGAGAATGGTCCACAAATGGCGATGGTTTTTGTTTTTGTTGTGGTTTGTTTTGGTACAGAGAAGACAGAGAAAGGAGAGACTCAAGAGAGGAAGTGAACTGTGAGAGATCGTAAGGATCTTTTGTTTTGGGTTAGTTTTTTTCACTGTAATAAGAAAGGGAATAGGGGACTATTTAGGTTTTTTTTTCTCTTGGTTCGATGGTAATTAGATAGTTGGTGGAAGGAATTTTATTATAAAGACAATGTTGTTTGGGCCTTTATAAATAAGGGATCCAAGAGATCCATAGCCCAACAAACTTTCTTCATAAGGTCCAACCCACTTCACTAATAATTCAGGTCTATAATACTCTTTATTGGGATATGCGACACAATTCACTAGACCGTGCGACATAATTAGGTGGGCTTACATCACGCGAATTGTTGGGCTAAAAGATCATGAATCCGACGAATTGTTAGACTAGACGACATAATTTGGTGGGTTATTGTAAATTCAAAACCCAAAATGTATATTTTATTTGTTGGGTTGTGTTTATTAATTTGGTGGTTTCACTATTAAAACTTGTTAAAAATCCATCTTCATTTTTAATCCATCTCTATTAGACTAAATTACTCACTCCAACAATACACGAATATTCTCAGTACATCACTTTTCATACGGTAAAAGGCTTCCAACTTTCATAAAAATGGTAATTGTACGATTTGTATTAAAAATATAATAAACATCACGAATACTTATACTTAAATTAGATAATTTTAAAAAATTGTAATAGTAATGAGATTAGGTTAAAAATAATTCAATTTTTTAGAATTTAAATAGTAAAAATTATCTTTTTTATCATAATTTGGATTTTTCAATTGTTGATGGCTAGCCAAGTCCATTGATTGTGGTGGAGAATGGTGAGTGGAAAAAATTTATCTTTTCTTTTTGTGCAGGAGAGCTTTGACAAAATAAAAATACAGGAGAACGGTTTAAAAAAATGAGTAGGAAGAAATTCATTTTTGTTTTTGTTGGAATGAAGAAATAGAATAAATTTTATGTTTCATTGTTTTTCAATTTTTTCTTTTTCTTTTCAACATGTTATATATATATTTTTTTAAGATTAATGTTCAAAAAACATCTCAAGTTAGAACTAATTCTTTCTTACCAATTATCTTTTACTTTTAAAAGACACCACATATTTTGCTTTTTTTTTTGTCTATAAAAAGAATCGTTTGAGTTATGGGAAGCTTTCTATAACTCAGGTTTTGAGTCTTGTGAAACATCTCATAACTCGTTCTCTAAAAAAGACAGTACCTTTTACGAGATAGTAGATAAGACTAAAGGGGTTTATTGAGCATTAACCCTATTTTTTAATCTTAAATTTTATTATCTTATTTTATAAGATTATATTTGGTATATTATAAATTTAAAATAATATTTTAGATCTTATTATTCCAAACTTTTGAACTACGCTTCAAGACATAATTTATTAAATTATGAACCTAATTAAAAATTATTTCTATAAATAAATTATCTCATGATAATGTGAAAGACCCAATTGATAATAAAACCCTCCAGCTACAATCTATGGAACAAAAAATATCATCTAACTAATTACTTCCAGAGTCCAAATAAATCACAAAAACGTGAGTGGATTTGGTAATAGTATTGGAAAAATAAAAAAGTAATGTTGGATATTATTTAAAAAGATATTGTCTAAACATCATCTATTATGTAGTACGTTAGGTGGTCCAATCATAAATTTTCTTTTTCTACATTTACTTTTCTTTTTCTTTTCAAATTTTTTGTTTTTCTCTATAATTAGACCACCTAACCGCCACATAATGGGTGATGTTTAGATAATATTTTTTTAGATGATACCAACATTATTCAAAATAAAATTACTTTCTGTCTTATTTTAAAGAACCTTGTTGGTAGTATTTTATAAACTTTATTCCTTTAAGTTTAGTATTAAAAGAACCTTGTTGCTAGTATTTTATAAACTTTATTCCTTTAAGTTTAGTAAAATAAGCTAAAAAAGGTTTATTCCAAGCATCTTCGAATAAATTAACAGCAAATCGCGACTTCTGTGTTTAGTTAGTCTGTACAAACTTTCTATAAGAAAGGATTCAATGAATTGCAATATGAGGAGAGTGGTAAATTATGTGAAGATATTTTTATTTAAGGCAAACTTCATTAACATTTAATCAATTTAATGCAATATCTCTGACAAAAACCGAGTAATCAATGAAACATATTAAAATCACCTTAAATCGAAACTGGTACTAATTTTTTAGATAATTCTTCAAAAAGTCCTAATATTATAATATTTTCTATTTTGTTAGGTTGATATTCTCATTTAAGATAATTCTTGGTTATAAATCTATAATTTTTATTCTCAAAATATAAGATAGAGGTTTAAATTTCTTATTTAATCACATATCTAATTACAAGTTAAAGAAAAAAACTAGCAAAGATCAGGGAGGGAGAGTGGGGAAAGATCGACGCAGTGGTTTTAATTTTTCCAGCGGCCGCGAGGAGAAGAAATGGGAGAGAAAGAGTTTTAATATAATTAGTATAAGAGTAAATGCCACTTAGGGTCTTGAACACACCTCCCTCTTCGAGTTAGCACCCCCACCTAGAGCCTCTTCTTACTAAAGACTTCGGAAACTTTTTAACACATGAACCCAAAAACCCCTGTTACATTTCTACCCTCGTTTTATTTTTTCTTTTCCTATATATATTAATTTAGATACCACAAACCACATTTTCAGATCCAAATCCAGTTTCTCTCACCTCCCTCTCCTCCCCTTTCTCCCCTCCGATGTGAGTAGCTCCAAAACCACCACCACCACAACCACCCTTCTCGCAACCTCTCATGGCAGTCATGTAGGTTCCACCAAAACACCACCACCACCATAACATATCCACCCTTCTCGCAACCACAGCAACACCACTGCAACTCCACATCAACCACGAACTGCAACTCCGAAATGCAACTGCGGCGAGCACCACGAACAGCAACCACAGCAACACCACTGCAACTCCACTGCAACAGATCTGGGGAGAAGAAGGTGTTGCGCGAACAGATCTGGAATGAAGAGGGACTATCGGATTCAAGATCTTCGGCGCAGAGCTCCGGCGAGGCTAGGGTTGGCTTTCGCGTTCCAATGGTGTTGCTGCGCAGTGCTCCGACGAGGCTAGGTTTCCTGCAGCAGTTCGTAGTACTCAGCAGTTCGAAGCTTCATCAATGGTTTCCTGCTTCTTCTTCTTCGATCCTAGCTGCAGATCTGTCTTCCATAGTTGCTCGACCGTGAGTTTGTGCTGCTGTCAATCGTGGTTGTTGCTTTCTTCGGGTGGTGTTCGTGTGGTGGTGGTTGTGTTCGTGTGTATGGTGGTTGAGCTCGAATGTTGTTGCTGCACGAAGAGAACCACTGAGCTCGCGGTGGTGGGTTCTTGGCCATGGCAGGTGAAACGAGCTTGAAGAAGCAGCGAGTCTTTTTTTTCAGTAGGTTGACCAGATAGAATTTTCATTTTTTTTGGCTTGTGTAATAATATATGAGAATAATATAATTGTTTTTTACTAATACTCATTAGTTTTGTTAATTAATTTGTTCTGTAATTTTTTTATATTAGTCCTCAATTTTGAAGAGTACTCCGAGTTTTTCTCAGAGTACTCCGAGATTTTCTTAGAGTACTCCAAGATTTTCTGGCAGTCGGTGGTCTGTGGTTGGATATATAGAGTACTCATTTACATATATAGAGTACTCAGCAAAATTGTCGGAGTACTCAGCAAATTCTCGGAGTACTCTATGTTTTTTCCGGTGACCGGTGACTGGATGTCGGAGGTCGGAGGTCGGTGGTCGGAGGTCGGTGGTCGGAGGTCGGTGGTCGGTGGTCGGAGGTCGGAGGTAGGTGGTAGGTGGTGGGAGGTTGGAGGTAGGTGGGTAGTGGTATGTAGAGGAGAGAGAAACAGTGACATCACACTTTTTTGTCTTTTAGTGTTAGTAAGGGTAGGAAAGACTATTGTAAAAAATGAGGTCCCATAAGCAGAACAACTTTCAAGACACTACTCTATAGAGAAGAAATAGTGTTTCTAAGACCCTATATATAATTCACCCTTAATATAATCAGCGTTAGTTTATAATGAATTAAATTGTAAATAAAGGTTGTGAGGTTATTTTTGTTTATTTAAATTAAATGGCTTAAAATTAGAATTAAGATTTTCTTGACCTACAATTAGAAGCAAAATTATATTTTAAGCTTAATTTTGGAATTATCTTTTTTTTAATACATGAGAGAGCCACTTTGGCCTAGGAGTAAATGACCCCAATGAGATTTCTTTTCTTTATTAATGATAAAAGATAATTGTATACTACAATTACTATAAATATTATTTTTATTTTATTTTTATTATATATTAATAAAAATATAATTTTTATTTTTATAATTATTTTTATTTTTATTTTAAAATCCAGTCACCTTTACTGTCCACTACTACTACCACCTCATACATTCACCAACGACCTATGTTGTAGATCTCCCTGCCTAGGCGTCAACCCCCCTCAGCCGCTTATGCCTAGTTAATATTCTAGGCGTGTTTGTCTAACGCCTTAGTCGATGTGGAATAAGCGCCTGGCCCGTCTAGGCGCAGATTAATGGCAAAAATAGCCGCCTAGGCACCGCTTAATGGCAAAACATGCATGCATAGGTCTTCTTGTTATTTTTCTTATTCTCGATATTTCTTTAGTCTATGTTATAACTCAATTTTTAGTATTTTTATACTTTAGTCTTGTTAGATGAATTTTATGACTTAAAAATTTAAAATTGATATAGTTACTCAATATATATTACTAAATATAAAAAATTACACAACGGGATTCAAAACCGTATAATTCCGCCTAGGCCCCGTGTAATTCCTCCTAGGCGCTAGGTCCCGGTGGACCGCCTAGCGCTCAAAACCGAGATCTATAGCATAGCCAACGACTACCACCACCACCTCTGAAAATATAAAAAATTGAATATTGAACAGGGCAGTTTCATATCTACGTCTGTAAAAGTAATTGATTTATTTTTCATATTCTTATGTTCAGTTTTATGTGTTCTACAATACACAAAATTGTATTTATGTATTTTTATAATACACAAAATCATGGAATCGATCTAAAACATTCCCTTTTTCAATAAAATCGTTTGTTTTCTTTATTAATCTCTTATACCCTATTTTTACTTGTTTTTAACCATCTTGTTATGTTCTCTTTTTTTCCAGTCCCTTTCTTTAAATTTGTGTATTGATTTAACATACAAAACAGTACTTTGTGTATTACATAATCACACAAAATCATGTGTTTCCTTTTAGTCATGCCGATTCTGTCTGTGATTTTATGTAACACATAAACAGACAAACGGACTATTTTGTGTAATGATGTAGTATATTAATTTAGTGTCAGAAACCATAAACACCCATAAAATTTCAACACTAAAAACCTTAAAACCTCAATCATAAAACCCATAAAACCTAAAGTTAATAAACTCTAGACCCATGCCACATAACCCTAACCCTAAATTTAAAAACACTAACTCTAACCCCAAACCCTAAATCTGAACCCTAAATTACAAACATAAACCCTAAAACCCTAAATCCTAAACCTTAAATCAAAAAACAATAACCCTAAACTTGAATGCTAAGAGCCTAAATCATAAATTAAGAAAAAAGGCTAATATGATGGGATCTGTAATTGCATGTTACGATGTATACAAAAAAATTATGTTTTGTGTGTTCCTGAAACAAAATAAATCGCAGAGAATGAGGAAAGGGATTACTATGATGGGGTCTGTCATTTTGTGTGTTCTAGTGCTACACAAAATTGACTTTTGTGTATTACTGAAACCCTAAAAATGTTAACCCTAAACCCTACAATCCTAACCCTATAGAGGGTAAAAAGGTTACTTGAATAAACTAATATGATTTTTTATTAAAGTATAAAACTGGAAAACTATAAACCAAAGTCTCTAAACCTTAAACATATATAGTTAACCTTAATAAACCCAAATCCTAACCCTTAAACCCAAAAACACTATCCCTAATAAACCTAAAATCTAAAATCATAAACCCTAAAAACTCAACTTTGTGTGTACCAAATCACATAGAAGGAGATAAAGGACTAGTGTGATGTGGTCTGTCATTTTGTGTGTTACAGTACTACATAAAAGTAATTTTTGTGTATACTTGTAACACATAGAATTACAGAGAATATGAAAAAGGACTAATATGACGTATCATTTTATGTCTTACATGAATACACAAAATAAAAATTATATATAATCAAATATCTACAAATTCTCTTTTATTTTTTATGTATTACATCATTACACAAAACAGGCGGTTTTTGTGTTCATGTAATATAAAAAATCACAAATAGAAAGAGACTTGACTGGGAGAGAAAAATAAATTTGTGTGTTGTTGTATTACACAATGATCGTTTTATGTATTACATCAACAGACAAAATAACAAAAAAGGGGTGGACAAAAAGATATTACATCAAGATAATTAAAAGTGAGTAAAAAAAAAGGAACGGTTTAGATTGTTTCTAAGATTTGGTGTTACAGGAATCCATAAATATATTTTTGTGTATTGTAGGAACACATAAAATTGAATATGGAAATTATATAAATAAAATTAAAAAGTCAGAAAAATTTGTAGATGTAGATATGAATTCGCCCCGTCTAGAATTGCAATTTTTAAATTTTTCTAACTTTTTTGGAATTAATTATGATTTATTTTTTAAAAAAAAATCACGGACTCGCATGTGTGGTGGAATCGACAAATCTATTTTGTGTGATATAACAACACATAAAACGGAATATCAAAATTGAGAAATCATAAGAATCTACAAATTCAAAAAAACCAAAAAAAATTATAGACGTAATATTAATTTGCTTTGTCCAAAAATGCAATTTTTCATTTTTCTAATTCTTTTAAAATTTGTTATGAATTTTTTTAAATTTCACAAAGCGCATGCGTGATGGAATTAGTTGGTGGTGATTAGTGCTGGTTATTGATGAAAGTGGTGGTGGTCTGCGAAAAATAATTGAGGTGAGTGGTGGTGGATGCATGTGGTGTGGTGGTGGTCGATGCATGAGGTGGTGGTGGTAGTGGTTGTGGTCGTGGTTAGGTGGTGGTGGTGGTGAATGCATGATGTAGTGTTGGTTGTAGTGGTGGTGGTGGTTGTGGTCGTGGTGGTCGAACTTTAAAATAAAAGAAATTATATAATAAATAGTATAAGTTATAAGAATTAAATGGTATATATAATTGAATAATTATTAGGCTTATAAGTATTTTTGTAATCTTCCAACTTTTGTTATAATTAGAAATTAATCTTATAGTTGTAGTTAGGAATAATTTCATTCTCTGTTTGATTAATTGAACGTTGCCCCTTCTCATTTTATCATCATTAATTTTAATACGTTCATGACCAATGTTAAATTCTAAATATAACAGTTTTTTTATAGTAAATTTTTTCCATATCTAGTTTATATTATAATAATTTTTTTAAGTTATAATAACAAATCTCTTTCTTTATCTCTATCCATCATCTTTCCTCCGTGCATCACTACAATGCAGCCACCACCATCACTCCCACCACATAAAAGCTTTCATCATCTTCTCCTAATTACCATTGAAAATCATCAAGCACCGTCCTTTTTATTAATGACACAATCACCAAACCCAATTACGTCACCACCACTGACGTTTATAGTACAACCATTAACGTCACTACCAATGTCATTATACCACAACCATTAATAATAGCCACATTAGTATATTCCATCAAATCCGCCACCACCGCACTAACAAAGCTTTGAACCACCAATTTTGATTAGATATCAAGAATTATTGTCATAACTACCGTCATCAAGACATCAACCATTATCATTATCTTTTAAAATTGAAACTTGTCAATTTTTAAGAAGATATAAGGTTATTTTGAATATTTTTTAATGATAAAAGACACGACTCGGTCATTTTCAATGACAACTTATTCATATGTACACACAATCTAGTCATTTTTCACTGACAACTCATTGAAACGTGCACACAACTTATTCTTATTTAATAGTAGCCCAAACATACGTAGACACGACCTAATCATTTTTCATTGTCATTCCATTAAAACGTGTACTCAACTCAGTCTTTTTTTAAAGCCAGTCCATACAAAAGTGCACACGACCCAATCATTTTTCAGTATTGCACACAAATCATTCACACACTAGTTAATACTCTAAATATTGAATAATTATCAGACACACCGTAAATACATTTGCTTGACATATAATTAATGTCTACGTTTTTTTAATTGTTTTGTGTCACATACAAAATATTTGCATACTTGGTAGTGATTTATTTGTAGGTTTAAATACATAAATTATGGTAATAATGTGATTGTGACACCAATGAGTTGTCACTGGAAAAAAGAAATAATGATGGTATATATTTTAAAATGTGTGAGAAAAATTATTATTTTATTTAATTAGTAATTAAAATGCATTAATAACATTTTATGAGAAAATAATATAATTTTAGACTAGAGTTTGATGTAAAAAGAATTATAAATATAAATTTTTTGAGTCAACCCCTAAAACTAAATTATATACCCTAATCTATTCATTTGAACTATAAACATGTTTTACTATTTACGTTTTCTATTCGTTATAAGGATATGCACGAGCCCAAAACCTAAAAGTTTCGACAAAGTTCGATCTGGGCCCATCTAGTAGCGGATAACTATTTTTGAAGTCCGGTCTAGCAGATTTTTACAGACGGGGTTTTGACGGACTTGAACCGGACTCAGGCCAAACAGATCTATATTAATTTAATATATTTTTATATTTTTAAATTAATTAAAAATTGAAAAAATAGTATTACAGATTTTATATATTTATATATTTATATGGAATGATTCTACCATTCATATTTGGTACAGTTCCATTTTAAAAAAAATGTTACAGTCCAAGAAACCTGATTTTTTTGGTAGGTTTTACTATGTTCCAAATATTTAAGTAACAAACTCAATAAAGTGTAAAATATTAGAGTTTGTATTTACTATATATTTATTGTTTTTTTTTTGGACGCGGAACTATATATTTATTGTTAAGAAATGGTATATACCATCCAAAATCATACCATCCAAGTATACCACCCAGGACGTAACGTGAATTGGTTGGTTAAAAATTGTTAATCTATTTATTTTCTTGATTTGATTAACGATTTTTAACCAACTAATTCATGGCTATTCATGCCACGTCATGGGTGGTAATTGGGTGGTATGAATTTAGGTGGTATATATCATTACTCTTTAGTGTTTCACACTAATTATTTTCTTTTTTGAGAGAGGGAGGAAGGGAGGGAGGGAGAGAGCGAGTTAACATCCTATTTTAAAAAGTGAGCTAACATGTATTAATATATAAGCAAAAAAATTAAAACAAAACTTAAAGTTTAAACGCACAATTCTTTTTCCTTCTCTATATTTTTTAATAATAGTGTAACAGTTCAGACTTTTGGTTGAGTTGGCAATTTAACATCGGGCTTGAATTAAGCGGGTTTCGATAACACTAAGGCCTGGTTTAAGTTCAAACCTACGGGTTTTATTAAATTGAAATCCAGTATAGACTCAGGTTCCGCGGGCACAAATCGTATGGATCGGGTTTTTATAGATCGAGAAGGATCGAACATGGGCTGAGTTGTCTATTTACTTACCCCTAATTCGTTCTAGACCCAACGCATTTAATAATTCTTTTCTTCACATGCCAATTACTATTTTCCATTAATTCCGTGTTTCTTTGTTCAAAATTTCCGTGTTTTGACTCTTTGACAAATACGTACAAATTTGTATAAATATTATCGACTTCATGAAAATTACATGAATATTTAAAACTTGTGGCTTATTATATGCAAAATGGAGCTTAATTAGTGGGGTTGACTGAAGTAAAGGAATTGAACCTATTGGTCACCGAAGACTTTAGTGATCAACAAGTGGGTATTAAGCATCGCACCATCCGACCAAAAGAAAAAAAAAAAAAAAAAAGACATCGCACCCCGCAATGCATGGCAATGGCGGGCCACTACTTGAATTTGTCATAGAGTACTCAATGACCTTTTCGTGTGATTAGTTTTTTTATGTGGATAGTTTAAGCCAACTTATACGTACGGGTGGATCCCGAGTGTTATAAAATTAAGCAATAAATAAAGGATTTATACGAGAGAATCCTTTGGGTGTACTAGAAACGAGAGGAAGCTATGTGCTTTCAGAAATCGAGAGAAAAATGGATTGAATCTGGGGACCGGAACACACGGTTTTATCATCTCGCGGAAACTATAAAGAAGAAAAAGGCTATTTGTGTAAGGTTGTTGAATGATGATAACAATTGGGTGAAACGGGAAGAGGACTTGAAAGAATTGGTTCGTGAATATTTCGAGGTTCTCTATGAAGCCCCGAATGACCAAATGGAAGGACACAAACTTCCGTATGTTGGGCCTATTGATAGTGAGACTACAAGAGATTTAGAACTTCCATTTACGAACGAGGAAATAAGAGCAGTTGTTTTTCAATCCAATCCGTCTAAAGCCCCGGGGCCGGATGGGATGTCAGCCGCTTTTTATCAGAAATGTTGGTCAACAGTGTGTCCCTCAATTAACAGAATGGTTCGGGATGCCATCATATCAGGTCATATTCCTTCGGGTTTGAACGGTACTCTTATTCATCTTATTCCTAAAGTTTCAGACCCGAACCGGGTACGTTTATTCCTCCCTATAAGTCTTATTAATTGTCCGGTTAAATTTATTATGAAGGTCATGGTCAATAGACTTAGGCCTATTTTATCTAACGTTATTGACCATTGCCAAAGTAGTTTCTTGCCAGGTCGATCTACGATTGATAATGTTGTGTTGATACGTGAATTGGACCACAAGATGAGGCACCAGCAAGGAAAGAACGGAATTATGGCTGTCAAGATTGATCTTGCGAAGGCCTATGACAAGATTAGGTGGGAGTTCATTGAAGAAACCATTAGGCATTTCGGCTTCCCGGAGTCTTGGACGAAGTTGGTGATGTCAAGTATGAGGGAGAATGAAATGCGGGTCCTTTGGAACGGAGAACCCTTACCCCCGTTTAAACCCCACCGTGGTATTCGCCAAGGGGACCCCTTATCGCCTTATATATTCATGATGTGTATGGAGAGATTGTCAATTCTAATCCAAAAGTTATGTAATGCTGGTAGCTGGAAGGAGATACAAATTGGTCGTGGTGGTCCTAAGCTATCCCATTTATTTTTTGCGGATGATCTAATGTTATTTGGCGAGGCTTCTTTATTGCAAGTACAACTTATAAAGGAAACGATGGATAGATTTTGCTCGAAGGCTGGCCAGACAATTAGCGCGGAAATTCACTGGTGTACTTCTCATCAAATGTCCCGGAACAATTACAAAAAGAGTTGGCTTTAGCTAGTGGATTTTGCCTTAGTAGTTCGTTTAGTACTTATCTTGGGGTTCCCATTATATCGGGGAGGCTTCCCAAGGGCTTTTACAAAGGAATACTTGAGAAAATGAGAGGAAAGCTTGCCAATTGGAAGACAAAGACTCTTTCCTTTGCGGGTCGTGTAACATTAGCTCAATCTGTCTTGAATGCGGTCCCAGTATATCAAATGCAGGTGTTGAAGTTGCCTAAATACGTGTGCAATGAGATTGATAAAGTAATCTGGGATTTCATTTGGGGTTTGACGGATTCGGAGAGGAAACTTCATTGCGTAGCTTGGGGTCAAGTGTGCAAAGTTAAGGTAGATGGTGGACTTGGTATACGTAGTGCCGAAAGATACAATTTGGCATTGCTAGCAAATCTTGGGTGGATTGTTATGCGGGATGATCATAGAGTGGCATGGGTAGAGGTTTTCAAAAATAAATATTTTAAACAAGGAATAATGAATCGAAACCCGAATGGAAAAGAATCCAATGTTTGCAAGGCTATATTGGCTGGGGTAAAGGCTATCCTTGATGGTATTTGGTGGTGCCTAGGGTGTGATAAAAATAAGATAAAATTAAGCTAAGAAACTACGCACTCTCACCCTAGACAGGCACAGTACTGCAAGTATTACAGGACGTATGCAAGTTTTAGTTAGTAAGTTGAGTTCGTTCGCAGGGACTTAAGTGTGTTATACGCGTGAGTAGAAATAACGAGTAAAAGTAAATAATTAGAAGACAGAAAATAAAAGCAAATAGATTTCAAAAATAATTAATTAAACTAAGAATTTAAAAGACAATAAAATAAAAGATAAGAAATATGAGATGAGAAGTATAGCTTAGGTTTTGCTAGTATGCACTAATCTTCTAATTCTATCTATGAATCTAGTTAATAAGGGAGAATATTAGCTCTTGGTATACTTAGTAAGGATTCTAAATTCCCATACCTTAGACCTTGAGAGCGACTAAGGGGGTTACGGCACACCCAAGAAGTGATTTCAAATAGGGTTATCAAACGCTACTAAGGCCCTAAGCAAATACTGCAATCATTGGTGATATGGTGATTAAAACAAACCCTAATGACTATCTAGTTAGAATCATGTTTTGTCAGAACTAATATCGACACTAGACATTATGTGGTGGTTCAATAGTTAAACACCCTGTCAAGGAGACCATCTAACTACTATTAAAACAATCCTAAAGTGATCAGTTCTAGGAAAGACATTAAATCAAAACACATAAACAAATATTAAGTAAGTAGCTAATATCAAATTAAAACATATAATTCCCAAATAAACTTAGATAGAAGAATTAGAATTCATAGATTATACATTATGCAAAACCCAAGCTATGGGGAGTTTAGTTCATACCTGAAGGAAATAAACTAAAAGAAATTACAAAAGACATCATCTTGCTCTCTACAATAAACTGGAAGAATAAAACCTTAAGAACTAATTACTATGAGGCAAGGATGATTTACAAGTGATATAAGGGTGTATTTATAGGTGTTTAGAAGACCTAATTCGTTTTCTTGAGGAAGAGGTAAGGTATTGGACTTCTAGCCCAACTCAAATTCGTATGGAAATAAAGATAAACACTGCTGGACCGTTTTGAACATATCTTCTTCGTTATCGGTCAGTTTGAGCTCCATAAGATACCAAAAGAATCGCAATAGAATTATCTTTGCCCTCAAAGAAAGAAATTACCAAAATCGGCCTATTTCTTGGGTAGAATAACACATCTTTAGGCGTGTACTGCAGAATCCTAGATTAGGCAGCTTTTCCTTTTCCATCTTTTTAGCTTTTGTTTCCTTATCTCCAATTACCATGCAAATCTCTTTCTATAAAATGTAATCTTTGACTTGGACTCTAATTAAGCTCCATAATTATCTTTAAAACTACACACTAAATAAACAATTAAACCCAATATGCTCTAAAAATATTATTTTACTAAATCAAGACTCAAAATAGGAAAGTGCACTATTTCTCAAGAAAATCGACATTAATGACTTCTAAATCACTAAAAATGATGTCTCATCTTAACATTAATCTATCACAAATGAGGAGACATCAAGACCCCCAACTCAAAGTTGTATCGTCCCGATACAATAAAAATAAAAACAAAGGGAAGTCTATAAATACACACTTATAAAATTCTCAACACAAGGGAATTAAGTATAGCAGAATATATAGAATAAACCTAAAGCACATAACTCAGAAAATTTCATGCAATAATATTCATAAACTACATACCTGTACACTTCTCATATCCACAGTCAACACGGCTTCAAGATCAGATTAGTTTCGCAATGTAAGAAGGATTGGGACTTTACTCAGTTTCCCAAGAGAGCTATAGATTGTTCATCGAACTGCACTAGTATTCAAAGGTCCACTCAACTAATCTCTAATGGCTCAGTCACTTCTCAATTACATAGCAAAGAATCAAAAGGTCTTTAAGGTTGTAATGTAGGCTTAGGGACGGTATGATAGTACATTTGGATAATTTGGAGTGAGCTTTTGGCTCTCTCCTCACTAACCATCAACGAATCGCCCTAGAGCTTGAGTTACTCTCAGAAAACGTTTCTCACTCAACCCAATGAATTCCTTGATGCATAATTTAGCATCCCCAATAACCCAATTAAAGCTTTAGATGTTCACATAAAAATCCACTTTGCCGTTCCGAATATATATATTTTCTTTTCTTTTCAAATCAATTTCAAGCTATGACTCTCTTTTGTTGAGATGTCACGCTAATTTTCTCATATATATATTTTTTCTTTTAATGCCCTTGTTGGCAAAATTAGCTCGAAGCTTCTTTTTCATTCACTATTACCCCGACAAAGGGTTACAATATAAATCTGTGAATCATCATCAATATAAAGCACAAAGCACAATTAATAAGCTAAAAAATCCCAACCCAATAACAATTCCCATAATGGTGGACCCACCACCCCAAACTCAAGCTCTAAAACATCTATCTATGCATCGCGATTCGAGTACGGGTCATATGGAAAAGTCCTATAATCTAAAGGATATGGCTTATAATGTGTTTCAATAAAAAGCTTTAGAAAGGCTAGAAGGGGCTGAGAAGGATATAGCATATAAAATCAAAAATCACAAGGTGAGAAGGTATAAAAAGGCTTCAAGGGCTTCAAATATGAAAAACCGCCTTAATCACTTTCTACACTATGTAATTTCGTTATTTTCTTACCTTTAGCACTTTCATCAAATGGTTTTTCAACTAGCTTGGATCTCACGGCCTACACACTTCTCAAGGTTCCCTGAGATCGAACATACTTTCTATCGCATTGCTCACTAATCTTTTCTTTACTATCAATGTGTGTTTTCCTGCAAATACTCAAAGCATACAAATACATAGCTCATAAACATATTACTTACTATCATTAATCCACTGAGCTTATGCTTTCAAGCTATTAAACACACTCTACATCTAATTCCCATGTATCAAAAAAATTTAATTTCACCCAAAAAAACAGAAAAATGGAGATGAGAGACAACGAATCCCCACACCCCCAACTCAAAAATGAGCCGTGTCCCCACGACTCGAAAAAGACTCGAAAAACAGAAATTAAAATTAGCAGATAAACATATTTACAGAAATGGTAAGGAAGAAAGAGAACATACTCTCGAGGCTATTGCCTCGCATCATTGAGATCCAAGGTAGGATTTGCTGGACCTTTCGTTAATTGCTCAAGGAGTTTCATGATGTGCACTTGATTAGCGTTGATTTGTGCCACATCATTGACTAAGGAAGTTTGAGCTGCTTCGAATTTCGTTAAACGCTCCTCCATCTTCTCTTGCCAACTTTACTCCTTTTCTTCTTTCGAGACTTGCGTAGAACCCGCTCTTCGAAAGATATCCTTGATCCAAGCATTATCAATATAACTCCCTTTAAATTCGAGTTTCTCTTCTTCACCCAATGTTACATTCGCTTTTCGCACAAGACACGTGATCATAGTTGGAAATTTAACATTATAAACTGATTTAGGAGAGACCGAAAATCGTATCACCTCCTCATAGATCAACTGTGCCACATCAACTTCTTCTCCTCTCAAAATACAGTCCAAAAGTAGCGCGTACTTCATAGTCACATCCAAAGTTCGTGTGTTTCCAAAGATATTAGGAACAAGGAAATTGTGCCAAATTCGCGCATTCGGTTGAAGATATTTATAAGGCCAAGGTGCCTTCAATTCTCCCTTATGTGATTTCACTTTATCTTTGTCTAATACATGCTCAAAAAGTAATTCCTCATCAAAGATTTCTCGTTTAGCAACCGCTTCTTCAAATTTGCAAAAACCTTTCAATTTCTTAAACTTGAAGTGGTTTCTAATCTCCTCAACTGTGAAAGGAACTAGCTTTCCTCTAATCGGAACACAATTACTATCTCGGCTAAAGAGGCCTAAATAGAATTCCAAAACTAACTCATGACATAATTCAGAACGTCTTACCATGAACGTAGACCAACCCAATTTCTCACCAAGCTCTAAGAATCTTGCGTATTCTCCTGTACCAACTTCTTCCTTGAATACTTTCTCATAAGAAAAAGGTAGTTCTTTCAATTGTTTCTCTGCAGAAGTCTTCAGGGCCCTTGAAGTATCCTCTTTCTCTTTGTTGGGTGTAGGACCTTGTTGAGATTGTGTTTTCTCCTTTGCATAAAAGTAAAGCTTTTTACCATTACGATCAAACAAAGGTATTCCACTCTTTTCAACTTTATCTTTACCCTTTGATTTAGAACTAGCACCTTTGTCAATTGATTTCTTCTTGTTTAAATCCCATCCCTTGTTGCTCTTCACCTCCCTCTTGTTAGCTAAAATTGTTGTTCTATTAGTCATCTTCAATTAACCCCCAACTCAAAGCTTTAGCAACCCTTGAAATTTGAACTTGTGAATTAATGGTTGAACAAGCTTGATTTGGCTTAGGATAGGTGAATTGATGATGAATCTCTATGTGGGTAAGGTGGATTTGTAATGGGTTGGCTTGGATTTAAGAAATTGTAGGATGAATTTTGAAAATTTGGCTCTTTGATTCTTCAATTTGAATGGATTTGGTAAGGATTGGGTGTTTGATTCTCTCTTGTAATGATGTGGAGAGAAGGTTTGATGTGTTTTTCTTGATGATTGGGTAGTGTTTTGGTGATTGGTGAAGGTTTTGATGAGCTTCAATGGAGTTAGGAGAGTATTGGAGAAGAGAAAGAGGCTTTAGGTTTAATAAATTCGGAATAATAAGCTCAATACCTCCTTTATAACTTGAAACCCTTTCTTTTCTCTCTCTGGCGGCTCGTGCGGACCATGGTGCGGACCATGGGGTGTACCGCGGGGTACACCGCGACATCTGATGGTTGAAAAATTTTGCCCACTGGATAATACCCGTGGTACAACCCCGTGGCACGTGTTTTTGCTTTGCGGACCATGGTGCGGTACACCGGAGGGCACTCCGCGCCTTCTTCGTCAAAATACACGTGGACCTACCCTGTGGCACGCGTTCTTGCCCTGCGAATCAGGGCACGCTGCAGGGGGTAGTCCGTGGTCAGAATTTTTCTCGGTTCTGGACAAGACCCATGGTGCAACCCGTGGTACGGGTTTTGACCCTGCGGACCAGGGCACGGACTAGGAGGTAGTCCGCGGGGGTCATTCCTTCGCTTCAAAATTTTTTCCTCGCGTCCGTAACTCGATTTCTCCAATTCCTACACACCAAAAACACTAATACCTTTCTCAAATATGCATTATCAACTAAAAACAACTAAATTAATCATAAACTAAAAAACATAAAAGACATGAAAACTAAAAAAAACTACGGGTTGTCTCCCGTACAGCACTTTTGTTTAACGTCTTTCAAAGTTAGACGTGTTACCTCTGTCAAGATTTGCGAATATAGCCTCCCCAACAACGAGTAAGACTATGAACATCAACTAATCTGGTCTTGACCCCAGTTTTGGGGCGAATTTCTATTACCTTGGCTGAAACAACCTTAGTGACAATGAATGGTCCCATCCACGAGTCTTTGAAACTTTGTGGCCTATTCTCGCGTTTGTGAGCTTTCCATAGAACTTCATGGCCAACCCCAAACTCAATGTTTGGCTCAGTATCCACAGGCTTTAAGTGGATCTTCTCAGGAGGGACTTTGTGATGTGAAAGGCTGTGGATGACAGGAACGGTGGCATCTAACTTCCTTGGTTTCTTACCCAAGACATAGAAGGTCTCAGATACATTCTTTGCATGAAGGGTGATGGTCCCTTCTTGGAAGTTGATCACACTTTGACTTGTGGCCATGAAAGGCCGTCCAAGTATGATTGGAACCTGCTTATCTGCATCAAACTCAAGAATAACAAAGTCAGTAGGGATGGCAATATTACCAGCTCGGACTAAGACGTCCTCCAATGTTCCCCATGTCCTCTTCATTGAGTTGTCAGCAAACTGCAACTTCACTGGAGTTTTCTCTGATTTCTGAAGTCCAAGTCTCTCGAACACGGACTTAGGCATAAGATTCACACCAGAACCCACATCGTACATCGCTTTCACCTTGAGCATACCATGTAATTGAATAGGAAGGTTGAAACTTCCCAGATCCTTAAGCTTTGGTGGTAGCTCTCTTTCACTTCTTCTTGAAACCCTCAGGTTCTCTCTTGGGATCTCTACACTCGCCTCTTTCTCAGGAATAACTTGCGTATAAACTTGTTGCGGTGTAAGTCCTTTCTTTGCAATCTCAAGTATTTGGGCATTGATATTTTCAGGTTGGTACGCCTCTACGAATGTCTTGAGCGCAGTTTCATCTTTAGGATTTGTATCAGGAATAGTTGATGACACTGTTTGAACAATAGGTGGCGATTCCACCTTCTCTTCTTCTTTTTCTTTATGCACAGCAGGTGCAACTTCATCTTCTGATTCCTCCTTTGAGGTTTCTTTCTCTTTCTCTTTAGCCAGCTGATGTCTCCTCATTTGTGATAATAAAATCTACTCATGAGACATCATTTTAGGCTTATTTATTAGTTTATAGGTTGATTTTAGCTTAGTTTAGTGCACTTTCCTATTTTGGGTCTTGATTTAGTAACATAATATTTTTAGAGCATATTGGGTTTAATTGTTTATTTAGTGTGAAGCTTTAAAGATAATTATGGAGATTAATTAGAGTCCAAGTCAAAGACTACAACTTATGGAAAGAGATATGCATGGAAATTGGAGATAAGGAAACAAAAGCTAAAAAGATGGAAAAGGAAAAGCTGCCTAAATCTGGGATTCTGCATACACGTCTAAAGATGTGTGTTTTTACCTAAGAAATAGGCCGATTTTGGTATCTTATGGAGCTCAATCCGACCAATAACGAAGAAGATACGCTCAAAACGGTCCAGCAGTGTTTATCTTTATTTCCTTACGAGTTTGAGTTGGGCTAGGAGTCCATTACTTAACTTATCTCTAAAGAAACGATTTAGGTCAACCTATACACTATAAATACAGCCTCTTAACACTCTTAAATCATCCTTGGTGAAACCTTAAACCAAGAGGAAGCTTAGAACACAAGAGAGAAGTCTGGAAGGAGCTGTCATCACAATGTCTTCTTCTACCTTAAAATTTGTAATTTCTTTCTTTTCTTTCATGAACTAATTTTCTTTAGCTTGAGTTTTAGCATTAATGTATGAACCCTAGTTTTGATTGACATCTATCTAATTTGGGAATTTAATGTTTTAAATAGAATTATAGTTTTTATTCTCTGTTTATGTGTTTGGATTTATATTCTGTGTTCTTGTGGACTGCAGCCATTAGAATTACCATCTAGTAATTAGGTCACCATTGACAACGGTGTTTAATTGCATGTTTAGCACATAACGTCTAGTATTAGGTCTGATCTGACAACCCAACCTAGCTAGATAATCACTATGGTTTAGTTCTTGTGACTATTTACCAATTACAGGAAAAGTTTGCTTAGGAAGCCTTATTGACACAGGTAAATCCTATTTTAAACTACCGATAGCGAATTGGGACCGATTAGGGAAATACTACATAATTCACCCTTACATCCACAACTGATCGAATTTCCTCTTGCATCTTCCTTAGTAGTTGTATAAATTTGGCTTTCTCTTGATCGTCCTCCACATAAACCTCAGAACAGTCAGATTCCACGGGGCTAGACTTGGTTGGTTCTTCTTAGGTACTCGGAAGTTCCACGGCACTAACGGCAGCATGCGGTACTTCCTCTTCTTTTTCTGTAATTTCAAGGCATATAGCCTTGCAAGCTTCGAACCCAACATTGTTTTCACCTCCTTCGATTTGCCTTTTACTTCCTTTTGTTCTACTAAATTTGTTAAAACTTCGTTCAATTGTTTCACTTGAGTACCTAACATCTGAAGTATGGCATCGTGTCCTCGGACCTTCTCGTCCTGAGCGTTTATAGTCGTGGTCAAACGGTCTAGAGCTTGTGCTATCTGTTGATTATCCATAGGTCCCTCTTGAGGATACTGAGGTAGAGCTTTCTGATCTAATGAATCGGTATAGGCATCTTGAGCAGGTTGTTGTGGGTGAGCAGGTCTATTCTGATGTTTATTTTGGTACTAACCTCTCTGTTGAAAAGAGTTCTTCTGGGGGCGCGGTTGATAATGACCAGGATTAGCGGCCCCTTGTGGATTTGAATACTGCATACCTGGATGGTTTCGGTTACCCCATTGATAACCTCCGCGATTGGATATAAAGTAAACAGATTGCGGATTTGATTCGCACTCTTCCCATGTATGATTGTTAACCCCACATTGTTGACAACCTTGTGCTTCTTGTACTACGTTTGCAGCGGCTAAGTTCTTCTCCATCGCTATTTTCAGCTCCTTGATTTGATTTTCTAACGCGGATATCTGAGTTGAGTTCGCGGTTTCTGCATCTAAACGAAGCGTTTCTCGGGTCTTTGCTACAGAAGCTCGCGTTGAAGGCCAACTTCTTTCTTGTTCCATAATATTTTCTAACACCTCGGAAGCTTCATTATGATTCATGGACACGAAATTGCCCTTTCCAATGTTATCCACCTTCTCTCTACCTTTATCATTAAGACCTTCATAGAATGTAGCAAGTTGTAGAGCAGGTGTATAACCATGGAGCGGACATCTAGCTAATTTTTGTTGAAACCTTGTCCATGCTTCTCCCACTGTTTCTCCATCTTCTTGGCAAAATCTTGCAAGCTCGGCTTGATCTTTGAGTCTCATGCTCTTTGGATAAAAACGGTTAAAGAACGCAGCTTTAAGTTCTCTCCAAGAATGAATGGTTCCATGTGGTTGTCTCTCTAGCCAATCGCTAGCTCTTCCGGTCAAGAAAAACGAAAACATATGACAATACAGTTGCTCGCGTGTAATGCCAGGAGTAATGTAGGCATCAAAAATCTGCACGAACTTCTGAATCGCTTTTACCGGATCTTGAATTGTTGTACCTGTATAGAGTCCGAAACTTTGGAATTGGCTGAGCATACCCGGATCGGGTCTAAATTTGATATTCGGAATCTCAGGAGGGCGGTAACCGATTGGTTGAACATGAAACGGTACATGAAGGCCAGGAAGGTCTTGTTCAACTCGGTTTTGTTGATTATTAAGGTTATTCTGCCCATTACCTCCTCCTACTGGTAGTTGTTGTCCTTGTCCACCAAGTGGTGGATCTTGTTGATGTCCACCGAGTGGTGGATCTTGAGCACCAAGGGGAGGATCTTGTTGAACCCCTCCAAGTGGTGGATTTAGTTGGGTTGCCATTGATTTTCTTAAGGATATTTCCTCACAAACACGTTTGTTGTAAACTCTAAAGCTCCTCTCAGGCTCCGGTAACGGAGGCCAAGAATTAAACATTGTGAATCCTAAAAAAGACTAAAGCAAACCACATGCGTAAATCTGGAAATATAAAAACTAAAAACTGGAAAGTAAAAACTAATTAAAAACTACTACTCGAAATAGATAACACACACGCTAACGAGACACAAGTCCCCGGCAGCGGCGCCAAAAACTTGGTGGTGCCTAGGGTGTGATAAAAATAAGATAAAATTAAGCCAAGAAACTACGCACTCTCACCCTAGACAGGCACAGTACTGCAAGTATTACAGGACGTATGCAAGTTTTAGTTAGTAAGTTGAGTTCGTCCGCAGGGACTTAAGTGTGTTATACGCGTGAGTAGAAATAACGAGTAAAAGTAAATAATTAGAAGACACCAAATAAAGGCAAATAGATTTCGAAAATAATTAATTAAACTAAGAATTTAAAAGACAATAAAATAAAAGATAAGAAATATGAGATGAGAAGTATAACTTAGGTTCTGCTAGTATAGACTAATCCTTCTAATTCTATCTATGAATCTAGTTAATAAGGGAGAATATTAGCTCTTGGTATACTTAGTACGGATTCTAAATTCCCATACCTTAGACCTTGAGAGCGACTAAGGGGGCTACGACACAACCAAGAAGTGATTTCAAATAGGGTTATCAAACGCTACTAAGGCCCTAAGCAAATACTGCAATCATTGGTGATATGGTGATTAAAACAAACCCTAATGACTATCTAGTTAGAATCATGTTTTGTCAGAACTAATATCGACACTAGACATTATGTGGTGGTTCAATAGTTAAACACCCTGTCAAGGAGACCATCTAACTACTATTAAAACAATCCTAAAGTGATCAGTTCTAGGAAAGACATTAAATCAAAACACATAAACAAATATTAAGTAAGTAGCTAATATCAAATTAAAACATATAATTCCCAAAGAAACTTAGATAGAAGAATTAAAATTCATAGATTATACATTATGCAAAACCCAAGCTATGGGGAGTTTAGTTCATACCTGAAGGAAATAAACTAAAAGAAATTACAAAAGACATCATCTTGCTCTCTACAATAAATTGGAAGAATAAAACCTTAAGAACTAATTACTATGAGGCAAGGATGATCTACAAGTGATATAAGGGTGTATTTATAGGTGTTTAGAAGACCTAATTCGTTTTCTTGAGGAAGAGGTAAGGTATTGGACTTCTAGCCCAACTCATATTCGTATGGAAATAAAGATAAACACTGCTGGACCGTTTTGAACATATCTTCTTCGTTATTGGTCGGTTTGAGCTCCATAAGATACCAAAAGAATCGCAACAGAATTATATTTGCCCTTAAAGAAAGAAATTACCAAAATCGGCCTATTTCTTGGGTAGAATAGCACATCTTTAGGCGTGTACTGCAGAATCCTAGATTAGGCAGCTTTTCCTTTTCCATCTTTTTAGCTTTTGTTTCCTTATCTCCAATTACCATGCAAATCTCTTTCCATAAGTTGTAATCTTTGACTTGGACTCTAATTAAGCTCCATAATTATCTTTAAAGCTACACACTAAATAAACAATTAAACCCAATATGCTCTAAAAATATTATTTTACTAAATCAAGACTCAAAATAGGAAAGTTCACTATTTCTCAAGAAAATCGACATTAATGACTTCTAAATCACTAAAAATGATGTCTCATCTTAACATTAATCTATCACAAATGAGGAGACATCAGTATTAATGAAATCAATGATGATGAGGGGGCGAGGGCGGTTTGGAAATTTGAACCCTCGGGTTTATTCTCAGTGAAATATGCATTTACGTTCTTAGAGGAGTGCGAACCGGATACATCCTTTAAGTGGGACTTAATATGGAAGTTAAAGTGCTCCCAGAAAACTCAGCTTTTTCTTTGGAGAGTTGTGTTGAACAAAATAGCCACAGCCGATAATCTTTATAATAGGAGTGTGTTGGAGTCTCGGAGGTGCAATATATGTGGTGCTAATAGGGAAGACATCCTCCATGTTTTCTTAATCTGTAAAATTTATGCAATAGTATGGAACTCACTCGGATTTGGTGCAGGTACACTCGCTGGAAAGGAGCTGGAGCGAAGGCCTGGATGAGTGGATGGGAATTATGCAGCTCCTGTGATGCCTCGGTTGGGTCTTGAAGCTGTTGGAGCGCCGAGATGGAGAGAGGTGCAGACTGTTGCTGCGGAACGAAACTGTGATGAAGCGTGGGACCTGGAAATCAGCGCTGATCGAGCTGGATGGTCCACCACTGCTGGAGCTCGCGACAGGGAACCTGTTGACTGCAATTAATTCAACATGGCTGCAGAATCGTTATAGAAATGACAGCAGGCCCACCGTGGCTGCAACCAATCACTCGTGGCTTCAAAGCGCAGATGTGATCAGTGGCTCGGCCATAAAGGAATGGATGAGGTCCCACCTTCAATCCAAGATCCGTTATGAAGGGTTAGAGTGGTCGTATATATTTATTGCTATCTTGTGGAAAATTTGGATTAAAAGAAATGATCTCACCTTCAATGAGGAGTCAAGATTGCCTCATAGTCGTGAACTTAAAAAAGAAATAATGTCACTGGCCGGTAATTTTATATTAGCCTGGGGCAAGAGCTTGAATGGTGGTATAGTTAAGGTTGCCAAGAATGTTATGGTGAAGTGGAAAAAACCGAATGGGGTACTCAAGATGAATATTGATGGATGCTTATCTATCGAGAAAGGCCTAGCGGGTATCGGAGGACTAGTAAGACACAAGTTTGGTTCTTATATTTCCGGGTTTTCCGGTGCTTGTATGGTTGTTTCCCCGTTAGTTTTGGAACTTTTTGCTTTACATTTTGGACTATGATGGGTTATTAGAAATGGTTTTATTAAACTAATTATTGAAACTGATTCAGAGGAACTCCACGCGCTAGTGAAGGGCGGTGGGAGCTCTACTCACATTGAGTGGGACTCGAGGAAGTTCCACGCGCTAGTGAAGGGCGGTGGGAACTTAAGTAGTTGCCAAGTTTCAATAGTAAAGGATTGTTTGGAAATTCTGAAAAAGTTCCCCAAGCTTGAGGTAAACCATATATTCCGAGAGGCAACTTGTTGTGCCGATAAATTAGCAAAGGAAGGGGCGTTATTGAATACGCAACCTGTGACCTTCCCTGATCCACTCGAGTATCTTTGGAATATCATTACAAGAGACAGAAGCGGATATGCGCTTCCGAGAGTTGTGTTAGATATTTAAATAAATTTTCGTGTCGTACTTGTATTGTATTGTTCTTAACGGCTTTTAAGCCTCTTATGTATGCAAAAAAAATAAAGGATTTATTGACCGCAAGTGTACGGGTCGTTCCAAGTAATAAATAAGTAAAATCGGGTTGTTGTCTCCACAGGGATTGCGAGGTAAGATAAATGTGTTTAAATAATAACTAGAATTAATTGCAAAAAGAAATATATAAATATATTTGTTTTGTTTTTAAATATTAAAAGACTAGACACAATAAAGTAAATTAATTAAACGCGGATATGAGAGATAGACTTGAGTCTCGCTAGGGAATCATCTAAATTCACGTAATTAATTCTTTCGTTAAGGGTAGAACTGGTATTTCTATATTAGTCGGGACTCTACTATTTCCTAACTCTCATCAGGGTAGACGTAGAAACTATCCTACAGTATTACAAACCCTGTTAGGGCGATGATAAACTACGTTCAGATGGTTAAGAACTTTACTCAATTGGCTACGTGGTTAGTCAAGCCTGTCAAGATCATTGACGAACACCATGCATTTATTATATAGTTCAGTAATTAAAATCCCTGTCAAGATGATCACCACTACTAGTGATAGCCTAATTACTATGACCTATCTCCGATTAGCTAATTCATTGATAATGAAATAAATATAAAATAATAAGCAATATAAAATACCCAATTCAAATTAAACTAGAAACTAATCCCAAATTGAAATACACTAATTAAATAAATTAGGGTTCATCCCCAAAATACGAGTCTCGAGTAAATTAAGTTTAGCTCATAATTAAATACAGAAAGAAAAGGAAATTAGAATTATACAAGTTTCCTGAAAACATAAATAAAAATAAGAAGAACCTAATTAGGAGGATGACTTGAGATGTTGCTGGAAGAATAGGATTCTCCAGCTCCCGCTTTTGCTTCCGCCTCTTGACGCTCTCTCTAAGGATGATTTAATTTGAAGAATAATTGAGAGGTGGTTCTGACTCTCTTTCTCTAAGGATGTTGTAAATTGAAGAAAATATGAGAGGTGATGAATAACAAGGTCTAAAACGGCTTATATAGATGGTGAAAACGGGTTAAGTCTAATCTTAGGCTTAATTAAGTAATTAAAAGCCCAAGTCCAATTGATAATTCCCGTAACTGGTGTACAACCCTTAGTAAAACTACTATGACTTTTGCATATCAACTCCAAATCGACTCATTCTAGTTGCAAAATCTTCCTAACTCAAAGAGGCATTTTCCTTATTTCACGACCCAAAGGATGAATCAGTGTCTAAGTGGCTCGAAACAGCAATTAGTAACAGCCTTCCAGATTTGTAGCTTTTTAGTCAACTCTTTGGGATATCTTTTCTTTCCTTTGACTCCTCCGCTCGATCTAAGACTTCAATTCCCACTTCTCCTGCTTGTTTTGGTGCTCCATAGCATCCATATACCTAAAGCTTTATACTAGAAACAAACAAATTGACGCACAAATGCTCTAAAAATGCAAATAGTCCAATTCCAAAGGGAGAAAGTGTAATATGACGAAATAAGCACAAAAATCTATCTGATAAGTCTAATATCTACCTCAAATGATGTCTCATAAGGGCGTATATTTAGAACAAAAAGGGAGACATCACGCACCAAATTGATTTTATAGAAATATACATGTCCCTTTATCCATATTTTTAGGTAAATCGGAACTAGTGTACCCATATTTAGGGAAGAGATTCGAACCTTGTACCTCTCATTTCACACCCGTTAGGGAAGGAATTCGAACCACGTACCTCCCTTTAAGACAAATTAAGCTTCTTTCCTTTCTTGACTTCTGTAGGGGATTTGAATTCAATTTATCTCTTTGGGATTCTATTTATATAATAGGTAGTTGTATATAAAGTTTTACCCCGAAAAGACTTTGAAATCTAGAAGTAAACAATAAGCTTCTAACTTTTTCAAGTAAGTTCTACTCATCCTCTCAACAATACCATGTTGCTAAGGGGTTTCCTAACTGGTATATGTCTTAAAAATTTATTTTGTTTACAATAAGAATCAAACTCTTCATTATAGAAATCTAAGACATTAACAGTCCTAAGAACTTTTAAGTTAAGCCAAATGATTGGTCCTCAAATATTTTCCACTCTCTGACTTTATGAATTTTTTTATCTTTTATTATTAGTAAAAATGTCCAAACTCTCCTACTAAAATAATTAACAATAGATATAAAATATCTGAAATTACCATGTGTATCATACCTTTCAGGTCCCCATAAATCGACATGCACATATTCAAGGCAAACTTGGAACATATGAGTCCCAACTTTGAAACTTAACATGTCTTGCTTAGCAAGTACGCTCGATTCACAAAACTTAAGTTCATTAATTGAAACCTTACCCAACAAACATTGTTTTCTTATCAAAGTGACCCTTTGCTGGTCCATATCCAAAATCCTGAGATGCCACTAAAAGTAGGAGACTATTTAGGGCTATGCTGTAGATCTCCCCGCTTAGGCGCGCCTAGGCGCCGCCTAGGCGTCAACTCCCCCCTCATGCGCTTACGCCTAGTTAAAACTCTAGGCGTTTTTGCCTAGCGCCTTAGTCGCCGTGGAATAGGCGCCTAACCCGTCTAGGCACCGATTAATGGCAAAAAATGGCCGCCTAGGCGCCGATTAATGGAAAAACACGCCCGTATAGGACTTCTTCTTATTTTTCTTATTCTTGAGAATTTTTTAATTGATATTATAACTCAATTTTTAGTATTTTTTATATATACTATAGTGTTTTTAGATGAATTTTATGACTTTAATAGTTGAAATTTCTATAATTACTACATATATATTACTAAATATACAAAATTACACAACGGGATTCAAAACCGTATAATTCCGCCTAGGCCCCGCGTAATCCCGCCTAGGCGCTAGGCCCGGGTCGAGCGCCTAGTCCTCAAAACCGAGATCTACAACATAGATTTAGGGTCATTAGTAACATTGCTCACAAAAGAAGATAAATGACAACCATCTAGCACACATAAACCAACATATTTTGCACTAGTAAATAACCATTTATAATCCTTATTAATATTTATACTACCATTTGAGACCCTAGAAACACAATGAAGATCAGTTAGGGCACCTAAAGAAACCAAGTTTCCTTTTAAATCGTGTATATATCTCACATTGGTTAACATAACCCTTTTACCATTATTTATTCTCAAATTATCCTTACCAACACCATTAACCTTACAGGTTTGATCATTACTCATGTATACAGTTTCATTATTAGTCTAAACTACTTCATGATATAGTTCAAGTATGCGATACATGTGAATGGTGCAACCATATTCAAATATCCATTTAGCATGACTAGACAGACTAGTGACATTTACTACATTAGACTCTTTATTACCAGCATTTATCTTGTTTTAAAACATAAAATATTTATTTTTTGAATGACCAATTTTACCACAATGAAAATACTATCTACTTTCTTTAGACTTAGTGTTTTACTATTTCTTTTTGGACTTAGAAAGGTCATTAATTAAGGTAACATCTATTATTTGTTTTACAAACATATTAACACCTAATCTCTTTATTGACTTTACCGTTCTCTTGACTTCAGTTCATTCTATCTAGTATTTAAAGCATTAACAACAAGATTAAAACTAGGTACAATATCAAGATATTGAAATACATCCTTAACTATTTTGATATCCTTTAAGAATCAAATTCAAGATAATCATGCCTTTAATAGTCTCATCATAAGCTAAGGAATACCCTTTAACAAAATAATCATTTTTATAAACCCATCAAGATTTTCATTAATAAAGTTAGTAAAATCCATCTTAGAGGTAAACAATGAGTCCTATAAGCAAGATAATGTAGACACAAACTGAGTAACATGAAGAAATCCAATCTTACCTCGTGATTCAAGAGCAGTATTAGCATTATCCGCCTTTCAAATAACCAAATCAGATAGATTGATAAACAATATGTTATAAATTTTCTCATTAATAGTGTTAGCCTTATCCTGTAAATCGCTAGGCAATATTTTAACATCCTCAATCAAAGTATAGGCAAATTTATAATGAGATATTATATGACTCTCATCTTTTCTGCCATACACCAAAGTCACAAGTACTAACTCGACAAATAAGAATTTCAAAACGGTTTAGCTTTTACATCTCTGTTTGTAAAATGCTCAAAAAAAGTTTGAAAACATAAAGGCCTCCAAGAAATCAAGATTTCCAGAAAACCCTAATTTTCTAACTAAATCAAAAAGTTCTAGAAAAATTGAATCCACCAAAAACAGTTATATATCTATCAGATAAGATACAGTAAAACCCTAAAAGTGTTAAATTCCCAAATCAAAATAGAGAAAACAACTTTGATACCACTGTTTTAAATTGTTTAACTCAAGATTCAATTAAACCTAAAGATTAGGATTTACCAAAAATCACGAACAGATTGTAAAGCGCTGAAAAAATAATACAAAGGATTTATCGTGGTTTAGCAGTAATTGCTTATATCCATGTTGAACTTCGATGAAAGTAGCTCTTTAACTATAGAGTTTCGGATTGCATATTACAATCGATCACTTCAAGACACCAAGAACTCAAAAAGTGCACTACAAATCTATCTAAATAGACCAATTACATTGGTAAAAGCTAACAATGAATCAAAATGATTCCATATTACAAGATTTGCTAAACTATTACAATGATCGTAACAGTTCAAAGAAAATCCTAAATGGAACCTAATGTCTCACTAAGTTAGGGTGCTCACACTACAACAAACCAGCTATATACCGACGACAGACTTCGTCGGTAAAAACCCGTATTTCGTCGGTATTAGGGTTTACCGACGACATTTCGTTGGTAAATGATCGTCGCTAGAAATCCGTCGGTCAATTGTTCCTTACCGAAGAAAAGTGATGATTTCGTCCCTAATTGTTCAGGCGCTTAACGACAACGTGCGTCGTCGCAAAGTTTATAAATTAGCGACGATGTGTCTCGTCAGTAATAATTTATTTATTATTATTTTTTATTCGTGGATTATTGATTTTCTTTCTTTTTTTTTTTTGCTTAGCATCGATACTTAGCGACGAAAGAGTCGTCGCTAAGTATATAATATTATTTTATCCAGCATTAATGTTTAATTTTTCTTTTTTTATTGTATATAATATTAGCGACGATACTTAGCGACGAAAGAGTCGTCGCTAAGTATTTTTTTTGTAAATTACATTTTAAATAAATTTGTTTTTTAAAATTTATTTGATTTAATTTTTATTAAATATAATGCAAATAAAATTCATAAATAAATGAAAATCAAATTCAAATCAAACATAAATACAATAATAAAATTAAATTCGAGACAAATATAGAAATATAAAAGTCAAAGAAAATTTTAACATCCGATAATAAAAGTCAACATAAACTAAATAAAAAGTCAACAAAAAGTAAATAAAAAGTCAAATCATCTCCAACCAACACCAACAAAAAAACACAAAAACTAAGGAATCATTCAAATCCTCGTCTTCATCTTCATCCGCTCTCTCTTCATCTCCTCTCTCTTCAGTGGATGGGGCCTCGGGAGGGGTGATCAGGGGAAGACCTTGGGCGGCTCTCATGCTATTCAACGCTTCGAGGAGCGTGTCCACTATGCTCGGTTGTCTCGAAGAAGCTGTGAGGGGGGTTGATGTGGTGGTCGGATCCGGTATAGGGTCGAGGCCTTGAGCCGCATGAAGCTCGTTCATACCCTTCAGTATCGCCTGGAGTAGCTCCTCGTTCTGCCTAACCGAAGGGTCCTGCTGTGTAGAAGTCCGGGCTCTTTTTCGGACCGGACCAATGGGTGGTACCCAATTTTTCGTCCTCAGTAGGGCAATGACCTCCATTATAGTCTCTACATGGCATCAATCTGTTCCTGCACAAAAATATCAGCAGCCCCGGATCCGGCCTCGACAACCTTCTTTTTCAACTTCTCTCGATAAACACCTTGTAATTAGATTTCAGTTTAGAAATAAATTAGAATAATAAAAAAGTAAAGTTAAAAATAAATATTTAATTTAAAGCAATTAAAAAAAACTTACGCTAGCTCTTTTTAAACGCTCGTCACGCCAAGTATCTGTAGACGCATCGTAAGAAAGGTGATCGAAGTAGCCACCTAAAGGTGGAAGCTCCATCTCCTCCTGGGTTTGCTCGTCAAAAAAAGTGAACGGCTCTTTAGTCACGGTCTCCAATTTCCCCTATGCAATAACAAATAATAATTTATTATTAAATTAATAAAATAATAAATTATACTTTTATTATTAGAAATTATACATCTATAATAACTTCCCGAGTTTGGGATAAGTTCTTCGACCCCGTCGTACTCGGAACTGTATGCAACTCTCGATTTTTCTTATTTATCTCCGCCTGACTCTATTACAATTTTATTTCAGAAAATTAATAAATAAAGACTTATAAAATATTATTTTAGCTAAGAAAAAATTAAACATTTGTACCTGAACATTCTCGTCATCCCACATCTTTCTCGCTCGTGCCCAAAACTCTGGAAGAACATCCGGGGGTGTAGTATTCGTGTTGTAGTAGTCGACCTTTAGATCCAACTTTCATCGCTTGTAGCTCGTAGATAGCATCATGTTGAATCTCTTCACCATCTCAACCCAATCCGCTCGTCGCCTCCACTCCTCCAAGTCAAAAAACTCTTGCAGTCGTACTAAAATAGCCCCTTTAGCAAGGTCGGGGACATCTGCCCATGTTTTGTAGCATGGAGGCACCGATTCTCGAACTGCGGACTCCACCACTTGGGACACGTGTTTTCCGTACTCACCCACGAAGTTCCAAGTGTCATCGATAACAGAAAACTGAACAGGTATGGGCCACCCAACTTTTTGTAAAGTGACGTGGGCCGATTTCAAAGACGTGACGCCTCGAGGGCGTCTTTTTCGAGGAGCTGTTAAATTGAATAATATTTATTAATTATTTACTAATATGAATTGAAATTATATCAATAAAAATTGTTTGAGTATTTTTGATTACCGGATGGTTGGTTACAGTCGGCTAAAGGACAGTTCGGACCCCTATGAGGATCGCGACCGTCTCGATCTCCGTCATGGCTACAGGACATCACATCTGCCATCGATAATTTAAAGGAAAAAAACAAATATTACATTCTTTACGAATTAAATACTAAATTATTACAAATTGGATAAATAAATATATTATTACAAATTGAATAAATAAATAAATTATTACAAATTGAATAAATAAATAAATAATTAATTAGTACAATATTTTATCAAAATGATAAATTTACCGGATATAATCTGTAACAAAAAATAATAAATTAGTACAAATAAAATTAACATTACATAAATGCCCCTATATTATCCGCTATTAAAAATATTATTATTTAGTCCTTATATTTTTTGAAATAGTACAATTTAGTCCTTATATTTTTTAAAATATTATTATTTATTCCTTATATTTTTAAAAATAGTACAATGTAGTCCTTATATTTGTAAAAATATTATTATTCCGTCCTTATATTTTGGAAATATTATTATTTAGTCCTTATAATTTAAAAATATTATTATTTAGTCCTTATATTTTGAAAATATTATTACTTAGTCCTTATATTTTGAAAATATTATTATTTAGTCCTTCTAATTTTTAAAATATTATTATTTAATCCTTAAATTGCAAATAGGTCCCTATATATATCAAGAAATTCAAAAACTAGGTCCCTATATTTTTAAATTTTCATTTCGGTCCTTCTATTTTCTTTTCCCTATAATTTTTTCTAATTTGCAAATAGGCTATGTCCTTATATTTTTTACATTCTTAACATTTCCCTAATTAATTTTATAAAATCCATACAATTTTATTTAAATTGCAAATAGGTCCCTATATATCAAAAAAATCCACAAATCATAAGAAAAACCCTATTTTGCTATAATTTCCAATAAATTCCATTTACATGTTGTTTTTTAACACAATAAAAAATTTAAACAACCTAAAATAACATATATAAAATTTGGAAATCATAAAATTGCATAAACAATCATGATATTTTTCAATCCAAAAAAAATTGCAATTTCAGTCCGAAAATTGTTATCTGTTACGTGGAAATGGTGAAGAATTAATCCATGAATCCATGCCAAGAAGAAGGAATCAAAAAACCAAAACAAACAAAAAGATATTAGAAATTAAAAAATAAAAATAAAAAAGTTGTAATTAAAAGGTGTTTTTGGATTGAAATTGCTTACCTTGATGTTGGATTTGGTCCTGGATTGCCTCGAAAATGCTTGGTTGGAAGGATTTGGCGATTTTTTGAGAGAATTGTGGTGTATTTTATGGCTGAAATGAGCAAGTGCTAGGGTTTTATAGGATTTTTGTTTACCGATGACACGCGGGTCGTCGGCAAACAAGGGGCACGCGTCGGTATTTTCGACACGCGTCCAACTCCGAACACACGACCCTTACGTGTCATCAGTTAGCGACGAGAAATGTCGTCGGTAATTTAAAAACTCGTCGGTAATTTTCATGAGCGGGAAACTTGACCGTCCAAACTGACCAATCGAGTTTTGGCGAATTATTAACGACGACAAATCGTATGAATGTCGTCGGTATTTTATTAGCGACGACATTCATATGAAGCATGTCGTCCCTAATCATTTGAATGTCGTCGGTAAGTCCCTTTTTTTCTTTTTCCTTTCTTTTTTCCCTTTTTTCCATGCTTTTTTATTTCCTTTCTCTTTTTTCCTTTTTTTCCATTGAAGAGTCAAATATAGTCGTTTGGGGTATTTGGTCAACTGTTAGAGTCAAATGTAAATGTTAAGGGTATTTGGTCAACTGTTAGAGTCAAATGTGAATGTTAGGGGTATTTAGTAAATTATTAGAGTCAAATGTAGTCGTTAGGGGTATTTAGTCAACTATTAGAGTCAAATGTGAATGTTAGGGGTATTTAGTCAACTGTTAGAGTCAAATGTAGTCATTAGGGGTATTTAGTCAACTATTAGAGTCAAAATGTGAATGTTAGGGGTATTTAGTCCACTGTAAGAGTCAAATGTAGTCGTTAGGGGTATTTAGTCAACTATTAGAGTCAAATATGAATGTTAGGGGTATTTAGTCATCTGTTAGAGTCAAATGTAGTCGTTAGGGGTATTTAGTCAACTATTAGAGTCAAATGTGAATGTTAGGGGTATCTAGTGAACTATTAAAGTCAAATGTAGGCGTCAGAGGTATTTAGTCAACTATTAGATAATATTTAAACCAATGCCTAAAGTTACATACCTTTTCCAAAAACCATCCCTTAAACATTTTACGGTGTATATTCTCTATTTCGCTACTCGTTCCCGAAAGTGTGGATTTGTGTTCACCAAAAACGTAAATGAATATAAATAAATTAATAGAAATAGAAATATAAATATAAATATAAATATAAACTTAAATATAAATATAAATATAAATATAAACTTAAATATAAATATAAATATAAATATAAATATAAGTATAAGTATAAATATAAATATAAGTATAAGTATAAATATAAATATAAGTATAAATATAAATATAAACATAAACATAAATATAAGTATAAATATAAGTATAAATATAAATATACGTATAAATATAGTATAAATATAAATATACATATAAATATACATATAAATATAAATATAAATATAAATATAAATATAAATATAAATATAAATATAAATAAGTAAACAATACTTACGTCATGTACGTTTCGAGTTCGTCACAATTATTCGAAATATACCAACTGATGTGCTCCTTCTCCTTAAATGGTAAAGGACCAGGCTCTTTCTTGCCAACTGGAGTACACTAAGACTTGAAAACAGATAGCTCTTTTGGTTCTGGCAGTGGTTCATTGTATCTACCTGGATATCGTTGAACTTTGTTTTTTCTTCACTAAGATATTGTGATATGAAAGTCAACGTCTCTTCCACCACGTAAACATCGGCTATTGAACCCTCTGGCCTAGCCGGGTTTCGAATATACTCTTTCAACTTTTCCAAATGGGTACATCCACCGCATTTGAACTGGGCCCCTAGCAATGCTTCATCGTATAAGTGTATCACTAAGTGGATCATTATATCAAAAAACGCGGGAGGTAAGATCATTTCTAGTTTGCACATCACTTCAACACCACCCGCCTTACCGTCTTCCAACTCTTTCCTACTCAGGTTCTTGTTACAAACGACTCTAAACACGTTAGTTAACCCAATAATTGCATCGCTAATCGGTTTTATCCTCTATAAGACCGGGGAGACAACAAACAAAAAGATACTGCATCATAATGTGACAATCATGCGATTTCATTCCAATAATCTTTCCCGTATCAACTTGAACATTATTCCTCAGACTAGACGCGAAACCATCGTGAAACCTCTGTGCCTGTAACCACTCAAGAAAAAATTTCCGCTTATCCGTTGACAACGTATACTTTCCTCGCTTTAGTATCACTTTACCTCCTCTTGATGTCAACCACAACTCTTTCCTGATGTTCATGTCCTGGAGATCCATTCGCACCTTCGAGTTATCTTTGTTTATTTTCCCATCAAGTCTTGTAACTGTACCAAGCAAGCTGTCGACACATTCTTCTCGCAATGCATTACATCGATGTTATGTTTTAACAAATTTTCCGACCAATACGGTAAACGATAAAAAATACTCTTTTTCCTCCAGTTGGACACGCGAGGACCTGTTTTCTTTATCGCCTTGCCCCCAAAATCCTTGTGTTTACCCGCTAACACAATAGGCAACCTATTCAACTGTGTCTGAATATCGGCCGCACTATGTTTCCTCAACGGGCCCCTATATTGGCAGCCGGGTACAAAACTCTGTCTTTTCTAAATCGATGTCTGATAGGTAACCAACGTCTATGATCAAAATAAACCACACACCTTTTCTCACCTTCAACGACGGAGTAGAATCCATGCATTCTGGGCAAGCCATGTAACCTTGACCCGACCATCCTGAAGTGTATGACCGAGCGGGGTAATCATTGGTCGTGGACAACAAACAAACCTTCATAGTAAACTCTTTCTTTGTATGGGCATCATACGTGGGGATCCTGTTTCCCACAATATGTCCAACGCATCTATAACAGGGCGGAGAAAGACATCCATGTCCTTTTCGAGTGAGCGGGGACCCGGAATCAACAAACAAAGCTGAAATGTTGATGTCTCCCTAAATGTTCTAATTTTATGCCCTTGGGAGACATCATTTTTTGTGTTTATTCGTATATTTTGATAGACTTTTGGACTAAATATGCAATAATCCGAATTTCCTCTTTTATTTCTAGCATTTTTAATTTATTAAACTTTTGCGCGTAATATTGGTTATTTTAGTGGAAAGTTTGTAGGTTTTGAATATTAGCTCGAAGAGGAATCCGAGAATAAAGTCAAAGATTGTGATATGGAGTCAAAGCATGAAGACAACTCCCGAAAGAATTGATATTTTAGAGCTACAAATCTGGAAAGTTTCCAAAGATTGCTGATTTCGAGCCACCTAAGAGTAGATTTAGCCGCTGACTTGTGAAGAGAAAACGTGCCCCATTGAGTTACGGAACTTTAGCAACTGGAATGAGGTCAATCCGAGTTGAAACGAGTCGGTTAGAGCTGTTTTAGTGGAGGTGGTGTAGCAGTTATGGGGTTTTGGACTAAGATAATGGACTTGGGCCTTTATTATTTCATTTAAACCTTAGTCTAAGGTCCAAGTCTGAATTTCTAAGTATAAATAAGGGTTTTGACTTCTATTTTCACCTTACACTTTACACAATTCACTTTTTACAAAAGAAAGCATCATAGAGAAGTCAAGGCAAGGAAGCAGAGAAGCTACAGAGCTGGAGACGGTTTATATCTCCAAATCACAGCTAATCTAATTCCGCAATTAGGTTTTTCTTTTATTTCTTTCTGTAAAACAATATGAACAATTTTATTTCTTTTAATTTAGTTTTCTGCATTAGTATGAGCTAATTTAATTTAGTGCTTGAGAACGCATAATGGGTTAATCCCAATTTGATTTCGTTTCATATGTTTGGATTTGGGATAATTAATTGGGTAATTTATATTTTTCTTTAATTTGCATTTTATTTACTATTATTGATCTGATCAATTAATAATAGGACTTAGTATCTAGGCTATTCCAATTAGTGGCGATTGGATCACCTTGATGGGGGGTTTGGGTACATAACTAATTAACAAATATAGGTTAGAAATTATTTGACTCTGACGAGCTTAATTAAACCTATGGCCTATTGGGTAATTTAGACTTAATCACTTGAGAGTGGACTATAATCACCCTGCCGGGGTTTGTAGCACTTGAGAGTAGCTCCTTAGTCCACCCTGACGGGGGTAAGGAGAATTTCGAATCCGACCAATATAAATTTACCAATTTGTCCCTTAAACAACGTATAAAATGAATGATAATTAGATGAAACCTTTGCGTCTCTCAAGTACTGCCTTCTCATCTTGCGTAAACACTTTAGTTTCTTGCGTCTAATCATTTACTTGTATTAATTTAGTATTTTACTTTATTGTCTTAGCATTAGAAAACCAAACAAACAAACCTTAAAATCATTTACTTGTTTTCACGTGCAATTAACCACTATTTGATAAGCATTAGAGTCAGTCATTTTGTCCCTGAGAACGAATCTGTTTTATCACTTATATTACTTGGGACAACCGTACACTTGCGGTTGTGGTTCTCTTTTCCTTATTGCATTTATTTTAGAACACACAAAGGACCACCAAATGTGGTTTCCTTCATGCATACCCACGGTGGCAGGTTATAGACGGTCAATATGACAGGCCACATGCTATACGAGTTGTTCTACATAGAAAACGGACAAAAACCATCGATACCCAGGCCCGAATACACATTCCGAGGTTCACTGGCAAACTCTGGATGTAACTCTGCAAATCGTTTCCAGGTATCACCGTCAACTGGATGACTTAACACATCTGGATCGGTCACTCTTTCTTGGTATGGTGCCATATCAATATCTTCAGCGGTGTGCTTCGAAGCGTATAGTCGATGCAATCTCGGTGCAATCGGAAAGTAACGGAGCTTCTTATGCGGTACTTTCAGACTACTTTCGGACCCTTCTTTGGGTCCCATCTCGATTCACTGCAAACTAGACACTTGTTGAGGTCTTCACTCTCTTTGTAAAAAATGGAACAATCGTTCAAAGAGACATCGATAGTAATATACCCCATACCCAAACTTTTCAACTTCTTGTTGCATGCTTCATAAGAATCGGGCAAATTGTGAGGTGTGGGCAAAATACGACCAACCAAGTCCAATAGCTCAGTGAATGATGTGTTAGTCCACTTGTTCTTTACTTTTACATGCATAAGCTTGGCAAATGAAATTCAAGGAACTCATCCCTGTACAACCAGGATATAATTATGTCTCCAATTCGTCGAACAATGTTTCGAAACTGCTCCGACTTGGAAGATGTGCGTCTCTCATCTCGGTATCTCCCGAATATCCACCAACATCATAACTGTGTCTCACATCATCATAAACATCATGTATTTCATTTTCTATATTTGGCACTTGAATTGTTTTGGGAATTACCAACTGCTCACCGTGTTTTGTCCAAACCTGATACGTATGCATAAACCCATTTTTTAGAAGGTTGCCCCTAACCGTCTGGGTGGATAATCGACAGTAATTATTACAATTAGTACACGGGCAAGACATGTAACCATTATAACTATCTTTTTTCTTAGCAAATTCGATAAAAGCCAAAACCCCAAAAATATATTTCTCTGTAAAATAATCCTTTGTAATTATCCAACTCTTATCCATACCCGCAACCATCTTTTAGCAACAATACGATACAACTAAGCAACTACACTCAATGAAATAAAATAAATAATTATTACAACCCAAATAATAAAATGAATAAAAATTACAACCAATGAATAAAATACTAAAAATTACAAACCATTGAATAAATGACTAAAAATTACAAACTCATTGAAAGAATAAATATTACAAACCATTGAATGAATAAAATTACAACACAATAAATAGATAAACAATTTCATATAATTAATTAAACAAATAAAAATATATGAGCAAAATTTATAAATAAAACAACACATGCATAATTTACAGCATAATAATAAACAAGTCGATCAAAAAATAAGTTATTTATGAACCTAATCATATCTTATACCAACTAGTATAATCCAATAAATAAAAAAATTATAAAGTATGAAATTTATTAAAAATACCTTGAATTGGTTGGAGAAATCGAAGATTGATGATCATGCTGCACCTTCAAAATGTATAACTTCACCTATTCAAATCATATAACACGAATAAAACACAATTAGAAGCAAAAAAAAAATGAATTTTCATGAAATTACCTTCATTTTTGTGATGAAATTGGATATTGATAATGCCCCACCTTGATTATGAACCCGGGAACGGTGCAAGATGAATTGGAGAATCAATTAAAAATAAAAAATAAAAATTGAGTTGTGTTTTTGAGAGAAAATCGGAGAATTTTTTTGGGGGTTTTTGGGTGTTTTAGGAGTTGAAAACCCTGTTGTCTTCATTAGATAGGTTTTTTATTTACCGACGACCCGTGTTTCGTCAATATATTTAACAAAGTCGTCGGTATTATAATTCAAATAGCGACGAATCACGCCGTCGCAGATATAGCGACGACACTTTAAACGCCAAAAAAAAAAATCAAAAATAAAAAAACAAACATTTTAGATCATTAGGGGCGGATTCGTGTCGTCGCTTTTTTCTGACAACGTTTTTGTCGTCGTAAATCTTTAAACTTACTGACGAAACGCGGGTCGCCGGTAAAATTTCGTCCCTAAAAACACTGTTTCTAGTAGTGTAAACATATAAATAATTTTAGGTAATTTGAAAGAGTGAACAATAATCAACCAAACAAAGAATCACTATTGCTACATTATACATAGCTAAGAGCGAATAAGGATCACATACCACTTGCAGAACAAGGATCAGATTATAACCACGTGACTCACCGCCTGAATAAAACGTTATGGCATATTCTGAAATCTTCTCATTTATGAAAAATTTAACAACAAAAACAATTGTAGATAAAGTATATCCAAACAATTTCAAATTTATTCAAATAATTGGACATCAAATGTATTCAAACTATCACAAATCATAGGATTAATATGTAGAACCGGGATACTTTGCTCATTTCTAAAAACATTCTCAGGATCAACCTTTGCCTTGATATGAACCAATTTCTCAAAATTTTGCTTAAAGTATTTAATCCCATAATCAACTTCTTCAACAAAACTATTGCGACTATGAGTATTAATTCCCAAATCAAGATCTCTATAATTAAAATATCCTTCTCTTGGATTCTTGGAAACAAAAGGAGTCATATATGAATATAACTCTCTTAATAAATTTACATAATGATTAGAAGCTTCAATTCCATCTTCATTCCAATTTGTTGCATAGTGAAGCTTAGCTAAATTTCCAGCTCTATGAGGAAAAGGTTTTGCATTCGGAGAAATTTCACTCATCTTTCCACCATATGGGTTGAATGTTAAGATTGGTCTCTCCAACTCGATCATTTTGTTGAATATAAACTCCAAATCCTCGTATGCTATGGGCTTCTTTAAATAATCTGATTTTCTCTTGAGTTTGGTTAATACTAATGGAACACGGCTTAAAAGAACATCTACTTGAGATCCGATTGGAAAGTCTGCCCAATAAAGAACGGATTCGACCCAACTCATTTCGATACAATCACTTTGCTTTAATCCAAGTTCTGGGAAGGTTTCATCTGTAACTGAAAGAAGGTCTTCCGAATCTCCAAGAAACAATGCATTAAAAGAAACTCTAATGGTTTTGTTTCCACTTGGTGTATTATTAACAACATCGATGATCATTCTGATGAAGAGATTATCATCTAATTTATGTGCTACTTGCAGCCATTTGTATGCAATTCTAGTTGCGTTCTGTGTGTATGACCTTGCAACTCGAAAAACCGTTACCTTTTCTGGAACACGAACTAACTTGATTTTGTAAGCTAGAATAACACCAAAACTAGCTCCACCACCACCATTAATGGCCCAAAATAAATCTTCTCCCATGGATTTTCTATCAAGAAGCCGACCTTGAACGTCGATCATTTGTGCATCGATGGTGTTATCAACGGTCAACCCGTGTTTCCTCATCATGTTACCATACCCTCCACCACTAATATGACCACCTACACCAACAGTAGGACAAACTCCAGCAGGGTAACCATAGATGTTACTTTTCTCCGCAATTCGATAAACTAGTTCACCAATGGTTGCTCCAGCTTGAACCCAAGCAGACTCAGTTTCGATGCTAACGTTAATAGCTCGAAGATTAAACAGGTCTAGGATGAAGAAAGGAACAATTGATATGTATGAAATACCTTCATAATCATGGCCTCCACTTCGAATTTTCATTTGTAGGCCGTGACCTTTTGAGCATAAAATGGCTGCTTGGATATGTGATACATGCAAAGCCGTGATAATAAACTCTGGCTTTGAAGTATAAGATTCATTTAAACGTAGATTTCTTATGTAGTTTTGCAAAACATATGGGAATAGAGGGTTCTCTATAGTGTAAACTGCTTCGGAGATCGGGTGGTCAGGATGAGAATGTTGAACAAGGCATTCAACAATTGTCTCTTTAGATAAGGTAATAGGTGCCCATGAAGCAATAAGAAAAATAGTTGAAAAGATTGAAACTAAGCTAATTAATCTTGAAATTCTCATTTTTCTTTTTGCCGAGAAAGTTGTGATTTGGGAGAACTGAATATGATCCTCACTATTTAACAAAATAATAATAAAGAGTAATCATTGAACTGTGATTACTCACTCCGCTCGTATATCCTTCACATTTTCAAAAATTGAAATTACCTTCAAAGCAGTTCGTTACCCACCCCCGCAGGTGAGTCGATTTCTTCACACGACCTGCACATGGCTGTGAGTCAACAAAGGTGACTACAAACATCCCATGAGATCATAGATTTTTTGACAGATTTTTGTCATCACATTCATAAAGTAAATCAATTCATTTCATGTTGCCATCACATTTCCCAACAAAAGGAAAACAACGGTCACAATCATCTCAAATTATTGTGTGGTAGTATAAGTTTTTGATAAGTTTTGTTCATATCTCATTGGAGAATTTACATAAATTGTTCATCGATCAAGTATCTCATAAAGAAGAAATATGCAAAGTCGTGACTCATTAGATGAAAACTACTGTTGCAAGACTTTGATTTAGAGATTAGTGATCGAAAAGGGAAAAAGAATCAAGTAGTTGATCACTTATCTCGTCTAACGGGATTTCTAAATAATGTTGACCGGAGTTGGTCAACAAGGTATTTCCTTATGAACATTTGTTCACTCTCAGTCCTACTGTCACTCCTTGGTACGAAGGCATTGTCAACTTCGTTGTGAGTGGATTATTCCCCATAGAAAACAATCCACAACAAATAAAAACTCTTCCACTGTGCAAAATAATATTTTTCTAGGAGGATCTATACATATTTAAGGTATGTAATGATCAGATGGATTGAAGGTGCATACCCGAGAGTGACATTTGTTCAGTGATAACTAGTTGTCATGACTCCCCTTCCGGAGGTCACTTTAAGGGCGATAGAATTGGGAAAAGTACTTCAATCTGGGTTCCATTTCCATCCATAAGGTCTGTGATGAGTATGTGAAGTAGTGTAAGAGGTGTCAATTCACCGGGAACATATTCAATACAGTTTGTTGGTCGTAGAATATATTTCTAAATGGGTTGAAGTTATAGCTCGACCCACAAATGATGTGAAAGCCTTGATCAAGTTCCTTAAGTCATACATATTTTTACGGCATGGTATTCCTAGAGCTCTTATCAACGATAGGGGTACAAACTTTGTGAATATGCAGTTGTCAGTCGTTCTTCGTAAGTATCCACTGACAAATAGGCAAGCAATGTCTCTAACTAAGATATCAAATCGATTATAAAAAATACTTTGGGACCAACAAGGAAGGATTGGTCATCAAAACTTGACGACACTCTCTAGGCATATAGAACATCTTTCAAGACACCAATGGGAGCATTTTCGTATCATATGTTGTATGGTAAAGTTTGTCATCTCCCACTAGAGTTAGCGATTGGTTTACTTGGATGAGAAGCTAGCAATAAAACAAAGAGTGATGCAGTTGAATGAACTTGACAAGTTTCAGTTTCATGCTTAAGTTTTATACATACGAGAACGCAAAACTCTATAAAGATCGAACCAAGAAGTGGCATGGTAACCGAATTTGCAAGAAAAAGTTCAAGGTATGAAAACCAAACCTAAACTCTAACTCTAAGTTCTCGAACAATCATATCAAGATGAGATCGGGATGGTCAGGATCGTTCATTGTCACCAAGGTCACACCTCATGGAGCTATCGAGGTAGAACATGCAACTGAGTATAGAACCTTCATGTTAAACAATCATCGGTTGAAATTTATCATGGAGTTGAGGATGAAAAGCAAGAAGAGTTGGTGTATCTCCTAGACACCAGAAATTTATGATAACTACTTTGAACTTTGAAATTTGAACGATGTTAAACAAAAGTGCTAATGGAAGACAACTCACATTTTACGAGTTTTCTCGTAATTTTATTAATTTAATGTACATTAGTTTTAGTAGTTTGATAAATTCTTAGTGTATACTACACATGATGAGAAGGGTAGTGGAGTATCTTTTATGCGCATGTAAAAAGGAAGAGTTAGGGGTCTAAATCGAAGATGGGGATGTCTTATGTGGTGTATCTCAAATACCTCATGGTATACCACACGCATTCCGGGTTAGAAGGATTTATAACTTGTGGGGCCGCATGACCAGGAGTTTTAAAGAGGGGTCTCACGATAATACCGCAAAACTTCACGGTACACAATAACCCATAAAGCTATTACGACCCTTTTATCCGGAAAAGACGATAATATTCATCCATCTGAGCAGGTGCGACAAGATATTTTTGAATAAGGGGTATGGTAATACCACACCATTCGAAGGTATGTGATGTCTCCTCTTTTGTTCTAATTATATGCCCTTAGGATACATCAAATTTGGTGATTATTTGACTAATTCGATAAACTTTTAGTGTTAATTGGTCATATTTCATTATCCCTCCTTGGATTTGAGTATTTTTCATTTATTGAACTTTTGCGCGCTAAATGTGTTGTTTTAGTGTAAAGTTTATAGGTTTCTAATACTAGCAAGGAGAGGAATCAAGAATGGAAGTCTTAGATCGTGTAAAGAAGTCAAAGGCGAGAAGAAATATCCCGAAGAGTTGACAAATTAGAGCTGCAAATCTGGAAGGCTGATGGTAATTTCTGATTTCGAGCCACTTAAACATGGATTCAGCCTTTGAGTCGAAAAGAAGATTCGTTCATTATCAAGTTACGAAGAATTAGCAAGTTGAATGAGTCGATTCGGAGTTAAATTGAGAAAGTTACAACTTTTTTAGTGGAGGTTTTACAACAGTTACGAGATGTCATTTAAGGATTGGGCTTTTATTCATTTAACCTAATCCTCTTAATTAAAAAGCCCAATCCGATTTTTCCACTATAAATACACCTTTAGACCTCATTATTCAGCACCTCTCACATTTTCTTCAATTCATAACATCCTTAGAGAGAGTCAGAACCACCTCTCACTTATTTCTTCAAATTAAATCATCTTTAGAAGAGAGCGTTAAAAGGAGAAGCAAGAGCATCAGCTGGAGAAAGTTATTCTACCAACAACAGTTCAAGTCATCCTCCTAATTAGGTTTCATATTTTATTTCTGTAATTTAGGATAATGTTTTTTATTTATTTAATTTTAGTTTTTCTTTCTGTCATGAGCTAAATTTACATTGTACTTGAGAATCGCGTAATGGGTTGAACCCAATTCGTATTAATTTACGTTTTTCTAAATTTGGGATTTTAGGATTGATATTGAATCAGTTGTTTTATGTTGACAATTATTTTATGCTTGAACCATTATCTTTAGCGTCGCGAACTAGGGATAAATATTAGTATCTAGGCTATTCCATATAGTGGCATATGGATCACCTTGACGGGGGGTTAAGGTACATAACTAGGTAATTGTCATTGGTATCCTCCAATGACCTTGACAAACTTGACTAGCCAATAGCCAAAGTAGTAAGTTTTAATCATCCGAAAGTGGTTTTAATCACCCTGACAGGGTTTAGAAGACCGTATGAGAGCTTTTAGGTCCACCCTGACGAGGGCTAAGAGACTTTAGAATCCTGACTAGCATAAAAATAGCAATTCATCCCTTGACATAACACATTAATTAAGAAGGTTTGAGGTGAAACCCTAGCGTGACTCAAGTACTACTTCTTTTCTTGCGTCTACCATATTTACTTGCATTATATCTATTTAAGTTTAATTGATTTAGTATTTAATTTACTTGCATCTTAGTTTTAGAAAACCAAAACTAATATCATATCTTTTATCTTTCCGTATCTGCAATTACGATTACTTATCTATTTAATACTTGGGTTATACCAGTCTGATCCCTGAGAACGAATCCGACTTATCGGTTTATTACTTGGGACAACTGTACACTTGCAGTTAGTGGTTCCTTTATTTTATCCGCATTATTTTATAACACACAAGGACCCACAAGTATGTCGCAGATATGGAGAGCTGTAAAGGAATTTTAATCTAGATGAGAGCCTGAGACATACATATTCATCCGCCAGAGCCGGAAAACAAGAAACTTCTGGGAAGAAGTGTACGGTGTACCACATGTTTTTATTATCGCTGATTTAAGTTTTAATCCAATCGAGTCAGATAAATAATCCACCAAAACCAAATATCAAGACAAAAGAACGAGAACATATGCATTATACCATACCCATATATGGTATACCGTGCCTCATGAACAAAGAGACTTGTGACTGGTTACTTCTCCTTTACCATTATACAAATTCATCTTCTTCTTCAAAAAATCGTCTCCAAAACCTTTATTAAAACCCCATTTAAAAGCTTAAAAGCTTCATCCCTACCTCACATCAACCATCCTATGACATATTTTCATCCAAAAATCATCCCCACACTCCACAAAACACCTCTCTACCATAAAAATCTTCAAAATACTCCCCAGATCTAAATAATTCTCAGTTTCTAGATTTTGGTTTATCCACGAAAAACCTCATTATAACCCGTTTATATATCAACCATAAAAAATATCAAGAAGTTTACTGGAGAAGTTTGAAAATTCTAAGGTGGCTATCTTAAGAAGTGGATTTAGGGAAACTGACCACTATACATGCTTGTGTATCTTCTTTCTCTTATCTATTTACTTATCGCTTGCATTATTTGAATTATCTTTCTTATCAAACCTAACCTAATATATTTTTAATCCTTTTAGTGGTTGATATAATGCTCAAAAGATACCTTATCATACTTAGGTGCTTAATTTTTTACAATAGGATTTTAGTTAAACTAGATTAACGTAGTTAGACTATCTCTTTATCCACCTAAGATAAATACTTCCTTAGGTATACTTATCGTAGCCTTAGCTTCCTCATTATTTTCCTATCTTACTTTGAACCTTAAATTTACTATATCCTTAGCTTGCATTCTATTATCCTAAGCTTATTACTTCCGCACTTACAAACTCTTAAGATCATTGTAGTAATTCTTCCTTTAAGTTTGACCTGTAAATTTAATTCACCTTACTTACCTTGAATTTGGAGTATTTGTCTAGTTATATATATATATATATATATATATATATATATATATATTATATTAGTCCTATTCACCTCCTTTAGCACTTACATTATATTTATTTTGGAACACTTTTGAACACTCTGTGATACACTTTAATTTTAATGCGTGAGTAGTCATGTGAAGCTTTTTCTTGATATTAGTTTTTATGTTTGTTTCAAATCGAACAGCCTAAATAGTGTCATGTTTGTTTAGTTTCTTTTGATATATTACAACATTTATCACTTTCTCTATTTCTTGATTGAGATGACTAAATCTTTTTTCTTGTTTCTCATTTAATTTAATGATATCAAATAAGTTGAATTTTTACCATACATTTATTTTGTTACTTTAATCTCATATTCTTTTGCCTCAGATGTCCACGGGTGCACCATCTCCATTTCTAGAGAATAATGTCATTGCTCAAAGTTGGTTTTAAAGAAGTATAATGAGTTTTTTCTTCATCTGAGTGGGAATAATACTTCAAAATTGTTTCAAAATTGTGTCATAGTAGGAGAAATATCGTTCTTTATCTCCACGCTATTGAATCGACAAATTACATAAATATATATATATATATATATATATATATATATATATATATATATATATATATATATATATATATATATATGATTTTGAAATGTGGTGATATAATGGATCCAATTATTCATAAAATGAGAGAAAGCTTGATATTATCTTTTGGTTTAGCAATGCTTGATTAAGACTCCTAATTACGTTTAAGAAAAGTTTGGTGAGTTGTCGTGGAATCATACATTTTCTATGATAAAATAGAGGTTAATTATGTAAATATAGGGGTTTAAAGTGTATTTTTGCATAAGTCTTAGATTTTTAGAGCTTTTTTCCTTCGCATATTTTTAAAATTAATATTTTAATTTAATTTGTTTGTAAATATTTTGTTGTTTCTTTGATAAAATAAAGGTTAATTTTGTATAATATAAATATATATAGTGTAAATGCAATTAATTTGTTGTAAAAAACAATATAATAACTTATATTTTTGTATTTTTTTAAATATATTTGTCTTTAGCGACTATTATACTGGTTGGTAAAGGTTTTGGTTCATCAATAGTCACTATAGTGATTGGTAAAGGTTTTGTTTCATCAGTGACCACCATTAAAATAGTCGTTAAAGTTTCCACCTCTTAGTGACCACCGGTCACTAAAGAAGTCACCCCATCATTGGCCGAATTCTTTTGGGTGGTCGTCGATAGATCTCTTTAACAACCAAACATTAGTGATCAGTTATTTGCGATCGTTGTCGTTAAAGGTGAAAGCTGTAGTAGTGGGTGTGGTTGTGGGTACTTCGGTCTAATATTTTCCATCTTTTCTGGTTAGTGTTTAGCAATAAGATTAAGTACTGTGTTAATTGGTTTTGAATTTACTTTTGAAGGATCAAATTGTAAAGAGTTATTATTATGATACAATTATTTCATAACCTATAAAAATATCTGCCCCTAGTCGAATGTTGATGAACACAGTTTATTGAATATGTCTAATAGATGAAAAAATTTGTAGCTTAAATCTAATACGTAAAGTCACTTAGAAGAGGTTTTAGCTTAGGCCTAAGTGGTAAAGTATGAACATAACTCATAACTCTACAATAATGCATATCATTAACTCTTTTTAACTCTTTCTCTCTGTTTCTTAGACATGTACAATATGAAAGTTCAGCAGAGGAACCATTTTGTGTGGTTCTCATGAAAGACAGCCTCTTGTGTTCTTCTTTAACAGTTCAGAATATGTGGCAGCCGTTGGACTTAATCTGCAAAACGTTGCAAGCTGAGGCTGGTAATTGGTAGGGCAAATATCTTAGCTACATGGCTCAGTACGTAAGAAGTTCGAACATTGTTTTTTTGCGCTATGCATGCTATAGGGTGGGAACATTTTGGCAACTTAGATATGAAATCATTTAAAAGATGCTTTGGTCCCTACCGTTGCAGCTAATAAAATAAAAACCAATTTTTTTTGTAGATAATTACACCTAGGGTCTTGAACACACCCCCCCTCTTCAAGATGGGGACCCGGCCTAGAGCCTCTTCTTACTAAAGACCTCAGCAAGTTTTTAACACATGAACCCCAAAACCCCAATTACTAGACTACCCCTCTTTTGTTTTTTTTCTCCCTATATATATATATTAAATATTACATTTCACAACTCATTATTATCTCTCTTCTCTCACATCTCTCTCCTCCCCTAACTCTCTCTCCTACCGCCGCCACCACCACCATAACACCACCACCACCACCGAAAATGCTAAAAACCACCAACACCATCACCCATATGGTTCCGGCACCTCTTTCCCCCCACTCGTCGGTGCTGTCATGTGTTTTCCGGCACCATTTCTACCAACACACAAAAACGTAGCTCCTCTTCGTTGCTTTGCCGGAGCACTGCTTCGCCGGATTTTTGCAATGAAGGTGAACAGATCTCGGTGATGAAGAAGGTGTAATGGTGTAAAGTGAACAGATCTAGCCTCGCCGGAGCTCTGCGCAGCAACACCTTTGGAACGCGTGAATGCTTCTCCCCAGATCTGCTGTAGTGGTGTTGCTGTGGTTGCTGTTCTTGGTTGTTGTTCGCCGGTGGTTGCTGTTCGTGGTTGCTGTTCGCCGGTGCTGTTCGTGGTTGCTGTTCGCCGGAGCTGTTCGTGGTTGCTGTTCGCGCGGTGGTTGCTGTTCGTGGTTGCTCTTCTCCGAGCTGCAGTTGGAGTGGACCACCATGGACGAGTCTATCTTCATGAATCATTCGTTGTCTCGCCGGAATATATGCAAGCTTTTTGTCTCGCCGGAATAGATGCAGTTTGGTGTTTGGCGTGTTTGATTCACGCGTGAATAGTTTTTTTTTGTTTACTTTGTCATGGTTGAAACATGATACCATCTCGCCAGAACAAAAAACAAAAAATTAGAAGAAAAAGTGAATGTTTAAAAAAACTGAAGGATTTTTCTACCTTCATCTGATTCAGATCTGAAGAGATGGTGAAGCTTGGACCAAGATGATGGTGGAGACTGTCCCACGAACGGCGGCAACGCTTAGATAGTGGAGCGTGGACCACGAACGGCGGTGGCGCTCAAATGGTGGAGCCTGGACCACGAACGGCGGGAAGGTAAGACCTAGGAGGAAGGTGAGAGTGGGTGGAGGAGAAGGTGAGAGATGGGTGTGAAAAAAAGAGTGGGCGGCAAAATGAAGGTGAGGTGGGAAGAGGACAGTGGGCGGCAGTAATCTGCTGTGGGGGTGAGAGAGAGAGAGAGAGAGAGAGAGAGAGAGAGAGAGAGAGAGAGAGAGAGAGAGAGAGAGGGAGGGAGAGGGAGAGGGAGAGGGAGAGAGAGAGGGAGAGGGAGAGAGAGAGAGAGAGAGAGAGAGAGAGAGAGAGAGAGAGAGAGAGAGAGAGAGAGAGAGAGAGAGGGTGGAAGTTATTTTAAAACCCTAATGAGTATTTTGTTTTCTTTTTCCATTGTTCACCGTAAGTAAAAGGAAGGGTAGGGTTTTTGGTCTTTTTTTGTTTTTTAATTGAGTTTAATGGGCTGGTTAGTAGGTAGTTGGTGTTAGGATTTTGTTTGTTAATTAGAAAGTCTTAGGGTCTTAAAAACTAATTGCCCCATTAAGTCATTGCTACCAATGATTGGTAAAAATACCTTATGATGAATATTTTGAAAATTTTGGTTACCTTTCTAAAATGTATACTTTGTATTTTTCGACTATTAATTTTCCCAATATGACTTTATGCTACATGTGACTCCCTCTCTCTACTTTGGTTGAGATTTTTGAAGATATTTATATTCGAGTAGATTTTCCGAGCTTTTTCCAATATCTCGTCGGGGGAGCAAACTGGTGTTGTAGCAGCTTCCTGATGCTAACATGCATCTTTTCGATTGAACTGCTTTTTTACCCTTATATTCCGTCTGTTTCCTTTTGTATCGTGTCATCGGCTCATTTATAGTCACTTAATTCATGTTATTATTTTCCCTTTCTTTATTACTTTTCTTTTTGCATATTTTGCTCATCTTCTTTGTATTCCCGATTATTGTATTCCCTTTCTTTATTACTTTTCTTTTTTTAACAAGAAATTGAAAGACTGTTTTTTTTTTGTTCGATATATTAAAGGAAAAAAAACTAGTAGCATAATTTTGTTGTTTCCATGTTAATGAGGTTATGGCAGGAAACTTTACAATTAAGGATTACGTTGATTATCTGAGCATATTTCACATAAAAGTAATCACTTGAGCATAGCAGATATATACTTTTGCCTTAAAAGGTGGCTGCGCATTATTATTTACTTAATTTGATAGTCATATTAATTGATAATATAATTAGAAAGTCGTTTTTTACTTTAATCTTGCTGTATGCAAATATGATTAGATATATATTGTTATTACTACAAATTGTTTTAGTAATAAAATAAATAAATTATAGTTTTCGATATGGTAAGCTTCGATCGTTCAATTAGATCGTTCGATTTTCATTTCAACTCTTAAACTATAGAATCCTTAATTATTGATACTCTGAAAATTAAGAATTATTGAGTTTACTAAGACAAAATATAAGATATTTTGTGAGATTTTTCCATCGCAAATAGAGTTTCAAATTTGTTAAGTTTGCAAGTTTTGGTCTAACTACCAGGTGGACTTGTAGTTCGAGTACAAATTAGAAAAATCTATATTGTTTGATAATATGATCAAATTATTAATTTCACGTTTTTAGTCTGGACTACCCAGAGGATGTGAGATTGATAATATTCGATTATAGGATGGATTAACTCAACAAAACTAAATAGAAACGACCTGACTACCAGGGGCTAAATAGTTTTGAGTCTCTTATTTTATATGATAAAATTGGTAATGTACCAAACTTTGATTATGAGTGAGAAACGACCTGACTACAATGGGGCTCATTCATGTTTTAAAGTTTTCATTATTCTTTTAATTATGCGTGAGAAACGACCTGACTACCAGGGGGCGCATTCATGTTTTAAAATTTCCAATTATATATCTCTTAAATAAAAGTCCATATCTTTGTAAGATATATAATAGTGTTCTTAAAGCGTTATTCTCTATTCCTTCCTATGATTAGATTTCTCGATATTTCTGCTAAATCACTTCTCAAATCATCCCAAGTTAGTTGAGTAATCTCAAGAATTGTGACCGCAACTTGAGAGTCTTTCTTATGCACATGAGACTCATTGATATGATCAATGAGATATTGACTAAAGTGTCTCTTGAGGATACCTAGAATGTATATGTATGCATGTTTAAAGTAATACGAAATTAGGTATGGTACTAAGTGTATATTCTTGTATCCATGAGTTATGAACTCCAAAAGACATTTCACGCATGATATTCCCATGAATTCTCATATATCTTTAGAAGATGTATAAGTAACTTAGTATGACTGTTAGATACCAGTAATCTAATACCAAGAAACAAGGGAAATGCATTAATGGAAATTGTTTCCGTAATTTCTTTTAGAAATATGCAAAATGTTGCATACTCTAAAGATTAATAGAAGATTACAATTTTGGTAATGGAGCAATTGTTGCAGCCACAACTGTAATAACTAATTCTTTAAAGATGCATATGGCAAACCATATTGTAAGAAAAACTGTATTTTTGTTTGTAAACTTTTTTTCGACCTTAATGGTCATTTGATCATAAGATGGTTATGGTGTATTAATGTAATATAAAATGACCAATGAAGTCTTTTATAGTGATGAATTACACCCCATTGAATACTTACAATATGGTGGTCATAGTTTCATAAAGCAACTACGTAAAAGTGTTATAATTGCTTTTGGTCATAAATTGAAATAGATAATCATACTAATCAAAACATATCTTTGGCGTTATAGGCTAACTCATAAATTATGAGATAATAGTTCGCTAGTTTCACAAGGAAGATTTCCTTGAACAATATGATTTTGAAGCATATGAAATTTGTGAGACTTATCTCAGTGAAATATGACTAAATCTCATTTTAATGAAAATGGAGATAGTGTTATTGAGTTCTTATTTCTACTACATATTGATGTATCTAGACTATTAGCCAAAGATTGATATTCTTACTCAATCTTTTTCACTAACTATATATCAGATATATATGTGTTTACCTAATGTAACACCAATACAAATTATTTGAAATGTTCAAATTACTATTAAGTGAAGTTGAAAGCAAGTATATAAGAGTATGAAGGAAGTAAGATATCTACCTATAGAGGTGAAAATCTTATCAATTCATTATAGATTATCTATGACAAAATTAGATTTCATCTCAGTGAATACATCCTGGAATACCAAGGTTAATGGTATGTCCGGAAAGAGAAAATGCATTTTATTGGATATAGTGCAATCCATGATAAGATTCACTGATTTTTGAATATTCTTATGGGGTTATGTTTTAAAGTCAATTGCATACTTAATGAACTCTTAAGTCCCACTAAATAGTCGATAAAATCCATATGTGATATGGATATAACCTAAGTTAAACCTCAAACGGTAGAAGTTTGAAGTTGACTGATTTATGCTAAACGACTTATGATGGTTAAGTTTGAGTTGAGATCTTTCAAATATAGATGTGTTGGATACCCAAAGAAAATGACATGATTATATTTCTACACCATTCAGAATACAAATAGTTTGTGGTAAGGAATACAACCTTTCCAGATTGGAATTCCATAGTGAAGGGATTCATAATGTAGAAATAGACCAAAATGGAATAAAGATTTCAGAGTTATTTATACAAGCTGAAGAGCATCAGATGCATGTCAGTATTTCTTTCCTTGATGTGTTAATAGTTTCATTTAAGGTTCAAGTCTCAAACTTTGAGGAATTATGGACGATTTGAACCTCTTTTGGAACAAGGAAGTTAACAAAATCAAGAGAAAGAAACATTTATTGTACACAAGCTTCCTATGGGTTATATAGATATCATCATACACCAAAATCGATTGTAATAATGGTGACAGTTTGATGAGGAAATCATATAGATGATAACCCCATCAAGTGATGATCCTATATCCCTATGAAGAGGCTATGACTAGTCTAGATAGTGACAAGTGGTTAAGAACCATAGAATCTGAATTAGTATCTATAAGAACCAACAAAGTATAGTACTTTGGTTGAATCTTTAATAGATATAAGATCCATTTATATTAAATGGGTGTTAGGGAAATTATCGGAGTAGACGGTAAGGTAGAGACCTATAACGTCCTTCTAATTGCTAAGCGTTTAAATAAAAGGAAAATATCTATTATAGAGAATTCCTTTTTCTTAGAAATGCCTCATTTATTTCAGAATCTACTATTGGTAACTACATACTATTATTATGAGATATGGTAATATCATGTGAAAATAGTTTTCACTAAATTGGAGTCTATGACGTCCTTAAGACCAATCCTAAAGGTCTTATATTGTCATTTAATTATAATAAAATATGTAAGTTCCAATAATCCATTTAATGGATTCAGCAAATGTCACTAAGTTGGATTATTCTCTTTCCTACAATTAAATAGTTTGATTTCACTAAGTTGGATTATTCTCTTTCCTACAATTAAATAGTTTGATTTTATGATTTTAGAATAAGAGTCATAAGAGTACAAAGGACTAGTGGGAGTACACTTATCTTCCTAGTGTTATAAGTAGATGACATATAATCACATAAGGATATGATATACCAACCAAGCAATTAACCAAGTTTTTTGATTGCCTAATAGTTTTCCATGAAAGATTTAGGAAAGTAGCTTATATTATTTGAATTGGGAGCTACAGAGATAGATAAAAGAAGCTACTTGACCTATATCAATCTTACTATATTTATACTTTTTTAAAAGTATCACATAGAGATTCCAAGAGGTTCTATTTGACAATAGGTTTTGGAATTACTCTTAATGGGAGAGTTTGTTGTAGGACCCTAAAAGTAAGAGAATGAATGTGTATTGTCCTATTTGTTAAACAATAAGGATCTATCTAGCATACCATGAACACGTATAAGACCTGAAGTGTACTACACGCTAGGAGTAGCAAGTAAGTATGAAGGTAACCTTGATGGAGAATGTTGGAAAGTAGTAAAGACTATCCTTAAGTACTTAAGAAGTATTAAGGACCAAATCCTCATTTGTGGAGAATATAAAGCTAATTAGGTATATAGATGCTTGTTTTTCTTTTAACATAGATGATACCAAAACAACATATGTCTTTATAGAGGAGAAGTGAATTGGAATAGTTCCAATCCAGATAATATAACATATTTCGGTTTCTAAAAGTAGAATACATAGCAGCATAAGATGCAACTATGCAAGTTGTTTGGATAAAAGAGTTCGTATTTGATCATAGTGTAGTCTATACAATAAAGAAATTTGTTTCTTTATACAATCACAATATTTTAGATATTGTATGATCTTAGATACCTAGACCACACTATAGATCCAAACAAATTCTATAGTAGTGTTACTTGATTCGAGAAATGATCGAACATGAAGATGTTTGCATTTGATGCATGCAAGGAAGGAAAGGCGATGTACATCTATTCACTTAAGTGTTTCTATCAAAAGGAGTTTGATAAGAACAAACTAGTGATGAGATTACGGTACACGCACGATTAGGTCTAGGCCAAGTGGGAGATTGTTAGAATTTTGCCCTAGCCCTGATCGTCTTGTAATGAATTGAACACAAGTGTTTACTGTACCAATAATAGTTATCCCTACATATTTGATTAAAGAAATTGTTTCCTTGAATCTATGGAAAACCTTTATGATTATGGTATTAATCTACATAATATGAAAGCAGATCCTTTGATTAAATTACGAACTAGATACCATAAGGTGTTATGATAATGAGAATCTAGCTCATATGACTTAATCTAACTTGTTCTTAATCGTAGGATCGTCGAGTTAGGACCTCGATGATATGGTTAGATTAATATGTAGCTAACGAGTATTTATTGGATAAACATCGGTAGTTCTCGTTTACCGAGTTAGGTACATAGATAATGCACATAGAGATGTGATTATAGAACTGACTAAAACTAGAGATTTCTAATGGTTAATTACCTTGAACTGTCAAGTAGGTTAAATTTCTAGAAGGAAATTTATGCTTGTAATTTGACCTGAGATCATCACTACTGTTGTGTATATGCTTGTTGTGTTTTGATACTGGACTACTAGTGTGTCATAATTCTAGTCGAAAGGATATTGGACATAACTAAGTATATATGATTTTAGGGATGAGTCAAGATGGAATCTATCAACTCTGGGTAAAGAGTTTGAGTTCTACGATGTCATAAGATTATAACGATTGTATCAAGTCCTTGGCCAAGGTGATAGAATGAATGAAGAAAGGTTTTTCTTAGGTCATTCATCAATCGTTGATAATCGATGTGTAATAGTTTGATTTTCTTGATGGGATTTGACAGTTGTACCATATCCCAGGAAAATCTGGAGCTGTAAAGATAGAGGGAATACATGTATGATCCTTCACCGGGTTCTTTTTACAGAGTTACTTCACGTTATCCGGTCGTTGGGGAGTGTTGTTAGACACCAACCTCGATTAGTGGTTAATTTAATTAACTATTACCGGTTTAACGATGAACCCACGTAGTCGCACACTAACGAGTGCATTGAACTTGCTTCATGACGTTAAGTAGTTTTATTATTAGATAATAAATATTAATTAATTATATACTTGGAATATTTGTATATTAATTTTCTAGCACAAATTAATATTCTGATATAAGAGAAAGGGAAAAAAGGAGGAATAAAATTTTATTAACAAGTTCATGGTTCGAACCACATACCTCTAGTGGTATGAGATGTGTTACTAACCGCTGGGCTAGTCAAGTCTTTTTTGTATAATGTAGAAGGTCCAAATCCACTTCACAAGTGGTAATGGACCAGATTATTAAAATAATTTATTTCATTATACGTTCCTAACTTTTCCACTTACTGCCTTTTCACTTTCTCCTCAAGAGTTATTATAAGGATAATGAGAAATCATTATATGTACATAATTTTTCTATTAGTTTTCTTTCAAGAAAATAAAAACACAAGAAAATAAAAACACGAGAAAATAAAGGGTCTTTTAATCTTCAAGTCATAATTTGATTCTAAAAGCAAGGATCGAAGCTCGGTATGCAAAGCGTGGAGGCTTCAAGTTTTGAAGTTGGGATTATGCAATTCGATTTTCATACAACGGCTTAAGGTATGTAATCAAAATTTTGTTTTTGTTTAAATTCTTAAATCACACTAGATAGATTATTGGATTGCAATATTTTTCGTTGTATTATATGTGATATAATTGTTATTGCTATCCTTCAATTGGTATCATCCGCCGTTAGCCCTATTCTTTGCATTGTTCCTTATGTTTCCTAAGGCATCTTGCTTGTCTATTACATGCCTTATACCCCTTTGCCTCAGGCAATATAAGGGGTACGTCAGATTCTTGCTATAAATCTTGCCAATATTTTGTTAGTGTGTCCTTATTTCCAAATGATTTAGCTACTTTAGTGAATGAATTTATATGCTCGGTTATTTTCCTCACCCAACGACCTAGCAATCAAATCGAGGGATACTTTCTTACCGAGACTTCATCAGAATTTGCTTTAGACGCAGACTCCTCACCGACTTTTGGTTTTGAGTGTCGAGACTTTGGCAGTCTTTACCTCTTAGCTCCAGTATTTCGTTGGTCTTATCTTTTAAATGTCGAGATTTTGTAAGTTTTTATTTAGACGTCAATTCTTCACTGGCTTTTGGTTCTGAGTGCCGACAACACTCCATCGGTCTTTACTTTGCTGGTTTTGGTAGTAATTGTTTCCAAATAATACGGTTGGGTTCTCTTATTATTATGGTTCGACAAAATATTACATCCACGTTGGGCTCCGACGAGAGAAACTCCTCCACTATAGAATGTCTCTGATTATAGATTACATATGTTCTTCAAAGTATTCAAACGAATAACTCTGAATTCTCAAACTATACCATTAACCCTAGCCAACTACGCAGACTATCTAATAAGAATCCAGATGATTCTTGTAGTGTTTAGATTATCTAAATATTACAGAGATTACAACCGATCTATCTATCCAATGTAGAAACCCTAAGTTTCGTATTTGAAGTTGAAAAAGGATACCAACGGAAAAAGTGAATAAGAGAATGAGTCAAATGTTGAAAAAGCAAGACTTATATATCAAGATCAATGACTGAAAATTATCTCGTTTTTATTATATAAAACGCTCTCGTATTGAACTAGGTCCAATATATCAAATAAGCTCCGAGAATCCCAAAACGGCCAATAAAATCCAAGACATAATAATAACTAACCGAACGTGACCAAGACAAAACCCAAAAACACACTTCACATAATATATAACAAAAATAACTAATGCTTGTTTCACCTAATGCATGAACTAAATTACCAAGAGACGACTGTATTCAAACAGTTGCAAATTTATTCAAACAATTGTACATCAAATAGATTCAAACAATTACAAATTATAGGATTAATATATAACAAACAATGAAACAACACAATAAGACATCAAACTATAGTATGCCATAGCTTTTACTTCCTCCTAAAAGTCGGGATACTTTGTTCATTTCTAAAGAAATTTCCAGGATCAACTTTTGTCTTAACTTGAACCAATCTCTTGTAATTTTGCTTAAAATATTTGATCCCATAAACAGCTCCTTCAAAGAAACTATTACGACCATTAGTGTTAATTCCTAAATCAAGATCTCTATAATTCAGAAATGCTTCTCTTGGATTCTTGGAAACAAAAGGAGTCATATAAGAATATAATTCCTTTGTTAGATTTAAATAATGATTAGAAGCTTCGGTTCCATCTTCATTCCAATTTGTTGCATATTGAAGCTTAGCTAAATTTCCAGCTCTATGAGGAAAAGGTTTTGCATTAGATGAAATTTTACTCATTTTTCCACCATATGGATTGAATGTTAACACTGGTCTCTCCAATTCGATCATTTTGTTGAATATAGACTCCAGATCCTCGTATGCTATAGGCTTCTTCAAATAATCTGATTTTCTCTTGAGTTTAGTTAATGACTGTGGAACACGGCTTAGTAAAACATCGACTTGAGTTCCGATTGGGAAGTTTGTCCAATAAAGAACCGATTCGACCCAACTCATTTCGATACAATCACTTTGCTTTAATCCAAGTTCTGGGAAGGTTTTATCTGTAATTGAAAGAAGGTCTTTCGAATCTCCAAGAAACAATGCAAGAAACGAAACCCTAATGGTTTTGTTTCCAGTTTGTGTATTATTAACCACATCGAAGATCATTCTGATGAAGAGATCATCGTCTATTTTATCTGCTATCTGCTGCCATTTAAATGCAACTATAGTTGCATTCTGTTCGTATGTCCTTGCAACTCGAAAAACTGTTACCTTTTCCGGAACACGAACTAACTTGATTTTGTAAGCTAAAACCACACCAAAACTAGCTCCACCACCACCATTAATGGCCCAAAATAAATCTTCTCCCATAGCTTTTCTATCAAGAACCCGGCCTTTAACGTCGATTATTTGAGCATCAATAATATTATCAACGGTTAACCCGTATTTCCTCATCATATTACCATAACCACCACCGCTAAGATGGCCACCTACACCAACAGTAGGACAAACTCCAGCTGGATAGCCATAGACATTACTTTTCTCAGCAATTCTATAGTAAACTTCACCTAAGGTTGCCCCAACTTGAACCCAAGCTGACTCATTTTCGATGCTAACGTTAATAGCTCGAAGATTAAACAGGTCAAGGATGAAGAAGGGAACAATGGAGACGTATGAAATACCTTCATAATCATGGCCTCCACTTCTGATTTTCATTTGAAGGCCGTGAGCTTTTGAGCATAAAATGGCTGCTTGGATATGAGATACATGCAAAGCCGTGATAATAAACTCTGGCTTTGAAGTATTAGACTCATTGAAACGTAGATTTCTTATGTAGGTTTGCAAAACAGATGGGAATGAAGGGTTTTCGAAGGTGTAAATTGCTTCGGAAATCGGGTGGTCAGGATGAGAATGTTCAACAAGACATTCGAGAATTGTCTCTGTAGATAAGGTTATAGGTGCCCATGAAGCGATAAGAAAAATAGTTGAAAAGATTGAAACTAAGCTAAATCTTGAAATTCTCATTTTTCTTTAGTAATGATATTTGTTTAAGAAAGTTGTGATTCGTTAATAGACTTCAGATTGAATTTATGGGAATTGAATATGATCATCGATCAGTATTTAACAATAAAAGGATACTGCAGATCTCAACCATTTGACCATGAAATTGTCAAAATAAGTATAAACACAGAGTCGTGACAAATTAGCTTTTGACAATCTTGTGGATGATTCTTCTGTTCCTCTTAAGAATAAATCTCATATAATCTTTCATTACATCAGGATTAATCATTAGAAACCACATGCATCATCGTTAATGCTAATATATTTCGTTACTAATTAGATTAGAATTTTATCTTTAGAGACGACATTGTCGTCTCTACTACTACTATATTTTCATCATTAAAGACGACACATATCGTCGCTAATGATAGAACAAGTCGTTGATATTAATTTGCGATTGTTTTTAATGACGATAAATTGTCGCTAATACGTATTTCCTAAAGTTTAGTTGCTAAAAATCGCAAATGGCAGCGACAAACCCAATATCCTCCCTAATGATTTACTAGTTATGATATTTTTTATCGGTCTTCGTTACTAGCGAAGAATTATGTCATCACTAGAGACTTTTTTAATACGGACGACAGTTCTCGTCACTTGATATATTATCATTTGCGACGAACATTATCTTCGCTAATAATAAAAGTCTTAACGATGAACATTATCATGCTTAATAACAAACGTCTTCGACGACGACAATGTTCGTTGCTCAAGACTTTTGTAACCAGCGACGATTTTGTTGCCGCTATTTTTTTCTTTTTTTTAAACATTTCAATTATAAAATATGAAATTGAATTATTTGTTTTTTTATATTAATATATTAGGAAGATAATGTAAATTGTATAACAAAAAATAATAAACGATACGAATAGCAATTATAAACGAATAAATGTTAGGAAAAATTAATGATATTAAAAAGATAAAAACTAATAAAATTAAAGTAGATTACATAACTTGAAAAAAAAAATCTGAATAATAAAGTTGATATTACAAACCAAATAAATTCGATAAAAGTCATGCAAGTATAACGATAATTGAATAAAATTTCTAGATAAGCTTATTCTTCACCTTCGGGAGGATACAGATTTGATTCAAATTTGGAGGATTCTGATTCGGAGAAGGATTTGTTGGAGTAGAGCCTGCAGTAGGGGGAGATTTCATCTGAGCAAACAAATCGTAGGTCGGGAGTCCTTGACTGATCTCTTGCGAGTTGCACCAGATCATTAAATAGTTCATCTTATCCGGCTGGCTCAGGGTTTGTTGCGTGCTGGTCGTAGATGGAGATGACTAACTAGGCGGTGAAACAAATAGGTCAAATCCATGCTGCACCATGCACTGGTTCACGAAATTGATCATGGCGTCTAACTTAGTAGCATCCACCGGTGTCTAACTCGTCTAGGGAACTCCTCTTGTCTTCGGCTTTTTGCAGGGCCAATACTGGGCAACCACCCCCGTGTCCTCTTCCCCATTCCTTTCTCGGTGGCACTCACCATTGATTTTCATCTGATTAGTCCGAGAAATGGTTGGAGTAGAATACGAGGATGTCCCCATGACACTCTGTGAGGACGTCGTTTGAGTGGATAACGACTACTACTACTCTTTCGATGATGTATGTTAAACAATAAAGATTTGTTAGTTAATATTGTATGTGGATTGTATACGAAGTTAATATTGTATGTTGATTGTATACGAAAAATAAAACAAGATTATAGAAGAAATCTTATTTCTGGATCGTGATAAAGATCGCCCCTCTACTCCTTCGCTTCCTTGTCGAACCCGACTTTGTAGAAGAATTTGTGAATCAATGGCAGTGGTACATCCCCATTCCTCTCTCTGTTTGGTTGGGATCAACTTCTGGCCTCGACTACTGTTTCATGCATTAACACATGATTTTAAATTAATATAACTAATTTTTATAAGGTAATTAAATAGGAAAAGTGAAAAAAATCACCTCAAGTTATATATCCCGGGCCTAGGAGTAATTCTTCTATCCTCTTTCACTCGCGAAACCTTGTTTTGCCTTGTTTATTGCTGCTCGATTCTTTATTTTTTAAATTACAAATTGAATAAACAATTCAACTTAAACTAATATTAGTTTAAATGAATATACTAAAGTAGTACCTATGCATTGGAATTTACGCAATACTCACAACTTAGCCTCCAATTCTCGTCCGACATATTATTTGGTTTTGTGCCCTTTTTGAAATATTCTTTTTTATCATGTTTTTGTTCGCGTGATATTTCTGGGTACAAGTCTTTGTTAGGCGTCTTAAATCTCTTCACAATCCCCCCTCCTCTTCCATACCTCTAAGACAAAGAAATCACGAATAAAGAAAATTAACATCTATTTATTTACAACAATAATTTTTAAAAGTGTATTAAATTAAATAAATAACAATTTGGTAAAATATCCGTAGCCTTTCAAAAGTCCGCTACCGCAAGATTTACGATATAAAGTAATGGTGGGACCGCTTCTCAGATAGTAATTCTGATCACTTGGGCCAAGTGTTTTCCGTACTAAGAAATCGGGTTCCACGTCCAATTTAGAACGCAAAAATCTACGAGGAATCTCCATAATAAAGCCCAATTCCAAACTTTCTTAGGTTATAAAGCCTAAGTTAGGAATTGTTCTTTTTAAAGCCTAACCAAATTAAACAAGCATGTCTCTCTCTTACTTTTCCTGACATACAATTCACTTTTTTATTCTTTTGTTCTTTCCATTAATCCGTACGCAATCTGTACCCTCGGGTACGGACCTATGTTTGGGTTTTTAGTTTTTTATGTTGTTCAATAATTTTTTATATTTCTGTGTAGCGTTTCTTTACGTTATATCCATGTTAAAGTCCATGGCTATGGGGTTGTACCTAAGCTGTGTTTTTGTCCAAGTCAAAATGTACCCAAGCTACGGGTTTGTCCAAGTCAAATTTTGTCCAAGTCTGCACCCATAGGGCTATACCCTTTTTATATTTTAGTGTAGCATTGCTCTACGTTATATACATGTTAAAGTCCATGGCTATGGGGTTGTACCCAAGCTTCGTTTTTGTCCAAGTCAAATTTTACCCAAGCTACGGGTTTGTCCAAGTCAAATTTTGTCCAAGTCTACACCCATACGGCTGTACCCAAGCCTTTTTGTCTAAAATACATGTCCAATGAAGTAAAAAATAATCTAAGACTGTACCCCTAGGGCTGTACCCAAGCCTAATTTATCCAAATACATCCAAGACTAATAAAATGGGTTGGACCCCTTACCCCACTCACACTAACTACACCCAAGACTAACAAAAGTTGATGTCCAACAAGCTATAGCCTGTATGGGTTGGACAACAAATTTTTTTTAAAAAAAAAAACCAAGCTATAGCCCCTAATGGGCTGTACCAACAATAGCGGGACCAACAAATGGTCCACAAGCTGACCTTACGTTTAAAAAAAAAAAGTTGAACGAGCCTGGAACCAAACAAGCTGCTGGACACAAAGGTACAAAACAAGTTTTAAAAAAAACAACAAAAACACAGATCTGAAATGGATCGAAGCTTGCTGGTGGTAGGTCTCGTCGGTGCTTCGAGGTGATCGTGGTGGTGCTCTGCATCGCTGGAGGAAGGCGAGATGGTGGCACTGTTACAGGCGTGTTATGGTGGTGCTGTTATGGCGTCGTTGTGGTGGCGCTTTTACAGGCGAGGGGTGATGGGGGGAGGAAGGTGGTGGCTCGAGATCTGGTGGTGGCTCGAGATCTGGTGGTATTCGAGCAGTTGTGGTGGAAGTTGGCTTGGTTGGAGAGATCTGGATTCCGCTGCTAGGATTCTTGTCGTGGAGAAATGTTACAGCGCTGCTCGCGGTTTGCCGGAGATGGAGGAAGGTGGGGGCGAACAGGTTCTCGGTGTTGACGGTGGAGGAAGACAGTAATGATGGTGGTGGTTTTGCTGTGTGAGAAGAGTGGCAGTGGTGGTGGTTTTGTTGTTCGATGGTGGTGGTTGAAGGAGGGCGAAGGGTGGCAGTGGTGGTGGTTTTCCTGTTCGATGGTGGTGGTTTTGCTGAATGGTGGTGGGTGAAGGAGGGAAGAGGGAGGCGTAGGGGTGGTGGGGGGAGGAAGGTGGGTTTTACTTCTTCTGCAAAGTGAACGCAGAGAGAGGCCACAGTAAGAGAGGAAGGCCAGGTTGCATTGATACCCTAATGAGTTCTTTGTTTTGATTTTTTGTTTTTATTAGTATAATAAGATGTAGAAGGGGTATTTATTTTTTTAATTGGGTTTTGATTGAGATAGAACTGCTAGTTAATTGAGACTTTAGTTTTTAACTTTCTATATTGTGGGATTCTATAAAATAATTTCCCCAAAATCTACTGGTAATAGTCGTCTGACCTTCTCCATAACTCTCACCAATGATGCCAATATGGCTTTCCCTTATATGGTTTCTTTTGGTTTTACTTTTATTGAAGTGACAAAATGTAAACAAATATTTGTTAGTAAAATTTAAATTTGACAATACATGTTAAATCACCACAACCGATGCGGATGAAGCGATGACCATAAGATTTTTTTTTTTTTAATCAATTGACCATAAAATTTTTCAAACGTTGCCTAAAGCATGATATATAATTTTTTTTGTTCAATTAATGCATAATAGTCAAAACAGTACCAATAAAAACATAGCTAAATGCATAATGATCACGTCAATCACGTAATTATTCAAACTTGATGTTTATTTTATGGATTTATTTTTTGGGCGTGAATTAAATGGAGTCAGAAGTAATAGATGGAGACATGTATAAGACAAGTCAATCACGTAATTCTGCTAGACAAAAGATATGTAGTATTTGGAAAGAAAAAAAAAAGATATGTAGTTAATCCATGTTCAATCTAATCAACTACTAAACAATTAATCAATATAAAACACGGAAGGCAAAGAGATTACTCTTTTAACTATGACCATGCTTTTTTTTTTTCAAATGTTAAATTATATAAATATGCATAAAAATTGGTCTAAGAGGATAAGTTGAGCTAACTGGAAACGAGGGGAAGCCCTTCAGTCACCAAACAATGTGTCAACAAACATGTGTATGGCGACCCAGTCAGCTACTCTATTATTTTTGCGACTAACAAAAGAAAAAAGTATATTACACAACTCAACATTACTGTATATCGATTTAATAATATTATAACAAGTATAACCATGCAGACTAGCGTTATTCATATATAAAATAAAATAATATTTTTAACGCTTGAATCTCGTATTTCTTTTATTTCATATTCCATAATTTTATTAAGATATGGTATATTTTGCTTAAGAGTCTAATGAATTTTAACAAAAATTTCTAAAGGTTCCAAAGTTGGGTTAAGATTGATTAAACATTCTAGTTCTGAGAGTAACTTATAATAAATACGAATTAAAATCTTGAGCCCAAATATGTCTTCTGTTGCCGCTTGTAGACCATATATGAGCTTGTGAGTTTGAACATTTTGGTGATATATAGGATGTTATATATTTATAGAACGGGACTATTTATATCAAAGCCTCCTGATTTCTTTTTCTTCGGGATCCTGGATCTTGGGCCAGGATGTAATGGTCTATATGCAACAGGCCCAATGCCAATTAGCATACTCAATAACCCATTCATATTTTCTATGGACAATGGACCTAAAGTACAACTCAAAGTTCGTGAACTATCCAGGTAAGTTGAGATTAAGATGGTCAAATTATTTTAGTGTCACAAAAGTCACACCTTATGGAGTTATTGATAAAGAGCACCTGATCGAGTACCAAACTTTCATGGTAAACGGTCAGTAATTACATATTTACCGTGGAGATAATGAAGTAAAGCGCAGAGAGTTGGTATATATCCTAGACAGGAAATGAGGTAACCACGTTGAATTTCAACAATTAAACAAAAGTACTCCTGGGAAGCAACCATGATTTAATCGCTTTCATTTAGTTTTGTCATAATATGCTGTACATTTTTTTCAGTTTTTAAAACTTAATTAGTGTCTACTATGTATAACAAGAAGGATAGTGGAATATGATTATGAATACGGGTAAAAATTAGTGAAATTTGAGACTTAGGAGGATGGTGAATTAGAAGAAACTGGTGAAAAGGGAGATTTTACAATCCTTCGTTAAAAAATCTTTGTTTCGATAGTCGGGAGAGATATTTAAAATAGGGATGAAAAATTACAAAATAGCCCCTAGCCAACTGGATTGGTCGCACGATCAACCACACTGGACCATACAAGCAGTGAGACAGAAACCAGGGGAAGTGGGATCCAGTAGAAGCCTAACAGTGTCATCAGACAAGAGAAATAGAAACAAAAAGAATAATCAACTAAATCGGACCTCATGTCCGGTGTACAAGATGAAATTTCAGAAAAACAGTGAGAATAGGAAAAGGGTCCAGCCGAACCGACCCAAGGGTCCTTGGCTCCAGACAAATTTTGAAAAAACTAGAAAAAAAATCCTTCCGGCCGAGTTGTACGGTAAGTCCGTCGCACCGGACGAGTAAGAAAAACATAAATAAAGAGGAGAGAGGTCTAGTCGAGCCGAACCCTTAAGTGTGGCACCGGTCAAACTATTCGGAAAATAGAATGGGCATCAATGAACACCTGGCTAGGCCGTACTAGATCAATATATTTGTGCATATGTATAAAAAGAAATTGAAAAGGCCATTACAAATTTTTGGTTATATCAAATCCAAAAAAAACTTCTTCTTCTAAAAACTTCCATTAAACACCTTCATAATTCTTCTTCTTCTTCCATAAAATCACCCAGCACACATAAATTACCCCACTCAAATTCATCTATTCATTTTATTTTTATCTTTTCACCATCAAATCACTCCTAAAATATCATTTTTTTCAAAAAATCCTCCCAAATATTTTTGTTTCTTATCATTTTCTTCAATATCTTTCATACCCACTTCACAAAAGATCATCCTAACACCAAAGCCAGCTCAAAGACACCATTAAACCAAAAATCAATCAAATATTTCAAAACCCTAACTTTCCAATCTAGGATTCTTAAGATTTAGAAGTTTGGAGATAGTAGAGGAGGCTTCAAAACTTCAAATATATCATTTTCTAGAAAAATCATCATCGGTAAAATAGTTTAATCTCAAATTTTTTATTCTTAAAAATTTGGGATTATTTATAATATTGAGAAATTAGTTATTAAACTAAAGTTTTAGATCATCGGTTCTTATGGGTCTTGAAGAGCTGTTCATTCCAATCCAAAACAAAACTAGTTTTGTTACTTGTTTTACAGGAATCTTAACTAGGGAGCATCAATGTCTCCTCTTTACGAATGGAGTAAGTTTTTTAGTATCCTAAAGTACTATATGTTGTAATGTTTAGGAGTGTTTGTATTGTTAGGTATTGTTAAGAGTGTTAATACCTTGTATTTCTATTTTTGTCGTAGATGTATGGTTTGGGTAGTTTTTTATTTCCATAATTATTATCTTATAAATGTAGATTTTTTTAATAGCTAAGTTGTGTGTATTTCACATTTATTGAGATGTTGTTATTATAGGTAAGTTTGTAGGGATTTAGTTACTATGTTTTATATCACCCTCATTTTATTTGATATTTTTATTGGTACGTGGGTGATACGGGCCAGCTTGCGCGCACCACGACTAGTCCCACATGAATATGCAAGTCTCCTCTTGCATATTTCCAGTTAAATCAGAACTAAGTTACCTATGTTCAGGAAGGGGCTCGAAACTTATACCTCTCACTTTACACCCGTTAAGGAGGGGGTTCGAACTCATTTTATTTGTTATTTGGGCATGAATATAGGACACGATTATTTATTATCCATTAAACTATAGCCAAGATAAATGGACATTAACGTATTGCAACTCTCTTTTCAAGCATAACATTTCATACTCCAGATTCACTGTGAGGAATTTTCCAACAAGAATAATAACATCTACTATGACGAAGGACATGAGTTTGTTGATAAGTGCCACTATAACAAATTTAGCTTGATGATTCTGGACAAGCTAACTAAAGAAATGGGGCTTATTGGTAATATGGGTTCTACTATTTGAAGGAAGACCATACACTACCATCTAGTTTAGTGTATTTGGATTCTAATCTAAAGTGGTGTTTTAGATGATGACGTAGTCGTAGAGATGTATATTGTTTCAAGTTTAATACGTAAACCAGAAGAAGCAAAAGTGAAATACTCTGATATACAAGAACCAGTATTTATGACATTATTATTGCCATGGATAGATGGATGGACACCTCATAGTTTGTCAAGGTGTAGGTGAATGGTGATGTTAACAAGAATAAATCAAGTATTGTTAGAAAATGAACTAAGACTTGTACATGAGTATTTCTGTACAAAAATGAAGTTAACCAATCAAATTCAGAGATAGGCATTGAAGATGGTGGTAAAGAAAAAATTTAGAATCCACACATAGATCAATCAACTCGAAGAGATAAAGAAAGAGAACATAAGTTATTTTTTATGAAAAAGTAAACATTCCTAAATTACCTGAGGTTGTCCAAGCACCTGATGTGCAATATACTCCAAGAGAGATATCCAAAGAAGTTGTGGATATTGTTTTTCAAGAAGTAGACGATCCAAAATCACCAGATGATGTTTTATTGAGTAATAGAAAGAATATTATTTTCAAGAAGGATAATCTTATCAAGAATACCAAGGCTTTAAACAAATTTTCTACTCAAAATATACTAGTTCTTGGTATAAAAAGGAGTTTTTTACACTTGATAGATGAAGATAATATTGATGATGATGATGATGATGATGAGTGTGATTTCAAGATACTTGCTAATGAACCTGATGCCAGTGAGAGTGGTGATGAAGTGATGGAGTGAGTCATTAGGAAAAATAAGGTGAGATCGAAGGAAAAAATTTATCATCGCAAAGCAAAATGGCACGGTTCAAAACAAGGAGTAGGCCTAGTGTAAAAAAACAAGAATTTAGGGTAATTGTGGTAAAGAACAAGCTGGTCCAAGTGGTACTAAGGGTGACAATTATAAGAGGTGCATAAGATCAATCAAACCAAGAATAGTTAAACCAAAGACCAAAAATTTGCGTAAGGGTGAAAAGAAGTTTTTAGGTGAAGATTCAGATGATAGTGACTTCATGGTGGATAGTGAATATGATTTGAGTGAAGGTGAATATGATAGGGAGTATAAAAATTATATAGATAAGGAAACAGAATGGGAAGGATTAACTTTGTCAATAACTTATGATAATGATAGTGATGTGCCAAGTCAAAGATGAACCAGTTAGTCAGACTGATTCACATGAATGTGTAGTTGATTTTGATGCATATGATACGTGAACTGAATCATCTAGTGAAGATGAAAATGGTATTAAAAAACCTAGAAGAAAAAAATTGAAACATCATAGGTTTAGGCCTCGGGTGGACATGATGAACCCAAAGTTTATTTGGGGGGGGGGGGTTAACAATTGCAAATGCAACACATTTTAGAGAAGTTGTGGTTGGTTTTTGTATGCGTCTTACAAAATACAATACGGTAGTATTATAATAACCACTTTATGTAACAAACATGATTGTGGATAGAAAGTTAACCACATGCATGTGACTACAAAATTCTTGGCCCAACAATTGAAATGCATGGAGAGGTCGAACCTCTATAGCAATGGGGGTAATTTTCAACAACTGATGCATAAGGATTACACAGTTAATGTTAGTAATAGAACATTCTATAGATCTTATCACTTAGGAAAATATATGATAGAGGGTGCGTACAAGTATCAGTACAAGAAGATTCAAGACTATTGTGCAGGGTATAAGATAAGTAACCTAAGTAGTATAGCTACAATGGAAATTGTGGTGGATAGGTTTACTAGTGTAGAAAGATTTATGAGACTTTATGCATGTCTTAATACTTGTAAGATAGGGTTTTTGGAGGATTGTATAATTTTTTCGGTAATGATGGTTTCCACTTGAAGGGTCCATACTTAGGGGTTATTTTGACAGTAGTGGGAATAGATGGGAACAACTACATCGATCATATTGTGTATTGCCTAGCTGAGAAAAAAGATAGTAACTCGTCGAGGTGGTTTCTCAACCTTTTGGTGCAAGAACTTATGATTACTAATTAATTCTATTGTACTTTTATATCATACAAGAAAAGGTTAGTACTTTTGATTTTTATGTTCACGGTTAACCTACTTGATACAATAACTTATTTGAATATTCTATGTATCTTTGGAGGGATTATTACAGGTACTAAGTGACATGCTTTCAGGGATTGAACATTGACATTGTGTGAGACATTTATACAACAATTTCAAGACCAAACATGGTGGTTTGGAATCGAAGGATAGGTGTGGAAGCTTATAAGGTTCCAACATTTCAGAGGTTTGACCAATTTATGGTAGTTATCAAGTACTTGGATGTGGTAGCATTCAGTTGGATTTTTTAAAATAGACCAAAAATTTTGGATAATGTAACACTTCATGACAAATACCATGTATGAAATTATTCTCAACAATTCTTCATAACTCTATTACTTCATCAACATGTACACTTGCAAAGAGATAACCAATTAAAACTATATTCACCTCCATTATCAAACCTAAATTTCTTAATTTTCTATCAAGTTGGTTTTCAACCTCTTCTTTATATTTTAAAAATGTTTGTTCCACTTAATATTTACATCTTAGGAGGTGGATTCAAGTTACCTAGCGTAGTCATCTACAAAATATTATATAATATGTTTTACCCCATCTTCTAGAGATGTTTTAAAAGTCAACTAAGTTGAAATGCACTAGTTCTAACAGTTTAGTCTTCCTAGTGTTCATGGTTTTTTTGCATGTTTGGGCTCTATGTATATTTGATACTTAACAAAATCATCAGTGTTGTGTACATGCATTATTACAAGTGATTTTAACCTTTTAATAGAATAAACACTTAGGTGTTCAAGTCTACAAGCCACACATCCACATATTAGCAATATAAGCATAATTACATGCATTCTCATCCATAGTAGTTACGGTATTTAATACAAATAGTCCCCAATTTGAGTACCCTTTCCTAAAAATCCTTGATAATTGGTTATAACTATTTTCTCACCCTCGGAAACTAGTTTTAGGCCTACTTTGTTGAGAAGAGCCCCGGAGACTAAATTCCTATGGTATGGGGATAAAGAGAACATCCATTAAAGCTGAGGTTTTTTCAGTATTTAGTTTAAGAAAAATCTTTCCTTTACCCATGACACCGATAGTGGTTGAATTCCCGATGTAGGAAGATTCTGCTTCAGTAGCTTCCTCTAACTCTTTAAACACTTTCTTGTTTGAAGAAAAGTGTATTGATGCTCTAATGGCAAGGATCGAATCGCTCTTGTTTTCCACAATATTTGTTTCGACCATCACAACAAAAATTATTGCATTAGTCTTAGTTAGGTTGCATTAAGCTTTGGGCCTTGATTTCGGCAGCCTTGTGGCTTTCTTTCTCACAGAAGTAGCGCGAGTTTTTAGGTTTCTAAATCTTGTTGGCTGGTTTGAAGTTTCATCCTTATTTGAAGTTGCCACTTTTCTTATTTTACCAATCCTGTTCTTTTTTATCCCCTAATTTGGCCATTGTTGCTTACCTTTGCCTTTGAACATGTCACTATTTGCATGACCAGAACTTTTGACAAGATTAGTTTTTGAAGTATTAAAATAAAGAGAGATCGACTTATCCTTGAGGTGTTTTTCCTCTTCAGTACTCATATGGTTGACCAACTCCTACAAGGTTATGCACTTCTTCTCCGGTAATCACTCCAAGACAGTGGGAACTTTTAAACGAGCACATTTGCTATAAGGATCTCACACATTTGCATACATTCAACAATAACTTCTGCACACAAATTCTCTTACACATATATTTGCTCCTATTAGGCTTTTGGTTAGTGACCATGAAGTTGACCCAATTCCATGTCACAAACTTCCTCCTCCCTGAATCGTCTACCCCATACTTCTTCAGAAGAGCCTCCCAAATGACTTTGTCTAATCTTTCATTACTATATAAATCAAATATAGCATTGATTATATGGTTTAATAACCATCCGCTAGATACAAAGTTATTTTTTTGAACTAGGCCTCAAGTGGGTGGCACTTTGCCAACTCCTCATCAGATGATGGCACGTCCATGGAGGGACGACTGTTGAACAAAACCTAATCCATATCAATTTGTTCAAGAGTAATCAGAATCTTTTGTGCCTAACATTTGTAGTTGAAACCGTCCGAGGGTTCCAATTTTGACATGGCGCGGAGTATTTTTGCTTTCAAGAATGATCAACAACGGGATAGTGAGAAATTATTTCTAATCATTGGTTTTAAAATCATTCGTAAATTATTGGTAAAAACGATATTGATCTGAAAAATGAAAGAACTAATATTGTTAACAAATTTAAATTACAGAATACATATTATTAAAACAGTCCAGGAAAAATTAATAGCGTAAACTCAATCATTGTCTTATAAACAATTTTTGGTACATTTGTACTAAACTTTATTGTTATGGGTCACTCTTCAAGGTATTACTATTGTTTTCATTAGAAGTGTTCACCCCCACAAAAGACGAATTGGAATATATCAAAATTTGCTCAAAAGAATTTGAATAAAGGAATACTACTTGCCTTGACAACTATTTTGTTTTTTTGTGTGTCTCAATGAATAACTTAATTCTTAATCAAAAAGAGAAAGGATCACAACTTGATATAGGGAATGAAATCCCTTCCAAAAATTAGGAACTTCCTATGAAAAGCTCTTATAGATATATTGCCTACTAATGTAAACTTATATTATAGAAAGGTTTTTTTTTTGGACGTTTGTTATAGAAAGGTTTAAACTTTAAAAATGTGTAATATTTGTAATACCATGGAAGAAACCAGTGAACACGTGATTTTTGAATGCGATTGGGCTAAAGCAGTTTGGTTGGATTCTCATGGACAGACAACCAGTGTACAACTAAGCTAGACACTTGGATGGCTAATATCCTTCAAGATGCTAATAAAATGATGGGAAAGGATTATTTCTTATTGAAACAAGTGTCTATAATAGCTTGGCATATGGAAAAGTAGGAATGGATATATATTTAAAAATATCTTGCCTTGCTCTATAAATGCTCTTTAGAAAACTTTAATTTTATGGAATGAGCAAAATAATATTATACATTCTGAGGATGACTATACAAGTCTAAGGGATTTACTAAATTACCCCTGCATGGGGCAAATGAATGGAAATACTATAAGTGGTAATATTACATCCTCTGAGGATGACATTTCAAGTCCGGGGGTGAATAGTGAGACACAACTGCCCCATTTGAATGATAAGAAGGTAACAAAAACTAAAAATTATGCTATAGTCTCTGATGGTATATTTAAATCTCAAATACTAAGACAGATTCTCCCTATTATATCACCAATTGATACAAAAGATGGTAAAAAATCAGTAAGCAATGATTACCACCACCTAGTAATTGGTACAAGATAAATTGTGATGCATCATACAAAGTTAATAAATCTTATATTGCATGTGTTATCAAGAATCATAGAGAAACAGCTATCAAGTATAATTTTTGGGAGATTTTGAGCAGATTGGTCACTGGTATCTTAAAGGCATGCTTGTAGGCTAAAGAACTCAAAGACACAAGATGTATGATAGAGCACGATTGCAAAGCTATCATGGAACCTCGCACTTACTCTTCCTTTAATTAATCGTAGTATTAGTAATTTAATTCGTAGTATTTATTTCGTTTCTGAAAGTTGTAATCCTACCTTCTCCTTTAATTCGAGAAGGAACAATGAAATTGCTAATTGGTTAGCTAACCACGTACTTTTTAGGCAATAGATTAACCGCCTTCCCCTCGGGGAATGGCTAACTTTTCCGTTATTTAATGAAGTTGTTATTTAATGAAGTTGTTGGAACAAAAAAAAGAACAAAATAATTCCTCCAAAACCAAAGGTGGGACAAAATTGTGGAAAACGAAAGAGATGTACAAGTTTTTAGCTTCACTTCTATGGCTGGTGCCTTCACTGATCACTGTAGCTATAGGAAATGGTGAGCTTTGTAATATAAAGTTGGGATGAGAAGGTTGTAAAAATCCTTGGAGGCTTTTGCTTCAACCTCACATTTGACACTCAAATGAATAAATTTTTAAGTTGCAATAAAGAGAAAAGGAAATCTTTTTGGTACAAGATAGCAATAACATGGTAAAGGAAAGAGAAAATAAGCTACATATATCCAAATAATAAATAATCACTTCAAAAAACAATTAACATAAATCAATAAATCACTATTTCCAGAGCAAGCCATAAGCAAAATAAAATCTATTCTAGTTTGAAACGCAGGTCTTTTGTGTCTTGTGTCGATAAAAAGCCTTCTTTTTCTTGCTAGAACAATTCTGGATTGAGAGCACAATTTTCCCAGCCTCGTGACTCTTAAATGTATTGCGAATCAGACCTTGATTGGAACTCATTTTCTTTTCTTTCTGAATTATCACAGTATACGAACCTTCATCATCAATTGGTACAAATTCTTCCTTGTAATTCACCACTTCCCAATTCAAAACCATAACATCCCACATTACTGTTTTTCCAATCTCTGCAACTCCCACTGGTATTTCAATCATTTCAGTAGATCCAGGCTTGATAAGAATCTCTGAAACTTCACCATCTTCACCACAAAACTCGAAATCTTTCTCCCTTTTCATGCCACCGTACTGAACTGGAATCTCATTGATGGGAATGTACCTGTTTGTTCAACAATAATTAGTTAGCACTCATTAAAGCTATACTATATTTAGTATGTATGTATTTTACTTACTTAAGCAAAGTCTCAGTTACTTTAGCTGGACGAGCAAAGACAAATTTGCTTTTGGTTCTTGCAGTTAAGAATGGAGATAATAGTGATTGAAATGCATAATACCAGAATGGCACATTGATGAAAATCTGCGTTGGTTTTTTTGAACAATTATCAATATAAATAATTGCAGATATTAAAAATAAAAAACTTACATTTTTAGCGACAAATTCTGGGTAATTATCCTGGAGAAGAGCAACAACTTGTTTAGTAGCAACACGAACATCTTTCTTAGAAGGTCCAGGTGAGTTCTTTAAATCGTTAATCTGAAGCAATGAATTAACACCACTTGGTTTAAAATCGAGCTTTTGAATACCTTTCTCCATAAGCTGAACTCTCCATCTCAAGAACTTGACCCTCTTTTCTTCAGTTCCGAAACTCTTCTTACACACCTCTTCATTATCCAAGATCCCAAAAATGTTGTAGCAAATTGGATGACCTTCACGATCTATACCACTCATGTAAGTAGCTGAATCCAGATCACCTCCTAAATCTTCTTCAAAGATTGAATCGATTTTGAATTCTTTCCTCCATTGAAGGGTCTTTTTCAGCATCTCGAATGCTTCATTGGGTTTGAAATCTCTTGCTCTTAAGAATTTCAAGAGTATTACGTTTGTTCTGTCTTCTCCTTTGCTAGGTAACAATGGTACACCCCAGATAGAGATATCTTCATCAACTTCTTCCTCGATGAAAAGAGTGTTATCGAGAATGGCTTGCTCAACCTTGGATTTGAGCTCATTCAAAGCCTTTTTCTCATTTTCCTTTAGATCAGAGAGAAAATTGCTTTCTTCTCTATATGAAGAGCTTTTCTCAACTGTTTTTGGGAGTGTGGATTCATCATCAGAATCCTTCATTTCTATAGCTTTTTCTTCCTTCTCTTGATGTAAAACAACAAGCTCCTCCGCCATTTGGGTAGCCTCTGTTTGTACTTCAACAGTCATGGTGTACTAAAAAATAAACACAACAGAAAGTGAGTAGAAGAAATTAAACATAAATGTAACAGAATTGAAGTAATTAAAAAACATAAAGAAAAGACCACCTTAAATGGTTGTTGTGGACAGATCTAGCTTTCCTGACACAGACTCTTGTGTCTGTTTCTTATTCTGTGATAGTTGAGAGAACTACTATGTTTAAATACGAGGAGTTAACGGCTATAAATGATTTTAAAAACTTAAATGAGTTGAGGTGGGGTGGGTGGGGTTGGGGGTGGGGGAGTCTACAACGGTCATTTATTTCAATAGCACCGCATGTTACGATACATAGAGCCGTTAAGATTTTCCAAATGCTTTTGCTGGTCTGGAGGCCAGCACAATTCAGCTTGTCAGTATTATTACGGGCTCCACTTTAACAATAAAATAATTGATTATTCTCTCATCACAAATTAGTAAATATTTTTAATTGCAAAAAGGTTAAATTTATCTTTTTATTAAATGCACGAAGTATTCATGCTAATTGCTAATGATGGTCGAGCAATGAATTATTATAGTACAACTTTCCTTTTTTTTTTTTGGTAAATAATTCATTGGTACACTAGCCTATGAAGCAAGGATTTAGCAGTAATGGCTAGAGCTTTGAGCCTTCATATTTCTTTAATCTTTAAAGGAATTAAAATAAAAGATATGAGATTTAAATCTTCTCCCTTAACATGGGTAATCTAATTCAGATTTAATTGGAAATATACATGAAAAGACGTGTATATTTTTCATAGATTTAGCCGTGGTACGCGAAATCTAACCCGGATACCCATGTATTAAAAGAAAATAATTTAAAAGAAAAGGATTTAGCAGTAAATCTATGGTACATAGTAGGCAGATTGTTGTTGACGTCTTACATATTAAAAAGATGCAAATATATTTTTGTATTATACATTTGATACGAAATAGGTAGTAAGAAATAACTTACTAATCTTTGATAATCTTTGATAAGGGGTATAATTTTGAGTAAGATTATCTACTTTTATCTCTAATAATATGTTGATGTAGACCGTTTGGTTGATCAGTAAACAGACACGAGTAGCACATCAATCTCCACTCACATTCATTTATCAATATATATGGTGAGGCTCGAATGGCCCTTGCAAGACGCGAGTAGCGTATCATATATTCTCTCAAAAAATTTAACATTTTTCACTAACACGTGTAGTTTTAGCGAGTCTGTCTCAATAAACACAGTCTTATAACCATGTTCAATTGTCAAAAAAAGATTGTAATGTTGTGCGGATAGTTCGGAATGAAATCCCAAAATCATGTCACATGCCTCTGGAAAACCACATAAAAGAATCATATGTATCTCAAAATACACCACAATCTTTACTCAAGAAAGATGGGAACAATTTCTTTTACTTCACCCCAGATTAAGGCTTTACCTATTTCACAAGAGTATTTTTTTGTTGTTTATACGATTAGACCTCTATCCCGCTCCTTGACTAAGCCCACACAAACTCATAAACTAAATTCTTTACAACTGCTGGAATTTCTGTTATCTTTAATTGTTGCACCCCATATGTTCAGAATAACACCAAATTCCTTTCAGACATATGTGGTAGATCAGTTCTCCCAATATGATCCATAATTCCACGCTTTTGACCAAGATGGTGGCTGGGAGAAGTTGCTCCACCAGGATTGACCAGACAACAAATTGACCTCCATAACATGCTCGTACACCAATTTTATGGTTGCGGACAATGCAATCCAGCCTCCCATTTACCTTCCAAGTTGCAACAGTCCATGAAGATAAGTACAATTGTTTCAAGGGTCGTTCTGCACCTTGCACATCTTATTAATTCGATGACGCCTCGTGTGTGAATATTTTTTTGTCATTGGAAACCTCCCTCCATCGTACATAAAATGAGAAAAATATTTTTTTTAGACATTTAAGAGATCATATGACTTTATATTTAAAGTCTAAATTTTTTTGTTTAGGTACTATAAACATATAGGACAACTTAACTGAAAAGATGGAGAGGCTTTAAGTGTCCCGTTGGTGTCGCCTAGGGTGTGATAAAAATAAGACAAAAAGAAGCCAGAAAACAATGCACTCTCACCCTAGACAAGAACAGGACTGCAAGTATTACAGGACGTATGCAAATTTTAATGATAAGTTGAATTCGTCCTCAGGGACTTAGTGTGCTACACGTTATGATGAACAAATAGTACGAGTAGAAAGTAATTAATTAAAAAGACAGAAAGTAAATAGGAACGATTGATAGAATACTAATTTAACTAATGAAAATTAAAGACAAGAAAATAAAAGATAAGAAATATGAGATGAGAAGTATAACTTAGGTTTTGCTAGTATGCACTAATCCTTCTAATTCTTTCTATCAAATTCTAGTTAATAAGGGAGATAATTAGCTCTTAAATACTTAGTCAGGATTCTAAATTCCCTCTCTTAGACCTGGAGAGCGACTAAGGGGGCTACAGACACACCACGAGGCTGGTTTAAATAGGGTTATCAAGCGCTACCAAGGCCCTAAGCAATCAATTCCAAACATGGTGATAGTGGTTAAAATATACCCTAATGACTATCTAGTTAGAATTAGTGTTGTCAAGACCAATATCGAAACTAGACGTTATGTGGTGTTTCAATAATTAGACACCCAGCTAAGGTGATCATCTAACTACTATTAAGGTAATCCTATACGTTGCGCACCGTAAGGAAAACACACAATAAATCAAAACACATAAACAAATATATAGGTAAGCAGCTAGTATCAGATTAAAACATATAATTCCCAAAGAAACTTAGATAGAAAGAAAATAGAATTCATAGATTATACATGATGCAAAACCCAAGCTATGGGAAAATTAGTTCATACCTGAAGGAAATAAACTAAAAGAAATAATGAAAGATGAGGACTAATTACTATGAGGTAAGGATGATTTACAAGTGATATAAGGGTGTATTTATAGGTGTAGAGAAGCCCTAATTCGTTTTCTTGAAGGAGAAGGAAAGTAGTGGACTCCAAGTCCAACTCAAATTCGTAACCCTAAAATATGAGATCAGCCCCGTTTTTGTTTTGGTCCTAACAACTTCAATTCTTATCAGTTTAACGCGTATGAGTATCGAAATTCATTGTCTCTGAAAGATCTTTAACTTTGCTCTTGACCGTTCTTCAAAATTTCTCACCGATTTTGATATATAAGCTGATTTGAGGTCGTGGGTGGTGAAATTCAGATTTATTTGGTAGCTTTTCCTTTTCATACTTTAACTTTTGTTTCCTTATCTTCAACTTCCATGCTTATCTTCTTTCCTTATCTCTTAGTCTTTGACTTGGTAATTAATTAATCTCCATATTTATCTTTAAATCTTCACACTAAATAAATAATTAAACCCAATATACTCTAAAAATAATAATTCATTAAATCAAGACTAGATATAGGAAAGTGTAATATTTCATGGGAAAATCGACTAGAAAGACTTCTAAAACACTAAAAATGATGTCTCATCTTAATATTAAATCATCACAAATGAGGAGACATCACCCGTTATACCACATTCCATGCTCGTTGTTCATCTCATCTACTCTATTGACCAGCTCAATGCGACTTCCAGTTTTTTTTTTACATATTCGCGAATCTGAAGCTTTAGATTCTCGATTTATAAAATTCTCCTAGAGGTAGTTCTGTTATACGGCTGCAACCCACAACAACTATGCAGCTTGGAGTATTTTCTATCCCAATTTGGCGAGTAGCCCCTTGTTGTAACTTTTTGCTTCTCCGAGTCCTAGTCATCCTTCCCATTTTTGTCTACACATTTTATCCTAGGACACCCAATGATCTTTCGCGTTTCTTCCAAGAACCCCAAATAAACTCACAAATAATGCGACTGATCTCATTGTAGACATACAATGCGAGTTTTATTGTATGCATTATATATGTAAGAATTGCACTCGGAATGGATAGTGAAAGTATAATCAGTGTAGTGAGAGATAGGTTATGTGCTTTCCAATTCGGCAACTTGCTCATCGTGGTTTCCATGATATTTCTGGAAAAAAACGTTATGAGGCGCCCGAGAAATTTGAGTATCCATGTAAGCTCCCAAAGACTTTCTCAAACAATTCTTGCTCCAGGTAGCTAGTTATTTTTTTTGTTAAGGTACATTTCTCAAAAAGGTAATCAATGATTTCTCCATACTTGTTGTATATCCTGCTTCTTTGGAGAAGACTTGCGAAACCAAGTTAATTAAGTCGGTCGGGTTTTCTGACGCTTTTGCAAACAAGATCAAATTATCTGCAAAAAGATGTACGAGATAGTGACCCTTGGCAATGAAAGTGGGTAGGTTTCCAAACACCACTTTCACAAAATCCATGTATGAGTTAATATCTCCATACACATCGCAAATATATATACAACAAGGGGGTCTACTTTTTGAATACATCTATAGGGTATAAAAGGCTCCAAGCATTCTCCGGTCTAGATAATCTGCATGGTGTTGGTGTGCATGGCTAACATAATAATTTGAGCCCAAGATAGCAGGGCACAAATTGGGTGATTGTTCCTCAATGAATCCCGAACTCAAGTTTTTGTTTGTTTTTTCATACCAAACTTCATCTGCATAAGGCCACACTTCCTTGTGATTTTGTTCCTTGGATGGCCCACATCTTCTACCAATGCAATGTTATTATGGTGGACCATCAGAGAAAGAAGTTGCTCTTGTTGGGACCAATACGTTTAGCTAATAAAGGACTAATTCTTTCCATTATAGCTTTCATAATGAACTTAATAAACATTAATCAAACTATTTGGAAGAAAATAGGGATGGAAATGGTTATAATTTTAAACCAAAACTGATAGGTAACTGAACCGATTAACTACTCATTATATAGCAATGGTTAAAACAATTAGGTTATAGTTCTAAAAGGCATAACAAATGGTTACAATTGTTAGGTTATGGTTTAAATATGAGTAATGCTGGATATCACCTCAAATCGCATCACCCTTTTATCGCCTCCTATGTGGACCAATCATAAAGGAGGGAGAAAATGATAAATCAGGAAAGAGAAATTATATGATTGGTTTATTTAAAATCCACCTAGGAGGCGATAAAAGGGTGATGCAATTTGGGGTGATATCCAGCATTACTCTTTAAATATATATATATATATATATATATATATATATATGAGAAATTAGCTAATTAGGTCCACCAACCCAACTATCGAACCCCAACAGGTCCAGCCCTTCATTTTTTCCCATCTAGGTCCACATGTTTTATTAGTATACCATCCGTACCCCTATGCATAATCAAATCATATCAAATATCTCCTTGATTCTTGCCTGTAACCAACCCCATATTATTAGATAATATATCTAAATCCCTTAATTATTGCATTTCATTATGGTAAACTTGTTTAATGATTTAACAACTCTATTATCACACACAAACACACACCACCGTTTCTCACCTCCAAGAATACACACCAAATCATCCTTCACGCCGCCCCTCTCCGTCACTCCATAAAATAAGAGTCAAAAGCCTTACGAAAATTCGTCGAAGTTTTGTGGAGATGAAGACGTCCTTCAATCCGGCAATGTTGAAGCTCTCTGTTGAACGAACATGCCATCCTTTTTAGGCGGTTTTTTGCAACAACGAACAACAAAAGGAGTAATGTGAAAGGGGGTGTGGTAAGTGATTCGATTTGCCATAAATGTGGGATGGGAAACGAAACCGCGAAACATTTATTCATGAATTGCACATGGTAAGGAGCTAGTAGGTAAATGTATTGGTATGGAGGGTTTGCTGCAGGTTCCAGGAGGGTCTTCTCCACGCCAGGGACCTGCTATGCAATTTATTAATAATATTAATTCTGCAGTTTCTGGTGGGTTACGTATGGAACATTAGTGGTGTGTTAGTTAGTATCGGTGGGTTGTACTGATGGATTACGTGTGGACACACTGCACATTTCTGATGGGTTACGTGTGGAATATCAGCGGTGTGCTAGTTAATATCAAAGGTTTGTACTGATGGGTTACGTGTGGACACACTGCATATTTCTGATGGGTTACGTGTTGAATATCAGTGGTGTGCTAGTTAAGATCAGTGGTGTGCTAGTTATTATCGGTGGTTTGTAATTACGGGTGCAATTTATTTTGTAATTACTATGCAAATATTAAAGAAAAATATATAATCATTTATTCGTTTAATTAGTTCTATTTTGTATTTTAATTTAATGTTTTTCCTTTTTTGTTTTGCAATTAATTGATTGATTGCATATAATTAGGAAATTAGTTTTGGTAAATAAAAAATATTAATGGAGCAAAAGGGCAATCCAGACATTTTCGATGGGGTGGACCTGATGGGCAACTGACAATAGTCTGTGGACTCTTCCAGTCAATCACCCATATACATTGAATAGCCGTTTATTATCATATATTTATTTATATTTTCTAATAATGTAGGTAATAAAGTATATTTAAATTTAAAAACAAAATTTTAAATACTAGATTTAATCATCAAAGTAATAAATATTTGATTTAGTCAAAGATCAATATGATTGCCATCAATATTCTAATTTACGCTCATAACATGATTAGAGAGAGGTGTTTGAAAGTTTTTCTAGTGTATTGAAATTCTGACTTGTAATTTTGCAAATGACTCAAATCTATTAATATACGAGATGAAAGTTTCAAGAAAACATTCGCACTTGATGACTGGTGAATTAACATTCATCATAAAGACATGTCTTTCAGAAGTTTGAAAGTTTGGCATGAATCTGGACACTTTCTTTGTAACAGTCTTAATTATAAGGGTTTCTGGAACGAGAGCTTTAACTCTGGACGTTTCAGACGTTCAGGAGTAAAAGCATTCAAGGCAATACATTTTTTCTTTTACTGGCATTCGCATTGAGGTTTATAAGTACAAATTTCTTTAAAATAAAATTTTATTTTTATTTTTTAATTCTTCAAAACTTTCTCACCGGCCACGCCACCTCTACCGCCTTCGCCCTCGCCTTTGTCGGTGGCCAGGAGAAGTGGATGATACATGCATATGGGGTATTCCAATTTCTGTTTACCCTTGAGCTTTTTGAATTTTAAAATAGGAGAAGAAAATATAAATTAATATAACTTTTTTTTATGTGAGACAAAGTAAAATATAACATCTCTTACTTTTTTTATTTTCTTCAAGAGCATTGACTATTTGATAAAAGATCTTCATTTTTTCTATTAATTCTAACATAATTTGTTTAGGGGTGGAAAAATCATGTTCTTAAAGAATAAACTAGGTGATTATGTACAATGCAATTGCACGGTTTTATGGCTAACGAAAAGTATATGAAAGAGTTGATGTAATTCATATTATTCACTGAAGAGCTTTTTGTAAAATTAGAGTTATAGAGACATATTAATTGAACCTTCGTTGAGTATTAATCAGTTCTGTGCTAATAGAGGTTTTGTTATATGTTTTAATATCCAATAAATCTCTACAGTCTTGTCTATTATTTCGTAAAAGACATTGTCATTTTTACTTTCCTAAAATATCTTGAGATCATTCCTAAAATTTAAAATTTGAGTTCTAATAATTTTCTCATATCTCAAAATTTGAATTTTAACTTAAACGGTTCTTTTTTAAGCAAAAAAAGAACGAATAAAATATATAGTGTCTTTTATGAGAAAAAAATTATGACTGTAATAAGAAGAAATTAATTCTAACTTAAAGAATTTCTTAAACATTAATTCTTGTTATATTATATGTAAAATTATGTTTCCCCAGGGTTTATTAATTTTTTTTGCTATACAATGTGAGAGATTATCCATTTTAGCAATTACATGTGAGACATTTCTCTTGACATTTTCGGTCAATTAATTCCGAGTAACGATAACAATACAACACCAACGAGACAAAAACCATATGTTAAGCAATTCATTCCTCCTTTAATCACTCCCCAAATTCTACAAATTTATCCGCAAACAGATTTTCAATTGGCTTCCTATGCAAATAAATTTTCGATAGGATCTTTTATGCAAAGAAAAAAATATTCATGTCACACGGCATATTACAACACATCCAGTCTTCAAAATAACAAAGCATTATGGTAATGATACTCCTCCTTCATACAAAGACTAAACCTTCACTTTTTTTTTGGTTATAATGAGTACATTGCTTAAACACGCCACAATGAAAAACATTTGAATGATCTATTCGCTTCATTAGCACTTTTATAGATTGTTTATAAAATTTAAGCAATGCAAAATTCATGATTTGAACATGCTAAGTAAACTAAGAACCTTGGAAGCATCGAATCTCAGTTGTAAGAAACCAAAGCAGAGGTTAAGTATCGTTTCCCAAGAAGTGATAAAATAATTTAACACATCAACACCTTGAGAGAATCTTAACTAACTACAAGTGCACGAATCATTAACAAGTAATAAAAGTAAGTATTAAAGTTATCGTCTCCACAAGGACTATGTTTGTTAATCTTGATATCGTATTTTTAAGAAGCGTAGATTATTTAGTTGTTATTACTAAAAGACTGAAATTAAAAGATATATTTCCTTGGTTTAAAATTAATTAATAAAGCAAAAAAAACAAACAAAGAGATAAGAGATGAGAGTATATAGCTCGAGTTGCAAGTAATTCCTTATTGTGACACTAATTTATTCTAGTGATAAGGGTAAAATTTGAGAAAGTCTTGTTAATTAGGATTCTAAATCCCTTCTAACTCCCATCAGGTTAGTTTAGAAGGTTGTCTAACAATTACTAGAGTGCTCAGGTGAGGTGGTTCTATGTAAAAGTTTGGTGCTACAAAGTAATTAACCTATGTGATTATCCGGCTAGTTAAATCTGTCAGGATCACTAACGCACACCGAACGAATATGAATTATTTTTGTTCCATAACCCCCCCCCCCTCCCCCACTCCAGGGTGATAGTCTTGGGCACTAGAGGTCTGCCTATATTTGATTAGGATGTAAACAACTAATATGAACATTCATATGCAACAAAATATAAATACCCAATTCTTTTAAATAAAAGTGTCCCAAATCACATTAAAAACAATTAATCGTCATTCAAGGTTCATACAATAAAACAACTCAAGCTACTAGGGAATTAGTTCACATTGAAAGAAAAAAACTAAAGAGTATAAGAAAAGAATCATGTTTGAGACAAGAAATTAATACTAATTAACCTAATGATAGAGGGGGCATGGTGTACATGTGGTGAAATAGGGCTCCAACTTCTGTTCTTCCTTCTCCAGGTGTGTTCTCATATCTTTGTTTCGTCTAAGGATGTAAAAACTGAATGGAACGAATAAGGGCTCTTTTATAATAATAAAAAATGATATATAAACGTCCAATTACGTCTTATGTGTTGTAGGCCCCTTTTAAATGGCCCAAGTCAATCCAAAAATGTTTTTAAGGAAGAGTGGACTAGTTCAAGCCACGACAGCTGCAACTTTAATAACTTCTTCATATTAACTCCAAATCACGAACCATCAACTTTCACTTCGCTAATAACTTTAAGTACTATCCAGAAAAAAAGGGCTCCTCCAAAATCTTCATCAAATTACACGTGGTGACTCTATCTTGATGAATACTAAAGTTAGCTAGTAACTGCTCTCGCTAAAAAAGTGGTTTTCGGTCCTTCAACGCCTTGACATAGGTTTGACCTCCTTTTTTTAAACTTCTTATGCTTGTCTTGTAATCTCGTATTAGGTGTATCTTGATGTCCATACCAGGTGAAATTTGACGTATCTGATGCTTTTTGTTGCAGAAAATTATGAACGGGTGGTGTCGCCTAGGGTGTGATAAAAATAAGATCAAATTAAGTCAAGAAACTACGCACTCTCACCCTAGACAGGCACAGTACTGCAAGTATTACAGGACGTATGCAAGTTTTAATGATAAATAGAGTTCGTTCTCATGGACTTAAGTGTGTTAATCGCGTGAGTAGAAATTACGAGTAAAAGTAAATAATTAGAAAACAGAAAAGTAAAGCAAGTAATTTTCAAGATTAAGAATTAAAACTAGGAAAATAAAGACAATAAAATAAAATACGAAGAAGATGAGATGAGAAGTATAGCTTAGGTTTTGCTAGTATGCACTAATCCTTCTAATTCTATATATAAATCTAGTTCATAAGGGAGAATATTAGCTCTTGGTATACTTAGTCAGGATTCTAAATTCCCCAATCTTAGACCTTGAGAGCGACTAAGGGGGCTACGGCACAACCAAGACGAGGACTCAAATAGGGTTATCAAACGCCACTAAGGCCCTATCCAGCACACTACAATCAATTGGTGATATGGTGATTAAAACAAACCCTAATGACTATCTAGTTAGAAGTATGTTTTGTCAGAACTGCTATCGACACTAGACATTATGTGGTGGTTCAATAGTTAAACATCCTGTCAAGGAGACCATCTAACTACTCTTAAAACAATCCTAAAGTGATCAGTTCTAGGAAAGACATTAAATCAAAACACATAAACAAATATAAAGTAAGTAGCTAATATCAGATTAAAACATATAATTCCCAAAGAAACTTAGATAGAAGAATTAGAATTCATAGATTATACATATGCAAAACCCAAGCTATGGGGAGTTTAGTTCATACCTGAAGGAAATAAACTAAAAGAAATTACAAAAGACATCATCTTGCTCTCTAAAATAAACTGGAAGAATAAAACTTTAAGAACTAATTACTATGAGGCAAGGATGATTTACAAGTGATATAAGGGTGTATTTATAGGTGTTTAAAAGACTTAATTCGTTTTCTTGAGGAAGAGTGAAGGTAATGGACTTCTAGCCCAACTCAAATTCGTATGGAAATAAAGATAAACACTGCTGCACCGTTTTGAGCATATCTTCTTCGTTATTGGTCGGATTTTGCTCCATAAGATACCAAAAGAATCGCAACAGAATTATCTAGACCCTATAGAAGGAAATCACCAAAATCGGCCTCTTTCTTAGGTAAAAACGCCTATCTTTGGACGTGTATGCAGAATCCCAGATTTAGGCAGCTTTTCCTTTTCCATCTTTTTAGCTTTTGTTTCCTTATCTCCAATTACCATGCAAATCTCTTTCCATAAGTTTTTATCTTTGACTTGGAATCTAATTAAGCTCCATATTTATCTTTAAAGCTACACACTAAATAAACAATTAAACCCAATATGCTCTAAAAACAATAATTCTACAAATCAAGACTCAAAACAGGAAAGTGCACTAAAACTCAAGAAAATCGACATTATTGACTTCTAAATCACTTAAAATGATGTCTCATCCTAACATTAATCTATCACAAATGAGGAGACATCAACGGGCCATTGAGAAAATGTTCAAATAGGACAAAATATTCATTGATATAAAAACGAATTAGATTGTGGTATGCCCACTGAGTTGGATTGGGATAATGCCTAGTTTTTGGCACATTTCCTTGAACTATCTCACAAAGGAACCTTGTGCTATTTCGCTACTTTATTTGTCACTTCAAACAACTATTTTGATGAGATTGTGGTTTTGTATCAAGGCATTCGTGTTTGTTACATGGGTGACGAATCTGTTCTCGATAAGATGGCTAGTTCTATGATGTTAAAGCTTGAAAAGTGTTGGGATGTAGGTGTTAATATGGACGTGTTGATTTACATGTTTGTTGTCCTTAACCCGAGGAAGAAGCATACTTATATAGAATATTGGTTACATCAATTGCTTAGGCATCTCATTGTCTATTTACTCAACAATATAAAGTATGCGTTGAAAAATGTGTTTGTGAATTATATTAACATTGTTCACCCGGTTGTTGTAAGGAAAGAACCCTCCACCACAGCAATTGAAGCTCCACATGCAGCATTTAATCCTAGAAAATTCATGTCCAACCCGTTAAAGAACTTTCGTGATGCTACCTAAGTTCAACTGTGTAGGACTGAGCTTGATAAATAAATTCTAGAGGGAATTGAGGTTGAGCTCGAGATTAAGGCCGATAATGAGGGTGGTGTTAAGCCATTTGATTTGATGGGGTGGTGGAGAGCTAGTTCCCAATAATTCATGGTCTTGTCATTAATGTCTCGTGATATTTTTTTAATCCCTATTTCTACTGATGTTTCTGAATCTGCCTACAACACTGGAGGAAGAATTCTAGACAACTTTAGAAGTTGTCTTCACCCTAATACGGTTGAGGCCCTTGTGTGCACCCAAAAAAGGTTATGCGATCACATTTTGATCAATCTTGAAACTTATAAGGCTAACATCGAGGAACTTGAGGGTGAGTTTGGTAAATTTATGATTTAAAGATACCTTATGTATCATTTCTTAACCAGATTTTGATGTTCAGTAATTAAATAAATACTAAATCTGCACTTGTGTTATTTTGTGATGTGTTGACATGTACATTTGATATAACCAGGGGCTCGTAAACTATCTCGACAACTACTAGGTAAGCAATCATTCAGTATAAGTATCTCTTACATTGTGTTAGTGGAATTTCTTTGTTTCCCACTTGTTCTGGATACTTTTAGAGGTTTATTTGGCACCCCAGTTGATCTCGAGATTGATATCGAACTGATTATGAGGTCGATGACGATTATGAAATTTGAGGCTAGTGTAGATAAACCAATTGATCAACACTACTAGGACAATGATTGTTGTGCCCCCAGGTATGATATAAATATTCAATACTAGAAAAGGGGTTATACTCCGCAGCGTTCAGATCAGTGACAAGTAAAGTACATAAGTTACAGGTTATCGTCAAAGGATCAGTGAGACAAATGATGTTCAAACTAGTGCAAATAGGGATGGCAACGGGTCGGTTTTTTGCAAAAATTTCAAAAACCATAACCATAACCGTTTTTATAATTAAAAACCATATCCTAACGGTTTTAACCATCGGTTTCATTTTTTAAAACCATAAACGTATTGTTCGGTTTCGGTTTTTTAAACGGTTTTGCGGTTTTTAACCATATTCAAATGATAATTTGATAAATATATTAAATTTCATAAAATAAAACCATACATAGAAAAGGAAACTACAAGGTTTATAAAAAATTGTGTTGACATTTGATTAAATTGCATATTTATTATTTTTTTTAGTCGAAAATAAAAACTTCCATAAATAAACAATATTACACACTTCAACCTATACCAGTAGGTTCAAAGTCCATCCTAATCAATCTAGCTAATTGGGAAGGAGGGTTAACACTCCAAAGGCGAAACAAACTCCCATTAAGAGCTTGTTTCGCAACCCAATCAGCAACCTTGTTTTTGGATCTCTTAACAAAAGAGATTTGAATATTGTACAAAACCTTAAAATGCCTAACATTAGAGACTAGGACTTTAGTAATACTGTCAAGTTTACTATTACAATTAACTTGATTTACGAAAATTGCATTATCAGATTCTATAGCTACACTACCATAAGGGTAAAAAGAAGCCATCTTGCAAGCTTTCAAAATTGCCCTTCCTTCAGCCACTGCAACTGAGTTGGTGTTGGTTTTGTTAGCTATTCCATCAACTAAAAGACCTGTAAAATTACGCATAACACACGCGTAAGAAGATGAGTTAGTTTTAGGCAAAAGTGATGCATCACAATTGATTTTAAACTTCCCAAGAATAGGAGGAGACCACTTCTCATCAACATGTGAAGTACTTTGATTTAACAAAGTATCATTTACTCCATTTGAGTTAAAAACTCTACTTGGAGTATAACCTTGGTGAGAATTCTCATTTTTAGCCTCAGGTTTTGTAGCATTGGCTATCAAAAACTCATCATAGGCTATTAACATTCGTTTATTAATCTGAATAGGGTCAGGGGATATGCCTTTAAAAACATACTCATTTCTACCTTTCCAAATGTACCAAGCAATAAAGCAAGCCATTTCTCCCATATCTTGTAAAATATCTGTTCTATCAGATGAACTTAGCCTCAAAAATGAAATCCATTTTAAAAAGTTTGAAGAGGGTTCAATATCTGATATAAAGTTAAATGGGCTAGCAATCCAAACTGCTCTAGCCCATGGACATTGAAAAAGTAAGTGCTCCAGATTTTCCTCAAAAATACCACAAATATCACATAAAGGAGATAGAGTAGATCTCCTCTTAAATCTATTTAAATTTGTTGCAAGACCATCCTCACAACACTTCCAAATGAAATTTTTAACTTTAGGAAGGGTTTCAAGTTTCCAAATAAACTTCCAATCAAGAATATCAAGTTTAAAAGATGAACAACCTTTATCTTTAATTTTCTTTGCCTCATAACTTTCCTGAGCCCTCCATAACCTCTGGTAACTCTCTCTAACTGTGACATCACCTGTTCTAGAATGGATCCAGAATGGGGTGTCCTCACAAGCTAGAGAGGGTATATCCATATCAGTTATGGTTGCTACAGTTTGAGAGTTAAACAGTTCATTAAGTAACTCAATATTCCATGAGCACTTATCAAGGTTAAACAAATCAGAAACCAAAAAAACCTCACTAAACCTTGGCTTAGTGATTTGAATCCCATTAGGGATCCACTTATCTTCCCACACCTTGATTTTGTTTCCATTACCAATAGTCCAGGAGATATCATTTTTAAAGCAATTTCTACCTTCAATCAGACTCTTCCAGCCCCAAGAACAATTTGACTGAAGAGAAGCATCAATAAAGTCTACATCAGGAAAGTATTTCCCTTTAAGAACCTTATGAACCAATGAAGAATCATTATTTAAAAACTTCCACGCATTAGAAGCCAAGAGAGAGAGGTTTTGAGTATGGAAATCTTTAAATCCTAAACCTCCATCATCTTTAGAAGACATTAGAGTTTGCCATTTAACCCAATGGCATCTTTTTTCTCCTTTATTGTTCCAGTAGAAATCAGCTACCAAAGAGGTTAGTCGAGAGGTAATCTTTTTTGGGATTAAAAAAACTGACATGATGAAATTAGGAATAGAGCCAATAATGGCTTTGATGAGAACCTCCTTACCACCTTTAGAAAGCATGATAGTGTCCCAACTGTCCATCCTTTTAAGTACCATTTCAATGATCCATTCCATAGATTTTGTTGGCATATTGCCCCCATCGATTAGGTGTTTTAATGTGACAAATCCTCTATTGTTTAGTGTGCTAATTTCACTTTATTATCTTGCACTCTAATTCATCAAAAAGCACAATTGACATCATTTAGATCAAATCTTTATTGTTATATCTTAAGAAACTAATTCTCTTACAAATGCTATTAACTTTATCTTTGTGTACATTGAGAATTAGCTTTAGTGATCAACTACAAAGTTTATAAGAATGATGTTCTCTACAACTCTCGTGAAGAAGGTTTTCCAATCCGAGCATCATAGTAAAAGATATACTCACTAGAAGGTGTCTTAAACCTTTGGTGCGGTACACCGGAAGAAAGATGCGGTACACCGCAGAGTCACGGACCAGAGGCGCGGTGCACAGGCTAGTCCGACCAGTAAGCTAAGAAATGTGCGGTACACCGGACTGAGGCGCGGTACACCGGACTGAGGCACGGACCAGGGACACGGTGCATAGGATAGTCCGACCAGTAAGCTTGAAGTTAAGACGAACGTCTTCGCGGTGCACCGGACCATACCCGCGGTACACCGCAAAGAAGGTTTTCCTGCAGCAAAATAAAGACAAAAGCAATAGATCCGTTGGAGATATTAATATATCCGTTGGAGACAAATCATATGACCGTTGGGAGCATTTTGCAGCTATATATTGAAGATCTTTCAAGGCTACAACTACAACTTCAACCCATATACACTTAGGGGCTTAATTGTTATCATCAAAGAAGGTGTCAAGAGCTTCATAGTTCATATCCACTCAATTAAGGAGTTAATCCAAGGAGCTATCAAAGTTATTATCTACTCAAAGAGGAGTTTACAAGCTTATAGTCATATCTACTCTTTAGGAGATTATCTAGCAAAGTTGTTTGCACCCCTTTAAACACTTTGTATCTATCCTCTTAAGTCTAGGTCTTGTAATAGATATATTAAGAGAGAATTCAAGTATAGGGAGTATACTTGGTATCCTTGTGTTGAGATAGCATAAGTGTTTGAGTATCGGGAGTATACTTGGTGTCCTTGTGTTGCGATAGCACAAGTGTTTGTCCTTCGTGTTATCGAAGAGGTTGTAAGGGTTATTGTGTTCTCGACCCGGTTAAGAGAGACACGGGAGCTTAGTGAAAAGCTTGAAATCCTAAGGAGGCTTCCTTAGGTAGTGGATGTAGGGAAACCGAACCACTATAAATCGTGTGTATCTTTCTATCCCTACTCTATTTACTTTCCGCACTTTATATGTTTGATAATATGCTAGTATGAATATTGTGATATTGATTATCTAGTTTATCTAACATATTGCCATCTAGAGTAGTTAGAGATTAGAAACTCGTTTTACTTGTATCAATTATATATCGAACCTCTTAGCTTATCCATTGCATGATCCCTTAAGAGTTTGATATATTAGTTGACTTAGAAGTTTCTTTCTTAAACTTATAATTGTCCAAAAGATTTTTAATTAGGCATTAATCTTATTAGTAATCCTATTCACCCCCCCTCTAGGACTATCAGATTTGACTTTAGAAAGACCCCAAGAAGAAGGTATTCCAAGATATTTACCTAAATCTTGGAGCTGGTTCATTCACATAATAGAACAAAGTTTATTTTTCACATCAGCAGAAGTATTTCTACTGAAAAGTACCCCACTCTTATTCAAGTTAACCTTCTGTCCTGAAGCAAAGCAATACCAATTCAGGGCAGTTATAAAAATCTCCACATTATACTCAGTGGCTTCAAGGAAGAATAAGCTATCATCTGCAAATAACAAATGTGTAATCGTAGGGGCTTTTCTTGCAATTTTTATCCCTTGCAATAGCCCTAACTTCACATAATAATCAATCAAAGATGAAAGAGCTTCTGTGACTAAACAAAACAGGTAGGGTGACAAGGGATCACCTTGCCTTAACCCTTTCTGGGGTTTATTAATCTCAACAAGTTGACCATTTATTTTGATTTTATAAGTAACAGTAGAGACACAGTTAAAAATCCACTCAACCCATTTAGAATGAAATCCCAATTGAGTGAGCAAATCAATAAGAAAGTCCCATTCTATATTTTCATATGCCTTGCTCATATCTGCTTTAACTGCCAAATAACATTTATTTGATGTTCTTTTATTTTTGAGAAAGTGACTTGTTTCCTGAGCAATAACAATATTTTCAAAGATAGACCTTCCAGGTATAAAGGCAGTTTGAGATTCAGATATAATCTCTCCAATCCACCTTTGAAGTCTATTTGATAAAATCTTAGAAATAACTTTATAAATAAAATTGGCACAACTGATAGGCCTGAAAGAACTTACCAAATCCGGGTTTGTGCATTTGGGAATGAGAGCAATAATAGTCTCATTAATTTCCTCAAGTGATGCATTATTAATCATGAAATCATTCACCAAACACATGAGATCAGTCTTTATGACATCCCAAAATTTCTTAAAGAAAAACCCACTATAACCATCTGGTCCAGGTGATTTCTCACCTCCAAGGGACCAAACAGCTAATTTAACCTCATCAAGTGTTACCTCTTGGATTAAGTTCTCATTCATCTCATCTGTTACTAACTTATTCACTTTGTTAAGAATAGGGTCATAAAATCGTTCACCATTGGACTTAAAAACATCATTGTAATAAGATTTAATTTCATCTATTACTTCTTGTTTTTCATGAAGCCATTCTCCATCTACTTTTTTAATAGAGGAGATTTGATTAATATTCCTTCTCAGCTTGGTTAAAGCATGATAATATTTGGTGTTCTTATCACCCAATTTTAACCAACAGTTTCTAGACCTTACTGCCCAATAAGCTTCTTCCTTTTTCCAAACCTCTTCAAGGTTTTTATTTACCATTTCCATTTCATGATTGTTAGAATCTGAATAAGGGGCATTAAATAGCTTCTCCATCTGGGCTAGATAAGATGTTATGAGTACTCTATTATTGAGTACTCTCTTTCTAGCCCAGAGAGAAACATATTTATTAATATGTTTGATTTTACATCCAAATTTATGCAGTCGTGTATAAGAGTCAAACACCTTAGTAATCCATTTCTCATAAACAATTTGACAAAAAGATTGATCAGAAATCCAATTTTTATCAATAATAAATCTATTATTCTTACTCAATTTAGAATTACCATCTTTGAGCACAATAGGAGAATGATCAGAACCTGCAGGAGGAAGCACTGAGCACCAAGAGTAAGGAAATTTGTTCATCCATTCCTTATATACTAAAATTCTATCAAGTCTTTGCTTGATAAGTAGGTTGCCACTTCTCTTGTTAGACCAAGAGAAGTTACAGCCTTTACTTATCAGTTCCACCAATTGTTCCTTTTGAATGAAAGAGTTAAAGATATTCATGTTATGCTTATGAGAGGATCCAATATCTCCTCCTAACTTCTCATAGGGGTATCTTATGAGGTTAAAATCCCCCAAAATGCATCTGCAAAAGGTAGTATTAGGTAGTTCTGATAATTATTTGATAAAATTAGGTTTATCTATATCCATAGGAGGACCATACACAAACACTATCTCACAAAAACCAATAGATTTGAACTCATAAGAACATGATATAATGTTCTTATTTAGGCTCAAAATCTTAAATTTATCCGGATTTTTGACCATCAGAGCTAAACCTCCAACTAATCCTTCAGGGTCTATATGAGTTACAAGACTCATATTAATCTTTTTACTAACATTAGAAACAAATGGGAATTTATTTTTAGTCTCAGATAAAAAAATTACCTCAAAATGGTGAACCTTTGATAAGTCAGCAAGGCTCATTTCTGTCAAGGGGTTCCCTAACCCTTGACAGTTCCAGTACATCATCATTGATTGAGGTGGGGTTGATGTGGGTCAACCCCGCAAACCACTTCATTTTCTGAGCCTTCAGTAGCATCTTCATATTCCCATTTCTCATCTAATTCACCATCTTCAGCACCTTCAGAAGTAACTTTATCAAGGTGATTTGCCTTTACCATCTCATCATCTTCCCCATAAATGGGGTTAATAAGAGTTGCAGGGACTTGTGAGATAGTATCATCTTCAGTAGATAACCCTAGGTCAAGTCTGACCTGATGGGTTCTAAATTTATTCTTTTCCAAAGACCCAAAACAAATGTTTTTATCCGAATTTTCTGTGATAGATGAATTAATAACCACCTTGGGTCTCATAGCTTTGATTGGGCCAGAGAGAGGCCCACATAGCTTGTTTACTTCTCCTGGACTTAATGGCCTTATAGAAGAGGAAAAGTTGACCCCTTCCAGACATTTAGGGCCCAAGTTAACTTTAGGAGCAATAAGAAGAGATTGGACCACATTAACCGACTTATGCACGTTTCCATTTACTTCATTAGCACTAGACTTAGAATAGTGTTGTTTATTATTATTCTTTAATGGTTTCTTTGTCCTCTTCCTAGCTGAGTTCCCTCCATTCTCAGCTTTGAAAACAAATTCTTTTTCTTTATGCTTCTTCTCAATTTCTGCATATCTAATCCAGTTGCCTAATATATTGATCAACTTATCAGGATTATCACACTTCTGTTCATCATGTGACACTATACCACAAACATAACAAAAATCAAACAACTTCTCATACTTGAAAGAAATCCAAACAGAATGGCCATTTGTAATTTTAAACATAAACCCCGAGAGTAATGGTCTATCAATTGAGCAATTAATCCTAACCCTTACTGATTTGTTATCTTTATACTTATCAGGATTAGGTAGCTCCATTTCAGTAACAAACCCAAGCTTAGATGCTATTTTCCTAACATTACCTTCCTTGAGAAAGAGAGGTGGAATACCAAGAATTCTAACCCAATAAGCAGTTTCATTGAGTAGGTTAGGGTTTAAAATACATTCATCATATCTTTGAACAAGCACATGAAATCCAAATATATGATACGGCCTATTATTCCACACAGTATCAAGGTCTTTAGGGTTTTCAAAACTCACAACACACAGATTAGTGCCTCTTTTATCAATAGAGATCCTACCATTAATATGCCAGTGTTGGATGATAATTTTCTTCAGATAATTAAGATTGATATTACCTGATGCGACAATACGAACAAATAACTTTGGATCTTCATAGGCTGCATAAATAGCCTCCCTATCTGGAGATAAGGTAAGTTCCTCATCAAATCCGTCTTTCGCATCATCTTTAATGAGCGCCATAAAGGCTAAGAGAGAGAAAGAGCAGATCTTCAGAAGATAAACGAGAATGAGAAATCAATAAATATCGTAAACGAAACTCGGATATAACGTAAGCCAAACAAAGATATGAAGGTGAAATCAAACTTCATAAAAGAGATTAAGATGGGTAACAAGGAGAGAGAAGTTTAATTTAGGGTTGAGGAGATGGGATTACGCCGTGAACGGAGGTCGGGAAGGGTTGAGGGTTTTCATCTCGGGATACGTGCCTGAGAGAGAAGAAGGATGTTTAAAGACCATGTAAATTCAAAGAGAAAACTTGTGCATATTTATTATTTATTTGGTTGAATCTAATATTTTGATTTTGCTTTTAGAATTTCTATATATCTAATTTAACCTAAGTTATTATAAAATTTGAAAATATATATGATAATAAACGGCTTTCAGTTTTTCGGTTTTATTTTTATCAAAAACCATAACCTAACTGTTTTAACCATCGGTTACACTTTTCAAAACCATAACCTAATGGTTTTAACCACGGTTATATAATTCGGTTTTTAATCGGTTCGGTTATCATCGGTTTTGGTTTTTAACCGTAACCATTGCCATCCCTAAGTGCAAATGTGTAAAGCTTGTAATGCGAATAACGAAATATTAAAGATTACAAGTAAGAAATGTTTGTTTGGGTTTTCAATGTTTAACAACTAAGATAGTTAATACGAGTAATCTAATAATAAAGACAAACAAGTAAATAATTAAAAGAGATGAACCAAGAGAGAGAGTTGCTTAAGGGATTGCTAATAATTGATTAACGCCGCTAGATAATAGTTTTATCGATAAGGGTGTGTTGGTGAATGGTTCACATTAGTCGGGATTCAAATGTATCTCTAAGTCACGCCAGGGTAGACTTAGAGCGCAATTTTACCCACGATTTGTCTTTTAAATTAGTTAAATTCCAACCCTTAATGACTACTTAGCGGACAAGACTGTCAAGTTCAATGCCTCGCACTAGGCGTTTATATGTATTTCTGTTATCAACCCCCCCTCCCCCGACTTAAGGTGCAGACGATTACTATAGTCACCCACTACTTGGCCAGATCACATGTTGTATTAAATCAAACATATAAAAAAATGGAATAATAAATCAAACCAAATTCAATTAAATATCATCATATCCAAATACAATAAACCCATTAAAAGTCTAAGCTTACATTCTTACAATAACATCCTCAATCAACGAGAGTTTAGCTCATAATAGAAGAATAAAAACTAATTAAAACTAAGGAAATAATCATGTTTAAAAGCAAAAAAAATAAAGGTTATCCTTAATGACGAATGAAATGGTGAATAGTTGAGGTATGATTGTTGGGTTTATAGACAAAACCTTCTCTTCTTCTGTTCCTTTCTTCTATTCTTCTTCTGTACGGATGGAATGATTTCTAAAAAGATGGAGTATGAGTTTTGTGTGTTTTAAGGGCTGCAAAAGGACTTGTATATGAGCCAAAAATGTTTGACTCCCCTCTAGGCTTGCTTAATTAGGTTTAGAAGGATCCTAACCCGTATTACTAACTAGGATTCTAGTTTGAGCCACGATGGAAGCGGATGGAATAACTTCTTCATCTTAATTCTGAATTTACTTCCGTCACTTGCCAAACGATCCTGACTTCAAGCTCTCTATAAATCAAAAGGAATCAGGCACAAAGCTCTCACCAATATGTCGTAGTGACTGAAACACTAAGGTGCAAAGATTTCTCCAACAAACACTTAACTTCCCAAAGTGACTTTAAGCTCAAATTCCGATTTGATTTGGGGTTTATCTTGCCTTCTTGACTTCTTCTCCTCATTTTGGAACCTTGTATCAAGCATGTACCTAAAATCTACACACTTAACACACAATTAAGGCACAAAGGCTCTATAAACAGTAATATGTCCAGACCGGGAAGTAAAAATGCAATATAGCAAACGATAGGGAAAAATCCCCCTTTTAGGCCCAATAAACTCCCAAAATAATGTCTCGTGAATGGATTAATCCATCATAAAAATAGAGTCGTCAATGATGGTTTCATAAACTAATTAAATCTTAGGCATAAGTCATAACTTTTATTTGTAAAGAGTTTCTAATTGTGCAGTCCATTGCGCTTTAGCGATCCACATGTCTGATACTTCTATTCGAGACGCTTTAGATGTCATCCGATCGTTCAACTGACAAGTATATGAAGAATTTTTTCATCAATTCTATTTCAGATTTATTTGTTTGAAGTTTGAACTATATTTTGAATGAAAACACTTGCAATTTAATGTGAAGAATGGTTTTGTAACTTAATTATTGCACCGTGCATTATGTTTGTGTAATATATAGTTTACGAAGTTATCCCGCTCTAATAGTTTAGTTTGTAAGCTTGTAAGTCTATTTTTGTCTATAAATAATAGTGATTCGTATGAATATTAGTATAAGAGCCCGTTTGGGATTGATTATTTTGGAGCTAAAAGCACTTTTTGATTAAAATTTAAATATTTGTAAAAAATATTAAAAAATATTTTGACATCTAAAATCACTTTAAGTGATTATTTTAATAATCACTAATCTAGTGCTTTTCCTAAAAGTGATTTTTAGAGTCTAAAATATTACTATGGATCTAAAATCACTTTAAGTGATTATTTTAAAAAGCAATCCCAAACGGGCACTAATTTACTTATTGAAAATCTAAGTATTAATTTTAATTTAACTTAGTGAAAATCTAAGTATTAATGTTAATTTTACTTAATGAAATTCTAAGTGTTAATGTTAATTTTAGTTAGTGAATATCAATATACAACATACATGGTTAACCCGTGATAACTTCTAGGTAACTCGTCCCTAACCGTGGGTAACATTTTTTTTACTCAACTCGCGGGTCTATTCTTAAATTATTACACCCGACATTTTTACCCACGGGTTGCCAAACCCCAAAAAATTAGGTAAAACCGACTCGTACTCTACCCTACTTTTTAGGTGTAAACGAGGTTTGCCATTCTAAAGGATAATTTAAGTTTTTTTTTTTTTTTTTTTTGTCGGTTAAAGAAAAAGGAAAAGGAAAGTTAACGAGTTACAAATCTACTCATCCATCTAAAAAAGTCAATCATATTACTAGGGTGCCCTGACGAAACGTCGATTCCCTTCCTTGTGAGCTTAGCAGCTTTATCGGCAATGCAGACGAAATCCCTTTTGCAATGAATAATTTTCCAAGATGGAAACCGTTTGGTCCAATTGAGTGCTTCATTGATCATTGGTCTTATTCTCCAATTAGAAGCCCCACCGTTATTTATTCCTTGAACGACTTCAAGGTTGTCGGAGTAGAACGAGCAACTCCGGTAATTGAGCTCCGCTGAGGATCTCATGGCCTGAAGAATGGCCCAAGCTTCACCTTCCGTGCTTGAATTAACCCTCGCCCTTTTGATCACCTTATGTTTAATATTGCCTTCTTTTGAAATACCAATAGCCACTATTCCAGCTGGTTCCCAACTGTTATTGAAGGAGGCATCATTTAACCAATTGATATCCGTATCTTGCACATTCATAGGATCATGTGGGACTTCCTTTTGTCCCTTGTGATGCTTTGAGTGGTCCTTTCCTATTTCGTTCCTTTTACCAAAAAGATGCTTCATCATAATTTTCGTATTACTGTTGATTTCGTAAATGTTCCACGGTTTTTTCTCATGGAAGCCCTTCATTCTTGCTTTCCAGATATTCCATATCGTAATTAGAATAGTGGCTGTGACTACTTTTTTGTCCCAGCCATTATTGGAATAATTCCGAATTATGTCTTTAATCCATTCACTCACACTTCCCTCCCATTTCTCATCAATTTTAATTTGCAGTTGAGAGTTAGCCCAAACACCTATACTGAAGGGGCATCTAATAAACATGTGTGCACAGGTTTCTTCTTCTCCTTCGCACCATTCGCAGATATCATCTTCCTTGCATTTCCTTTTTTTCAGGTTACTTTTGGTTGGGATAGCATTATTATGAATTTTCCAGATGAAGTTTCTAACCTTAAGTGGAATGTTAGAATCCCAGACAATCTTCCATAGTTCCTTATCATTATCTTCTCCTACTGCCGAGGACTTATGAGTGAGATTTAAGGAGTAATTATTTCTTAAATGAAATTATTTATTAAAATAAAATAGAATTAAACCAAAATATATCATGTTGTTTGACTCATTCTTTGCACGAATCAAAAGGCAACAAGACTTTTTCAATGGTTTATATTAGTTATTAGTTGTTAGTTGTTACGAGTTAAAAACAGGAAACAACCAACCGAAATTATCAACAACATTTGTCGATTAAAAAAATTGAAAGTATCAACAACATCCCACTCACTTATCCCATTATTCAGCGCAATTTGTGCAAATTATATCCTACGATTCATCGAATTTTTTCCCCATCTTCTTCTTTTAGAAAAGCATATTTTTATTAATTTATAAAACAACCCCTCAACTTGTGGAACTGCTCTTTTTTTTTTTTTCATACATAGGAGGCTTTGAAGCCGTTAAGAAAAAATTATTACATGAAGAACTACTGTTCTTATTTAGGGAATAAAACAACTCTCGGAGTTGCTCGCTCACATCTATCTCTCATAATTAATTTCGTTAAGTAACCAGGGGGTTCTTCAAAGTCCAACGATTGTATATTCATAGATGCACCTACTTTAGCTAACCTGTCCGCACAAAAGTTCGCTTCTCTAAATATAAGATGCACCTCAATATATGGATAGCGCTTCAGTAATTCACGACATTCATTAATATATGGAACTGCTCTTTAGATGCATGAGAGAAGTTTATATTTTTTCAAAATCATGAAATTTAAATAAATGAATGAACATAAATAAGAGTTCATCTGATCTTAAATGGGTTACAGAGTGTTTCCAAAAACATGAGATAGAAACCGATAACTCCATTCTCACACAAAAGTTTACACATAAATCCCCCTGCCATAATGCCAACCCCTACATTCCAACACCTTCCAACACTACACCTAGGAAGATACTTAATGAAATATGAGATGTACAACTAATAAACTTTTTAATTTTCGCTTAAGAAGTCGAGCTTTCGATTTAGTGTCAGGTATAGCTTTCAAACTTTGGGCAACCCCAAGCCACTAAGTATGTAACATTCCCGTCCTCTAAGAAGTCCGCAAATTTACAAAATTTAAGAGCTACTGTAGCCTCTCCTTTGATGATCGAGTTGCACTATAGTGTGTTGCGATCACGAAGGACTAGTGTTCAAGTTGTCCATACCAATAAATGCAATACCAGTCAAGTAATGATCCCTCAAAATAAAAATAGCATCATAAAAGATATTGAAAATAAAAGGGTCACCAACAAGCATAGAGTTCTTTTGAATTGTAGATTTCTTTATTATTCCCTGTAGCTTCAATGAGGATTTCCTAGTCCTCTCAAAGATGTTGTTCATAAGATTATCAAACAAGATAAGAACTTATGTAAAAGTAAAAAATTTGAATGGGAATAAAAGTAGAAAATTGTGAAATAAAACGATAATTATGTAAAATTATGAGGTGAAGGAGTATTAAAAAGTTTGAATAACTTAAAAATTATGCTAGATATCATTTTATATCATATTATTTTTTATTTATTTATTGATAAATTAAGTAGACCAAATCCTTTAGTTCCCCCCCCCCCCCCCCCCCCCCTAATTTATCATTTTTTTTCTCTTTTATTATTCGTCAATCTAAGAAATGATAAAAAAAAAAACGATGTGATTTTAAGGTGAAATCCTATATATTTTCATAAAAATTGAAAAAACTTTAGACCAAAAAATAAAGAATCTCCTGACTAATGTATAAATTAGACACTTATTATAGGGAGAAACTTTGTTCAAAATGATTGAGTTGGGTGATAGCTAAAGTCATCAACAAAACAAAACACCATGTAGATGTTGGAGGTGAGATCTAATCAGAAAAGTTATGCATATTAAAAATGATTTTCTTGGGGGGGATTGTACAAGTAGATATAATCTCATACATTTATAATAATTATCAACTCTTGAAAACTTGTTAGTAGTAAAACGAAATTCCTTGCTACTGCCTCTTAGTCTAGTCTAGTCTAGTCTCATAAGATTGTGCATTGTTAACTATGTCTCTCAAAGCATCTGCTCCCAAACACTTCAAAACCTGTAAAAACCAAACCTTATTTTGTTACTACTCCGTTATAATTAATTTAACACATTAACAAATGAGAAGCTAATAAAATTACCTCATTTGCGTCTTTGAAAAAAGTAGTGTCGTCTTTCTTAGGCCAACGCACTTGCCAACATCTCTCTTTTCCAAGACGACGCGCAATTTCTTCAGCTAAAGCTTGTCCCGGTATATCATTATCAGTTGCCAATATTATTCTTGATGCCTAAATTCAACCATCCTCATTTAATTAATAATATATATGAACCCAAAAAAAAAAAGATTATCTCGACCTTATCCAAGTATTCTTTAGCGTTCCAAAGATATTGATATCCAGTGTCCTTTTCGAGAGATGTTAGTTCTTTATATGAAACACCTTGTGGAGCCCCATCAGGAACACTAACACAATTATAAACCCCTGCTTCGTCCATTGATAGTTTATCCGTTTCACCTTCAACCTTATTTAAAAAATAATAATATTAAAAACCAACAAAACTAAATGAGCACAAGACAAACATACAAGGATGATATCTTGTCCTTCTTTTATATCGTCAATTCCATATAATATCTTTTCTGTTGACTTTTCCTGCCAAAACCTTTTCTCATTTATCGTCCGATACTTACATCCCACAGATATTCCATTCTTCATATATTTAAAAGCAATTATATTCTACAAAAATCAAACGTACATATTAAATATATATTTAATAATATAACAAAACAAATCTCACCTGATTGCTCCCTGATAATTGCATAACACAATTCTTCTCAAGAGTTGCCTTAGAAATCATCCTATCCGCAAAATAAGCAATCACCTGAAAACTAAGTTTATTTATGATATTTTCAACAAAAATAAAAGAAAATGCAAAAAGTAAATTCAATACCTCATCACCTAATGGTTCTAACCTCGGGGTTTCCTTAGACAATGATACCTGGTTAACTACTTTCCTATCATCAACAAACATCTGCACGATTTGATGTTGCCAAAAGTGTAACTATTTTGGTCCTTGATTAATTTTTTGATAAACATAAGGATCATTTGGGTATTTTACCAAAATCTATACCTGGCCCGCCCAACCACATTCAACTTTGAAACATCTCCATATGGCAAATTCCCTGATGTATATATATTTAAATTAATGTAAATTCAATCTTAAATATAAATTCAAAGAAAAGCTTACCCACTTTTGATGATATGAAATGATAGACTCCTCTCCAATGATTGCCCACCATGACACTGTGTTGTCCAAAAGATTTATTAAAAGATGTTTAAGTTAATTGTACTATAGCTCCTTAACTACTTATATTATGCAAAAATTGCAGAATAATAGGACCAAAGCCACGGATAAGAATAATATGTACCTTGGGACAAATTAAGTGACTATACTCTCCAGGTGTACTTTTGATGAACCTTATCCCAGAAGCCTCAACTTTTTGCTTTAATTTATCTAACTTATGCATGACCAATTCTTTATTCTCCACTGCAGCTACAAAAAAAGAAAAACTAATTGTATAAACATTTTTATGAATTCAAGGGATAGCCACGATAGTAAAACCTGTTTGTTGAGATAAGGTAGCATGAGGAAAAGATGGAGAAGCATTCCTGTGTGACGAAGATAATGAAATGGGTTTCAGAAACGAGGTTAAGGACGGATTGAAAAGAGAGCAATTATGTGATGGTGAAAAAATTAGCATCTGAAGACCCATTTTATCTGTTTAAAACACTTTTTTTAATGACAAAATAGCCTCCTTGAGATCCAAAGAAGAAACTCCGGATATTTACAAATGGGCTAGTAACTCTCCAGTATCCGACATATACAAAAGAAAAGAGGCTAAAAAATCCAATTTCATAAATTTATTTTTTTACGTGACCCGTTTGTGTGCACCATGACTAATTTCACGAAAATATACAAATCTTTTTATGCATACATCAGATAACCTATATTTAGTGAGAAGTTCGAACTTTTACACCTTAGGTGAATGAGAGATAGGGTCTTAGAGACAAACTTTATTCCTTGAGGGGAATAAATTTTAATTCTTTCAAAGGACCTTAAGGTTGACCAAATACTAAAACACCCTTACTAACACTAAAGACAAAACAAGTGATGTTACTGTTCATCTCTCTCTACTACCCACCTACCTCCAACCCCCAACTACTGTCCTCCGTACACCTGTCACCGATCACCGGAAAAACATAGAGTATCGGAAAAAATTGGTGAGTCACCCGTCACCGGAAAAACATAAAGTATCAGAAAAATTTGATTAGTATCAGAATAAAATATGGAGTACTCTATAAAATATGATGAATACTCTATCTAATTTGATGAGTACTCTAATAAATTAGATGAGTACATTGTAAAAATACTCTAAGTATTCGAATAAAATAATGAGTGCTCAATTAAAATAATGAGTATTTATTACATTTACAAACTAAATCACAAAAATAAACAACGCAACCACAAAAAAAAAAAAGGGAAAAACTACCTAAAAACTAGTTTCACACGGAAGCTACTAAAAAAATATAACTACAATAGGTAGACAAAAAAAACTACAATAGTGTTTGACCAGATTTGGTGAAACCAGTTCTAGAAAAAAATATAACTACTGCGTACTCTGTACGCAACGCGAATCAAAAAAAAGCTGCAATGATTCTTGAGCTCGAACGGCAAAGTCTCAATTCTTCTCGCTTGATCGATGGCGCTACACTACGAACGGCTGCGAACAAACCAGATCGGCGTGGAGAGATCCAGTTTTTGTGCCATGGAGCTCCGGCCATGGTCTTTGAGATTTGAGAACGAGCAGTGGCGAAGACCACCAACATGTTGTAGCTCCGCCGATAGCAACCTCCATTAGCAACCAAAACGAACTCCTTCACGGCAGAAGCTTCCCAACTCCAGCCATGGCTCGAACGAATCTTCGATTACGACGACTTCCATGGACGAGCAGATTTGCTGCCATGGTCCTCCGACCGCTGCCATTACTACGAAGACCGAGCACCACCAGAACCCTGGTTTTTTGAGCTCCGGCGAAACACGGCCATGGTGAAGGCTTCACATCTCATGAACTAGAACAGCAAAATAAATAGAAATGGAGTAATGGAAGAGAAAGGTGAAGCTTGGTGCCGGATTTGCAGAGAAAGGTGGCGCCGATTTGAAGAGAAACTAGAGATATATTTTCTTGGGTTTTGAAAATTTTGGTGGATGGAGAGGGAGAAATAGCTGACGGGAAATGGAAGGTTTTTTGGATTTGAAATATTATATTTAGTATATATAGGAAAAACAATACAAAAGGGGGTAAAAATGTAATTGTTTTTTTGGATTATAGTGCAAGATTTAATTTGAGGTCTTTAATAAGAAGAGAAGGAAAGTGGGGTTGGGATTGAAAAAAGGGGGGGTGTCTTCAAGTCCCTTTGTGGCATAATCTCTTACACCTTTCACTTTATACCATTTAAGTAGTGAACAAATAGTAAGGCTTTGGTCAATTGAGTTAACCCAATTGGTTCCAATCTTACATGTTGTGTAAGGGGGGAATCCACGGGAGCCGGTCGAAAAAAAAAAGGCTATTCAGAAATTTTCCAATTTTTTTTCAAAATAGAAAAAAATAATCAAAATTCAATTAAAAAAATCGAAATTCAAAATTTAATTTTGATCCGAAACACCTCGAAATTTCCAGAATTTTTTGGAATTTTCAAAATATCCCCTTTTCTTCATTTTTGAGTACTTAAATATTTTCGCTAATTTCACAATATCATATTAATTTCAAGAAAGTATAAATCAATGTGAGTATAGTTTGAATCGTAAAAGACAATACTAATTCAGTATTACATGCATAAAATACGATATTTAATTATTTTTTAAAATAAAATATAAAATAAATACAAATACTCAAGAAAAAAGATTTTCAACATGTAAGAACATAATTCCAAACATAGCAAGTTTTGGGCATAGGCCGACCCAGAAAGCAACTTTTTTGGGTCCCAAATTTTTTGTATCTTTAAGGATCCTCTTTTTGGGAGAATTAAATATTTATATGTAAATAAGTATATATTTGAATTCAGTCAAATAATATAAATCATAAGTTAACTTACTGGTAAAACGACATGGTTTCTTATAAGAGGTGTAAGGTTTGAAACTCACCCCCAAATTTTTTTTATAAGATATACTTAAACAAGTTATTCAATTTGAGTAGAATAATTTTTTTTAAAATTGATTTCGGTAAAAAAAATTAGAATAGAGTTAACACTAGTAGAAAAAGTTTCTCGATTTTTATAATTTTTTAATGTATATACCGAGCCCTTAAGTTGAAATACGCTTTGGGGCCCAAAATATGTCAGCACCAACCCTGACTCCAAATTCCAACAAAACTTATGAGATCACAATTAGATAACCTCCAACATGTAACTGTGTAATACGATTACAAAATAAAACTTCATCTACTAATCCAATAGTGAACCTCTATTGATACAATGATTGACCTTTGATCATGTGATTGTAGTGGTGTGTGATGATGTTGGTCATGTAAATACTTGGACCTTAGATGGTAGAGAAGAAGCGAAGCGACTCTCGGACGAATTTTGTGATTTAAGTTATATAGTTTATATTATATATAAATAGGAAAATAGTGTACACATATTAACATAAATATTAGTGTATATAAATATTATTTTAGTAATCGGAAAAAATATTTGAAAAAAACTCAGGAAGAAAAAATCAAAAATAGGAATTGGATCGGAAATCAGAATTTCCATATTTGTAAAAGTATTTCCAGTTTCTGAAGGTAAAAAAAGTATTTCCAAATTATGAGTTTTTGGATCGTAACTGGTTGAAATTGGAACATTTTGGGCATTCATTTTTTCCAGGCTAAGAGACCTAAAGAATTTTATCAAAATGTCTATTAGTTAGTCAGCAAGTTGGAAGCTAACTAGTTACTATAGAAAGACCAAAAGGATCCTCTTTTTATTCTTTCTCTCTTTAAACACGTGCTAATGGAAATGATGAAAGTCGATTATGTCATTTCGTCTATATACACTCTCGTCTTGTACAAAAACAAATCATAATGGCAATTTTTTTATCTACATGCCTCTCCTCTTACCAATGTTCATTTCTTTTTCCTACACTTTTGTTACTCAAACTCACAAAAAAAACTAAAAGAAAACGAAGGTTTAGGGTTTTACAAGGTTGAAGATTACAATAGTTAAAGTAACAAAACTCGCACCTTATGAATGACTTTTATGTTTTGTTTGTATTTTTGTTTTTGCCATAGCAATGGTTGTGTATAGTGTATTAGGTGAATTTGTTGGTGGATAGAAATCATCAAACTATGTGTTTGTGTCATATCCTATGTCAATACTCGTGTTTTGTATGGAATTTACTGATTTAATTAGTTGGTATAATTTAGTTGTATAAACTTCTCCCCGTACATTTTCAAATTTGTAGCAAAATTTTCATTCCACTCTTTCTTTTTCTCAACTTAGCTTTCTACTGCATTTTAATTTTCCCCCTCTTCTTCTAACTACTGTTCATCTTTACTTTACTCATATCCTTTAAATTTATGCTTTTCCCCTTCATTTAATTGTTTGATACCTGAGAATTGTAGCTTAGGCTCTTGATTCATGATTTTTTTTCTTCTAATTAATTCACAGTGTAGTGAATTAATTCAGTAATTTGATGTTAAAAGAAAATGAGACTAAGATCAGTGGTGATTTTAACCCTAGTTAGTGTAATAGGTTTAAAGTTAAGAGTTTTAACTCAAAAAAAATTAGTCCTATTACGTGAGCAGCGATTTATTTTAGGGTATATAAACCTCTTATGTCCTTAATCTTTGCATGTTTTGACAATTTAGTCTCTTATATTTCAAAGTTATCATTTCAACCCCTAATCTTTTGACGTAAAGGTTATCAGCTATGTGTAAATCTCCTGTGAAATGAATTAGGACTGTAATATATAGAAAAAATCTTTCAAGTCTAATTCATCAAGTGTAAAGTTATTTCCATATTCTTATTATTAGGATATGATTAATAGACATGTAAATTACTTATTTACGGTGTATTTTTGAAATTATGAAGAATATTTCGGCTCCCGTGGTCTTCGATTTATTATTGGAATATTTTGGCTAGATCAAATGGAAAAATATATGTGTCTATGGATACAAAGTAGAATTACAACACAAACGATTGGAAAGATTTGGGGGTCTACATCCTTTTATGCAAGCTTGATATTTATAAATGAGTGTCGGTGATGGGAACATACAAGGTTGCAAACTTCAGATCAACGCGGAAAACCGTTGTTAATATGATGCTTAACAACGAGTTCACAAGCGATGTTGTAGAAAAAGAAAATCCCATACTGATCTGAGTGATTCTATTTATTGATGGATTACATCTGGTGATTATTGGACCTATAAAGACTTTATTTATATAAATGTCTGTTTTATTAACAAATGTTCCTTTTTTGGTATTTCTAGTATATGTTTTATTGTATAATTGCTTCAGTTACAACTCTCGTTGTTCTTGTAGTTGTTCAGAGTATTAAGTAGATTTAGTGTACTTAGGAGAGTGAAGCATAACGAACATTACATCTCTATTTAGGGGGATCCCTATCTATAATGTCTTTTTTGTAGATGGTCTAATATATTTTGCTAAATGTTCGATTGGCCAAATCTCATTATTGTACAATAACATCACCAAATTCATCCAGGATGCGGGACTATTGGTCAGTCGAGGGAATCCCTTATTTACTTCTTGGGTAATGTAAGTGAGGAGGGAGCATCAAAAACTGTGACAAGAAGTGACTATGAGATAAAAGTAGACATGGATAGATATCTTGGAATTCATATCCCTTTGTAGAGGCGGCCAAGGCTATTGCATGGTGATTTGACCAACAAGGTTCGGAGGATGTTAGCAGAATGGAATGGCCAAAATTTGTCATTAACGGGATATATTACACTCCCACATGTAGTTCTAAGCATGGTGTTAGTTTATGTGATGAAATAAGAGAAGTTTCCACAATATGTGTGTAAAGGGTTAGACTTAATTCAACGAGACTTCATATGGGTATCCTCATCTAATGAATAAAGATACATTGGGTTGCATGGAATAAGATTTGCAAGTCGAAAAAGGAAGTGGATTTAGGTTTACGTGAAACTGATATGATGAACAAGATGCTTGTAGGAAAGTTGCGGTATATACTGGTCCATGATGAGAGAGTTCTTTAGATACAAGCGATAAGGCAGAAATATTTCAGATTTGGTGTGCTTCAGTATGATCGTAAAACGATAACTCCAGATTTGTCATGTCATCAAGAAAGGTATTGTCGTAGTTAAAAGGGGATCCAATTGGGGCGTACAGAATGAGGGTAGTATTGTATTTTGGAAAGATATTTGGGTGGGATCTGTGCCACTTATTACTTGTGTTATGTCACTATTGAGTAGGGGTGAAGATAAAACGGTGGTTTTGGATTACACAGATCGGGATGGATCATCGAATTGGGAGAGATTCCAAGTGTATTTACCAGCATTAAAGCTAATGGAAATTGCGTATATGAGGGTGGATCAACTTAGCGGTAAGAAATATTACCTATCATGACAATTCAATGCGCATAATATATATGGTGACGTCGACAATTTCAAATTATGGAGGGTCGGGCCAAGAAGATGATATGTATGGGTAAGATGTAGAAAATAAGATGACCAAAAAAGGCAATGATTTTTTGTGGGGCCTTGAAGGAAATACTTCTGGCAAGACTTAATCTTACTATAAAAGGAGTGTACTCAAGTGACACGTGTCCTTGGTGTGGGGTAGAGGTAAAGATGATACAATATTATTTTTGCGAGTGTATCATGGAAAAGAGCATTTGGCGGGGGTTTTCAAACGAATCAACAATGTGTTGCAATGGGTTGGGAGGTATATAAATGCGTTGGAGATTCAAACTCAAGAAATAAATCTAGAAGCTACAAGGATTAGGGTATGTTTGTATGTGGAAGGAAAGAAAAATAATAAAGGAAAGGAAGAGAAAAATTATAAAGGAAAAGAAAAGGAAGAAAAATCTTGTTTGGATTAGAAATTTTTGTTTTGAAAAAACATTCACAAAAGATTTTGTGTATATTTTATTTGGATTAGGATAAAATAATAAGGAAAAAGAAAAAAAAGTTTATAAACGTATTTTTAATTACTCTTGTTGACATAAGAGCTCATGAGGTAAAATTTTTATAAAAAAATCACACCTTTAACTGAACAAGTTTCAGTGACTTTAACTGGTGGTATAATTTTCACACATTTCATTGAACGAAAAGTCAAATATGATTTGCGATTTCTTTTATCTCGAATTTTTGTTGTTCGACGAAAATCTATACATTATGAATGATAATAGCAAACTCCTTGTTGGTGCTAAATATGATTCTTGTCCACTTTAAATTTCACGACTTTACTGCCAACCACTTGATAATAACATTTCATTCCCCAGTAATTCAATTTTTAAAAATGCATCAAGAACCACCTATAATTATTAAATTATATTTGACTAATTATGTCAATATAAGACTATTGTAATTTTATCCTCATATTTTATATTTTTTAATTGATATTAAAGTTAAGATTTTAAATAAGTATCTATTATTTGATTATAAGTCTTACTTGTGGGCGGAGACACCAACTCAAATAGTTGACTCGAAGTCTGAATACCATGCAGAAGGGCACAAGAGTTAATGTACAACAGGTAGAGGTGAATCTCGAGTACATGAGGATAGTGAAGGTAATTATTTATCTACCTTAAGAGTTATACTTCAGGGAGTGACTCTTTCATTTACCAAATGGAGGGGAGGAACGTTAAAAATATAAGTTTATTCGCTAGTATCCCGTGAAAATATTTATTTGCAACAACTATTTGTTCATTATGGCTTCACCGAAATGATGTGGTGTTTAACAGAGTAGATAGTCTAAATGCAATTGATTTAATTGCGAGAGATAAAAGTCTTGCAAGGGATTATGTAAGAGTGTATGTGGTCCCAAATGGTAGGGAAAATCTATCTAATTTTTTGGAACTTGGAGGTTCCATTAAACCTATTCTAGACCTAAAGTTAAACATCGATGGAAGCTTCAATCTGTATTATAGGTCGGGTGGAGCGTGTAGGCCAATGAGATATAAAGTAGGTAATGTGATGGGTGGATTCACAATGAGTTTGGGTTATGTACTCCCTACAGTTGTGGAGTTGATCACCCTTTATGAGGGACTAACATGGGTGGAACGGGCGTAATTGAAAAATCTAACTTTAGAGGTTGATTCACGTGAGGTCATTGACATGGTTAGCAAATTAAGATAGGAATGAGTAAGGTCCGGGAGCAAGGTGGATCATCGATATAAAGAGCCTTTTAAGTCAGAATTCATAGTGTGAGTAAAGAAGTATCTATAGAAAAACAAACTTTTGTGCCGACTAACTTGTTAGATTAAGGGTGTTCAAATTGGAATAAATTTTTTCATGAAGAGTCTGAAAGAGTGAGGCGTCTGCGGATGGACGATTCCTAATGTCATATATAGTACTCCTTTTAGAAGTAATTGGTTGATCCTTATATCGGTCTCGCGATCTTTCTTGTATTAACAAAAACTTAAATATATTATGGTATGTCAGTAACTTTATAAGTAACTTGGTCTTTAAATTGGGGTTAGCTCAACTGTCAGGGCCTTGGTTCCCCTTTAAAACAGTACAAATTCAAATCGAGTCAATGACTCCGAGTTCAAACTAGCTCTCCCATATATTAAAAAAAAAATCTTGGTCTTCAAATTTAATCATAACAAATGATAATATACTGTCCATATTTTTTTCATAAATTGAATATAGATGCCTATTAATAAAATAAAACATATGGAGAAAGTTTTTTTTTTTTTGTTCGGATATGGACAAAGTTGAAATCTATAGTTATAGGCATTCTTTTTCTTTTTCTTTTAATAATAATAAATAATAATTATTACTATTATTATTTAAACATCAATTGATGAGATAAGTAAATGGTTAGGTTAGCCTAATTTAAGTCTTAAAATATTAAACATTTTTAAAAGTGGAATAGTTAGACTATACATTATTAATATTTTAAATCCAGTTTAGGAGAATATAAGCATGAAAATGTAGATAAAAGAAGAGATTTGTTTTTGTTAAATGAAATAGAAAGAATGAGAGTCTGAAAAAAAAAAAGGATAAAAATAAATAAGAAACACACAACTGCATCCCCTATTTACTTGGGTGAATTACTTCATCATCACTCCATTATATTATATTCAGTATATCCAACCGTCACAACTCCCCCTATTTAATTGGGAATAAGTTACTCTTACTCTTTAGTACCATCATTCTCAATACATCTAACCGCTAATACCCTCATCCGTCTCTCTCTCTTTTTCTTTTTCTCTTTCTCTTTCTCATACACAAGTTATATTATAGTTGATCAGCAGTTACTTCCTTCTATATTATGGCTCTTACATACAATTCCAACTGGGATCAACATAATTCATCAACAGACATCTTTCCATCAGTAGATGAAGTCATGGGTTTCAATGATAATTACTCTCTTTCAGAAACATGCTTTGATCTTCTTTATGGTCCTGATAATTACTTGTTCTGCTCAGACAATAACAACAACAACTACAATTCTTCACTACCTTATAATCATCTTCTCAACCCTTGTGATCAGCTTAACAACTCATTCATACCTGAACTTTTACCTCAACAAGATATTGATTACTTTCCTTCTCAAAAACGCCAGAAAAGCTATGAAAATAGCTACAATGCAGACACAATGACCCCTTTCTTTGATAGGATTTCTCCTACTCCAAGTTTGTTTCATGATGATTTCATTGTACCTGAAGTTATGGTTCCTCTAAGTTCACCTCTTTCTAGCAAAACTAGTAATGTTTGCACTCTTTGTGTTAAGAAACCTCAAATGGAGAGGACATTGTCTGCTCAGAGCATTGCGGCTCGTCAAAGAAGGAGGAAGATAACTGAGAAGACTCAAGAACTTGGGAAGCTTATACCAGGAGGACATAAGATGAACACTGCTGAAATGTTTCAAGCTGCTTATAAGTACATTAAGTTTATGCAAGCCCAAGTTTCAGTTCTTGAGTTTATGAGATCCTTTGAGGTAATCTTTTCATTTTCGTGTTATTAACTTTTGCAGTTAAATACGTTGTTATTAACATGACTGATAAAAACGTGTGTTCTTGCAGGATAATGGACAAGAACATCTTGATTCAGACCTTCATGCTCTTGTTGTGTCTCCTTTGATTCAAGAGAAGCTATATTCAAGTGAGAAGTGCTTAGTTCCAAGCAAGTTTATTGATGAAATCCAATAGAAACCGCTGGTCACGAAGAAAGAAAAACATTTAGTTTAGATAGTTAACTAACATAGTAGATTAAAAAGCTAGATTAGGACATACCTAATTTGTTTATGTTTGTTTAGACGATCCATTCATTATTCCCAATTTTGTAATTTTCTTTTCTTAGTTATATTGTTTTTTTGTTATGAATCATTTCATTGTAATGATCTCTTTTGCAATGAAATTATTATTTTTGTTTTTTCCTTACATTACTCAAATGAAAACAATTGTTCGTTTATGCATATATTAAAAAAAGCTTTAACATCATAAAATGGTTAAAACGTAGTTCTTTTGATTTTAAGATACAATTATATGCATTTATTTACTTTTAATATGATTCATTAAAACTTTAATTTATTAATTAAGATATTCTTTCTTAACAAAATAAATTTCATTTCTTATTTATTTAATGATCAACTTATTGCTTAAAAAAAGAAGATCTCAAATCATTGATTTTTTAGTTACCTTTAGCCTCAAATGCTTAGAATGCTTAGATGATTGAGAACAAGATGGAAACAGAGTACCGAAACTCCGAGAAGTTAAAAGGTGAAATTCTCTATAATAATCAGTTGAAGAAGACGAACAAGAGTAAGAAGTCTAAGTTCATAAGAATATAGTTGAGAAGAAGAGAAGGATAGGACATCTAAAGCAAAGAAAGGTGGAAGGAGTCAAGGCCAGACCTCCGGATTAAAGAAAGGGTGGAACACCGAACTACGCCAACTAGAGCAAAAGAGAAGACGAAGGCCAGACATCTGGAGCAAAATTGATAACCTGATACACTTGAAGGCGGGTATCCGAGAGGTTAAGAATAATGGCTAGAAAGGACACAAATAGCTATGTTAGTGTACTAATTGTCAATTAGTCGTTTGAGCCATGTCACAGGATATCTGATCTGAAGATGTAAACATTCGTACGTTCAAAATTCAACCAACCAAAAGGCAACACGTGGACAAGAATGTTGAGGACTATTGTCGATAAATAGAGGCATTTTGCCTCTAAAAAGTAGCTATATTATCTACAAACATTTTAATTATCTTAAAGTTATCTTTCAAGAGAGTCCAAAAGCAATATTATTTGTATATCAATACAAATTTATTTGTATATTTAATCTCGAACACTTATATTTATGATATCTCCTTTATTTTGATAGATTAATATAGTCACTAGACATACTTTTAGGGTTATTTGTGCATATTTTAGGAGTGATCCATATATTTAGACAGGTTCTTAGTTCTTGTCTAATTTTGGATAGTTGTTACTTTTAGAACTATTTGCACGCAATCTATGTGTTAAGTGTGCACCTCTTAGGTACTTGGATGGTATTATATCCCGAGTCGAGGATAAGAAGTCGATAAAGGAAGGTCAAACCCATATCAAGGCGTTAAATGACCGAAAAGCCACCTTTAAAAAGGTAGAGCATTTACCAACTAACTTTAAAAATCAACAAGATGGAGTCCCCACGTGCAATTGATGAAAACTCTGAAGAATCACTTTGATTTCTAGAAAGTACTTGGATACAGAAGCATGTGAGAGTTGACAGTTTGTAATTTGGAGTTAAGATGAAAAAGTTATTAAATTGCAACTACTGTGACTCGAACCGGTCCATTCTTCTTTGAAAATGTTCTTGGGTTGACTTGGGCATTTAAAAAAGGCCCACAACACCTAAAACATGATTGGACCTTTATATATCATTTTTATCATTATAATAGAATCATGGGTCATTCAACACCAGTTTTATTCATCTCAGAGAGATAGGAGGAGCTTAGGAAGGAGAAGAATAGAAGTTGTAGCGCTACTACACCACTTCTACACCATTCCACCATTAATCTTAGGGTAATTTAGTATTATTTTTTGGTCTTAAACATGATTCTTGTATTTTTATCCTTTGATTTAATTGCTTTTATGATGAACTAAATTATTTGTAGCTTGAAAATCGCATTTATGTATGAACCCTAATATTTTTTATACATTTATTAAATTTGGAAGAATACACATATAATTGAATTGTCATTAAATTGTTTTTCTTATGTATTTTCCATATAATTCAGCCCTTACTCTCACCAAGTATAGGATTGCCCTTAGTAAATCGTACTGTCATCCCGACGAGAAGTCCGATTACTGATAACAATACATAATAGTTCGGTGTGCGTTAGTGATCTTGACAGGCTCGACTAGCTGGATAGTTAACAGAGTTAGAGATTTTTAGCACTGATCATTGTGTAAGGTCCCCTTACCCGAGTCCTCTAGTAGTGTTGAAGTAGCTTCCTAAGCTACCCTGACGGGAGTTAGAAAGAAGTTAGAATCTTGACTATTTCATAATTACCAATATACCTTTAAACAATGTAACATAATATCAAGATTTGTGGGGATTACTTGCGAAGTTCTCGAGCTATATTCTTATCTCATCTCTTTAGTTTATTTACATTCTTAGTTTTTATTTTAAGTAATCCTTAATGCAATTTACGTATTTGCATCTTAGTCCTTCTTAATCGAAAATAAAACAAATATCCATCTTTTTCTTTTTTCAATTAAACAATTCATTCTAGTACACTTTACATGAACACAACATAATATTAACCCTTATAGTCCCTGGAGATGATACTCTTTAATACTTATTTTTCATTCGTCAACGACCGTACACTTGAGGTTAGTTAGCTCTCCCGGGGTGTGAATTTGTTAGGTTCTTTTATTACACAATAGGAGATGATAATTTATCAATTCATTTAGAATTTCAGAGGCTAGGCTATGTATATTAGGTTGAATAATAAATGTTAGAATTCTTCGTCTAGTGAAGAGGGTGTTCTTCCATAGACTATACAAGGGAGAATAAGAGCTTGTGTAGACACATAGCTTGAAGGCTTCACAGAGTGTGAAAAGGTAGATAATGAGTCGATATTGTCTACTTGTTCTTGTATGGTGATACACAAGGTGAAGGCTTCATGGGCTTGTGAAGTGGTATATCGTGAGTGGAGATTGTCCACTTGATTTTCTAGTATTGGTGATAACACTAGTGGTTTGATTCGAAGGTGATTTTGAAGAGGTTGTAAAGGTTGGTGCTCTCACCTTCAAGAGACACAAAGAATTCAAGTGGAGGAGTTGAAATTATAAGGGTGAATAAACCTTAGGTAGTGGGCTAAGACTACAAGAGTCGTACCACTCAAGATCGTTGTTTATCTCATCTCCCTTAACCTTTTAATTTTGTGCATGTCATTTGTTTGATCTATTGCCTTTATATTGTATATAACTTTAGGCATATAATATTGCATGATTAGTACTTGTAAAATTACTTCCTTTGATTTATGGCTAGTGTTCATCATAGAATATACACACACATAGTGTTGTATTGAGTGTTTACCCTATTATATCATATCTCTAAGTATTCCTATATCCATTCCATCTAAAATCCTCAAATATTGAATTTTTAGGTAGAATTAAATTTGTGTTAGATTTTTAATTTCTCATTGTCCAGTCTACCCGCTTCTACGACTATCTTGGATTTAAAAACTACCCTTGTTGTTGAGGGATTCACTAGATCTATATGTTTTATAAGTACATATCTATTTTCGAGGTCTAAGGGGAACGAGCATCATAGACTTGGTGAGATTATATTTTAGATGCTTAAACAGAGAAATGGGTAACTGAAGCTCTCTAGCGTTAGCTAAATATTGGATTGCTTTGTTTAGATATTAACATATTTATGTTGTTAAGTTGAGTATTTTGTCATGTTTTTTTATATTTGATATTTTTTAAGAGTATGATGAGAATGGTGTATTGACCTTTATTTGTTCTTTAGATAGATATTGTTCAGTTTTCATATGAGTATATGTTTCTATATTATTATATTTAACACACACACACACACACACACATACATACTCAAACACATACTCTCCCTATAATGGTATAGTGATTGTATATTGGCCTCTTTTAATTAAGATAAGTGTAGAAGCTTTTTGATATTACTTCTTGATTGATATGTTTAACATCTACCTATCATGATTTATGATTTAAGTTGCATTCGTAGTATGATCTTACATGATTGAATCATGTTAATTATGACTTAGGAATGTATTTGCAATCGTTTAGTTTATGTGACATACTTAGCCTATTGTATTATCTTCTTATCACTTAGTTGATACAGTTTTCAACATGCTTAGTTATTTAAGGATTATCATCAATATATGATATACTTATCTGGTATTGGATTATACTTTGTGCTTATAGTGAGTGTATGATATTTTGGGATATCTATACATGTTGATGATTTTGGTGCTTACTCATATATCTTAGAAAGTTATAAGATGTTATAGGTCCATTCTTGAAAACCTATTTGGACAACAAATTGACATGAGTCTCCCACCATATTGGATGATTGAAGATTGAGGTCTCGAGTAAAAAATGAGCATTAACCGCCATGATCCATAGTTGTCTCAAATAATGGTACGAGTCCTTAGATTTTGTGTTTATTTAAATTATGCATATTGTTTGTGATATATCACATTCGTTGTTATTTGATATCGTGATTAATAGTGTAATTGAATTTGTGAATAATATGAAAATGAACATTCTTGAGTGTTATCTTTGTGAGGTTTTCATGTCTTTCACAAATATTCTATTGGCCTCTGTATAAAGTATTATCGTCTAAAGGTTTTTTGATTGTGCAAACAATTCACTTGAAATCTTTTATTGTTGGTCAATTTTTATAGCTCTTGCATGATATATTTTCTCTCACTTGTTCCCATTTACATGCAAGCTTCCCCCATGTGATATACCTATTTTATTTTATCATGTGTGAGCTTCATTATATTACTCTCTTTTGAAAGTAATTGCCCATTTTCTTGGGAAATCCGTTGAGGGATTTCTTCAAAAATAACATAGCTAGTATAAAGAGCAAGCTACCAAACTGAAATACCCATAACTTGCCTTTAGTCGGGGAAATAACACCGACACGAGAAATTTTAGGTGCGATATTGACGTATATTATATAAACAATAAAACTACTAGCTCATGTATGCAATGAGATTGACCGAATTCTTCAATATTTAATATGGGGATCGTCGAATGAAAAAAGGAACATCCACTAAATAGCTTGGGACATGTTATTCGCGCCAAAAAAGGAAACGAGTTTAGGTATCAGACATGCGAGGAGATATAACAAGGCATTGCTCCTAAATTTGGGTTGAAAATTTCTCCAGGTACCCAGGCACTGTGGATGTCGCACTAATACATAAATACTATAAGGATGATATTATGAAAAGTGCTTCTAAATAGTCAGATTTAATAATATGTAAAAATATCTTGGAGGGTTGGGATGCATTAAGTAATGAAGTCTTTGAAGTATCCAATGAGAAAGGGTATTGGTTTAAGTGGAAGTGCGAGCCTTCGAGTGTGTTTTTTGTTAAACCAACTTATTATATACTGCCACCATATAGGGTAGTAGACTTCAAATGGGACATAATTTGGTGCTTCAAATACCTGCAAAAGGCCTATGTGATTTTGTGGAGAGTGGTATGGGAACACCTTAATCTATAAAAAAAAATCTTTGTACGAGGGGGAGGGGTCCTTGAATCGTTCGTGTGTGGGAAATTTGGCTTGGCGCCGGATTGCTGATTCACCTTTTTACGACTGCTGCAAATATGCATCTCTTTGGGAAGGTTGGTTAGGGGCCTCAGATAGTAGGGAGCAGGTTGGCCGACCTGTAAATGGGCTTGGAGTGCTACGACAAACGACATAAGAGACTGTCAAAACTAGTAGCATGCGCTAGAGGACTCGAATGGTGCAGTAGGCTCCAGTTATCTTTACTAGAGTTAGCATCAGTCTTCAAGGGACAAGAATTATAAAATTGAATAAAATGGTGATACTTAAAGCCTGCACGATGTACCACATGGGTTGAACAATAGTTGATGTCTACATAAGAGTGTGGTTGGAAATTTTGATGTCTGGTAAGGTCGTGGACGGTATCGAGTTTTAAAGTTTGGAAATAGTGTTGAATCAAGATATTGTTCGAATTTGGGGCAACAAGCGTGACGCTGGGATTAATTATTTTGGCAAGGAGCATATTTATGAAGTGGACAAAACCAAAATCTTGTGTAAATTTGAACATAGATGGGTGTTTCGGCTCCAATCCACTATGGACGGGAGTTAGGGGCATCTTTTGAGATGTGGATAGCTTATACTTAGGCGGGTTTGCAATGTCATACGAGGTTAGTTCAAAGCTGAGTTATACACCTTGCATTTTAGACTACATATAACAATGATCGGAGATATCATATAGTGTCTACTGAGACAGACTTATTAAAATTACATAATTTAGTGAAAGACGGTGGAAATATAGAGGATCATTTTAATACGGTATTTATGTTTTGTAAAATGATTATGCTAAGGTACAAGAATTTTGAGATTACACATGTTTATTGAAAGATGAATATGTATCATGACTGGATGGACAAGAAACACAAATGCAATATTTGATTTCATATGATCTTAATATAGATGTGGCCGGTCGAAAGATTAATTAATTTGAAAGGTCAAATAAAGATGTAGTAATTTGTTTTTTTACTGACCATTTGGTCTCACATCACATGTATTAAGAAAAAGAAATAAAATAATAAATCATGAGAGAATGGAAATATGGCAATTCCAAAAAACAAACAAGAAGCAACAAACTGAATCACCTATTTACTTGGGTAAAGTTTCTTCATCATCACTCCAGCATTTGCACTATATCTAACCGTCAAAACTCCCCTATATATCTGGGAATAAGTTAATCACACTCTAATAACTCTACTTTCAATACATCCAACTGCCAATATCCTCAACCGTCTCTCTCTCTCTCTTATTAGTTTTGTATGACTCTTACGTATCACTCCAACTGGAACGCCCTACAGCAACTTTATATTATCAACAGATATGTACCCCTCATAGTACCTAAAGTTATGGTTCCCCCAAGTTCACCTCTTTCTAGCAGTACTAGTAATGCTTGCACTTCTTGTGCTAAGAAGGCTCAGACAGAGAGGGAGTTTCGGCGGCTCGTCAAAGGAGTAGGAAGATAACGGAGAAGACTCAACAACTTGGAAAGCTTATATATACGGGGAGGACATAAGATGAACACTGCTTAAATGTTTCAAGCTGCTTTTAAAAACATCAAGTTTAAGCAAGCCCAAGATTCAGTTCTTGAATTCATCGGAACCTTCGAGGTAATACTACATTTTCCCATCATTAATATTTATAATTGACATCAACTAATGTCAAATGTTCTCTCAGGATGTTGGGCAAGACTATTCTAATCTTAACCCCATGCTCTTGTTGTGTCTTCTTTGATTCAAGAAAAACTATATTCAACTGAGAATCGCGTAGTTCCAAGCAAGTTCCTTCAAGCCTTGGCAAATGAAAATGAAATGCAATGGAATCCTTTGGTCATGAAGGAAGTCGATCTTTAGTTTAACAATCAAGTAACATAGGAGATTAAAATGCTAGATTAGGACAACTAAGGTTGTCTTATGTTGTTGTTTGGATGATCTATTTACTATTTTCAGTTTTTGTAAGTTTGTTATCTTAGTTATAAGGTTTCCTTTTATCAATTATATCTCTTATGTAACGAAATAATTTAACGCAGTTACAATCAGCTTACTAGCCCACACTAGCAGGGTCTTGGTCATCTAGGTCATCTAATCAAGTGGTAGAGTCAATGACTTCAATCCAAAATGACTCTCTTCTATCTAACAAAAAAACATCATCTAACAATCTTGACTAAAGAAAAGGTCGGTCATATTTTAGGAGACTATAAATTATATAAAAAAATCTAAATATTTAATAAATTTTTATCATAAATTTAATTATTTAAAAAATTTAAAATAATTAAATAAAAATAAATTTTACAAAATAATATTATAATAAATTAAAAAATAAGTTAGAAAAAAATACATATGTGATATTTCTAATTTGAGCCAACTTATTTAAAAAAAAGTACCCATAATAAAACACTTTATAGAAAACAGCCTCACTCTAAAATGTCCTTAGAAATAAAAAGTGAAAAAAGAAAAAAAGAAAAAAAGAAAACAAGATTCCAAATCGGTTATTGAAAAAAACAATATAAACTATCGACACACACACAGCAGAATACGAACGGTCTTCGAGAGGAGGAGAATACCGGTGACAACAGCAGCGACACGGCGAACGGAGACGACGGAACACACAACCAGGAGAATCTACTCCGGCGAGCAAACTAGGCAACAAAATCAGTCGATCAAATTAAAGATTCGACTCCAAAACCTATACGTAAGTGAAAAACTGAAATATAATCCCATTTTTTATGTTTATTTCGAGGTTTTTGATAGTATTTAACAATTTAGAACCTGTTTTTGTGTGATTCATGAAGAAAAACACAACAAAAATATAATACATGTGGATTTTGTTTTATTTCTACCAATTTTATTAACGATTTATAATCAATTTTTTTTTACTGATTTCTATATAAAAAACCAAAATTAGAAGTTCCTAGGGTTGAAAATATGATTATTTGATGAATGTGTTCAATAAACTTTGATAAACATGAACGAATGTGTGAAACATGGGACCTATAGTGCAATTATTTAATTTTTTTGAGGAATAACTGTCAAATATATATATATATATATATATATATATATATATATATATATAAACAGGGGCCTGACATTGAAATTTTGGTATATATTATGAATATTATATACATAATGTGTAGTTTAGGGACCTTATAGTGTAATTACTGTATAATACAGACACTTAGAAGGTAAAGAAAGTGTGTTCTGCAGAATAATTTGATAACTGTACAAAACATGGAATTCCATGTTTAATACAGTTATCAAAACATGGAATTACATGTTTTTGATAACTGTATTATAGACAAAATGTGTAGTTTAGGGACCTTAGTAACTGTATTAAACATGGAATTCCATGTTTAATACAGTTATTAAAACATGAAATTCCATGTTTTGATAACTGTATTAACTGTATTAAACATGGAATTAACTCAATTCAGACTATTAATATGTTTACTTATGCTTGGAGTTTGTGTAAAAACAGGTGAAAATGGCACCAAAAAGAAAAGTGAAAAATCAAGCAGAAGATGAAGAAAAAGCAGAAATGAGGACATTTAAAGAAACGTATAAGTCAACTCTAGCTCCAATTGTAAAGTTAATGACTGAAAACAAATTTACTGAGCAACACAGAAATGGTTATGAATTTCTCTCTGTTTTGACTTTTCCCTTGGAATTCCATGTTACAAACATGCAATTCCATGTTTCAAACATGCAATTCCATGTTTATAACATGGAATTCCATGTTTAAAACATGAAAATGAGATAGCGACTTAAGCTACAAGGCTCGAAACCTGTATTAAAAGACAATAATACTAACATAATGAACAACGAGACAAATATAAACACAAAAAAGTTCAAAAACTTAACAATACAAATGTAAACAATGTTAAGTACGTGAAAATTAATAGACCGTTCCAAGAATATAAAGATCGTAAAAATAAAACATCACTCATAGAGGAGCTTGACAGGATTTAGCGTTATGGTGCCCTCGGTCATAGACTGAGCCGCGTCTATCACACGATCATCTGTGACGTAAATACCCATACGCTGCAGAGTTGACTCGTTGACCAAAAACTGCATGTTTAGAAGTCTTCTTCGTTGTTCAACACACAGTTAATGTCATCTCCGACTGAATACACTAAATGCGTGGAGTGTAATACCAAGGAAGGCCATTTAGAAAGCACGTACTCAAAAACAGAATCGAGAGTTGGGAAAAGATCAAACGAACGCATAGAACGTTGAGAACCAAACATAACTACAACCATAACCATCTGCAGAAAACAAGTCATGACTTAAAGTAGTAGAATATGATCAAACAACCTAAGCAAGAAGAAGAAAAAAGGAAAAATGAATGTGCAGTTTCAAAATTCCATGTTTTAAACATGGAATTCCATGTTTAATACTGTATAAAACATGGAATTCCATGTTTAAAACATGGAATTCTAAAACTGCAAAAACATCTTTCCCGCATTACAGCTCAAACACAGAATTCAACAATATACAAGCAACATATGAACAAAATGAAGAATATAAACACAGAATTGACCAACATTGAGCCAAGTCATGATCAAACTGAAGAATGTAAACACATAATCATAACAAAAACATCTTAAACACGAAATTTAACAATAGTGAAGTAAATCATGAACAAAACGAGGAGTATAAACACAAATTCACAACAAAAACAAGGAATTAAAAGAGCAAAACCTTAAGAACATTAGATTTGCTTGAAAATTGCAAATAAGAATAAATTTATAAAGAAATTCTTTAAAAATTGACAACAGATACACATGTATACGTATATATAACAAACAAAAACCTGCAAAATCATAAAAACAACAAAACGAAATCAAAACAACAAAACAAAATAAAAAATTAGAAAAAAAGACAAAAACAGAGAAAAACTAGCGAGAGATAGAGAGAGTGAGAGCTGAGCGAGATATTACCTTTTGAGAAGAACATAAGGAGCAAGATGGTGAGCTTACTTGATGGAGCGTTAATGCGTTAATGGAAGAAGAAGTAACAGAGCGCGCGAGAGACAGAGAGAGAAGTAGAGAGAGAAATGAGAGAATCTTTGAGTGTGTTATCTAATAATGGGGATTTAATTACCTAGTGTATAATAAATATAGTATTTATATAGGGCAAAAAAGGAAACATAATTGATTAAGGGATATTATCTCTAATTACTTAATTAAGAAGGCATTTAACTCTAAATAAAAAACTTAGAGGCTTAATAAAATTAGAAGCCTAATTAAGGAGGCATTTCTCTCTAATTACCCCTTCTAATAAATATATAAATAAGAGCCAATTAAAGGTAAATGCCTATTAAAGAAGTTATATAAAAAAAAGGTGCCTCCAATAAAACATTTTAGAGAAAACAGCATCTCCCAAAACTACCCCTAATTAACAATTAAAAAAAAACAGCGTTTATATATCTTTTGTTTAAAAAAAACAAAAAACAAAACTAAACCGTCTAATACACAAACTGCACACACACACAAACACACACAACACCAACAAGAGAACGAAAGGCGAACAGAGGAGAAGACTCACCGGTGACTCACGGCGACTCAACATCAGCGACTAAACACCGGCAACGAAATCAACACAAGTAAAATCCAAACGCGATTAACAGCAAACAAAACAACAACAAATATACAAAGCATGTTGAATTTGAATGATTTTTGCATGATTAATGTTTGATTAAGATATATAGTGTTTATATATAGCGATTTTATTAGTTTCTAGGGTTTATAATACGATTTTAGGATGAATGTAGTAGAATAATGTGATTAACATAAACAGAAAATGAATTGCAGTGATTAAAATGTGAAACAGGGACCTATAGTGCAATTATTTTCAAAATATTTGAGGTATTAGTGTAAAATATACATAAAACAGGGTCTGAGACTAAATTATTGAGTTAATATTGTGAAGATTATAGACAAAATGTATAGTTTAGGGACCTTATAGTGTAATTACTGCATAATATGGAAATCTGCACACTGTTTTTTGTAACTGTAATAAACATGGAATTCCATGTTTAATACAGTTATCAAAACATGGAATTTCATGTTTTGATAATTGTATTAAACATGGAATTCTATGTTTTATACAGTTATAAAACATGGAATTAACTCGATTTCAGAAATACTAATATATTTTCTTGTGCTTGTGTAAAAACAGGTGAAAATGGCACCAAGAAGAAACAGGAATAATGAAGAAGTAGATGAAGTAGAAGAAGGGAGAAAAACAAGAACTTTTATAGAAACATACAAGTCAAATTTAAATGTACTTGTAAAGTTACTGAGTGAAGAGAAATTTAAAGAACAACACATAGAATGGTGCAAGGAGACACCATTCTATGAATTAATAAATGGATTATACAAGTTAGTAAAAAGAAAAGATAAGTTTATACTTAGGAAAGGCGATATAATAACTCAAGAAATAATTAAATGCTACTCAAAACAGAAAAAGGGGTTCGTATTAGGAGAAAGAGTAATCAGACTCAAAAGAGAAGATGTAGCTGTTGTAATGGGAATTAAAGGTGGAGATGAAGAATTTCCTAATCTATCAAATGAAGAAGCCGGTGAATTAACAGATTGGCATGTCAAGTACTTTGGAGAGAACAAAAGGGTGACTACACAAGAGATAAGAGAGTTGTTGAAGAATATGATTGAAGACATTCCAGATGTGGAGGGAGAAGGTGAAGAAGAAAAGAAGGAAAGAAAAGAAAGAGTGGAGAAAGAAAGGAAGGCAGATTTCCCTTTTGTTAATTACACTTTACATAATGGGGAATGTAATGTACTCAAATACAGGAAATGTAATCAAGAAAAGAGATATTAGGACAATCGAAATGATAAAAGACAAGATGACTGAATATGATTGGATAGGAAGACTTATAGAATTGCTAGATGAATCCTTGGAAATCTATAGTAGGGCAAATCCGAAGAAAGTAATAGGATGCGTAACAGTTCTAGTGGTAAGGAACAACACTAATCTAAACATAGATATATATATATATAAGTTTATAAACTGTACTAATATTATACTTTCTTATGTTGCACAGGCTTGGTTTTATGAATATACAGCTTTGGGGACTAAATTAAGGCCAAATGCTTGGCCAAGAATTCTGAGATGGAAGCTAGATGATAGAGACAGCAAGTATAAATCGGCAGTAATTGACAAACTCAGAAGAAAGGAGGTAAACTGATGATGAGATTTACATATATATATATATATATATATATATATATATATATATATATATATATATATATATATATATATATATATATAAGTTAAACAGTTAACTAAAACTGTACATATCTTCCACAGGTTAGAAAGAAGATAGTCATAAGCGATGAGGAAAAAGAAAAACTTGGTTTAAAAAAAGAGAATGAAGAAGAAGAAGAAAAAGATGACAATAGTGTCGTATCTCTGACACAAAGAGATTCAGAAGATGAGGAAGAGGAAGAGGAGGAATAAGCCGAGGGAAAAGAAGAAGAAAAAAAAGGTTAAAAAAATAGCGATAAAATGCATTAGGTTAAGTGTTATAAACATGGAATTCCATGTTTCATACTGTTATAAACATGGAATTCCATGTTTATAACAGTTAAATTTGGTCTTATAACTGTATAAGTATAACTAATTTTGTTTTTTTTGTTTTGATGGTTGCAGATGAAGAAGAAGAAGAAGAAGAAGAAGAAGAAGAAGAAGAAGAAGAAGAAGATACAACTATAAAAGATTTACATGAGGAATTAGATGGGGCTTACAAGAGACAGCACATCATAGAAAAGGAGAAATCCAAGCTGGAGAAACAGTTAAAGAAATAAACGAAAAAAAGAATAAGAAAATAAAGAAGCTGGAAGAAACAAATAAAAAACTGAAAGATCGAGTAAACGAACTGGAGACGGAGAACACAGAGCTTCAGGTGCAACTAGTAGAGTTAATAATCAAAAAGCTCGAGGACCACTATGTAGAGCGCGCAGTCGACTATGGAATGTACATGGACACGCCGCCAGAGAAAAACAGAGGACATGACAGGGAGGGAGGAGTAGAAACAGAGAAAGAAAACGAGCCAACGGTGAATATGGAAACCGACAAAGAAAATGAACCCGCGACTGAGGTGAACAAGGAAGCAGATAGTGAGGTAAATATGGAGACTGAGGTGGTAGTGCAAAAGGAGCAGGAAAGTGCAAAGGAAACGAACCCAGAGGTGCCAGCTGCAGATATCGTACAGAACGATGCAGAAAAAGAAAAAACACCAACTGCCCAGGATGAAGAAGAAGTTCAAATAAGTTCAATGGTAACAAGGGTGAAGAGAAATCCAAGAAACGCAAAGAAGAAACTCGAATCGGACTTCACGACACAGAAAACAAAAAGAAGAAAGGTGAGCAAAAACATAGAATTCGAGATAGAGGATACATCGAAGAAAGTAGAAAACGAGAATGAGCAGAGAAAGAAAAAACAACAAGATAAAGGAAAGGGAAAAGTAGATGAAGGAAAAGTCGATGAAGGAAAAGTAGATGAAGAGGAGAAAAGGTGGGGGAAGGTTGTATATGGAAGAAAAAGGCAGCAAAAGAAGAATACTTATGAGTTCATAGAAAAGAGACACGTCAAAAAAGTAAACGATATTTTGAATAAACAAAACGACAAATTGTAAGAATTTAACTTCTCTTCTATACTTATTTTGAACTTTTATGTATTAACAATTGAATATATATATTTTTTTACAGGTGTGTTGTGTGGGGATCCAATCTGTTTGCATCAGTAACAGTTGAAGACATGGAAGCGATAGCAGAAGAAAAGGCGATCGAAATGAATGTAAGTACAAAGAATTTATAACTGCAATAAACATGGAATTTCATGTTTATTACAGTTATCAGAACATGAAATTCCATGTTTTGATAACTGTATAAAACATGGAATTCCATGTTTATTACATTTTCTAAAAACAGTATAACTGCAATAAACATGGAATTTTATGTTTATTACAGCGACGGCATATGAACAAGGGAAACCGTGAAACTGCCAATCCCCACACGTGCACGAGCATCTATGAAGATCGGCAACATGAGAAGGGTTCGAAACAACTTGATACAGTTGTCCTGATTGACGACAAACTGTCCAAGAACGAGCTTTGTTAAAATGTTGTTTGTAGACAAGCTCTGCCTCGGGTACCAGTGTTGTGCTCCACTTCGAAGACTCTAAAAGCCTTTCTGAAAAGATACGAATTACCCAAAGCCGGATTTGATCGATTAGCTCGATAATTGGTAGTTGGTCCCACTTCTCACGCTTCAATCTCGAGTTCAATGATTTGACATCGTTTGAAGTCGTCTCCCCGTAACGCTTGCCCTGGAAAAAAGCAGTGGAAAAGTTTTATTTGGGAAAATTAATTATGAAAGTACGACCAACGGCTTTCCCTTCACGGGTGAAAACTTCAAAAGCTATGTCGAATTCGGCAGCGTTTGGAGCATGTGCAACCCTGTTTAACAAAGTAATCATAGCCTCCCTGTATGGACCCAAGCCTCTACCTTTTATCGCGTCCCGAAGATTGTTTCTCAAATGAAACAAACAGAAAGAATTAAAACCATCGGGAAACACTTCCCTCACGGATGTTACGATACCTTGAAAACGGTCCGAGATGAAGGTGATTCGACGATCGTCGACCAAAGGTCTAAGAAACCTCAAAAATAGATTCCAGTTTGTGGTGTCCTCAGCTCGGACCACTGAAAATGCAACGGGGAAAATACCTGCATTGGGATAATCAAACAAAACACAATCAAAATCATAAAAAGAAGAACAAAAGGAAACAGAAAAATTCAAGAAAAGAAAATATGGAAAGAAAAAAAATTCCATGTTTCATACAGTTAAAAACATGGAATTCCATGTTTAGTACATCTATCAAAACATGGAATTCCAGGATTTGATATCTGTATTAAACATGAAATTCTATGTTTAGAAATTGTATTAAACATGGAATTCCATGTTTAATACACAAAAATCTCTGAAAACAGGGGAAAACAGAGAAGGAAATGAAAGTTAACTAACCTTTGTTGGCGTCCTTTGCAGTTGCAACTAGAAGATGTCTCTTATACTTGGTGTTCAAATGTGTACCATCTATAAAAAGCATTGGACGGCAAGATTTAAAACCGTAAATACAACCACCAAATGCAACAAAGCATCGCTCAAATGTGGAAGTGACTGGATCATACTCGTAATGAACTTGTGTGGATGGATCCGCTGATTTCAACTTATCTAAATAAGATCGTAATCGATGGAACGAAGAAGACAAGTCGCCATGAACTTCGTCCTTGTCCTTTTGTAGACTATAATGAGCAATCGCGTAAGATATATCGAAACTGTAATTGAATTTCAAATCCCTGATAATATCTTTCGGAACGATGTCAGGCTTATCCCTAACGTCTTCAACAACCAAATCAGAAATCACGTTACAATTAATAACCTTGATAACCGTAGATTTCATAACCGCACCACTGTTGTGCTCGTTTATTAAGGTATGTATGTAGAAAAAGTCGTTGCTACGTTCACGAGAGGCGTAAATTTTCCAAGGACATTCGTTGGTTCTGAAACCTTTGTAATGAACCGAGCATTTATACATGTAATTCTGAGTACAGTAATACGTAAAACCTACTTCACTCGCAAATTTGGCAAGGGCATTATGAAATTCAGCAACTCCCCCATAAAAGCATTGACCTACGTGTCTTATTAGTTGACTCCAATGGTTGCTTTTTAGAACCAAGTCTTTATGAGCACCAAAGGTATGCTCCTTTGGATCGTGGAAAGAAATGACCTTTTTAGAAGAAGAAGAAGAAGAAGAAGAATTCAGAACGGTGATAGCCGAACAAGAAGTAGACTGAGAAGCCTCGTTTTCACGATCGTCGGTAACATAAATATCCATACGTTGCAAAGTAGTCTTGCTAACCAAAAATTGCATGTTGGAAAAGTCTTCTTTGGTCTTCAACAAACAGTTGGTGTCATCTCCCACTGAATATACTAGATGCGTGGAACTCAAGACCAAGGAAGGCCATTTAGACAACACGTAATCGAAAATAGAATCGAGAGTCGGGAAAAGATCAAACGAACGCATAGAACGTTGAGAACCGAACCGAACTACAGCCATAACCATCTGCAGAAAACAATTCATGAAATAAGTACTAGAATACAATAACACAAACAAAGGAAGAAGTAGAAAAGGGAAAAAATTCTGTGCAGTTGTAGAATTCCATGTTTGAAACATGAAATTCCATGTTTCATACTGTTTCATACTGTATAAAACATGGAATTCCATGTTTCAAACATGGAATTCTGTAACTATACAAACCTCTTCACAGAATTCCATGTTTTAAACATGGAATTCCATGTTTCATACTGTATAAAACATGGAATTCCATGTTTAAAACATGGAATTCTGCAACTGCACAAACCTCTTCACAGAATTACAGCTCAAACACACACTCTACTACGATTAAAACAGTTTAAACACAGAATTTAGCAGCATAGAAGCAAAATATGAACAAAATGAAGAATGTAACACAGAATTTACAGAAAATTAAGCAAAATATGAAGAAATGAAGAATGTAAAAACATTATCATAACAAAAAGAGCTTAAACATAAAAATTTGCAAATATCAAAGCAAAATATGAACAAAACTAAGAATATAAACACAAAATCATAAAAAAAAACAAGCAAGTAGAAGAGAAAAACATTCAAAATAGTAGAATTGCTTCAAGTTGCAAAGTAGGATGAAAATGTGAATCAAAATGCTTTCAAAATAGAGAATACATACACATGTATACGTATATATAGAAACTATAAGCTGTAATTCAGCAAAGCAAGAAAATGAAATCAAAACTTTTAAAAAAAAAATAGCTAAAAACAGAGCCGAGAGAGATAGAGAGCGGGAGAGATAGAAGAGAATGTTAGTTTACCTTTAGAGAAGAAGAAAAAACCGAGTAATTCCGTGAGTTAGCTTCGTGAGTGTGAGTGAGATTCGTGAGTGTGATTGAGCTCAGTAGGTTATCAATGGAGATGGAGGAAAACGGTTAGAGGGGGGAGAGAGAGAGAGAGGGAGAGAGAGAGAGAGAGAGAGAGAGAGAGAGAGAGAGAGAGAGAGAGAGAGAGAGAGAGAGAGAGAGAGAGAGAGAGAGAGAGAGAGAGAGAGAATCTGTGAGTGTGTGAGCTAATAATTGGGAAACTAATTACCTAGTTTATAATAAGTAGTATTTATATTGGGTAAAAAGGGAAAATAAATAATTAAGGGGAGTTTTTTTCTAATTAATTAATTAAGAAGGCGTTTATCTCTAAATAAAAAACTTAGAGGCTTAAAAAAATTAGTAGCCTAATTAAGGAGGCATTTTTCTCCAATTACCCCTATAAATAAAATAGGAGATTTTTTTTTTAAATCTAGCATTTATTTGATTTGGATTAATCAAAACTTAGCCTTTTTAAATACAAAATTATATTTATACATAAAAAATAATATGGTCACTACACCGCGTCTTTCTTTTCGCGACTATATTTGTAGTCGCGAAAGAAGGAAAAGTAGACGCAGAAGCCAAAATTGGGCTTTCCCAACTACATTTAGTAGTTAAAAATTAGTCGTTGAAAAGTGGTCTTTAGAAAATATATTTAACGACAAAAACACATAAGTAGTCGTTAATACTCATGTTACATTTACGACTATTTGTGTAGTCGTAAATAACCAATACCATTACCGACTACAACATGTTGTCGCTAATTAGCATTATTAACGACGACATAGTAGTAGTTATTTAGTGTCATTTTCATGTACATATATCTTTATTAGCGACTACATATGTAGCCGTGAATAATTTATTATTGTCGATGACTTCTTTAGTCGCCAGAGATACCTAAGTAGCGTTATTTTGTGTCATTCACGTTATTTAATGTCATCCCTGTCTACCCATCTAATTGTCATTAACGACTACATGTAGTCGCGAATGACATTTTCTTTTAAAAAAAAATATTGAAAATATGTTTTTGAATTATATTTAATTGCAATTTTTATTAATTATTGCAATTAAATCTAATTTAAAAACATATTTTCAATTATTTTATAAAAAATAAATACAATTAATAATTAAAAATACGAATAAAATATAAATAATTAATTAAAATACCAAATAATATATATTAATGCATTGATTAAAGCCGAATTCAACAAAAGTCCACCAAAAGTCAAAATAACAGTCAACCGCTAAACATAGTCAAAATATGATTAAATAAACAAAATTACAATCAAACCACCAAAATAGCCCAAATTAATGGCTATATAAACGAGTCTCTTTATCTCTTTCAGATTCATCATCCTCTCCAGAATCACTTTCATAAACATCCATACCGGATTCTTCACCTCGACTCTTAGATGCACCAGATGCTGAAGGTTGACTAGTTGGGGTTTGTGGCATATGCTGGAAAAGGGTCAAACCTTATTGTACCCACATCTGATTAATCCAATCTATCGCGTCGGTCACAACAGCCTGAGAGTAAACTGGAGGAGCAGTGCTAGTAGAGGCTGTAGTAGGGGGTATATAAGGTGTCAGTCCTTGGGCTACCTGAAGCTCGTTTATGGCTGCCATCATATGCGTGTTCGGCTCGTCTTGAGACGGAGTAGTTGAAGGACCCGAAATACGCTACCTCTTTCTCGGTTGGCCCATACCCGGTGTCCAACTGCTTTTTGGCGAGCCCATAACCTCCTTGTCTGTTTCCGTCACCGCCTCTACTTGCTCCTTCAGCGTCAAGTCACGAATTTCGGATGACCCAGATTGACTCTGGGTCACTTTCTCTTTCGACTTCCTCTTTAACACTTTCTTTTTAATTTAATACATGTAAAAAATAAATTAATATTAAAGTCAAATAATTAATAAAATTATAATTAAAAAATTATTTTTAAAATAAACTTACATCACATTCTTAAAATTATTCGTCCTCCACTGCTTCGTCTTTTTTGTTTTTGCCTACAATCTCGAAAAACCCACCCATTTGTGGAATATGGACTTGTTCTTAAATAGCCTCATCAGTCATTGTCATCGTCCCATCTAGGGTCGCCTTTAAAACACCATGTTTCATTAAAAAAAGGGGCATTAATCCAAAAGGTCCACCACCAATATAACTTTCTTCATCAGGTCCAGCCCATTTCTAGAATTTTTAGTACCTATACTACCCTTGTCAACTAATAAAATTGTAACTAAATAAATAAAGCAGCCCATTTATTTAGTTGTTTGAAATAGCGTTGATTCATTTAGTCAAAGAAACACGTCAACACTCTGATGAAGAAAGCTAAACGGAGTGAAGGGCGAAGCTAAAAAAGGAGTGAAGAAGGACTATTTAACAACAATATAAACGAAGCCCAGTACAGTAATAATCAAAACGGCGAAGCCCAAGAAGAAAAACACGGTAGAGCTGGTGATTAACAGAACGGTGAACACAACAAAACCCAGTAGGGCGAAGCCCGAAAATGGCAACAAGGCAAATCCCAGGACACTAATAACCAGACGACGAAGCCAGCGACTACCAGGGTGGAGAAAGCAACAAAACCCAGTAGAGAAAACAAGGCAGAAACCCAAAACTCTAAACACGGCGAAATCCAGTACATTGAGTACAACGACTCAACTACTACAACAAACAGAGAAAATGGCCAATGGACGGTTTGATGGGCTCTGTATTTGATGGGCTCGTGGGCTCATTGTTGATGGCATAGCCAAGCCCGATTGAAGATGGTGGAGAAAGGTTCACGTGTGGTGACAGTTCTCTTGTGCAGGTGAGCGGCTTGGTGGGCTCTGTGTTCGGTATTGGTGGGCTCTGTGTTCTGTGTTCAGTATTGGTGGGCTCTGTGTTCGGATTGTTGATTGTCGATGGCAATTGCTTCCAAACTAGTATAAAATGGCCATTATGTAACCTGAAAATTGTTGAATATGGTGGAGAATGACTTGGGCTCGATTGTTGAAGATGGTAGAGAATGGCGGCGGTTCCTTGTGCAGGTGAGCGGCTTGGTGGAAGAGATTTCTTATTTGATTTTTTATTTGAATTTGAATTGCGTTGTGCAGGTGAGCGGCTTGATGGAAGAGGTTTCTTATTTGTTTTTTTGTTTCAATTTGAATTGTGGTGAAGAGATTTCTTGTTTGATTTTTTCTTTGAATTTGAATTGCGTTGTGCAGGTGAGCGGCTTGATGTAAGGGGTTTCTTATTTGTTTTTTTGTTTGAATTCGAATTGCAGTGAAGAGATATCTAATATTTTTTAATGTTTTATGTTTAATTGTATTTCAACTTGTATATTTTAATTTATCTTTAATTTTTTATTATAATTGTATAAGGATATATTAGGTATATCATAAGATTAAAAAATTATTTTTGGACCTTATTCATCCAAAATTTTAGGTTGGACTTCATAAGACACGATTTGTTGGGTTTTTGGATTAATTAGAAATTATCTCTAAAAAAATTAATTAATATTCTAAATAATCTTAAAAACTATATAAAAAATTAATTATCTCGTAATGAATATCCTTAGTTCGGGAATATTTTCGAGACCCTGCCCCACTTTGGTTCTTAACCTTCTTTCGATTTTCTCTATTCATCTTAGCCTGGTGCTGGTTTTTTTTAAAATGCAAATATTAATAACATTATGTAATATAAATAATAAAATAAATAAAGAAATAATAATAGACCTTCGCGGCAGCCGAACCCCGTAACTTACAACACTTCTCCCAAATCTCATCCGACAAGTCACTTGGTTTGTTACCTAACAAGTAATAGTCCTTCTTCGTGTTATGTTTATAGTCCTTGTACCTGTATCGCATGGTAGCATCTATATTACCGGCAATATCTGCCCAATCGGACCTTCTCCTCTAATTCTCAATATCAAAAAATTTCTATATTCAACATATTAATTAAAGTTAAATAAAATTAATTAATTATCCTATATATGTTTTAATATTAAGGTTTAGTTTAGAAATTACAAATAGTCGGTTGACAACGGCTTCTTTATCTGTTTGGGGTACTTTATCCCACGATTTGTAGTACGGTGGTATTCTCTCCCGACAATGGGCCCTACCACTTGGCTTACGTGTTTCCCGTACTTCTTTTGTGTGTCATCGAGTACGCAAAAGTCAACAGGCAAAGGATACCCGACTGCCTTTAATGCCCGAATGACAGTTTTTAGCGATGCAGACCCCCTCGGTTTGTGCTTAATCTTTTTCGTTTTAAATCATATTCAATTAATGTAAAGTTAAAAAAATAAGTTTGGTAAAAAAATTGTATACCCAGTTTGGAGTTACATGTGGACAGGTTACGGGTTGGATTTTGGTTTAGATCGCCTTCTCCACCATCCCCGCTGTGATTCCTAGCTAACACATCAGTCATCTAGTTTGCAATCCCAAATGTTGAATAAATTCAATTACAATACATAATCGGAAATAAAAACAAAACTAAAAATAAATTATTCCATCATCAAATTAAATAAATTATTACATCACCAAATTAAATAAATTAGGGTGATTGACTGGAAGAGTCAGTTGCCCATCAGGTCCACCCCGCTGAAAATGTCTAGATTGCCCTTTTGCTCCATTAATATTTTTGACTTACCAAAACTAATTTCCTAATTATATGCAATCAATCAATTAATTGAAAAACAAAAAGGAAAAACATTAAATTAAAGTACAAAACAAAAGTAATAAAACGAATAAATGATTATATATTTTTCATTAATATTTACGTAGTAATTACAAAATAAATTGCACCTGTAATTACAAACCATCGATATTAACTAGCATACCACTGATATTAACTAGCACACCACTGATATTAACTAGCACACCACTGATATTCAACACGTATCCCATCAGAAATGTGCAGTGTGTCCACACGTAACCCATCAGTACAAATCACCGATATTAACTAGCACACCACTGATATTCCACACGTAACCCATCACATATGTGTAGTGTGTCGACACGTAACCCATCAGTACAAACCACCGATACTAACTAACACACCACTGATATTCCACACGTAACCCATCAGAGATGTGCAGTGTCTTCAACTCCGATTTGTGTTTGAAAAACCTACACCATTAAAAATCTATTGCATATCTTCTCAAGCTCCATTTCTTTTTCATAGAAAAGCTCTTTCCTTTTGCTTGATTTTAATTGATCCAATCTCTTCACTTCTGTCTCGGCCTTGTAAAGATTTTAAATTAGATTTTAATTAAAATCAGCAAAACTTGTCGTATTGTATCTATGATATAGAAAAATTCGGCATTACCTGTTGCATCATGTCAATGGTGAGACTTCTTGGAGATAATATTTCATTCGATGAAACCGAGAGTAAAATCGTGACAAGAGAATCAAGCGAAGATGGTGGAAGAGATTTCACGTTTGTGTAACTGTGGGGAGACTCTGATTAGATCGAAGCAAAGGCCGATGATGTAGTGGAAGAGGGGTGGTGGCGTTGGGCTTCAAAAACGTGGGAGGTTGTTACAACCTTCAAATCTACAAGCAGTGTTGCACGATGGTGATGGAGGCGGTTGTGGTGTGTCTTCAGGTGGTGGCGGAAGATAGAGAGAGATAGAGATGCATACGAGAGAGATAAAAGAGAGAAGATAATTATGATAATGGATTAAGATATTTTTGGAAGAGATTTGTTTTGCTTAAATCATGGAAAGATTTGATTTGATCTGATTTGGTGAAGGGTAACGATGGAATGTCATGAAATTCGCTGGACCTCCTTGGGGGAAAATTAGGGGCTGGACCTGATGGGGGTGGATAGTTGGGTTATAGGACTTAATGGGGATTTATCTCAATAAATTATTACATCACATACATCACTAAATAAAATAAATATTAAATAATACAAATAAACTATTACACCACCAATTAAATAATAAAATAAATACAATAACTCTTAGTAAAAAAAATGTAAGTTCTCTTAATTTGAAAGTATTTTTCAATTTTTTTAAAAAATATTTAAGATTTGCAAAATAGTCCTTTATATTTTAATTATTACATTTTAGTCTTTTTATTAATTTTAAAATTGCAAAATAGTCTTTTGTATCTTAATTATTACATTTTAGTCCTTGTTTTCTTTTAAAATACAAAAAATCCTTAATTGTTCTAGTCCTTATATTTGTTTTCAATATATTTTAAATTGCAAAGTAGTCCTTCCTTTTAAAAAGAAATACACACTAATCTTAAAAAATCTAAAAAATTAAATTTCTTTCTAAAATTATCAAAAATTACTAAATTGCAAATTTAGTCCAAAAATCATCAAGCCTTATTTTTTAGTCCTTATACTTTTTCTCAATATTTTTTAAATTGCAAATTAGTCCTTTTAAAAAAAATACAAACTAACCCTAAAAAATCCAAAAAAAAAGGTTTTCTAACTCTAAAAATCCAACATTCCAAATTATTCCAAAAAAACTACAAAATTTAATCTCAATATATTCCCAAAATGGATTCTAACACACAAATCATGTTAAATAGTCAATTCATGCATTCAAACCCTACTTATTAGCCAAATTATTTTTAAAAATTTCTCCACTAATTGTTTAACAATTCTAGCTATCCAAATGTGTTAAAACTATCACCATTCACTCCTAAATATCCCCTATTAATTTCGGAATCAGCTATATCATGTGAAAGTGAAAGAACAAAAAAATTGAAAAAGAAACATGAAAATTAAAACACAAAAATTGGATAAAAATCATACCTCAAATGATGAAATAGTAGCTACTCAGATGTAGTAACCATGTTTATACGATTCGGACATAAACACAAGCAAAAAAATAAAATAAGTTAGAAAAAATAATTAATGAAATCATAGGTAATCATAAGAAATAGAAGGAAATGAAGGATTAGGAGTTGATTTTATTACCTTTGGAATGGATTAGGAGTTGATATGAGCTCCAACTGCAGCTGGTAATGGAGTTTTTTTAAGTGTTGTTTTGTTTTTGTGAGATGGAGAAGGAGATGAGTGAAATGGAAAGGCTCGGCAGGTTGTACATATAGTACTTTCTGTTTAGCGACTACAACAAGTAGTTGTAAAAGCTGAGAAAGTACTCGCTTGAAAGAGGAGTGACCGACACGCGTCAGGGAGGTGACTGACGCGTGCCTCATTTGTGGCTTCTTTGTAGTCGCGAATCATCAGGTGTGAAACGCGTGTTAAATAATGGGCGGGAAAGTGGACCGCCGAATTTTAATGGATATTTAATTCGCTTTTAACAACTACATATGTAGTGTTAATAAGAATTTACATTTCTCGACTAGTTCATACGCATGAACTAGTCGCGAATGACCCCCACTCATTAACGACTAGTTATCCATCTCTAGTGACTACAAAGTAGTCGCTAATGATAAAATTGATTGTTTTCCTTTTTTATTTAATTATAAGGAACGGTTTTCATTTTTATACACCTGTTATACAATAAAAAATAGTAATATATTCAATTCCACATAATCAAAACACTTAATCGTAACAAATCATCAAACTTAAATAACAAATTTAAAAAAACACGAAATTGACTACACAAAACAATAAAGATATAATAAAACACTTCAATCCATTTCGTAACCACTCGTGTCAACAACTTCCTCATCACTATCAACGTAGATTGGTTCTTCTATCTCATCATCGACATACTCGTCCATCTTGTCGTCCAAAAACTCATCATCTTCATCAATAAATAAATCTACATGCAATAGAGAAGGGTCAAACTGGATGTCCTCACCACTTGTCAAGTGTAGCTGTGAGTAATTCGTCTCCGTATGGGTAAAGATCAGATATTTTGGGAATTATAAACCAAAGAAAATTATAGTGTTACAGAAAAAGAGAACTCGTGAATTATAAATCAAGGATAAGGAAGAAAATGTAAGAGACCTTTTACTATAATTATACATCAAAAAGGGTCGTCTAAACAAGCCCCCTCAATAATTATAAAATAAAAGAAAAAAATTAAAGCTACATCAAAAAAAGATACAACCAAATAAACCTTCTGGTATATGACTTCTTCAGAGAAGCAAAAACTAAAAATTATCAAAGTAAAGTTTTGGGTAGATGACTTCATTAGAGAAGAAAAAGTCAACAAGGCACAACCAAATAAACCCTCGGGTGCTAACTTCTTCAGAAAAAGAGTTTTCAACAAGTCTTGGTCTAATGAACCTTTGGGTAGCTGAGTAACTTAAACAACTTCAGATATAATATTGGAGAGCTCCTAAACATAATAGGAATGAAAGGAACCCTGCCCCAACATTGATTAACAAGAAAAACGTGAGAAAATCTTAGCTCAAACATACAATGGTCGAACATAATATATGTGAAAAAAGCAATAAAAACTAGACATGGACATATAATGGTCGACACAATATTTGAAAGTATAAGAAAAAAGATATGATTAAAGAAAATAGAAAAAATAGAAAAACCTCCAACCTTAGCCCGAGAAACGGCCTATTTCTCATCCAAAAGGAAAAAAATAAGATAAAAATCTATCAAAGTCTTATCATCCACAATAGACCGTTACACGTCCAACAACCAAAAGAACATGGGTCAAACAAAAGAAACTAAAAAAAATAAAATGCATCACTATGAAACATCATCCTCGACAGACTCCATCCCTATAGCCACACCATCGGCAAGATCCTTTTCCTCGATCTCCCCTAGAAATGAAATGCTCGAGTATCAGATAAGACAAAGTAGAATCTTGGAGTAAAAGGACAATGAATAGTCCTACATGAGTATCAAGGTGAATCGACTGGGAATAAGTGAAAAGATGGGGAGATGGAACTGGAAAAGAATATGGGGCACTCATCTCGGATATGCGCCATGCAATCTAAAACCCCATGTGCAAACCTTCTCCCCAAGAAACAACTCATATTGAACACGTAATTGTGAAAATAATTCGAAGCCTTTTCCTCTTCAACAACCCTTGACTTAGCCTTGACCAACTCTCATAATAAATTTTCAATCTTTTATAGACTTTTCGATGCTTCATGCTTTGCCTTTTCTGCCAACAAAGTAAATATGAAAATTAGCTTCTTAGTGGTAAGCATACTCTTCTCAAACTGTTGTAGAAGCAAACAGTGTGTAAAAAAAGAGAAATTAAAGAATGAGAGCCGAAGGAAAGAAAGAACCTGCCTCGCACAGAAAAGTCAAAGGAAATGTGTTATGAGTTGAGGAAATTCTCCAAAGTGCTCCGAAAATAACCACTTACATAATTGAAATAATAAGAATTAAAAAGAGCCCTTATATATGCCTCCAAAATTAATTAGCTTTACAAAATAGTCAAACAATCAATTATGCACCAATAAATGTGCTCCATGTGGGCTTGGCGCCCATGAAAACTCTGATATCGACACGTGTTAAACTGAAAGGAAACAGGCCCAAGAATGGTTTTGCTCTTAAAAGTTGATAAACAAAATGCCCAATCATTCATATTATTGACATTAGACAATGTAAAATTTATTCAACAAAGTCGTATTGGCTAAAAACATAAATCTAAAAAGAGACTTAAAAATATGGCTATCCTCGAAACCCGAAGAGACATGTAAGTTATAGGTATCAAAGATACAAAATAATTAGTCTAGCAGAAGTGTTGTCCAGAGAAATGTATGAAATAAATAACCCCCACAAAAAAAAAAACTAGAAGTTATCCCTCAAATGACATACCAACGAGGAATTGTTACCCATATCAAAGAAGAAGAAGAAGAAGAAGAAGAAGAAGAAAATCAGGGAGACAAAATACATATTCATTAATAAGATGTTAAATACAAATTATATCTCAAAAAAGAAGAAACATCTAGTATTTATTAAAAAAGTGATCTAGGCCCAAAATCTAGAGAGAGGTTGAAAAATCCCAAAAAAATCCATTGATTGACGAAAAACTTGAGCTTGACCATAAAGTAGTAGAGGTAAGTCATTGTGGTAACACTACTACAATATTAAATCCATAAATTAGGTGACCATGTAGGAGGAAATAGTGAGATGCTACTCGACAAAAAAGTATTACCGCCATATGAGCTGGTGAGCAAAAACAAAAGTAAGCCTAAGAACCCATTCTACATCATGAGATTAAGTAACTAGGGGACCGACATTAGGGTTCAATCCCTTGAGAACAGGGAGTATTTGGTCACTGATTAAACTTTATAGATATCGTGGCATTGTACGTGCATATGAGATACCCAGCTATTTTTCTCCATCATAAGCAGGTGTTGATCACGAATGTAACTCATTCTAAAACTCCCTAGATGGTCGATATCGAGTTATGACTTTGGATCGATATAGAGTATGCTCAGACATCACTTTCTCTTAATCTTGAAATAAGGTTAAGATCCTATTAGTTTGTTCAACCACCTTCCAAGGATGTTCTACTTCTGAAGTGGCAACACTATCTTCGGCCTTCAACTTCCCATTCTTTGCCTGAAGACGGGTTGCCAAGCTCCTTGACTTATTCCTCTCAACCTGAAGTCGATAAATCATGGCCAGTTCCTCAACCTTGCTCGAGGAAGCCCGAGCGGGAAGAGAAGATCCTTTCAGAGAGGAAAAAAGAAAGTCCTAAACATGGACAACCTAATGAGAAAAAAGAAAAAAAATTAGCAAAGATATTTGCAACAAAATTGAAAGCTAAAAAAGAGAAACGTGACTTACCACGAACATGGTATGGTGTAGCAATAAGATTGCCTCATAGCCACTTAACGATTGGTCTGGGTGAACTAGAGAAGGGGAATGCTCGCCAAAGAGGCGGATAGACCTTGAGACAAAACCAATAGAGAATTTGATTCAGATTTATCCCTCTTAACCCAAGGAGATGAAGGTTCTCCTTCATCCTTCCACCTACATAGAACTACCCTGGTGTCAGAGGAGAAGTGTTTATGGAACAACTAGTTTATTTGTATAAAATAGATGATAAAATGATACGGGGAAGATAGAGAAAAACACAGTCAAATAAAAAGAAATCACCATAATATTTATAAAAGGGAAATGAATTTCAAACGTCCCAAGGTAATTATTACCAGAACATTTTGTCTTTCGAGTGACAGTGGATGAGCTTCTTGAGAAAAAGAAAAAGTAGTTAAAGGTAGAGTAAGCCAATAAATTATGGCCACGTGTCATAGAGAAAAATGAAGACAATGAGAGCACACCAAAAGTGCGGTAAACAACATCAGCATTGATCTTATCAAAAGTTCGAAAGGATTATCTAAAAACCTTCTGTGAGAAACATACATATCTGGATATGTTCGTATCTCGACCGAGAAGATACTCCCAACACCAGGTCTCGCATAGACACTCTTCGTAAAGTTAAAAAAGATTGATTTTAGTCGGTATATCAGCAAAAATACCTATTCTTCATCGGCATGCTTGTAGTCGATCTATCAAAAATACCAACACTTATGTTGGAACATCGAGGAATTACTAGAAAGAACGACCTTTGGTTTTGGCATATTCTGAAGTCATTAGAAAGGATTGGCTTTTTCATCGGCACACATTGCTAGTATGAGAGAAGACCAACACCTATGTTGGCGTATCCAAGAAATTGCTCGAGAGAATAATCTCAGTTTGCGATACTTACAAAATGACCAACACTTATATTGGCATATGAAGGGTAAATTTCGGACGTCGGTACTCACTGCAAAAATGATTTAGAAAGACCGGACCATGCATCAGCAAAACCTCAACAGGTTGCCAAAGGAACAACTATTATGTTGATATATCAGAAAACATTTCGAGAAGACCGATTTTTCATCAACACGATCATGAAACACGACATTAGTGGTGGCACATTGAATGTTTAAAAGGACTGATTATGTTGTCACCATAAAAACAATCAAGACCGGAATAATGTATCGGCAAAACCACAAAATAGATAAATAAATCTTCTTTGATCATATCTAAACTGGAAATATTGATCGAACAAATATAAAGGGGTATTGATTACTAAAGAGAAATGTTGATACTAAATCAAGTGAGTAAAGGTCAACACCGATGATACAATAATAGGGTCGATGATATATATTTCGACCAATTGTAAAATTCCTACTAATGGGGGCCTTTAATATGTTAAAAAAATAGAGATTTTTTCCGACCTTATTTCTGATTGTTAATTAAATACGATATACCATTAATACAAAGAATATTAAACCCGTGATCATGCATTATCGATTGCTTGTCAAACTCTGAGAATTGCGTGAAAGAATGCTACTTGAAATTCGTAGGTCTAAGAATTTTACACAATCTACTAAAAAAAACACCCAACACATTAATAATCACGACTTATTAACGGTTGACCTTTTGAAAAATAAAAAACAACTGAATTTTTTTTGATAAATTATTTGGGATTGTGGACTATTTGAGTCCATAAACAATTTATAAATATGAGAAAGTATCGTAAATAAAATACAATTACATTTAAGAAAGAAAGGTGTGGAACATGAAGCTTAAACCATCTTAGCTTTTGTTACATAAACACTTTGTATAGTAGAATTACATAAACAAAATGAGTATATCATTCGAATTCATCCGATTAATTATAGAATAATATGAGAAATGAAACATGATTATCTCATAAGTGTAATAGTACTCCCTCCCATCATGATTTACCCACTTGAAAAATGGGAGTCACATCTAATATCAATCCTCTCCTCTGAGCTTTCCAGTCCTGTCTGGAAACATGTACTTGTCTTAACTGTTCAAACCTTCTGTTCCTCAACTTTCTGTCCCATCAAACCAATATTCCAAAATGACTTTATGCTCCCAATCAACCAGCACTCTTTTAGTCATATCCTCTATTCTCTTCCGGTAAATAACTAGAAAATAAATAATAAAAAATACATAGACAATTTTCCATAGATGGTCCCACTTACTGCTAGATAAAACTCCACTTGAAGAAACTAACTTTATCAGACTCTGTGTTTTGCATGGAGATGTGGGTTGTCTATGTTTTTTTCTTGTATTATTGTTAAGTTGCTGCTACTAATAGTATTGTTCTCAGGCCAATCATAGAAGGTAAAGGGATCCAAGAGGTTGAGAGTGTCACCTTCTATCTCTTCTAAGTCTGCAAAGAAATCTTCTGAGAGATGGATGTCCACATCTTCCATTTCCATATTCGTACAAACATCTTGAATTTCCTTTTTAACAGATGGATTTGTTATTAAATTCGTGGGTATAGTAGACGATGATGATGTGATAAAATCACCTTTTCTCTCGTTTTTATTTTGGAGTTGAGGAGCTGATGAAGAGGATGATGGAGAATTCTTTTGAGCTGAATTGTTCTTTACTGGCTGAGATCTGCTTGAGCCAGCAAGAGCATTTCTTTGAGTTGGCCATGGATGATTATGCTCAGAAGTGTAAGTTATGACCAGCATATTCGGATCGTTCCTGCTTCGTTCTACTTGTTTCCTTGCTGAGCATCCCTTTGAACTGCTGCATCTGTAATAACCCCTGTACTTTTACACATAATAATTAATAAAATTACGTATTAAACCCTAAATCAATTCAGGCTGGGTGTTTAGTTCTATTGATATGAAAGTGTAGCTTTAAAGTTAAAAGTTGTGATAATAGCTAGGGAGAATAATTTGGCTTTTTCTTGATAAAGAGGTATTTGATTTTAGGTCTAATGTCAAAGATAAATTCCTGCATTTATCTTAAGAGATTTTAAAAGATAGGTTAATGTTAAAAGAATATTTTGTTTTATTTATGTTTTTCTTTAATCGAGCAAATCCACGTTATGCTATATAGGTTAGTGGAGGTGCACCTCCATTTCCCCAGCTTCGCTTCTGACTTACAACTAAAATAAATAAGGATGTAAATTTTAAATTTTGTGAGATGAATTTTAATATTGTATTTTCTTTTTAATACATCTAAGAAATACTTTGGATTCATAGTCGTCTTAACTCTAATAAGATTCGATCCCAAAATCTTTTAGTCTCTACGAGGTAGTCTAACATGGCTAATTATCAATCTTTAATCTCATATTTAGTTTTTTTTTTTAAAACATATAAGAGCTATTTTGGATTAGAATCATTTTGATTCCAAAAATTTCTATCCTAAAACTTCTTAACCTCTACGGAGTAGTCAAACTATTAGTCTATTTATTTTAGTTACTTACTATCTAAGCATATGTATATTCGGATTAACAATAATTTCTTTAATAAAGAAAAAGAAAGAGTAATAATTTAAAATTTAATAACAAAAAATAGTATAATAATTTAATAAACAATAAAAGAGAGAAAATATTTGGTGTTCGTTTGAAGTGTTTATTTTAGAGTAAACCTATTTTTAAAAATTAATTTAATTATTAAAAAAATTATTCAATTTTTATTTTAAATCTATAACTTTTTTTTAATGAAATACATATTCGATACTTCTTTTAAAAATATTATTCAGAGTTTAAAACAATTTTAAACTAAAAATATTTTTAAGTATCTTTCCAAACACATACTTAATTAGGATTGACTAATAAAGTTTATTAAAAATTCTTTGTAATTAGAAAGATTAAATTATAAATGTATTTAATAGCTAAATAATTATAGTGTATATAGTATAAAAATTCTTTGATTCCAATCTCCTATTGATATTTTTAAATACATCTTGAGAGCTTTTTTAGATTCGGAATTTATTTGATTAAGAATTGATCTCAAAATCTCTTGGAGGTAATAGACATGGTCTACTCACTACAAGAAATAGTATCATTAGAGGCGAGATGTTTTTTTAATTATATTTTAGTGGCAATATTTGCCGCTAATGATAAAGTCAATAAAGGCAAAAATAAATAATTTGCTACAAAATATATCTTTAGAGACGAACTTAGCGGCAAAATTAAGACTTTTAGTGATAAAAAATTTTCATATTTAAAATAACTTTTCTTGTAGTGACTATATACCAACTATCGATCTTCCTTCCTATTTATTTGGTTATATTGGGAGGATTAAAAAATTAAAGATAATATATATTAACAATATTATTAACTACTTCTATCCTCAAACTAATAATTATATACCGATTCAACTGGTCAGGGTTTTGCTATTTCTTTAGCACTTAAAAAAGGAGGTCTAGAGTTCGAATCCCTTCCCTAACGGGTGTAAAGAAAAAGGTACAAGGCTCGAACCCCTCCCTGAACATTGGTAACCTAGTTCTGATTTACCTGGGAATATACATGTGGAGGCATGTATATCCCCGTGGGATTAGTCGTGGTGCGCGCAAACAATCCCGGATCACTCATGTACCAAAAAAAAAAAAATTATATACCGATACCTCCCTCTCCAAATTACTCAATCCGAACCCATCATGACCCGTAATCACAGAAAAAAGGAATCAAGGTATCAATATTACATAGGTAGTGAGCCCCCTATAACTAGTTACTCAAAGTTAGAAAGGGAAGAAAAGAATAATCAAAATAAATGAAGATAATTAAATAATTAAGCAATAATTTCTTGTCAGTGCAACTAGTTTCTACCTTGGATAAGGAGAGCCTTTGATGGGCTTCTGGCCGTACTTTCTCCAAGCCCAGAGGTCAGATGGAACAACTTCTCCAGTTTGTCTGCTGTTTGCAGGGGCTGGTGCTGGTATACAAACTACCTTCTTCGCCTGACTCTTCCTAAATTAACGGATATCATTAATTGTTATGCACATGTACATCTAATCTCTTTAATCTTAATAAATGCACCTATAAAATTCTTAAGTTGGTGGACAATAAACTTTTATTAAGATGTGATTTAACGACCTTAGTATATAAACTACTCTTTAATTAACCACCCGATCAATAATTAGTAAACAATAAATTAGAGTTTTCTTTTTTCTTTCTCTTTCATTTTCTGTAAATTTTTATGATTACAAAAACACATTGTTTACCATACGTTATCTTTGAAAATGATTGAATGTGATGGAGAAATTCTCAAGAGTTCGAATTAAAAAGCATAAAGTAGGTTGCTTATCTATATATTGAAGCAAAAGATCATGATGGGAGAAAAAGTAAGTCAATTCCACGATGTATGATCCCAATAAAATAAGTGCACAATCTTTTTCCAAGTTGATCTTCTCTAGCTAGTATAGAGTCTATCACATTTTTAACTAGATGAAACTAATCAACTTGAGTTTTAAAGAGAATTATTTAACTTAAAAAAAAGAGTTTTATAAGAGAATCTAGAGACAATATTGATTCTGACTTATGTTATGCATTGATAAGACTCCAATAAGTATAACCAAAACCCTAAATCTGAGATCTCAACTTAAATCGTACTCTATCAAAGCAAACTTTAGTATCAATTTTAATATCCCGAAATTAAGCATATAATTTTTTTGTATTATCTAGGTTTGACATAAAATATGAATACCAATCAGAAACAGCTATGATGAAGATGTGTATCACCTTCGTTTAATACCCGTATTTCTCGGAGATGAGATCTGCAGGCCAGAGTTTTCCACCAAACAAGTCTTTGAGTTGGCAGAATTAATCAACTCATTTGAAATCAACGTAGTATGAGATTTTAACCTTGGCGAGAGTGAAGGTATGGCAGGAATATCAACTGGTGAAGATAACTTTACAGACGGAGAGATCTGAAGCATCCTTGATAAAATATTAGCATTATCTGGACTCGGATAAAACCCTGAACTTAATGGAATGTTGATCCCAGGTAAGAGTGGATCTCGAGTGTTAGAAAATGGATCTCCAAAGTAATCCAATTTTTCTTCAATTTCTGAAGAATAATTCATGGGGTTGCTTTGAAACTGCCAGTTATCTCCAGGTACGGAGGCTGGAACACCAACAGAAGTGGTGTTGCTGATGCTTCCATCTATGGCACCACCGCCACTGCCTCGAATTATATCAGTTAAATCACCTTTGAAATTTTCCATGCTTTGTAGAAATTCACTAGAAATTCACTGCACATGCTTTAATTAAACCAACTTAGAAATTAAAGCAAAAGCAGCAAAATTCTATCTCATTTGACTTTCTTGAATAAGTTTGGTAGCTTTTACATCAAATAGACGTAAAGAATATGAACTTGCTCAAGTCTTTTGTTCTATTTTGGACGGTTGATGACAAAGAAGCTAGCAAGTTTAATTTCTTCAAGGTTTCTAAGATGGTATTGAATAAAGAGAGAGACGCTGACTTTTCGCATAAAACAGCTAGTGATCTGAATACGCAACAAAGAAACCAAGAGTTGTTTATAAAGTATATTAATTATGTGATTAAACTAAAAGGTTTTGATTTAATTTATATTTTAATTACACATACGGACAGCTACAAAAGGTTGGTTTCTTTCTGAACTGTTTTTCTGTTATTTTAACATTATCTTTTATCGTACTTTTATTCTCTCGGAAAGAAATATAAGTATAAAACGATTTCAACTATTTTTAAATTTTTTCACCTATTCCAAAATTATAAGAAAAATCTCAAAATACCCTCTAAGTAAAATAAATATCCATGCAAATAAAATAAAAATCATAAAGTAAAAAAATTCCAAAAATCAATAGTTGATTTAGTGGTTACACTAATCTGCAGAGATAAAATTACTTACATTATATATGATTGATTCTCGTTGTAATTGTGGAGGATATACGAATCAATTCATTTTTTTATATGGTAGCATGCAATACTCCTCTAATTTACTGGTTGAGACTGTCTCCTAAACACAGATAGTTGTTTTAACCTTGGCAATGCCTTACCATATCTATTGAGATTGACGAACTTGGTCTTTTCTTCTTGTAGATAACATGATATATATATATATATATATATATATATATATATATATATATATATATATATATATATATATACACACATATATCAATGTCTATTCTTTTAACTTTTTCAAGTACCTTTCGAACGGGTACATCCAACGTATTTGATTGGGCCCCTAATCGGACTTCCTTGTATAAGTGCATGACTAGGTGGATCATTATGTCATATAAAACTAGAGAAAATATCATTCAAGCTTGCACATGAGCACCACCCTTTTTGCATTCACGACTTCTAGTTATTTTATACTTAGGTTTTTTACACATATTTTTGAAAACGTTGCACAACTCTACTATCGGATAGCTCATCGATTTATCGTCTAGCCAGAAAAAGAAACTGCATCATTATGTGATAATCTTGGAATTCCATATCGATGATCTTTCCCCCATCACTAAGAACGTTATTCATTAAACTAGCTAGATGCAAAGCCATCGACAAACTTCTGCGTCTTCAACCAATCTAGAAAAGAATGTCGTCTATCCGGGGCATCTCATTCTTTGTGCGCACCAGCATCAACCTAATTCAATCCTCGAACAATTATGTATCTTTCCTAATACCCAAATATTTCAAATTCTTTTTGGCTTTTGCATTATCTTGGTTTACTTTCTCATCTAGGCCAACTACGGTACCAAGAAAACAATCACACACATTCTTCTCACAATGCATAACATCAATGTTATGTTTAAAAAATTGACAAATTGGGTAAATTGTAGAAGATATTCTTTTTCTTTTAGTTAAACTCTCGAGACCATATTTTCTTTCTCATCTTGTGACCAAAGTTTTGGTGTTTACCAGGAAAACCAATAGACGACCCATTTAAGTTGTGTCTGAATATCTACGGGGCGACACTTTCTACGCGAAGGCATGTTCTCGCCATAACTATAAGATGATACGATTTTAAAAACTCAATTAAAAGTACATGGATGAAGCAAAACTTGCGAAACCACTCGGAATCTATTCTCGTCGAAGCTCCTGTGTTCGAAGCCATGTCAAAGCATTCTCCTGAGCTTTACCTGAAATGTGAGCTTTGCCTGATCACAGCTCAAAAAGCCATGAAAATCACTTGAAACTCAGTTGTCGTAAAAACCACCACCATGAAAATATCAAACACTAGAATAAAATATCAAGCTTAATGGTTGTTGGTGGAAAAAGCTCGATCTCCAAGGTCATGGCCATGGCTTGCACCTCTGTCGTGAAGCGAGCAAATCTGCTCTGTCGTTTAGATATATGTTTGCACTAGATTGCCACTGCTACACATCTGTTACCGCTGTCTTACACCTTTATTTGTTGCTAGTGATCCGTCTCTGTTCCTCCGTAAAGCGCCAACACAAAGGAATTTTGTGGAGGAGGGGAAGAAGTAGAGAGCATTTTCAAAATTTAGAATTTCGATTTTTAGTTTTAGGGTCTGTTTGGATTGAGAGAAACGGAAAGAATAGAAAAGATTTTTTATTATTTGCATTGTATGTATTAGAAAATTTTATGAAAAAAAGAAAATGAATCATTCCAAAAATCACTCCTATGTCTATTTTTATTATCACTTCAAATCGAAGTCAAATGGAGAGAAATGAATTTTATTAGTGATTATAGGCCAAAAGTAACTTCTTTTTTTCTTTCTTTTTGTATGATTTTTCAATCCAAACAAAATATATCTAAAATCATTTATAAAATTCTTCTTTTATAAATATTTTTAATCCAAACAAAAAAAAATTTCCTTTCTTTTCTTTTATAATTTATTTTTTCTTTTGTTATTTTTCCCCCTCTTAAATACAAACAGACCCTTATCGTTTAGAATGGAATATATATATATATATATATATATATATATATATATATATATATATATATATATTTATATAGAGGAAATAAAGGTAGGAAAAATATTAGAATTCAATTTATTTATTTTATTCTAATCGACCTCTAAATAAAAATATTTCTTATTGTTGATATTTAGGTTTTTAAAATTTGTTAGGTAAAAATTTCATTGTTTTATAATAAAAATTATTTGTTTTTTAAATAAATTAATAGTCTTTTATTAATAATATTATTTTATAATTAGTTTTTTTTTGTCAATTATCAAAATTAGTTACTAAAAAACATTATAAAAATGTTTTACTTTTTTTTTTTCTGAATACATGAGAGAGCCATTTAGACTTGGAGTCATTTTGACTCCAATAAAATTCAATCTCAGAACCTCTTGGTCTCTGCAGAGTAACCTAACCACTAAGCCAACTATCGATCTCACAATATTTTACTTAGAAAGTGAACAAAAATGTAAAAGTTGTAAAAAGGCCGGTAAACACTAATAGAAACAATTATACGCCATATTTTATTATCTATCGAAAAAAGGAAGAAACAATTATTCGCCATATTTTATTATCTATCGAAAAAAGGAAGAGTATAAAATAATGATGTTACATATTCTCTCTCCCTTCATGTAATTCATGATCACATAATAATTTCAAACAGTGAGATGGTGAGGGAAAATGTCATTTTTCAAGAACAGGTGATGGAAAAAAGTAAAAGGTGGCAAATAACCGCATTTCTCGGGAAACCCTTGAAAATGTTTGATTTCATTTCGTGTCCATTGATCTATAATATGATTCTCACTTTTATTTGAGTGAACAGTTCTATACTATATTGAATCATTGAATTTTATTTAAGTGCCCTTGGAATTTTACTTTATTTGTCAAGATGAATCCTTTTTTAAAATTTCAAAATGAATTCTTTAACTATTTTTTAAGATGATTATCTCTTAAAATAAAGAAATAATCAAATTAATTAAAAACACTATATAATAAAATATCTTTATCTAGAGGGTTTGAATTCAAATATTCAAAGGTCTTTTATTAATAAAGTTTTATTTTTAAAGACCTTTTGTACGTCAGCCTGACTAACATGCGCATCGGGCTGATGGCAGTCCAGACTAAATCGGTTTAATTTGATCATTACCAGATCAGTTCAGCTTAGTGGTTTCGTCGTTACCGACCCAATTTGGACCGGTTTTAATAATGACTGAATAAATCCGGACCTTAATAAATGACTAATACTCTAAAGTCCGGTTCAGTCCAGTTCTAGTCACAACCGGTAACAAACCAGTTATCTTATATGCAATACCAGTTTTTTGGGTTCTTTTAACTTGTGAATTTTGGCATTATACAATGCTTCCATCTCCTCTTGTAAATATGATAAGTCCACATATTGGTGGGTTTTTTAGGTTATAAAAATATTCAACTTTTATAATACTGGTGTCATAATCAAAACATAAAACACAGTAACATACCTTGCAAGTTTTCAACAAAGGCTCGAAGAAAGAAGTTTTTAACAGCATACCTTTACTCGTTTCATTTTCCATTCCTTTCAAGTTAAGTTTTTTTAGGAGCTGCGATATAATTTTTTTTTTTTGTCAGAAAAGAACACACATTAAGAACGTTTATACAGTGATTTTAAGAAAATATGAAAATCATTTAAGGACCCATTCTTCCATTTCGATGTATCAATGTTCCGTCTTGCACTTTTAGCTGCGAGATCTGTGACGTTATTAAACTTTCTATTAACGAAATTGACCTTCCAATTAGGGAACTTCGCCAACCAGCTCTTCATTTCAGCAATAAAAGGTGAGATTTGCCATCGAAGACCTGCTTCTCTTGAAATACCTTGAATCAGTTCAAGGTTGTCGGAGTAGAAAGAGGCACTCCGTAAATCACAAACAGCCGCCCTTCTCATAGCAAGAAGGACCGCCCAGCATTCTCCTTCAATAGAACTTCTAATAATAGATCTTAATTCAATCCTATGTGCCACTTTACCTTCTTTATCAATAGCAATTGCCGTCATTCCTGCAGGTTCGTATTCCTTTTTGAAAGAGACATCACTCATAAAGATATATTCTGCATCATCTGAAAGAATAGGGTTATTCTCGATCAACTCTTCCTCATTATTGCCAACTCTTTTTTCTTTGATTTCTTTTGTGCTCTTCTTAATACTGTCTCTATTTTTGAACATATCATCCGTTGTTGCTTGAATTTTAAACAGGATATCTTTGACTATCCATGGAGATTTTTCATGAAATCCTTTCATTTTCGCCTTCCATATGTTCCAAAGAGTTAATAACAGATACGCTGTGACCTCATTCTGATCCCAACCATTTTTGATATATTTTTTTACGTATTTCAATAAACCAGTCTCCCAATTCATACTTCTTCTCTTTATCAATAAGCAATTGTAACCTCGATTTGGCCCAAATCTCCATACTTAGGGGACATTTAATAAAGAGATGCTCTATATCTTCTTTACCTAATTCGCACCACTCGCATATATCATCTTTGATGCATTTCCTTATTTTAAGGTTTCTTTTAGTGGGTATAGCTCCATTACATATTTTCCAACCAAAGGCCCTGATCTTATTCATGACATTTGATTTCCAAATGATTTCCCAAAGGTCACTATTTTCATGATTACCTTGTGATGATGATTGGCCTTCATTGTGAACTTCCAAATCGACCATTCTATGATATCCTGACTTCGTACTGTACATACCGTCTTTTGAGTAAGGCCAGATCAACTTATCATCTTTTTTGCTAATTAAGCACGGAATCTTGCAAATATCACTTACTATGTTTGGAGGGAATAATTGTCTAAGTAGTCCCACATTCCAATTTGTCATGTTCTCATTAAGAAGCTGTGCTACATATTCCACTTTACATCCAGCCGGTCTCTCCAGAGTTATCCTGTTATTGACCCATTTATGATCCCATATGTTGATGCTCAGGCCATTTCCAATTCTCCAAATTGAGTGTTGTTTGATGAATTGAATTCCTTTATATATGCTAGCCCAACTCCATGACCTCTTATTAGATAATTTTGCATTAAAGAAACTATCAAACGGAGAATATATACCTTTAAGAACCTTAGCTACTAGCGAATTAGGATTGTCCATTATTCTCCATGCTTGTTTGGCCAAGAGTGCTAAATTCATCTTTTGGAAATCTCTAAATCCAATTCCTCTAATTTTTTTAGCTCTCGCAATTCTTTTCCATTTTATCCAATGGATTCTCTTCTTATTGTTTGAGTCCCACCAAAAATTTGCTATAATTCCTGATAACTTCTTACATAATGATTTAGGGAATTCGAATATGGACATCGCATAATTTGGTATTGTTTGAAGTACAGCTTTGATAAGTACCTCCTTACCTCCATCCGACAATAAATTAGCAAAATAATTAGAAGATTTGTTTAGAAGCTTATCTTTAATGTAGTTTAGATTTTCCGATTTTGCCCTTTTAAGAGAGAACGGAATTCCCAAATATTTCCCGAATGAAGATGTTCTTGTAACGTTTAAATTTCTGGCTACTTCTTCACATGTACTTTCAGGTGTTCCTTTGCTGAATAAGATTGATGACTTATGGAAGTTGATCCTTTGTCCCGATGCTTGACAGAAAAGATTTATAGTATCCTTGAAAGTTTCAATCTCCTTAGTGTCAATGTTAATGAAGAAAAGAGCGTCATCTGCGAATAATAGGTGCGTAAGGCTTGGACAGTTCCTAGTGATTTTAATACCTTTTATGCATCCTTTCCGACATTGAAAATTAATTAGTCCAATAAGGCTTTCAGTGAGGATTGAAAAAAGAAGAGGAGATAATGGATCGCCTTGTCTAATGCCCCTGGTCGGTGAGAATTTCTTAAGTCTTTGTCCATTGACTTTAATTTGTAAAGAAACCGACGATATGCAATTATATATCCAATCTGTCCATTTATCACAAAAACCCATAGCTTTCAGAGTTTGAATTAAAAATCCCCAATTAACTTGATCATATGCTTTTGCCATATCAATTTTTACTGCCGCAACATGCTTATTTGACTTTATTTTATTTATAAGATAGAAAGAAACTTCCTGGGCAATTAAGATGTTGTCTTGTATGCTCCTTCCCTTTATAAATGCTGACTGGGTAGGCAATATTATGTCATCCATAAGTGGTTGCAATCGATTGGCCAAGATCTTAGATATAATTTTATAAATGAAGTTAAGACACGCTATAGGTCTATAATCCGCCACTGATTCTTGGGATTCACCTTTAGGGATGAGCGGAATAAGCGTATCATTTAAACCTTTTAGCGATGTGTTGTTTTCAAAGAAGTTCTTGACAACTGTGAATATATCATCTTTGAGAGTCTCCCAATTTTCTTGATAGAAATTACCTGGCAATCCGTCCGGCCCTAGGGCTTCTGATCCTGACATATCAAAAACAGCCTTTTTAACTTCTTCAATGTCCGGTATGATAATTAATTCCCCATTCATTTTCCCGGAGACTTTGTTAGGTATATATTCCGAAATGTTTTCTCCTTGATTTGTATTATTATTTGTAAATAGCTCTATGTAATAATCTCGAATTATGCTCTTAATTTCATCTTCATTCTCTGTCCATGTTCCATCCTTGTTTTTGATTACTTTGATTTTATTGGTCTTCCTTCTAGAAATAGTTTTCGCATGGAAATACTTTGTATTCTTTTCTCCTTTTTTTATCCATTGATCCCTAGCTCGATCCGCCCAAAAAAGCTCTTCTTGCTTCCAAGCTTCTTCAAGTTTACCATATATTTCCTTCTCATTCCTCCAATTTGAATCCGTTCTTAGTTCATCTTGAATTATAGCTAATTCTTTTTGATATTTTTCTATAAGTTTCCGGTTATTGCAAAACATCTTTTTACTCCATCCTGTAAGCGCTAGACACAAAGCATCTCTCTTTGTACAAAAATCTTTAATTGAAAGGACATTACCTTGTTTACTCCAAGTTTTACTTATAAATTCTTTGCAGTTTCCATTTTCTAGACATCTTGACTCAAACATGAAGTATTTTTCAAACCTTGCTTTTGCCTCATCCAAGGATAGTATTAACGGAGAATGATCGGATCCAATGGCCGGGGGTACTTGAATTGTAGCGTTGGGGAATTTTTCACACCAAGATAAAGAAGCGAGGCCTCTATCTAATCTTTCTTTAACATTTTCATCGCCCTTACGATTATTCGTCCAAGTATAGTAACAGCCTTTACTTGGTAAATCAAACAACTCATTTTGATTGATGAAATTATTGAATTTTATGGTTCTATCAAAATTAGCTGCTCTTTTACCTTTTTTTCCGATGTTCGTGATATATCGTTAAAGTCCCCGATGAAAAGAGTAGGTACCTTTATATTTTTTTGAAAGTGACTCCCATAGCTTATTTCTTTCATTTTCACAAGTAGGAGCGTACACACACACCAAGTACCAAATTCCTTTATTAGATTCCATAATTTCAACCATTACAAAAGAAGAGGTAGAGTTTATAACCCTCAAGTTCACGGAATCTTTCCACAACAATAGAATCCCCCCAGACATATAAGATCTTCCCCTGGGTTCGACTATGTGTGAATGATCAAAAGATCTAAAGTGGTTACAATAAGCAAACTTACTTGACTTTAACTTGGCCTCTAACAAACAAGCAATGGAAATATGAAATTTCGAAATAAGGGACTTAAACATACTCTTTGTCGAGGGTGCCCTCGCTCCTCGACAGTTCCAAACAAGACAATTATCCATCAACCCCGGCCCTCTTAAGGGACAAGCCGCCATCCACATGAGCAAGTAAAGGCCCACTTTCCATCACGGGTACTACCTGTGTACTCGTGGCCTTGTCAGTAGAGGATTCTTCACTTGAAACACCATTAGGTGTCTCGTTAACCAATATTGTTGTAGGCCAATGAAAAGAGGAAGAGTTCCCTAGTAGTGTAAGCTGGATAATAATCAGCCAATGATACTTATTAAATAGAGTAAGAAAAATCTCAAAGAGGATCTCCGCCGTATTATTGATGCAAGTGTAAAAGTTGAATTTTATCTTTACACGCCAAAGGTATGTAGCTGCAAAGTTCTCGGAGTTCGAAAAATAATCTTCAGAGCTGATGTAAATAAGATCACGCCACACTTCTTTATTGGATAGAAAAATTAAGTATCTCGAATTATAGATAGAGAAAAATAAAATTAGGATATTAGGATGAAGATTATACGCCAGTAGATTAGAGGAGTAATAATATTGGGTCTTTAAAAACAACTCTCTGTAAACATAAGAAGCAAAGCAATGCATTTGATAAATAAAAGAAGTAGAGGAAGAAAACGTACTTGCATCATTAATCAAGAAGATCATAAAGATATGAAAATCATAATAGCTCTTTAATCTTCTGAAGTATAGATATAAGCTAGAACAAGTTATATTAGTCACAAGATTCTTAACATATGTATATACATTATCGAAAATCAGAGTAACAGACAAGTTATTTCCTTTGAGCTTGTCACATTTTGAACTACCAATAGAGAATTTTGTTCCATCATCCATCTTACTCAAGGAATGGGGCACAAGGAGAAAAGGTAATACCATAAGATCTTTATTTAAAATATAAACAGAACCTCCGTGCATGTGTAAAGAAAAACTCTGTATAGTCAATTTGAAGTCAAAATAACAGTCCTCTACTTTGGCATAGATCAAATCCAGACTAAAAAGTAACTGCATGTGAAACCAGGGGATTAAGCTAGGAGAATAGATGGATTCTAATGTAAGGTCCTCTCGTCCTCTGTACTTCAAGGCATTAGAACTAATGAGTTGAATAAACTTAATAGTAGATAAAAAACACAAGATAACTTCCACAAAGTAAGGATCTTCCATAGAATAGCACCAAATAATTTTATATATGTCCTCAAACACCGAATTAAGGTAGAAGGTTTTAACCACGAGATGCATGAGCTCTACATTTCCCAATTCTTCAAGAATTTTTTTAAATATAACAGCGTATTTCTTTTTAAGGCCATCGATCTGTGAGATTTTACTATAAATATTTTCCAGATTATATGAATTTTCAAGGCCATCGATCTGAGAGACTTTACATATGTATTGTTTTATGGTGATGAGAATAAAGCCGCTTGGATTATAGTAGCTGATATAATAGGAGTCTAATACATTTGGGAGAAGATTATGCATCATATAGAGAGATATGGATAAAATTTTGGATCTTAATCTTTCTTCTCTGCAGCAAATCTGTTCTATACAATATAATTGATAAAAGAAAAGCAAAAGGATAAGAAACGTACTTGAAATTTTAACATGTGATTGGAGAGAATATATACGAGAATCCAGATAGCAGAGATTTCTTCCAAATAAAAAGTATAATAAGAAGCGCCTTAGATTAAATAAAAGATCATCACCATAAGAAGAGACAAACGTGAGTAAGGCCACTTTAAAAAGGTTAATGTCTAGATGGAGGTCTTGACAACATCTTTCAGCACAATTCTCCAAATAAGTAATAGTATTATATGTAAGAATATAGAAGTCAGAGAAAGACCAATTCCTCGGGGTGGAGTAGAAATAGGCTTCTAAATTCCTTTGCATGTGAGAAATACAACATCGTAAGGACAAATTGAAGATAAAATTAGAAATCTCAACTCTGCAATTAGCTCCTTGGCCGTAGAAATGGAGTTGCATGTGTAACCACATCACCATAGCTTGGTTATTCACTGAAAACAGAGCCCGACCATTACAGTGAACAAAGAAAAGAACTTTCAAAGTGGTTAATAATTTAATTTTCCCCCAAGTTTGAGAAGAGATAATTTCCATCAGATGATAGAGGCCAGCCAAATAACTAAAGATATCCCAATGAAGCGAGATGATTAAAGAGGAGCTCTCATTTGTAGTTATAGAGACATAGTAATAGAGAATCCAAGCTTGCATGTGTTCAATTATGAGCCAAAAGTCAGTAATTTTAGTAAACAAGTAGACAATCATCCCTACGAGAGTTATAAAAATGAGTAATAATAACTCTTATGGGTTGTAGTCCAACTATTGGTTTTTTATTGGTTTCTTAATGGACCGGTTCTTAACGGATCAAACTTTAATAGTTAAATTCTTTTTTTTTAAACCGGTTCGATACGAAAATTAGAGGTCCGCTCTGGTACGAAACTTGGAGGTCCAGTCCGGTCCAAATGTGAATAGTAGTTTAGCGGTTCGAAACGGTTCCCAGTCGGTCCGATTAAGGAATCGGTCGAGTCCGGTCTGATAGCCAGGTTGACTTGTATGTAAGAATATCAAATAATCTTCTATTTAATATTCTCTTAATTCAACTTACTAAAAAAAGTGTTTAATAATATTTGTCATTTTTCAATATCAATACTTTTTCTCAATTTATTCAATATCATCCATAATTAACTTCCTTTATTCAGTTTTATTTGTCAAACTTTCTAAAAAAGGGTATACAATATTATTTGAGATTTTTACCGACCGAATTTTGATAACACCAACCCTAAGACACAACCACACCTTATCTTTACACTTTTCTTACTAAACCCATAAATAACATTATAGACTATGTAGACTATAGACCTTCAATCTGATTTACAAGTCTACTCTCAAATACGTTTGTGCCCATATAAATACAATAACACATTATTTCATTCTCAGGCATATGCGCATCATACTCACCTAAACAATTTTTATTCGCTATATATGAAATTTGAATTGAAATCTCTCAATTCATGTTGCAACAACAACTCTTTGATTCTAACCTGCCATTTTTCCTTTAAAGGTGAATTTGTTTTTACGTTAATGCATGATGTTGTTTCCGTTCTAGGGTTTACTATATCATCTAGATTGCATTATTGTTCATATTTTCTCAGATTTTTTCTTTTGTAGATGTTTTTTGTTGCTATTTGCTTCGTAATCTTATGTTTTTGTTATTTTTTATCTGTGTTTTTTTCGTGATGTGTAATTTATGTAATATTCATCATCGCATAATATGCATATTTATTCATCTGGTGTGTTGTTTATAATGATTATTGGTCCTTATTAATGTTTAATAGGCATGTGTTTGAGTATTAACGACTTTTTCATGGTCACTCGACGTTTTTCTAAGTTTAATATGCATGGTTGGGTTTTATGATTTACTCAGTGATGTTGCATGCATACAAGTACAGTGCTCGTAAGACTCAATGATTCATATATTCTCTGAGTACTCAAAGTTTATATAATACACTGATTACTCAAAATTTATATAACTACTCTGATTACTCAATGTTATGGGAATAATATTGAGTAATCTTAGTTGTGTAATTATTAGGTGCTTTTTTGGATATTAATGAACTAAGTAGTTTATTATATCTCTGAGTAATCAATGACTTAGTATTAGTGTTCCACTCATGTTAAATCATAGAGTACTTAGTGTTTGTGCATTATGAGATGAGTACTCAGTATTTTAATATTAGTGTTCCATTATGCTAAATCATTGAGTACTCAGAGTTTGTGCGCTGTTAGGTGAGAACTCGCTGATTAAATATTAATGTTCTTTTTATTGTTAAATTATCAAGTACTCAGTGTTTATTTGTTAGTAGGTGGATCTTTGAAAATATTATTAGTGAGTACTCAATATTTCTACAATACACTTTTGGGCATGATATTCACACTTGCCCCTAAATCACACATTGCTTTTCCATAAAATATACCACCTATTTTGATTGAGAGGTTAAAATCTCCAGGATCTTTACGCTTCTGTGGTAATTTTCTTTGAACTTGTGCTGATATCCCTTTATTGATTGCTACAGACTTGGCTCTTGTGAACCTTTCCTTATTGAAGATTGCCTCCATAAAGAATCGATCATAGTTTCGCCTTCCTTTGATAGCTTCGAGTAAAGGTACGTTAATTTTCACTTGTTTTAACGCCTCCATACACTTCTCTTGTTGTTCCTTTAGGGGATAATAGCAATGTGGGGGTGGTTGTCTTACTCTACTTCTCTCTTCAATTCTTGGTTCATCAACCACTCTTGGCTTCTTGCTTTCATCGTGTTCAACTTCTTCAACCCAATCTTCAACCATTATCTCATCTAAGTTCATCCTATCTACGTTTGACGTGTTTGGTAGAACATCCCATTTTGATGGAGATGGTAGCGCTTCAATGATTATCTCATCGTGTTCTTTCATCTTTTGAGTTTGAAGACTAATAGTCTTAACCTTGTCGTCAATGTATTGGATCTTCTTCATGTTAGAAGTTGTATTTTGGGTCAATTGTAGGAGTTGAATTCGCATTTGTTCTATGACTGTAGTGAGCCGCATCACATTCTTCTCTAAAAGTTGATTGTGCTGTTTCAAATCTTGATTCTGTTGTTGCAGGCTTTGCACTACCGATGCATTGATCTTAGACTCAAGTATGTTCATATTGTCCTTCGAGAATTTGATGAATTGACTAATAGTCTCTTTTAACTCAGTGATTTCTTCTTGAGGACGTGATGGAGCTTGACTTCCATTGTGCATATTGTAGCCCAGTGGATGATTATGTTGGTTTTCATAGGCTTGTTCTTGCATGTATAACTGTTGAGGTGGCATTTGGATACTTTCCTTAACAGTTATAGTGAGTTGTTGTATTTGATCTTCCAAGCTTAAAAACCCCGTCTCTGCTTTTATTTTAGTGGTAGGATTTTGTTCTTGTGGCCAACTTATGTCGGTCTTGATGATTGTTTCCATACCACTCTTTTCTTCTTTCAGATCCATAGAGAAAAAACTACCATGACCATATTATCTACTCTCAGCCTCGACTCTCTATTGAGTCCATTATAGAACATGGATAATTGTAATTTTGGCGTGTATCCATGTATTGGACATCTTGCCAACTTCTTTAAAATCTCGTCCATGCTTCGCCAAACACTCTCTCCGGCTTCTTGTAAGAAATTCATAAGCTCTAATAGTTCCTTTACTCGCATACTTGTAGGATAAAATTGATCAAGGAATCTTGCTTGAAGCTTGTCCCAATTTTTTATTAGCTTGGGAGGTTGATTATCTAACCAATCGCTTGCTTTCCCGGTCAAGAAAAATTTAAACATTAAATAATACATTTGTTCATGCGTAACACCTTCATTGATGTAGGCATCACAGAATTGCATGAAATTCTGAACAAATCGGATCGGATCTTGATGTGTATCACCACTATATTTTCCATAGCTCGCGAATTGATTAATTAGGTCAGGATCGGGCTTGAATCGAACGACATGAATAGTTTGGATGCGAATCCCAATGGTTTGCACTCGGAATTGGTCAGGAAAACCTAGCTCTAACCGTTGATTAGCCATCTAAAACCTAAAAAGGACTAAAACAAAAAGAAAACGCGTAAAACCGAAAACAAATACAAAATTTTACACTAAATAAACACAAAATAGATTTAACTTAAAGATAGATCCCCGGCAGCGGCGCCAAAAACTTGGTGGGGGAAAAGGTGTGATAAATAAATAGATAAATAAGCTAATAATAAAGGGCACACAACCTTGTCTACCACGAGAAACTCACTGCAAGTATTACAGATCGTTTGCAAGTTTTAATGATAAGTCAAGTTCGTTCGCAGGGATATAATCCGTTAGATCTACTTGTATTAATAAGCATAGATGAATTTAGATGTTTATATAAAAAGAGAATGATATGAATAAATAATAAATAAGAATGCAGATTAATAAATATGAATGTAAGTCATATAAATTAGGATTACTAATATGAGTCTATTACTAAGTTATTCTAATCTGTCACGTATTGAGCAATATATATTAACCGGGATTCTAAATTCTACCTAACCTCCGTCAGGGTGGGCTTAGGAGAAACCTCTCCACTACTAGGATCTTGGGTAAAGAAATCTTGAGTAATGATTTGTGGTTAAATTAAACCTTTATGGCTATCTAGGTAGGGTCACTACTAGACGATTATGTGGTTTTGTCAATAACTAAGAATAATGGTGTCGCCTAGGGTGTGATAAAAATAAGATAAAATTAAGCCAAGAAACTACGTACTCTCACCCTAGACAGGCACAGTACTGCAAGTATTACAGGACGTATGCAAGTTTTAATGATAAATAGAGTTCGTTCTCAGGGACTTAAGTGTGTTAATCGCGTGAGTAGAAATTACGAGTAAAAGTAAATAATTAGAGAACAGTAAATTAAAGCAAGTAATTTCGAAATTATGAATTAAAACTAAGAAAATAAAGACAATAAAATAAAAGATTAAGAATATGAGATGAGAAGTATAGCTTAGGTTTTGCTAGTATGCACTAATCCTTCTAATTCTATCTATAAATCTAGTTCATAAGGGAGAATATTAGCTCTTGGTATACTTAGTCAGGATTCTAAATTCCCCAATCTTAGACCTTGAGAGCGACTAAGGGGGGCTACGGCACAACCAAGACGAGGACTCAAATAGGGTTATCAAACGCCACTAAGGCCCTATCCAGCACACTACAATCAATTGGTGATATGGTGGTTAAAACAAACCCTAATGACTATCTAGTTAGAAGTATGTTTTGTCAGAACTGCTATCGACACTAGACATTATGTGGTGGTTCAATAGTTGAACACCCTGTCAAGGAGACCATCTAACTACTCTTAAAACAATCCTAAAGTGATCAGTTCTAGGAAAGACAATAAATCAAAACACATAAACGAATATAAAGTAAGTAGCTAATATCAGATTAAAACATATAATTACCAAAGAAACTTAGATAGAAGAATTAGAATTCATAGATTATACATATGCAAAACCCAAGCTATGGGGAGTTTAGTTCATACCTGAAGGAAATAAACTAAAAGAAATTACAAAAGACATCATCTTGCTCTCTACAATAAACTGGAAGAATAAAAACCTTAAGAACTAATTACTATGAGGCAAGGATGATTTACAAGTGATATAAGGGTGTATTTATAGGTGTTTAGAAGACCTAATTCGTTTTCTTGAGGAAGAGTTAAGGTAATGGACTTCTAGCCCAACTCAAATTCGTATGGAAATAAAGATAAACACGGTTGGACCGTTTTGAGCATATCTTCTTCGTTATTGGTCGGATTTTGCTCCACAAGATACCAAAAGAATCGCAACAGAATTATCTAGGCCCAGTAGAAGAAAATTACCAAAATCGGCCTATTTCTTAGGTAAAAACGCCTATCTTTGGACGTGTATGCAGAATCCCAGATTTAGGCAGCTTTTCCTTTTCCATCTTTTTAGCATTTGTTTCCTTATCTCCAATTACCATGCAAATATCTTTCCATAAGTTGTTGTCTTTGACTTGGAATCTAATTAAGCTCCATAATTATCTTTAAAGCTACACACTAAATAAACAATTAAACCCAATATGCTCTAAAAACATTATTTCTACAAATCAAGACACAAAACAGGAAAGTGCACTAAAACTCAAGAAAATCGACATTATTGACTTCTAAATCACTTAAAATGATGTCTCATCCTAACATTAATCTATCACAAATGAGGAGACATCAAGACCCCCAACTCAAAGTTCTATCGTCCCGATACAATAAAGATAAAAACATAGGGAAGTCTAGAAATACACACTTATAGAATTCTCAATACAACGGGAAAAAGCATAGCAGACTATATAGAATAAACCTAAAGTACATAACTCAGAAAATTTCATGCAATAATATTTATAAACTACATACCTGTACACTTCTCATATCCACAGTCAACACGGCTTGAATTCAAGATCAGATTAGTTTCGCAATGTAAGAAGGATTGGGACTTTACTCAGTTCCCCAAGAGAGCTATAGATTGTTCATCAAACCTCACTAGTATCCAAGGATCCACTTAACTAATCTCTAATGGCTCAATCACTTCTCAATTACATAGCAAAGAATCAAAAGGTCTTTAAGGTTGTAATGTAGGCTTAGGGACGGTATGATCATATATTTGGATAATTTGGAGTGAGCTTTTGGCTCTCTCCTCACTAGCCATCAACGAATCGTCCTAGAGCTTGAGTTACTCTCATAAAACGTTTCTCACTCAACCCAATGATGTCCTTGATGCACAATTTAGCATCCCCAATAACCTAATTAAAGCTTAAGATGTTCACATAAAAATCCACTTAGCCGGTCCGAATATATATATATTTTTTTCTTTTCAAATCAATTTCTTTTATAGCTATGACTCTCTTTTAATGTTGAGATATCACGCTATTTTCTCATATATATATTTTTTTTCTTTTAATGCCCTTGTTGGCAAAATTAGCTCGTAGCTTCTTTTTCATTCACTATTACCCCGGCAAAGGGTTACAATACAATTCTGTGAATCATCATCAATATAAAGCACAAAGCACAATTAATAAGCTCAAAAATCCCAACAAAATAACAATTCCCATAATGGTAGACCCACCACCCCAAACTCAAGCTCTAAAACAACTGTCTATGCATCGCGATTCGAGTGCGGGTCATATGGAAAAGTCCTAAAATCTAAAGGATATGGCTTATAACGTGTTTCAATAAAAGGATTTAGAAAGGCTAGAAGGGGCTGAGAAGGATATAGCATATAAATTCAAAAATCACAAGGTGGGAAGGTATAAAAAGGCTCCAAGGGCTTCAAAATATGAAAGAACCGCCTTAATCACTTTCTACACTATGTAATTTAGTTACTTTCTTACCTTTAGCACTTTCATCAAATGGTTTTTCAAATAGCTTGGATCTCACGGCCTACACACTTCTCAAGGTTCCCTGAGATCGAACATACTTTCTATCGCATTGCTCACTAATCTTTTCTTTACTATCAACGTGTGTTTTCCTGCAAATATTCAAAGCATCCAAATACATAGCTCATAAACATATTACTTACTATCATTAATCTATTGAGCTTATGCTTCTATGCTATTAAACACACTCTACATCTAATTCCCATGTATCAAAAATTTTAATTTCACCCAAAAAAACAGAAAAATGGAGATGAGAGACAACGAATCCCCACACCCCCAACTCAAAAATGAGTCGTGTCCCCACGACTCGAAAAAGACTCGATAAACAGAAATTAAAATTATCAGATAGACATATTTACAGAAATGGTAAGGAAGAAAGAGAACATACTCTCGAGGCTTATTGCCTCGCATCATTGATATCCAAGGTTGGAATTGCTGGACCTTTCGTTAATTGCTCAAGGAGTTTCATGATGTGCACTTGATTAGCATTGATTTGTGCCACATCATTGACTAAAGAAGTTTGAGCTGCTTCAAATTTCGTTAAACGCTCCTCCATCTTCTCTTGCCAATTTTCCTCCTTTTCTTCCTTCGAGACTTGTGTAGAACCCGCTCTTCGAATAATTTCCTTGATCCAAGCATTATCAATATAACTCGTCTTAAACTCGAGTTTCTCTTCTTCACCCAATACTACATTCGCTTTTCGCACAAGACACGTGATCATAGTTGGAAATTTAACATTATAAACTGATTTAGGAGAGACCGAAAATCGTATCACTTCCTCATAGATCAACTGTGCCACATCAACTTCTTCTCCTCTCAAAATACAGTCCAACAGTAGAGCGTACTTCATAGTCACATCCAAAGTTCGTGTGTTTCTAAAAATATTAGGGACAAGGAAATTGTGCCAAATTCGCGCATCCGCTTGAAGATATTTGTAAGGCCAAGGTGCCTTCAATTCTCCCTTATGTGATTGCACTTTCTCTTTGTCTAATACATCCTCAAAAAGTAATTCCTCATCAAAGATTTTTCGCTTAGCAACTGCTTCTTCAAATTTGCAAAAACCTTTCAGTTTCTCAAACTTGAAGTGGTTCCTAATCTCCTCAACTGTGAAAGGAACTAACTTTCCTCTAATCGGAACACCATTACTATCTCGACTAAAGAGGCCTAAATAGAATTCCAAAACTAATTCATGACATAATTCAGAACGTCTTACCATGAACGTAGACCAACCCAATTTCTCACCAAGCTCTAAGAATCTTGCGTATTCTCCTGTACCAACTTCTTCCTTGAATACTTTCTCATAGGCAAAAGGTAGTTCTTATAACTGTTTCTCTGCAGAAGTCTTCAAAGCCTTTGAAGTATCCACTTTCTTTATAGGTATAAGATCTTGTTGAGGTAATGTTCTCTCCTTTGCATAATAATAAAGCTTTTTACCATTATGATCATACGAAGGTTTCCCACTCTTCTGCACTTTATCTTTACCCTTTGATTGAGAACTAGCACCTTTGTCAATTGATTTCTTCTTGTTTACCTCCAATCCCTTGTTACTCTTCACCTCCCTCTTGTTAGCTAAGATTGTTGTTCTATTAGTCATCCTCAATTAACCCCCAACTCAAAGCTTTATCAACCCTTGAAATTTCACTCTTGAATTAATGGTTGAACAAGCTTGATTTGGCTTAGGAAATATGAATTGATGATGAATCTCTATGTGGGTGAGGTGGATTTGTAATGGGTTGGCTTGGATTTAAGAAATTGTAGGATGAATTTTGAAAATTTGGCTCTTTGATTCTTCAATGTGAATGGATTTGGTGAGGATTGGGTGTTTGATTCTCTCTTGTAATGATGTGAAGAGAAGGTTTGATGTGTTTTTCTTGATGATTGGGTAGTGTTTTGGTGATTGGTGAAGGTTTTGATGAGCTTCAATGGAGTTAGGAAAGTTGTGGAGGAGAAAAAGAGGGTTTGGGTTTAATAAATTCGGAATAATAAGCTTTAGATCTTCATATAGCCTTGAAACCCTTTATTTTCTCTCTCTGGCGGCTCGTGCGGACTACCCCTGCGGACCATGGGGTGTACCGCAGGGTAGTCTGTGACATCTGATGCTCGAAAATTTTTGCTCACTGGATGAGACCCGTGGTAGGACCCCGTGGCACGTGTTTTGACCTCGCGGACCAGGGCCCGGTGTACCGGAGGGTACCCCGCGCCTTCTGTAGCTAACTCCGTCAAAATACCCGTGGCACCTACCCCGTGGCACGCGTTTTTGAGGCGCGGACCATGGTGCGGTGCAGGGGGGTAGTCCGCGGTCAATTTTTCTCGGTTCTGGATCAAACCCGCGGTGCAACCCATGGCACGTGTTTTGACCTCGCGGACCAGGGCACGGACCATGGGGTAGTCCGTGGGGGTAGTCCGCGGGGTGCATTCCTTTGCTCCAAAATTTTTTTCTTCGCGTTCCCTAACTCGATTTCTCCAATTCCTACACACCAAAAACACTAATACCTTCCTCAAATATGCATTATCAACTAAAAACAACTAAAATAAACTTAAACTAAAAACGTAAAAGACATGAAAACATAAAAAAACTACGGGGTGTCTCCCGTACAGCGCTTTTGTTTTACGTCTTTCAAAGTTAGACGTGTTACCTCTGTCAAGATTTGCGAATATAGCCTCCCCAACAACGAGTAAGGCTATGAATGTCAACTAGTCTGCGTTTGACCCCATTTTTGGGGCGAATTTCTATCACCTTGGCTGAAACAACCTTAGTGACAATGAAAGGTCCCATCCACGAGTCTTTGAAACTTCGTGGCCTGTTCTCGCGTTTGTGGGCTTTCCATAGAACTTCATGGCCAACCCCAAACTCAATGTTTGGCTCAGTATCCACAGGTTTTAAGTGGATCTCCTTAGGAGGGACTTTGTGATGTGAAAGGTTGTGGATGATAGGCACGGTGGGATCCAACTTCCTCGGTTTCTTACCCAAGACATAGAAGGTCTCGGATACGTTCTTTGCATGAAGGGTGATGGCCCCATCTTGGAAGTTGATCACACTTTGACTTGTGGCCATGAAAGGCCGTCCAAGTATGATTGGAACCTGCTTATCTGCATCAAACTCAAGAATAACAAAGTCAGTAGGGATGGCGATATTACCTGCACGGACTAAGACGTCCTCCACTGTTCCCCATGTCCTTTTCACTGAGTTGTCAGCAAACTGCAGCTTCACTGGAGTTTTCTCTGATTTCTGAAGTCCAAGTCTCTCGAACACGGACTTAGGCATAAGATTCACACCAGAATCCACATCGTACATAGCTTTCACCTTGAGCATACCATGTAATTGAATAGGAAGGTTGAAACTTCCCGGATCTTTAAGCTTGGTAGGCAGCTCTTTCTCACTTCTTCTTGAAACCCTCAGGTTCTCTCTTGGGATCTCTACACTCGCTTCTTTCTCAGGAATAACTTGCGTATAAACTTGTTGCGGTGTAAGTCCTCTCTTCGCAATCTCAAGCATTTGGGCGTTGATGTTTTCAGGTTGGTACGCCTCTACAAATGTCTTGAGAACAGTGTCATCTTTAGGATTTGTATCAGGAATAGTTGATGACACTGGTTGAACAACAGGTGGCGATTCCACCTTCTCTTCTTCTTTCTCTTCTAGCACAGCAGGTGCAACTTCATCTTCAACTTTTGACTCCTTCTTTGAGGCTTCTTCCTCTTTCTCTTTAGCCAACTCAGCTGCATATTCCACTACCGATCGAATCTCCTCTTGCACCTTCCTCAGTAACTCTATGAACTCGTCTTTCTCTTGATTGTCCTCCACATAAACTTCAGAACAGTCGGATTCCTCGGGGCTAGACTTGGTTGGTTCTTCTTCAGTATTGGGAACCTCCACGGCACTAATGGCAGCATGTGGTGCTTCCTCTTTTGCTTCTTTAATCTCAAGGCATATAGCCTTGTAAGCTTCAAACCCATCCTTGTCTTCACCTCCTTCGATTGCCTTTACTTCTTTTTGTTCTACTACACTCGTCAATACTTTGTTTAACTGTGTTACTTGAGTAGTTAGCATTTGAAGTATGGCATCGTGTCCTCTAACCTTCTCTTCTTGAGCGTTTATAGTTGTGTTCAAACGGTCTAGAGCTTGTACTATCTGTGTATTGTCCATAGATCCTTCTTGTGGATACTGAGGTAAAGCTTTCTGATCTAATGAATCGGTATAGGCGTCTTGAGCAGGTTGTTGTGGAGGAGTAGGTCTATTCTGATATTGGTTTTGGTACCGACCTCTCTGTTGGTAAGAATTGTTCTGGGGTCGCGGTTGATAATGACTAGGATTAGCGGCCCCTTGTGGATTTGAATACTGCATACCCGGATGGTTGCGATTGCCACATCGGTTGGATATAAAGTAAACAGATTGCGGATTTGATTCGCACTCTTCCCATAAATGATCGTTAACTCCACATTGTTGACAACCTTGTGCTTCTTGTACTACCTTTGTAGCGGCTAAATTCTTCTCCATCGCGATTCTCAGCTCCTTGATTTGATTTTCTAACGAGGATATTTGAGCTGAGTTCGCAGTTTCTGCATCTAAACGAAGCGTTCCTCGGGTCTTTGCTACAGAAGCTCGCGTTGAAGTCCAACTTCTCTCTTGTTCCATAATATTTTCCAACACCTCGAAAGCTTCATTATGATTCATGGACACAAAATTACCCTTTCCAATGTTATCCATCTTTTCTCTACCTTTATCGTTAAGACCTTCATAGAACATAGCAAGTTGTAGAGAAGGTGTATAACCATGGAGCGGACATATAGTTAGTTTTTGTTGAAACCTTGTCCATGCTTCTCCCACTGTTTCTCCATCTTCTTGAGAAAATCTTGCAAGCTCGGTTTGATCTTTAAGTCTGATGCTCTTCGGATAAAATCGGTTAAAGAATGCGGCTTGAAGTTCTCTCCAAGAGTGAATGGTTCCATGTGGTTGTCTTTCTAGCCAATCGCTAGCTCTTCCGGTCAAGAAAAACGAAAACATATGACAATACAGTTGCTCGCGTGTAATGCCAGGAATAATGTAGGCATCACAAATCTGCATGAACTTCTGAATCGCTTTTACCGGATCTTGAATAGTTGTACCAGTATAGAGTCCGAAACTTTGAAATTGACTGAGCATACCCGGATCGGGTCTAAATTTGATTATCGGAATCTCAGGAGGGCGGTAACCGATTGGTTGAACATGGAATGGTACATTAAGGCCAGGAAGGTCTTGTTCAACTCGGTTTTGTTGATTATTAAGATTGTTCCCATTACCTCCTCCTGCTGGTAGTTGTTGTCCTTCTTGTCCACCGAGTGGTGGATCTTGTTGACCGAGAGGTGCACCGAGTGGTAGATCTTGTTGTAATCCTCCTCCCGGTAATTGTTGTCCTCCTACTTGTGGGGTTAGTTGGGCTGCCATAACTCTTCTCAAGGCTCTTTCCTCACGAACTCGTTTGTTGTAAGGTCTGAAGCTCCTCTCAGGCTCCGATAAAGGAGGCCAAGAATTAAACACTGTGAAACCTGAAAACGACTAAAGCAAACCACAAGCGTAAATCTGGAAAAATAAAACTAAACTAAAAACTGAAAAGTAAAAACTAATTAAATACTCAAACTCGAAATAGATAACCCACACGCTAACGAGACACAAGTCCCCGGCAGCGGCGCCAAAAACTTGGTGTCGCCTAGGGTGTGATAAAAATAAGATAAAATTAAGCCAAGAAACTACGCACTCTCACCCTAGACAGGCACAATACTGCAAGTATTACAGGACGTATGCAAGTTTTAATGATAAATAGAGTTCGTTCTCAGGGACTTAAGTGTGTTAATCGCGTGAGTAGAAATTACGAGTAAAAGTAAATAATTAGAGAACAGTAAATTAAAGCAAGTAATTTCGAAATTATGAATTAAAACTAAGAAAATAAAGACAATAAAATAAAAGATTAAGAATATGAGATGAGAAGTATAGCTTAGGTTTTGCTAGTATGCACTAATCCTTCTAATTCTATCTATAAATCTAGTTCATAAGGGAGAATATTAGCTCTTGGTATACTTAGTCAGGATTCTAAATTCCCCAATCTTAGACCTTGAGAGCGACTAAGGGGGGCTACGGCACAACCAAGACGAGGACTCAAATAGGGTTATCAAACGCCACTAAGGCCCTATCCAGCACACTACAATCAATTGGTGATATGGTGGTTAAAACAAACCCTAATGACTATCTAGTTAGAAGTATGTTTTGTCAGAACTGCTATCGACACTAGACATTATGTGGTGGTTCAATAGTTGAACACCCTGTCAAGGAGACCATCTAACTACTCTTAAAACAATCCTAAAGTGATCAGTTCTAGGAAAGACAATAAATCAAAACACATAAACGAATATAAAGTAAGTAGCTAATATCAGATTAAAACATATAATTACCAAAGAAACTTAGATAGAAGAATTAGAATTCATAGATTATACATATGCAAAACCCAAGCTATGGGGAGTTTAGTTCATACCTGAAGGAAATAAACTAAAAGAAATTACAAAAGACATCATCTTGCTCTCTACAATAAACTGGAAGAATAAAAACCTTAAGAACTAATTACTATGAGGCAAGGATGATTTACAAGTGATATAAGGGTGTATTTATAGGTGTTTAGAAGACCTAATTCGTTTTCTTGAGGAAGAGTTAAGGTAATGGACTTCTAGCCCAACTCAAATTCGTATGGAAATAAAGATAAACACGGTTGGACCGTTTTGAGCATATCTTCTTCGTTATTGGTCGGATTTTGCTCCACAAGATACCAAAAGAATCGCAACAGAATTATCTAGGCCCAGTAGAAGAAAATTACCAAAATCGGCCTATTTCTTAGGTAAAAACGCCTATCTTTGGACGTGTATGCAGAATCCCAGATTTAGGCAGCTTTTCCTTTTCCATCTTTTTAGCATTTGTTTCCTTATCTCCAATTACCATGCAAATATCTTTCCATAAGTTGTTGTCTTTGACTTGGAATCTAATTAAGCTCCATAATTATCTTTAAAGCTACACACTAAATAAACAATTAAACCCAATATGCTCTAAAAACATTATTTCTACAAATCAAGACACAAAACAGGAAAGTGCACTAAAACTCAAGAAAATCGACATTATTGACTTCTAAATCACTTAAAATGATGTCTCATCCTAACATTAATCTATCACAAATGAGGAGACGTCAAATAGTCCTAAGATTGGCCAAATCTAGGGATGTAACAATAAGTCAAAACGCATAATAACAATATACGCCAAGCTCAAATCAATTAAAATAACAAATAGTATTTATTGAATGTAGACAAAATAATAACCTGACAATTAAAAGTAAAACTTACAGAAGAAAAGCTTAGAAATATGGTGAAACCACAAATCTATAGCTAATTACCCTAAATATAGAGAAGGAGAGATGTAGAAGAGGAGTTTGTCACTCTCCAACTTCTTGCTTCTTCTCTTCCTCTATAGGGTAGCTTGCTTCTTGGATGAATAGCTTGATACTAAGGATGAATATTAAATTAGAGGACTAAGCTACTATTTAAAACTGAGAAAATACAAGTAAGGACTAAGCCTATACTTGACACTGAGCAAGGCCATGTTTACAATGGTTTAAGGGTGTATTTATAGGTGTCTTGGAAGCCCTAATTCGTTTTCTTGGAGTGGAAGACAAGTAATGGACTCCTAGTCCACCTCAAATTCGTAACCCTAAAATATGGAAAAGATAAGATTATGTTGCTGATTTGTTTTAGCCGTAACTCTTTTAATACTTATCTGTGTGACGCATTCCAATAGTCGATCGTTTCGGAAAGCTCTTTAACTTTGCTTCAGACCATTCTTTCAAATTCCTAACCAATCTTGAGTTGTGAGCCGTTTTATGGTCGTAGGTGCTGGAATTCAGATTTATTTGGCAACTTTATCTTTTCATACCTTAACTTCTGTTTCCTTTCTCCAATTTCCATGTATATCTTCTTTCCTTTATCTCTTAGAATTGACTTGGCATCTAATCAATCTCCATATATATCTTTAAAGCTTCACACTAAATAAATAATTAAATCCAATATGCTCTAAAAATAATAAATAATTAAATCAAGACAAGACATAGGAAAGTGCAATATATCATGTGAAAATCGAGTATTTAGACTTCTAAAACACTAAAAATGATGTCTGTAACTAATATTAATTCATGACAAATAAGGAGACATCAAGTACTCAGTGACTATTGTTATTTTTTCAATATTCAATGCTTATCAATTTTGCTGAGATTTTTATATAAAAATGCTTATCAATTTTGTTGAGATTTTTATATATAACAATGTGTAGAGTACTCAGTGTTTCTAATGTTACTTTACATTCTTGTATGGCACAACTCTTATGTTTTCAGATGTGCTTGTTGTGTTTAAGGTCGGCGTTGATCAGATTTTCTTGCCTTTCGACGAGTTGATAGATTTTAATTCAGTAAAGGCGTTTGTGGAATCTATGGGTCGCATTTATCTAATACATGTGTGTTCTCGTATACGATGGTGAGTATGAAGATTCTCGATTAGAGAATGATACTGATTTTCGTACAATTAAGTGGATTCTTGAACGTGGTGGATTAGAGAAGATTGAGAATTCTGTTTCTGATACCTAGGTAGTTGTTTTGAATACTCTGTCGACTGCGGAATCCCTGTCCTTTCTACATATATTTTCCCTTCTCATATTAGATTTGTTACTGTGGTGGCACTTAATCCATCTCATTTTATTCATGAAGAGAAGGATTTGGGGAGTTAATAATGGAAATCTAGTTTACAAGGATTTAGGTAGTATTTCGTAAGGGATGTCGAGCAATTTTGTTTTGTTATTTGTAACCAAGCTGCTATGAAGGTATTGACACTGAATTTAGTGGAGAAACTTGCAAATCCTAAGATTTGAAATAGACCTAGGTGGTATATTAAGTCTTTGGGAGGCGACCCACTTTAGATCATGAGTATTGCTTCTCTCCCTACACTTTTATTTTTTGCATTTATAGTGTTTGTTAGAGGGTTAATTACAAACTCCTCCCTCAAAATATTTCTAAAAAACACTCTACATCCATATTTCTAAACAATTCCAATTGAGCTCTCTTAGACCCTTAAACTTTGCTCAATTTCCCCAACTTGTTTTTCCGTTAATATTTTAAAAGAACCGTTAGTTTTTTAACAAACTAGTCTTGAAAGATCAAAATACCCTTAGCAATTACATATGTTGAATTAAAAAATGATTAAATATAAAAATTATTAATCACAAAAATTCTTAAACGCCCTAATACAAAACATAAAAACTCAAATCCACACCATTAACGTAATTACTACCTCATCCCTAGATATATTTTTGAAAAACGTCTTGCCTCTTTGAACTCAAACAAATCCTATGACCTCCCTTGAACAAATTTGTGTTTTGCTGATACCTCCCTCAAAATATTGTGTATTTCCACTTTATTTTCCTAGGGATTTGTATCTAATTCATTCTTAATAGGCGCTTCACAACTATTTCATTGGTCAAGTATTTTCTTGGTATTGTCCATAGTTGGATCTCTAATTTCTTTGATGGAATTATTGCGATTGTTGGGGTAGTTTGGCGGATGAGATGATTGTGGATGGTTAAGTCTTGCGGTTGTTTTGAGCCTACTATCTTGAATTGTGGATATATATTGCGTTTATTCTATTAGGGTTAAAAATGATTTCATCCCTTACAAAAATCATAAATCACGATTTAGTTCCTTACAAATATTAAATGGATAAATTAGCCCCAATTTTCAGTGTCAACTATTTAATCAAGTTAAGTTACAATTTTTCCTTTTATTATTTATTAAATAGTATAAACTTGTAAAGGAAAATAAATATTGAGCAAACTCAAAATATATCTCTACTAATTACGTCAAAAGTTAAGAATTTTGAGCATATTACACTGTTAAATAAATTAAGGATCCAACTCTCTTATTTTTATTTTAGTCAAAACTCTCGTAACCCAAACAATTCAATCTTTCTAGTTTAACCGAAAGGGGTAACTTTCATTTGTAAATTAATTAAACAATGCTAGCAAGTTTTTCTATTTCATCTTTTTTACATATTTTTATTTATACTCAATTTTTACAGTTTAATGAATTTATTTGAATTTATTTTCTTAAGTACTATTTTTTGTGGGATTCCATTTATCTTGTGCTAAACCATTACATGCACACTGAAGGTATATAAATCTATTATTTAAAGAATATCCTCTAATATACTTGATTTGATGAGATATAAAATTAAGAAAACTCTCACTAGTTGCAGCCTAGAACCTAACACTATGATTAACAATAACTAAGAAACGCATTAGATATAACTTGAAAAACCAGAATAAAGACTTACAAAACCAAAATACCTTCGTCTCTGACTTCAATTCTCTTCGAAAAAACTAACAATAACCTATTTTAGATATATCGGAACGAGAAATACCCAACTCCGTCGTGACAACTAACAACGACCACCGCCAACTTAACTTTGAAAATATGGTTAATTACTTTTCCTCGTCCAGAGAAGGTGGCATCGTCACTTTAACTGGACTACTAGATTCATCAATACTCAATCGATGATAATGCAACAATGACTTTATCGTCATGGTGGGCAGGGGAGATTCAGGACTTTTCTCTGAGGGGTAAAAAGTTAGAACAACAAGTAACGGTCGGGGATATAGTCCCGTATTTTTTTAAATGTAATTTCTAGTTTTTGAAGGATTCGGGGAGAATATATAGGCTCTAGGTAAAAGTATATTTTTACTAATATTTTTTGTTAAAAGAATTTACACAATTCTCACTACATTCCGGGAATGAGGTACGTGGCGTCACACCCCAGCCGACCGCTAGGTCTGCCCCTAATGTGGGGAATACTACGAACAAGTTTAGTATAGGGGAATAAAGTGAGTGAAGAGAAATGAATTTGTTACTTGGATGTTATATTATTTAATTAAATAATATAAGGTAAAATTAAATGGTAAAAAATCTTGTTTGTATTGTTTAATTAATTTACAAAATGAAAGTGTCCCTTTTTGGTTAAAATAGAAGGATTGTATTGTTTAGATCAAGAGACTTTTGATCAAAATAAAAATAAAAAAGTTGCATTCTTAATTTATTTTAACTATATATATATATATATATATATATATATATATATATATATATATATATATATATATATATATATATATATACTCTAATTTCTTAATTTATGACATAATTAATAGGAATATTTTTTTAATTTTGCTTAATATGTTTTTTTTACAAGTTTATACTATTTAATTAAATTATCAAAAGTACATTTTCAATTTAACATGATTTAATAGTTGATCATTAAAAGATAAAGATTAATTTATCTGTTTAAAATTTGTAAGAATTACTAAATCATGATTTACGAATTTTGTGAGGGAGGTTTTTGACCCTATTCTATTCAGGATTTTTATTTTATTGTGTTGTTGAATAAATATAGTGTCTTGGCTAACCTGTTTTGTGTAGGGTACTTTTTTCTTTATTGTTCCAATCTATTTTTGGTTCTTTTGAAGTTTGAACCTTGTAAGACCATCTCCAGCAGATGCGTCAAATGTGGTTTTACGGTATAAAAAGTGAAAAAATGCAATATTGGATCAAATTGTTCACTCCAGCAGATACGCTAAATCATGGGCCCCACAAAACAGACACGTTATATCTACTCTCTCATACGCTATTTTCAGCGCATCTCTCTTCTTACTGTATAAGTTTTTTTTTTTTTTTTATTATTTCATGAATTATGAATAAAATATTATACACTTTTTCTTTTCTTTTTTAAAAAAAGTATAATAACTTGAATCAATTAATTATAATTTAAAAATTCTGAAAAATTTGTAAAAATGATTGAATTAGGTTAAAATTAAGTTAAATATTTTTTTTCTTTTTTTTGTATTATTTTAAAGTTATAAATAATAAATATTATATATTATTAATATAATCAAACATACATTTTTGTTTAAATTATCAATATTATATATTTTTATCAATATAATCAAACATATATTATATATTTAAAAAGTATTATTATTATTTATGATATTGAAAACATAAAAAATAAAATAAATTAATTTTTTATTTAAATTAAATAATAATAAAATTAAATATTACAAAGCTAATATATTACTATTACTGTTAATATTATTATTATTTTATAAAAAGTAATTATAAAGTAAAATTATAAATAAATAGAAGATATAAAGTAAAATTATAAAGTAACTGAAATAGTAAAACTGGAAATTGATGCGGTAAATTTATGAAGTAGATGTATTTTAATGCGGTATAATGAAATATAGAGTATAAAAATAGCGCATCTGCTGGAGATGGTCTAATCCCATATACTTTAGTTTATAAGATGTCTCATTAAGAGATAGAACAGATAACACATATAATGTGGCAATGATATAACTGAAAGTAAATTATAAATTCATTTAATATAAAAGATTTTGTTTGCCCGAGAAATGACGATGAAGCGGAAAAAACCAAAAGAGATGAGAAAAGAGTAAAGAGACTAATGGAATTAACATTGATGATAGCCTTATACTAACGGATGATTTGAAATATATTTTTATGAGTGATACATCTTTCAAAAAAGAATACGAACCATCAGAAATAGCTTCCATAGGAATTAGTAAGGAAAGTAAAGTTACTCATAAGATTGTATCTAGATCCATTGTGAAAAGTTCAATTGAAGGAGAATGTTGGACGGTCCTTTTAGCTATGAGAAAGGCCGCTATTAGCAAAATTCGGAGTGTTTCCTTTTACTCCGATAACCTTGAATTAGTTCAAGGTATTTCTAGATACACATGCCTTCAATAGCAAATTTACCCATTCATTGCCGAAATGAGGAGCTGGCCTTTGAAGTTCCCTTCTTAGAAGGTTAACTTCGTTAATAGGAACCTTAATAACGTCACGGATCTTATGCCTAAATGTGCAAGACAAAACATCGACCCCTCTACTTGGAAGGATGGTTCTTTGAATGATTTTTACATTTTTCTTGAATCGTTGTATAAACGTTTACGATAATTTAGTTTCTTTTTCGAAAAAAAAAAGTAAATTATAAAAAACTATATTGAAAAAGTAAAGAAATTCAAATTAACTTTCAATCAAATCAATAAGTACTAGTATAATTTGATTTAGATAATGTATATCATTATTCTTGTTTCTTTTAAATTTTTGGGATTTCATAGAAATTTTGCCTGTTGTTGACCCACTCTTAATTTTTTGGTTTGCTAGACCTGAGAGCTTTAGTTAAAGTTGTTTCATAAAGCTGTTTGTCTTTACCACTATTAATTTCAAGAGCGTCACAATCTCCAGATATGTTAGTAGCTTCACACCTGCTTGTATCATATCTTTCTTTGTTCCTAACATTTAATTCTCATCCCAAAAACAAACTGCAACTACCTTAAAGGTAAAAAACTAATGTGTTTAAAGAAGATAACAATTACGAACATGAAATTAATAGTGTATATATTATACATCCAAAGAAAAGTAATTGAAGAATTGAGAAGAAAGCATGGATCCATAATGTAAAGAAAAAAGATTATAAATGTCAACCGAAATGAATTTTGCAATGAAGGTAGCATACACAATTATACATACAAATTACAATACTCAAAGACGAAGCAATGAATGGTGCTAAGTTGTAACTCCAACAACAACATTAGTAACCTGCGAGATTAAAAAGAAAGCATTATTAGACGTAATAAAAAAAAAAAAAAAAAAAAAAAAAAAACTTACAAGCTTGCCAGTTTCATCAACAGACATAGGATTCTGAACAACAACGGTTTGATTCTGAGTACGAACAGATGTAGAAGATGGCAATGGAGATGTAACAGAAGAAGGATTAGTAGGAGTAGGAGTAGGAGGTGTCATTATTTGGACATTTGTTATGTAATGACATATCGCACATTTCACTGAAGGAGCCCCTGATGGATACATTAACATTGTACGACAATTTCCACAGTTCACATGCGCATACTGATTCTGATTCTGATTCAAATTCTGGTTACTCGGTACCAAATTAACTGTGTGACAACATGAACATCTAACACTTGTGGCCCCACGTGCATGCATTAGTAATGTACGACACCCTCCACATATTAATTGTGCCATTTCCATTCCTACATATCCCATTGATTAATTACCTCTTATAATTTAATTATTATATTACTAATGAGATTACCTGGTGGTGGGACCGGTGTAACTACATTGCATAATGCACAGCAAACACTTGGTGCCCCTCGAGGGTAAACAAGTACTGTTCTACACCCGTTGCATACTAGTTGACTCTGCATATCTGTATATACACACCATCAATTCATTAAACTTAACAATTCACAACCCAAAGACTTCATTTTCGTTTACTGATTTATCATCATACACCATCTAATTACAAAACTAAATTAATACCTCTTATGTTCTTCACTGATTAAACAAGTTGTTCCCCTCTATTTAATTCAATTTAAGCAACACAAAATTAGTCCCTTATTACAATTTCTTTGCTAATTTTAACATATAAAATACATGTCATACAGGCCTCACTAATATTCAACCAAAACGATCCAATTGTTACTAACTCTCAATAATCTAAACCAAATCAATTAAACCTAAGCTATATGTAACCCTTGATAACAAATTATATAATCAAAATCACCTATAAAAATAACATTTAATATCGAAATTAAAAAAAAATAAAAAAAATCGATATTTCAAATAATTAGCACAATTCGATGTAATTCGCAAGTACATGATAGCTAACATAGATAAAGAAGCCATATTTCAAATAAAAATAACGAATTATATAAGAAAGGCATTAAAAGATTGATCAAAATTCAATTAAATCGCGTACCACAAGCAAGAGAGAGAGAAGAGTGTGAATTTGGGGAAAAGGAGACAGATTATCGGGTAAAGAAAATCGGTGAGGAGTTTATGTAATGGATTAGGAGATATCTTGTAATATAAAATATATTTAATCGGTAAGAGTTGTTCTCCGTTGAAAACAAAGAGCTTTGACTTTTTAAAGAATGTTTCAACGGAGAGGAAGGAAGAAAGAAACAAAATAGAAGAGAACAGAAGATTCACTAATCTAATTTTTTGTCGGAAATCTATGGTAACTTCTTTTTTGTTTTACTTTTATTTTTATTTTTATTTTTAACTTTACTTATTTTTCTTCTATTTTTCTAAGGAAATACTCAATTAAAAGGCATGAAGGCAACAAAATTACAAACTTTACTTAATCTCGAATCGCCATGAAATGATAAATATTTTAAAATAATCACTTAAAGTGATTTTAGATCCATAGCAATATTTTAGACTCAAAAAATCACTTTTAGAAAAAGCACTAGATTAGTGATTATTAAAATAATCACTTAAAGTGATTTTAGATGGCAAAATATTTTTTAATATTTTTTACAAATAATTTAATTTTAATCAAAAAGCACTTTTAGCTCTAAGATAATCCATCCCAAACGGGCACCAGTTAATTGGAATTAGACAATTATACAGCTAGACAAAAGATTGTATAGGATATTTTAGTCAAAGGAAAAGATTTTTGATTAAGAAAAAAGACTTCTCAAATACCTAGCAGATTGATAATCGAACAAATAAGTACCCGTATTATTTAAACTAGACAAATAGGTGTCCAAGATTTACAAACTAGATGTCTAGTAATAGTTAATACCTGACGTTAATTAGCAGCGGTAAAATATGTATATCACGATTAAAAATAATTTATAATTAAAAAAGGAAATAAAATTATTTAATTAATTTTATATCATTACATGGTTAATGACCAGTTGAGATTAGTTTACTGGTCAAGGCTTTAGTCATCCAATCTAGTGGTGCAGGTTCGAACCGAGACAATAACTCTAAATCCAAAATGACTCTCCTATGTAACAAATTTTTTTGAAAAACATCACAACCCCCTTCACACCCTCTCATTCTCTTCATCCTCTTCTTCCTCCATGCAACACATACATTGAAAAATAAGAAAATATTATTGGTCGATCAAGAGAAATAGATATGTTTAGGGGAAAAACAAAAGAAATAGATATATGTGAAGGTTGGTTATTGATGTATATAAATACAGGAGAATGGAAAAGATTACCCATTATGAATTTACAATAGCAAAATTGAAAGAATCATTACTATTGTGATTTGGATAGTAGCAAGTTTGGTTATCAAAAGATATTTAGTGCTATATTAACAACTTGGTTCGCTTGTCCAAGAACATGAAATAGATTTACTTGTGTGATTCTGGCTAAGCCAACTCAAAGTCAACCAAACATTGAGAAGGACACTTGAAGGAAATATTAGTTCATTGATAATGACATAAATTAGAGTCACTATTTATAGATGTAACCAACATATTATGTTATCATTCCTCAACTCCCCAGCATATCACCTTGTGCGACAATTTACATACACTAACTCGTTATGTTTCTGTCCCACACTATGCCTACATTTGTTCCTCTCTTCTTACACTTGTTTCTACATTTTTAATTATGCCCCTCTTTTCTCCTTTTCTGCCCAACATCTCCAGCCCCCTTTTCTCCGGGGTGGACCTGAATTCTCTTACTTTTACAACTGGTCTAAGGATTTCTTGTTGCTCAGAATTTGGTGTAGCGATAACTAAATCCACCCCTTCCCCGGTCCATTAAACTTTCTGGTTTTATTTTCAACGTGACTTGTCTTTTCCCTTTATTTGATTCATCTCCTAATTTAACAATTTGCCCCTTTTATTGTTCTTGTTTCACATTTCTTACCCCATTTACTATATTGTCCTCCTCCACTCGAAGTGCCTCGAATTTCGACCCTAACCCTTTTGCACAAATTTGTTTTATAGTATTATTTTTTAGTGTATTAACTCCTTTCTCATACTCTCTATTTCCCCTACTCACCGTCATCCACTCCCCATATCTCTCCTTCTCACTATGGTCCGTTTGGGCCATCACGTTTTGGTTATTGGTCTCTACTCTAACTATTCTTTCTCCGGTTCCACTCGTTTGTCTTAAAGCATTTGGCAGGAACTCGTCCTTTCTATGTCCAAACCTACTGCATCTTAAACATCATAAATGTAACCCTATCTAAACCATCATAAATGTAACCCCTAATACTCGATTTTGCATAATTTTGACCCAATCCAAACTCTTGATTCTGATGGATTACTTAAGTCAAGTTCAATTGCAAGTCGCGCATAGTTTCCCTTTAGTCTTCCTTTTGTAAGCGGGTCAATCCTAATAGTTCTTTCAATTTTGTCCCTAATTTTCCTCAGTATTCTTGTCGTATAGTTTTGTGTTCCCATGTTTGATATTCTAACCAACGTTGTTGTCGTCGTGATCAAGTTGGTTAAAGAATTAAATCCGATGACCACTCTCTCACCACTAAATAGTGATCTAGCACCATCCACGACTCTTATTTTATCGCAAGGTTTAGTAGTCCCTCTCTGCGAACTTCACCATACAATACATGTTTCCAACGTCCACCACTTCTAGTAAACCTACATGTTTCCCTATTTGCCTTAGATTTGATAACATATATGTAAACCCAACCTCCCTTCCAACAAGCGTACTATCACCTTGTTTCGCCACAATCGCAAGCCTTCTTGTATTTAATTCCTAGTACGGAATACTATTAGTATAGTTTCATCACCCGGGTCCTCATCATCCTCCACCAAATCTTCTAATTCAATAAACTCCTCGTTCCCATGTAATTGATTTTTCGTCATTGTTTCTTCACCATCAATTATCATTAGGATCGCCTCTTTAGTGACCATAAGAGACATCTTCCATCCACATGTTTTTGGGTCTGGGTTATGATATTTTTAGCCCTATTTTCCGCTGCGTGGTACTGCGTTTCTCCCCATGCATTGTCGTTCGGATGTTCTTGGAAATTTTTTTGACAGACCTGCCGCTTTGTTTTATTTCTTGGCCATTGTTTTTATTCTTGGCAATCTTTGATTACTCATTCTGTTCAGTTCCACGCATTCGTTTCAATTGCCTCCCTTCATCCATTTCAAATTGCAATGTGGAAAACTCAGTCACATTCTCTTCGATCATGTTAAGTGTCTTGGTTGTTCATCGATGTCTACTCACTATCTTCAGGCGACACTATAGGTTTTCCGTCAGTACGACGATTCAAATTTGGTGGTTTTTTATCTTCCTAGATTCTCGGAGCTAACTTTTATTTCAAATAATTTGATTTTCTATCTTAAGGATCTATATAGGAGAGCATTTCCCGTCTGTGGTGGTGGTAATGGTTGTTGTAGTGATGGTGGAAGTGCCACATTATTTGTTTAATATTAAAAAATATTATTGTATTAAAATAAAATAATATTATTTTAAATAAAGATAATAAAGGTATAAAAAGATGAGATATTAGCCAATTAAGTCCAAAAACTTAATAACCCACCCCCATAGTGTCTACCGAATTTTTCCTCCCTAAATGATCCAGAATTTTAATCTTATACCATGCATACCCTTGCATTCAACGATATTATTAGATTGCGTCCATAATTATCTTTGTGTAACGAATTCTATATATATATCGCGTATCTAGTAAATCCCACAATCATAGCATTTTATTATGGAAACTATGTTACACTCTATCACGTTCAAAGATATTCAGTCCATAAGCTACATCTTCAATTTGCTAGTCTCTCAGCACACTGTATTTAAGCAACTCATTTGTATTTAAGCTGATTTTATACTGCAACCCATTAAATTACTCACTCAACCCATTTATTTTACACACGCACACCACTGTCTTCAATATCAGTGTTGTAATGTAACCATCAAATTACTCACATAACCCACTAATTTACCCACATACACCACCATATTTACTACCAACAGTTTAGGTTGTTGTGTCTTCTTCTTCTTCTCTGGAACAACAGTTTGTCGGTTAACATCAATGGCTATAGTCTTCTTCACTGGTTTGACCGTAACTGTCTCTTGCCTATCATCATTTCTGACTTTCTTCTACGTTATCCTCCCCAGAATCGAACCTTCAAAGTCGTCATCGTTGAGTTGTTGTTTATTCTTTCTCTTCGTCTGAATCGTACACTGCCCAACATCATCGGTGGGTTGCTTCATCTTCATGTTTTTCATCGGAATCATACCTTCGTCGACATCATTGGGTTGTTGTGGCTTCTTCATCTTAGTCGTTGTCATTTGCATAAGTGGGTTGCTTCTCCTGTAGGCTTTTGTTAGTTTGGAGGAAGGTAGACGATAGGTTGCCGATTTTCTAATTTAAGTTTTGGAGCTTTGTTGATTTTTATTTAATATTGTTTGATTATTTATGGAATCAAGGAATTTCATTTTTGTAACTTAACATACATTGATTGGTAAATGAGGGTAATTCAGACTTTTTGAGTAGGTTGGACCTAATAGGCAACTGACAATATCCGTGGACTCTGTCGGTCAATTACCCTAAAAAGATAGGGGAGATATTTTCTATAAATAATTATTTTATCAAGCAAATTTTTTGTAAAATAAATTATTAAAGAATACTTTTAACCACTAGCTATTTTCATTAAGCATTTTTAGCAATATACCTATCAAGAATTATAATTATCAATATAGCTTATTTATCTCGACATCAATCCATATACAAGACAATTATAGTTGTCAGAGGGTAGAATGTATGTAAGTTGTTTATGTCATTTCACAATTATTTCATGATTTAATGATTTTGCCACAAGTTAAAAAGCAGAAGACTCTAGACAACAAGCAGAAACGTCCAAAAAGGAAGTGAAAAGACAATGAATAATGAAGTGAGTTGAAGACAATGGAGGTATACAAAATTACTTTTCTGTCCTTAATCTAGAAGAAAATCTCGGCCAACTTTAATCCCAAAAAAAAAAAATACAACTCAGGCTCTACCATTTCCTCTTCCCACTTTGTGTTTCAAGACTTTCTCTAAAATGAAGAATATGATGGAAAAAAAATATTTAAAAAAAAAAACAAAAAGAGTAAAAGAAAAAGAAAAATTTGATATCATACAGACTCTGTACATTACTGCTACAGGCTGCTATCTTGATAAAAAAATTACAGTGAAGTGATGATGATAAATTCTTCCAAAGCTCTGTTAATTTAAAAATAAACCATCAAAACATGTTTATTATACAATAATAATGCCTAAAAGATAAAAGAATACTCACTAGTTTGTTTACCTTTAAGTAACACACACAAAACTTGAATTTTTCATCAATTTGGAATACTTGATATTGGCAGCAAATTATTATTGAGTTTCAGGTTGAGTTTGAGTTTCGGGTTGAGTTTGAGTTTGAGCTTCAGGTTGAGGTTGAGTTTGAGTTTCAGGAGTATATGTTTGTTCTAAAAATTCATCAAGTTTGCCCCAATTTGGAGGGTTAGAAGATTTATTATTGTTATCAGAGGGTAATGATCTGATACATCCAAGTATATGCTGGATATCTCGGTACAGTCTATCACAAAGGTTAAGTTAGATACGATAGTGAAGAAAAAGAAAAGAAAGTAATAAAAAATACCTTGTCTTAGCTTGTGGTGTAGTAATATCCAAGTTAGAAAAAGCTTCAGAAATTTGAGTATGAAATATAATAGCCACTTGTCTAAATATTGATTGAACATCTACTTCATGTAAAGTACGTGACAATACACGTTGAAGAAAGTTCACTTCCTGATATGATTCATTATTTGTTAAGATAAGCAATAAAGAATAAAAATATAAAAGGAAACTTTCTCTATTTATCTATACCTTTGTTAAAGATCGAGCAAATTGACTAGGTTGTGTATCTGATGAATCATCTGGTCTATTCCATGACTCATTTATTTGTGGTAATCCACGTAAATGAACCATTAATCTTTCTCTCATTATTTGTACTAGCTTTGAATGTATTTCATCTCTATGTACTTTATAATCCTAAAATTCCACATTCCATTAATATTTTTTCTTTTATCTTATTTAATTTCATTAAATTTAAATTTACCTGTGCAACTCTATCCATTTCTGATGATAACATTCCCCTTCTACTCTCTGGTACTTTCACAAACAAAATCCTCCTAATTTCTTTATTTACACAAAAAACACATAATTTTAATAAACATAATCTTCACCAAATAGTAAAGTAATTATATGAATAATCTACCAGGGATAATTGCGTAAATGAAAGTCACAGCTTGACTAGCTAATGCGAGATTTTTTGATGTAATAGATCTTAAACCAGAGACCTGTAGTTGTAATTAATTAGTAGTTAATTGTGAAATAGATAAATAAAAATAAAAATACCTGCATAGCACCAGCACCAAGAACAAGTTGACAAGTTCTTGTATTAAAAAATTTCAACATTTCAACAACACGTTGAACAACTTCTGATGATAATGCAGCTAAACTATTATTCATCTCTATATAATCTGATAACATCTTTACTAATATTAATCCACTGTAAAAAAAAAAAAAACAAAAAAAATTAATTCATTAATTTAGAGTTTAGAGTTTAGAGTGTGTATGTGTGTGTGTTACTCACCAATTTACCATGTGATACTCATTGCCTTTAAACGAAAGTGTTTTTAATGAAGTTTTAGTAGTAGAAGAAACAACACGCTCCTTTACGTTATTATTTTCAGTTTCATATGTTGTCAAATTTAACGTTCCGTTTTGATTTGTTTGATTAGATATTAATGATGTAATAATTCCTTGAAATTCATCTGGTACATCCACTTCAGCCCAATTCTCTTGATCAAGTAAAGCCCTCATTTTAGCCATCTACATTTATATTCACATAGTAAGAAACAAAACACACAAACTAAATTAAAAAAAAAAAAGAAACTAACTCTAGATTCATGTTGAAAATCAACAAAAGCTTTAGCTTGTGACTGTAAAGTTCCACGTATACTATAACCCAATCTTCCACCAATCTGTTAATATTATATATTAAAAAAACAATTACGAAAAGACAAAAAAAAAAGTTACATACCTTTTCTGTACAAGTAATAAAATCATGGGTGATATTATAAATACTTAAAAATTCAGACAATCTTAATTTAGGATGAATAATAACACGAACACCGAGTAATTTAGCCCATCTACCATGAGCAGCATCACATCCAGCAAATACTGTTTCTGCGTTTTCTCGTAAAACATCTCCTCGGAAGTTTCTAGAAACACTTGTTGTATCGTTTCCTTTTTTTAATAATAAATTATTATTATTAAATCTCGAGTTATTTGGTGAAGGAGTTGTATCTGATATTGCTTCAGCTCCATGTGTTAATGCAGCTGCTACTGAATCAGCTGCGTAATGTCCATCTGGGTTTGATAATATCCATTCTATCGCTTTTTTAACTTCAGAAGCTCTCATTAAATGTGCCTGTTTTCACTAATTAATAATATTTAATATTATTTTATAAATTTAATTTAAATTATATTTACCTACCCGTACAATAGCAAATATAGCTTTGAGTAGATGAACAAAGCTTTCAGCTGATAAGCTTCGAAGTTTAGTAGCTAAAGACGAACCGCTAGTATCAGAGGAGGTGTTATCTCCACCACCACCACCACCACCACCGCCAGGTGGTGGTGGCATATCAGAGTCGAGAAGAGGAAGTAATTCACTAACAGTAGTTTTAATAGCGAATTTCATATGAGCTGTAAGTGTTTCACGGTATAATCGTAAAACTGAAGGAAGTTTAGCTGTTCTTAATAATCCAATAACTAAAGGAAGAAGCTCTTCTCGAAAACTAATTATATTATCATCTTCATTAATAATTTCTTCTTCTTTATTTGATTTATTTGATTTCTCTTTGAATTTTGATATTAATAATGCATCCATATTTCCACCATCGTTTATAGATACAAGTAAAAATTCTGCTGAAAGAATGCTACAACAATGAATTTAATTAAGTCTCTTATTTACTTATTATATATATATATTAATTTAGACTAACCTGTTAATTGAATCTGTTGAAGCTGCTACTTCATCTCGTAAGTGACGAAAACAATGTAAACCTGTTAATTCATCTCCTTCTAGTAAATGCTGTAAATCATCAATCACATCTAAAGCACTTGCACAATCTCCAGAGCTTACAAGCTGTAATTTCCACAAATTAGTGATGTATCTAAAGATTTACAGAGAAATTAGTGAAAAGATGAGGAAATTATACCAATTTGAGAGCAGAGAGAGCTTGATTAACGTAAAGAACGAGGTGTAACTTATTTTGTAATGCAATTAAATTGTTTCTACCATTACTTAGCTCTTGAACTTTATTAGCACCACCAACTAAATCAGATTCCAAGAGCCTGATAGTTTCCTTTAATTCACGTATCCTAGTACATCCTTGAACGATCATACCGTTTAAATCCTCTAATTGACCTTGAGCTTCGAAGAATGAGCTTGAACGTAAAGAGATCTCCTTAACTAAATGAAGCTCAACCACATCTAAATACTGGGAAAGTCTCTCTTGCAATACCAAATTCTCAGAAGGTCGAAATGAGGTAGCTCCTTCCTCTAATTTAAAGTCTTCTTCAAAGTAGAATCCAGGAACTTCTCTTAAACAAGCCACAAGGGCTTCACCTTGTCCGGATGTTAAATTACCATCTTCTCCTTCAATTGATGTGGAAGAGAATTTCTCGTGTTGTTGGATGTCGTGGAAACGAGAATAGGGTTCGGAAATGGTGGAAAGATAGAAAGTGAAATCGGGCTTGGAAACCTCCGATCCGGGCTTTGGTGGGAGTGGTAAAGGGGCAAATTCGGGCTCGTATTTAGCGGCGTGAGGGTTGTTGAGAATGGAGGATAAGCTTTGGATGGTGGAGGAGCTTGTAGGGGTACCCGAATCCATCTGGATTTGGGTGAGTTTTCAAGATTTATGTGAATTATAGCATCAAATGAAGCTTTCTTTCTTTCTTTCTCTCTCTATATATCTCTGAGAAGAGAGTGTGAGAGAGATCTATAGACACAAGTATTTGTATGTATATGAATGAGGTGGGTGGTAATGGAAGATCAGCTGGAAAAAGTGTTTGCCTTTGGATCTGGGATTTTATTCTTTTTGTGAAGAAAAGCAAGTATTGAGAGAGAAGAACATGATGAATAGAAATGGTGGGAAAACCGGGTGGATACTGAACCGGTCAGACCGGCTGACGGCCTAAATTGTTTTTTTTTTTTCTTTGATTTGTTTTTTTCCAAAAACAGCCTATAATTTTATAATGATCATCAAATTATACTACTATTTTCAGTCACATCCCTACATAATTACAATTAGAAATTATGATCCAAGGGGTATTGAATACCCACCTTCTAGTTCTAACTCAATCCTCTTCTTTTGTTCATTTTATTAGGGACCTTAATAAGATTTTAACATTATAGGCTAAAATTTCATTTATATTCCTACCCTTTTTTGTTTTTTCCCACTATATATACTATTATATTCAAAAAAATTCATCTTTTGAGGCAAGTAAATAAAGTCTAGATAACCCTAAAACTCATTCTCTCTCCTACCTTTTTTTCCCGTAACCACAACACACTCTCCTCTCTCCTCCCTCTATGACCACCACTACCGAACCCAGCTTATTTCCGGCGAGCAAAAAAACGCTGTCACCGTGCAAGCCACCACCACTCCGGAGAAACAGCACTGTTCCATCTCATCTCCACCACCACTCACTGTTCCAACTCATCTCCACCACCACTCATTGTTCCAGCTCATCCCCACACCGTGCAAGCAACCGTCGTGCAAGCCACCGACGAAGTTCATGAAATTGCAGTTTCAGCAAGGAGATCTGGCGGTGTCTCAAATCCGCGTTGCAGCAGATCTCATCTCCATCGCAGCTCCGACGTGATAGCTTGAAGCCACCGCCTTGTTTGTTCGTGATGGCTTGAAGCTCCGGCGTGATGGCTCGAAGCTTTTTGGTGGTTCGTGATGGCTCCGACGTGATGGCTCGCAGCTCTCATCTCCATCGCCTCTTTGGGACCACGAAGAAGAACAACACCACGAAGCTCTCATCTCCATCGCCTCTCTTTGAGTTCGTTACTGTGGTGAAGAAGCTGGTTTGCGTGACTTCAGTTCTCAGTCATCTCGAAACGCCTGGATCTACTCGTCGGAGTTGCTATCTGCTCGAGAGCCATTGTCGGAGCTCTATGGATGTTAGAAGTAGCGAGCTTCGCGAAGAAGACAAGATCCAGTTTTTTTGTGTGTGTTTGAATGCTTAGAGGGGTAGTTTGACCAGAGTTGGTCAACATAGGTAGTTTTTAGTTTTTTATTTTATTTTTTTGTTGAAAATTGCTTAAGTTTAAGCTTTTTTCTTTTCCTTTTGTGTTTAATAGCTGTTGTAAATTAGTTTTTTGTTCAATTTTATAATGAATAGCTTTTAAAAGTGATACTCATCGTTTTTTAATAATACTCAGCTATTTTTTGTCAAAACTCGTCATTTTTTTCTCGAAACTCAACATTTTTTGTCGAAACTCGTCATTTTTTTGTCGAAATTCATCATTTTTTTTGGAACTCATCATTTTTGTAGGAAACTCATCATTTTTTCTAGTGACTAGAAACCAGAGGTCGGCGGTCGGAGTCGGAGGTCGGGGTCGGTGATCGGAGGTCGGTGGTCGGAGGTCGAAGATATGTGTGGTAGTGGAGAGAGATGAACAGTGACATCGCTCCTTTTTGTCTTTTAGTGTTAGTAAGGGTATTTTAGTATTTGGTCATCTTTGAGACCCCTTTTAAAGAAGTAAGATTCCCACTAGTTCCTTTAGACCCAAAAACTAGTCTCCAAGACCCTATAGGTCAAAGACCCATATAATTGTGTATCAAGTATATCTCATATTAGGTTTTATACTCAACTTGATCCCCTTTTCTAAATCGATGTTTGAAATTTTATCCAAAAACAATGATATTACATATAGTTTTACGCGATATATGATTTGTAAAACGTATCATATACGAAGATTATTTTAATAATTTTTCGTATATATAATTTAACATAATTACATTCTAAAAAATTTTTACTGGTTAAATGAAAAGGAAATCAACATACAATTCCTAAAAATAATATTTTTCCTAAAACACTACGGTGAAGATATGTTACTATATTCTTATAACGAGAAACTTGTTGTGAAAAAGTATAACTTATGTTGGAGAAAAAATCTATGAATTCAATATATTGCACAAAAATTTCATCCAACTTTATGTGGTAAAGTGGTAATTTAGCGTTTTGAAAATTTTTAAAGCAAGAAGTAAAGATGATTACATAACCAGAAGCAAGGATAAATCTGCTAACGGATACCACCAAAGAAAATAAAATGTGAATGTTGAAGAAAATACAAATGTCCCATTCAAGATGTGACACATCAACACAAGCGGGACCCACCACTATGGCCAAATACTCTGATCCTATTGCACCACGTGAAATTTTATCCATTGGGATAAAATTGGATATATAACAAACTCATTTTTTATGGAAGTTAACTCTCCAACTTAAAAGATAACAATGTCAAATTAGGAGTTCATAAATATCATTTGGCTCAATTTACATATCTTAAAGGCTATAGCTATATTAATATCATTGTAATATTTTCTCAAAAAATGAACAGTTCTTTAAGGTTGTAGTTTCACCATAGTTTTTAAAGGTGACCGCCATACGTATTTGAAATATGAGAGGTGTGTCCATCTAACCTAAGTAAATAGGTAGAAAGGTGATAATCGTGGTGATACAAAGAGGTTATAAGGTGATTATAATCACTATTTGAAGTGATAAAGGTATTGTTATCACATCTACCAATGCAAGGTAATAGGGAATATTTTTAAATAAAGAAAATATCTAAGGTTGGAAGACTTTTAGGTAATGGAGTATGTATTGAGACTAACCATTATACATACAATATCAATTTTTCTAACCTAATCTTTTTACATTTTTGTATCGTTATTCCTTTTTCTTTTATAATTAAAGAGGCATGTATCCCAAACAAAGAAAACAAACAAAGATCAAACATTAACCTACACCCCCTACGACTACATAAGCTAAGGGGTTATAAAAAGGGGTCTAAATCGAATTTTAACAAAAAATATGTCATTAGCAACGGTTTAGATCGTTCAATTACTTAAAAAGTTAAAAATTTTGTAAAATATCCCTACTATATATAAACTCAAAAATGAAAAGAGGAATCTACAATGTAAGGCCTAAATCCTAACTTTCTTAGGATTTAAAGCCTAGTTGCAAATTACTTCTTTTTAAGGCCTAACTCAAAAATCTGGTTTGAGATTTTACTTTCCTACCCTTTTTAATTTTTTTTATCCCTTTTTTGTTTTTTATTAAATTTTTTTTTTCTGAACTTTTACTACTTATATATTTTTCCAGTATATTCAAGGAGGTATGTACCAACATTGTCCAGACCATTTCGTACAGACCTGACCTTATTAAACGTTTTTTAGGTGTTTTAGCTCCAATTTATTTTTCTTTATATATCCAATTAGTCGGTATTCTCCAAGTTTTTGTCCAAGGGGGTGAGCACGTTTTTGTCCTTGTTTTTTATTTTTTTCCCAGTCATTAATCGTGTCACAAACCCGAATGTCTAGACCAAGGTGTCTGGACCAATATAGCTGGACTAGGTTTTTTCAGTAGAAAATAGAATGAAAAACAAGTTATAGCCTATATGGGCTGGACCAGCTAGACCATTCCCAACTCACACACACAGAAAAAGAAAAAAAATCTAAAAAAAAAGGAGTGGGCTGGACAAGGATTAGCCCACATTGGGCTGGACCATTTTGTTTGTGTAAAAAAAATTGGAACACGGTATGGGCTGGACACAAAATCACGTTTTTAAAAAAAAAAGAGGCAAAAGGTTTGATGCAGATCTGGAATCTGCAGATCTGGACGGTGCTCGGAGGTGCAACAATGGTGTGTAGGCGGCGTTTTCAGGTGTTGCAGAAGTGGGTGGCTTCGTCACAGCGCCGTCGTTCTGTTGCAGAAGTGGGTGGCTGTGACTGGTGGTGGCTGTGACTGGTGATGGCTGTGACTGGTGGTGGCTGTGACTTGAGGTGGTGGGAAGAAGAACGAAGATCCCGATGCTGTTGTTCTGGGTCGTGGTTCGCAGATCCCGATGCTGTTCGTGGTGGATCTGGTTCCTGGAGATGGAGTTGTGCTAGATCTGCGCGAGATGGAGATGGAGCTCGATCAAGAAGGCGCGTCGCAGGGGGAGGCTGGTCATGGTTGTTCGTGGTGGTCTTCGAAGCTGAGAAGGCGACTTCGGCGTGGTGGTGCTGTTACAGGCGCTGCAGCGGAGCTTTGTGGAAGGTGGGGGTGGTTCACAGATCTTGGCGCGGTGGTGGTGGTTCGCGATTCTACACGGTGGGGAGGAAGGAGGGCATCGCAGTGGTGGTGGTTCGCGATTCTGCACGGTGGGGAGGAAGGAGGGCATCCAGCGGTGGTGGTGGGAAGGTGGGGCTGGGGTATGCAGGTAGGGGGTGGGGGTGGCTCACGGTGGGGAGGTGAGAGAGAGAGGAGGTATAGAGAGGGGTAGGGTTTTGAAACAAAAATGTAATTGGGTATTTTTGTTTTGCTTTTTTTTTGTATATAGAGAGTGTATAGAGGGATTGGGGTTATTTGGGTCTTTTCACTGGGTTCTAGTTAGGGTCCAACTAGTAATTAGAAAGGAAAATGGGGTGGGCTTTATTTTGTTAATATACATGTTGTGGGGCTTTATATTATAATTCCCCCAAATAAAAATTCTAAAAATAACTTCGGCCACAACTCACCTCTCTCTCTCTCTCTTATTTTTTATTTTCTTAACACAAGCTTTGCCCAAAAAAAAAAACACATCAAGCAAAAAACTAAAAAAAAAAATCTTTCTATTAATCTTAATACACCGATTGACACAAAACTCACCGCCTCACCTCACACACCGGCGACACAAAACTCACCGCGTTACATCACACTTACTCCCCTGTCGATATCACCATCACCATCAACATCAAGCCATAGCACTCACCTCTCACAAATCTCACCTAACCTCGCACACATCTCACTTCACCGTTCACGTAATTCTCACCTCTCCCCATTCACCTAAACCTCCATCATCACCCCGCTTCACCTCCGTTCACACTCACAAATATCATACATGCACTCACTTCCACTTCGTACCACCGTACCTACATGGATAATACACCTGCACGAGTTTCGAACAGAGCAACAACAACAAAAGGATTTCTCAATCGATTCTGGTAATTAATAAAAATATCTTATTAACATAATCTTTTGTTGTATATAGGTGTAAATATCATGTTAAAAGATGTTCAAATTTGTTTGGTATAATATGATAGAATTGAGCGTATAATATTTGTTAATTGATTTATTTTAATGTGGAAAGATGAATAGGATGAATCGTGAATTGGACATGTAGTGAAATTTTTAGAATATTTGGGTTTCAATTACGGAATTGTTAAGTAATTCCTAAGGTTTAGTTAAATGATCCGCTTCTAATCTTTCAATTGTTTGTTATTTTGTTTCATTCACTAATTTAATTGAATTAATCGTCCAAATAATTCATTTTTTTATTTTGATTAACAAATTAGAGTAGTAACACATAGTTCGTATTGAATAAAGACATGGTCAGATCTCAAACCCTAGCCTCTTCCACTCTCTCTCCTCCCTCTCGTTCCTACCTTAACCTTACTCACCAGATTAAGTTTCGATTTAAGATCCTTTTGGGATCTATGAAATTTAACATCTTCTACTTCTCTTTAGCATCGATTCATTATCTTAAAATCACTGTAAGGTGTTTTATAGAGTTCTCAATCACTCTTATATTTTAAAATGGCAACATTTGAAGGTCATGGGGATAAGGCGGAAGAATCGGAAGATGACTTTTGCCTATCACCAGATCGAGAAGCTATTTACTCAAAATTTGAAGAACCGAAACTGTTGGTTCGGATTTTGGCATCAGGTATCGTGAATCTTAACTATCTTAAAAAAATAGTGATACAATATTGGGGCATTTCAGGTAGAATCAATATTGAAAAAAAAGGTGATAATTTGTGCACGATTCAATTTGATAAGGAAAAGGATCTAGAAACTGTGTGGGCAAATAGACCTTATCATGTGTTTGGTTTTCATGTTTTGGTTCACAAATATGATGATACGATTTTAAACCCTTCTTTAATGGAGGAAACTTCTTTCTGGGTGAGATTGGAAGGTATTCCACTATTGTTTATTAAGGAATCAAATGTTTTCAAAATTGCTTCAAAGATTGGTACAGTAACAGAGATTGTTCTTCCAGATCCTCTAAAATTCAAAGAAAAGTCTAGTATTAAAGCTAGAGTCAATGTTTCTGTCTTGAAACCACTCTCAGCTGGGTTAAACTTCAAACTTTCAAAAAATCAATCTATCTGTATTTCGTTTAAATATGAAAAACTATTTGATTTTTGTTTTAAATGTGGGTTGATTTCTCATGAGGAAAGACATTGTGATAATCCAAACTATCTTGCAGTTAGGTTGGGTAACTGGATTAAGGCTACTGATTTTGAAAAAAGGGATAAGAACTTTGTTTTTAAAGCAATGAAAGAGGGTAATCAAGTTTCAAAAACTAAAAAAACTTTGAAGAAAAAGAATATCAAAAAACAGTTAACTCTTGAAGAAGGGGAAATTGAAACTTCAAAAGGTTTTACAGGTTCCAATGAGAGTAAAACACTGAATTATGTTCAAAATTCTCTAATGTTACCAACTGTCAAGATTGGTAATAAAATCTTAGAAGGTGTTGCTTTTAAAACTGAAATTAGACCATTGGTTTCTTCTGAGGTTCTAAAGTTATGTGGTGCAAATGAGGAAAACCCAAAGCTTAGTCCAATCCCTTTATTGGAAGAAAAAGTGATCATTGACCCTTCAATCACTCAAAACTCGAGTGATAATATTCGGTTTGGTTCTCTTGAGAAAAACAAGAATAGAACAGAACAGGTTAGGAAAGATCTAGGCCTACCCCTAGAAGAGGACAAAAGTGATCAAAATTCAGCAACTCTTGTCAACCTCTTTGAGGAAGATGATGAGATGGCTGAAAATGTTAAATGGATAAAGTAGTGACAGATGAAGGAATAGAACAATGGTATGAGGAAGGATTAAATTAAGGGATGGAAGCTGAAGAGGTTTGCGGGGTTGACCCAAATCAACCCCTAGACCTTCAATGATACAAGCATGGAATTGTCAAGGCTTAGGCACAGCCTTGACAGAGCTGAGCTTGATTGATATGATCAAGACTCATCAAGTAGAGGTACTTTTTCTATCTGAAACTAAGCAAAAGTTTGATTTTGTTTTTTCTTTATGTACAAAATTTCATTTGACTCTTGTTGCTCAAATTGACCCTGTGGGCTTAAGTGGAGGTCTAGCAGTTTTTGTGAAAGATGATAAGAAATTTAAACTTTTCAACTCAGATAAAAACATTATTCAGTGTTCTTATCTAAGTAACACTAGTGGGATTATCTTTGTATATGGCCCTCCTGATGATGAGGACAAAAGCTCTTTCCTTAGAAAACTGAATGACTTGAATCATATGGAGGAAAAATGGTGTATTATGGGAGACTTTAATATGATAAGATACCCCTCTGAGAAATTAGGGGGCAATCTTAACTCAGTGCATAAGAAAAACATGTTGCTTTTTAATGCCTTTATCCAGTCAAACCTTCTGATTGATCTCCAAGCTGAGGGATGTAATTTCTCTTGGTCTAACAAGAGAAATGGCAACCAGCTGATCAAGCAAAAGCTAGATAGGATTTTGGTAAATCAGGAATGGATTGACTCTTTTCCAAATTCTTGTACTGATTATTTACCCCCTTTGGGGTCAGATCACTCTCCAATACTTCTTAAGCTGGGTCTTTATTCTAAGAAACATAAAAAAAGGTTTATATTGGAAAAATGGTGGATTTTTGATAAACAACTTTGTAAAAAGATTGTTGAGAAATGGAAATCAGGTGTAATCATGGACTTGAGAGGTATCTCAAAACTGAGGTACAAATTATCACAGGTCCAAAAAATTACATCTAACTGGGCTAGGAAGAGAATTTTAAATAATAGAATTCTCATCCAAAATAAGATTAAAGATCTTGGTAAACTTTTTAATAAACCTCACAATGATGAGTTTGAAGTTAAATTCAAAACTCTGAGTCAGGAACTGGAAGAAATATGGAAAAAAAGAGGAATTATATTGGTCTTTAAGGTCAAAAAACAACTGGCTTAAACTTGGGGATAGAAATTCCAAATTTTTTCATGCCTCAACTAAAGTCAGGAGAGCTAAAAATAGAATTGGTAAGATCAAAGACCCAAGTGGCCAATGGGTTTCAGATTCAAACATTATACCTGAGATAATAACTTCATATTATAATCAAATTTTCAAATCCTGTGGGAAAAGAAATTATGATCCAGTGTTAAGTAAAATTAAAAAGGTGGTTACTGAAGAGATGAATATCTCACTTATCAAACCCGTCACTTGTGAAGAGGTTAGAAATGCAATTTGGTCTCTTGGAGGAGATAAATCTCCAGGACCAGATAGATATGGAGGGTTTTTCTTTAAGAAAATTTTGGGATACTCTTAAAGAAGACCTGACTGATATGGTGTCTGATTTTATACTAAATAATACACCTCTTGATTCAATTAATTGTACTATTATTGCACTAATCTCAAAGTGTAATAACCCAGATGTGGTGGCCTCCTACAGGCCTATTAGCTGTGCAAACTTTATTTCTAAAGTTATATCTAAAATCTTAACATCTAGACTCCAGGAATGGATTGGTGATTTGGTCTCTGAGACTCAAAATGCCTTTATTCCTAATAGGTCTATATTTGAGAATATTTTGATTGCTCAGGAGTTAACACATTACCTTAATAATAAGAGGTACTCAAAAAATTACTCACTAGCTATAAAAGCTGACATGAGTAAAGCCTATGAGAATATTGAATGGGATTTTCTCTTTGATCTACTGTCACAAATGGGTTTTCACCCAAAATGGATAAAATGGATTGAAAATTGTGTAACCTCAGTTACTTATAAAATACAAGTCAATGGTCAACTTTATGACTTGGAAAAACCTCAAAAAGGACTTAGGCAGGGGGATCCCCTATCCCCTTACCTGTTCTGTTTGGTTACACAAGCATTGACTCACCTCATTGACTATTTTGTAGAACAAGGCCTTTTAAAAGGCATTAAAATTGCGAGAACAGCCCCTTTAGTCACTCATGTGTTATTTGCTGATGACAGTCTCTTTTTTTTAGAAGCTTCAGATTATAATATTGATATCTTCAATAATGTGATTAATTGGTATACTCTTGCAACATGTCAAAAAGTGAATTTGAATAAAAGTGGGGTAATGTTTAGCAAAAACACTCCCACTGAACTGAGAAATCATTTTGCCTCTAATCTCAGGATGAATAAACTGGAGCATTTGGGAAAATACCTTGGAATTCCCTCCTCATGGGGTAAATCTAAGGTCAAATCTTTAGAATGGCTAGTGGAAATGATAATGGAAAGGATGGAAAGGTGGGACACTAAGATGCTTTCTAAAAGTGGGAAAGAGGTACTGATCAAAGCAGTGGTTGGTGCTATCCCAAATTTTATTATGTCTGTGTTTCTAATTCCAAAAAAGGTAACCTCTCACTTGACTTCACTTATTGCTAATTTTTATTGGAATAATCAAGGTGAGGACAGATGCCATTGGATTAAATGGCAGACTATTATGAATTCTAAAGAAGAAGGAGGGCTAGGTTTTAAAGATTTTCACTTGCAAAACTTAGCTCTTCTATCTTCAAATGCTTGGAAATTTTATTTAAAAAGAGAATCTTTGGTTTTTAAACTGTTCAAAGGTAAATATTTTCCTAAAGATGACTTTTTAAACTCAACTATCAGTTCTAACTGCTCTTGGGGTTGGAAAAGCCTTGTAGAAGGCAAAAATTGTTTTTTGAACTCTTTAAGATGGAATGTTGGCAATGGGAGTTCCATAAGACTCTGGGAGGATCTTTGGGTCCCCACTCAAGGCCTTATTGTGAAACCCCATAATTGTGACTTAAATTTGCTTTCTGATATTATTAATCCAATTAATTTTGAATGGAGACTTGACTTACTTGACCTTTACTTCTCTACTGACATAGCTGCAACCATTGCAACTATATATATCCCTCCTTTTGATTGTGATGATATGCCTTTCTGGCCTTTGTCTATGAATGGGTGTGTCACAGTGAAGGATATGTATAGTGAGCTTTGGAGGGCACAATTGGCAGCTGAGAAGATCAAGGAAAAAAACTTAAGTTCCTCCTCCTTTAAGCTCAAATCTGAAGAGTGGAATTATATTTGGAGAATGAAAATTCACCCAAAGGTTAAAAATTTTATATGGAAATGTTGTGTTAATGGCCTTGCCACTAATGAGAATAGAAAAAAGAGGAAATCATGTAGATCAGATGTTTGCAACATTTGTGAGATGGAGACTGAAAATGTAGAACATCTTGTTTTCCACTGCTCTTGGGCAAGAGCTTTGTGGAAGGCAAGTCCTTTAAATTTTGATGCTATGACTGAGCCTACCTTTAACTTTATGAAATGGGTGGCTTTTGTGAGAAATTGTGGTCTGGAATCTAACAATAAGGATTCTTACTCAGGAGAATTGGCTTTTTATCTGGTTTGGTACATTTGGAAAGGAAGAAATCAAAGTATTTTTAGAGGCATTACACCAGACCCTTTACTTGTTTTGCAGGAAGCTTTGAATGCCTATGATGAGAATAACACCTTGAATAGGATTAAATCTGAGGCTAAACTTAATTTGAATCATATCTTGAAAGATGCTTTAGATACTAATATAATAAATAGCAATTGTAACTCTAATTCTGTAACTCAAGGTCTTACCTTTGGAGAAGACAGAAATGAAAAATGGAAACCTCCTCCATTTGGTTTTATTAAAATTAATTCAGATGCATCTTTTTTAAAGAATAATAACAAGGCCTCATATGCTTGTATTACTCGTGACTCAACAGGGTGCATGGTGGATGGTTTTGCGAGGAAGATGGATGCAAATTCAAGTCTTGAAGCAGAAGCTAGAGGGTTGGCTCAAGCATGTGAAATGGCAGCAGCTTACCCACCTGGTTCTGTAGAAATTGAATGTGATAACCTAGTCCTTGTAAATCAAGTAGTTTTTGGTAGGAAATTGTTTTGTAATATCCATAACTTAGCTAACGTCATTCTCAAGTGTAAAGTTAAGAATAGGATTAAAATCTCCTTTGTTAGGAGATCAAAAAACTATGCTGCTGATTGGGTGGCTAAACAAGTGCTTAAAAGTGCCTTGTTTAGCCTTCCACCTCCTCAATTAGCTAGGATTCTTAGAGCGGATTTTGATCCTTTAGGATAAGTTGATGTATTTTGGTTTTTCTTGAAGTTTCTATATAAGCACTTCTTTCGACTAAAAAAAAAAGAATAAAGACATGGTCACGAGCTGGTAAGTAAAATAGCATCTTCAGAAGGGATAAAAGGGTTTTAGAAAGGGAAATCGTGAATATATTATGTACAACTCCACTTAAATCTATAAATTCGTATGCTTATGATTCATTTAGAAATCAATTGATTAACTTATCTGTAAATGAAGAGATAACAAATTTTGAAAGGTTTTTGGCTGGTGCTGCAGCTGGAGTTACTACTACTATGCTCTGCATTCCTATGAACATTGTGAGTGCTGAGTTTCGAAAGTTTTTCTTGATTGATTTATTATTGTTTCAATATTTAATTTGTTTGCTACTTATAGGATGGGATTGGAAAATTTTGGTTGCCAACTCTAGATCCTTTCGATATATAATCGTTGCAGGTACTTTAATACTAACACACTATGGATATTGAAGAGTGTTCTATCTTTTTTGTTTAATGATTGCACATCATAATGAATGAAGATCTAGAGGAACTGAAAGAGCATGGTTCAGGTACCTTTTGGGACAATGTATCATGGGAAATGGAGAGGAACATATGTTGTTATTAAGTGAATAAAGAAAATTTTCTTCATTGCGCGTTCATTTGAGCAACAAAGATTCATAATTTCTTGAGCCTTGCAAGATTATAGTATTTCTTCTTTTCCTTTTCTCAGACTATAGAGTTTTGGAGGGAAGCTAAGATTCTATCAAAGCTTTACCATCTAAATATTAGAATTGTTGATTGTAGATTCTATTAAAAAGCTCCCTGCTTGAAAATATTGCTAAAAAAGAATAGATGAAGAATTAGTTTGAAAGCATTGCTAAAGGTATAGATAATGAAGATGATTACACCTTTTAATCAGCGAATAAAGACATGGAAAATATATGTTCTTTTAAAGATTTTAAATTAGAATTCAAGTCTCAAAGTAATGAAACAACGATCTCTTCATTTGAATCAAGAATCCAAATGTGTTGTACTGTCCTCTCTCTGAACACCTCACCGGAACTTGGTCTTGATATAAAGACATGGTTTTTACTTTATAGTCCTCCTGGTGTGGAAAAACGTTAATTTCCAAGGTTGTTTCCAATAAAGCAGGAGCAAAGTTCATACATATTAAAGGTTTATTTTTTGTACATTTTGCTAAATGAAGGACATATTTAATTTTTAATTAATTATTCAAGACCAGAAGTTCTAAATAGATTTGTGGATGAAAGTGAATTGGCAATGGTGAAATAAAACATTTAATTTTTTGCATCTCATATATCATACATGCACATTTGAAACATTAAATCCTAAATAATCTCTACTGAACGTGATGATTTGAGTTATAAATCCCTTGCAATGGTGAGATTTTGCGTAAATCATGTTGGAGCAAGAAAGAGATAATTTTTGTAAAGAGAAACTGTAAATAATGTGGAAAATTGTTAAAAAAACGAAGGGGAAAATTTATTCTTTCTGCATTTAGTTTAACCTCCATAATTTGTTTTTTTGTGACAACAATTTTTAATTTCCCTTGAAACTAAAACGAACAATTTTAATGTCAGGTACTAAAAGACTCATTCTCATAGTTGGATACACCTCAAATGTGTATTCTTTTTATTTTCATTGTTCTATCAGTGTATGTATTCTCGACTTTGCTAAATATACTTTGTCTAATCTTACCTTTATCAAACTAAATTATTAATTCAAAACATGCTTGTGATACTCATTGTACGTATAACACGCTTAAATACGAATAATGCTTAAATAAGAATAATATTCATTGTACCTATAAAAGTTATATGTTATTTTGCATAATATATGGACCTAAAGTGAAATTAATTTTCCCCCGTATAATATAAGTTATTTTGCATAATATAGGGACATATCGTGCAATTAACTTTAAAAAAATATAGTTTATTTTTCATAATGTACAAAATTGTATTTGCTTAGTTGAATTTTGAAGAAAAGTACTTCAAAGGATTTATAGTTGAATTTAATTTGCTTGGTTGAAAAGTACAATTTGCTCTTCTAGTGGTGCCTTTAACTCTTTACCGTTCATGAGTTTCAAAGGGAAGTAGATGATTATATCCTGGATCGATAGGGGACCATTCCAGTCCATTCTACTGATGAGCATGAGCAAAGATAAGGATTGAATGATTCTCCAGACGAGACGAGCCATATTTTAGAGCTTTTTTATGAGAATATAGACAAAATAAAAGCTAAAGATAAAACTGTGGACAGAGTAACAACAAAAATATTGAAGCTTAGAGATTGTAAAACCCGATAATAAAGAATAAAATGTTGCACTATTGCTCTTGAATTGATATCTACTTGGTCTATGACAAAAAAGGGGCAATTCCATTTGTAGGCCCAAACATGATTAGGCCTAGTGTGATTTTAATTCTAATTATAGGCCTCATTTACAATCTTTCTTCTAAATTTAGGTTATTACTATTTTCTTTCCCTAAAATACCTTTTTTAATTTATATTTATTATAATTACTTGAGCGAATAATATTTGTGATAGTGGGATCGCATTATTATCATTAATCTCAACTTGACGATGGAGGACCTGATTATCATAATAATCATCTATGATGCGACGAAGACATAGACATGCGTAAAATGTTGCTAAATAAATAGTCGTGTCCTGCAAGAAAAATAAAGAATATTGTATATCAATTATCATTTTTCCTTCATCCCATGCATATTAGTCCAAAAAATTTGCATTATTTAATTTTTATATAATATAACTAGTCAAAAAATTATTATTCGAATGTCGTTAAATGTCATATAGTACTATTTCCAAAAAAAGGTTGAATTGACTTGTTCAAATTGAGTTGGAGTTTTCATATATAAAGGTAATTGTGAGGTATGCATTTAAGATTTGTATATAATATAATCATTATTAGCTAAAAACGTCCTTAGACACAATAACCCACCCCTAACAAGTACCTCCCTTTATTACTTCCTGCTAGAGTCAACCTTTTTTATTATAATACCACCAATACCCCTACTACTAAATATAATAGTTGATCTCTTCCATATTTATCGAGTCCATATATAATAGATACCTTCATTATCGCTGCTGTTACGTTTCCATATTGATAGGAGATAATTTAAACCCCTTATAGATACCTTCATTATCGCTGCTGTTACGTTTCCATATTGATAGGAGATAATTTAAATCCCTTAATTATAGCTACAAACATGAAAAACTTGTTATACTCATACACGATCAATCATTTGCACTACACTCACCAAACAAACAATTCGCTACACACAACAAGACTCATCTTGGATTGAAGGTATGTTTACAATTCCATTATCATGTTTAATATATAATAAAACGTTCATTCTATGTTGCAGACTCATTAGTTTTAGGTTTTTTTTTTCATTTTTTCATGTTAGCACCATTAAAGTTGTTTTTGTGTTATTATTCATTTATCAACAGTCAAAGACAAATTGTTGATGTGTGTTGTTTGTTCATCATTATTAGAGTTATAGTGTTCATATAGTAATAATATATAGGTTTCTAATTTTGTTGCGCATCATATTAGCACCATTATAAAGTTGATTTATGTGTTACTAGTCATGTTTCACAATCATATATAAGAATTTGTTGTTTACATTTGTTCACTAACTAATCTGATAAAAATTTATATCCTTTATCAGATATGTCGTCAAATGTGCTAGTTGTTTTTTGTTTCATGGAAGAAAAAGCTTTGAAATTGTTCAGACTGTTTGACTCATATGACTCAATGAAGAGTTACGTGAAAGAAACATGGATTACCTTGGCTGACAAGTCATTTAATTTGTTCTATTCAATTGTTGACCACCAAAAGTGCAAGTTTGCCGGTGAAGGCGACTTCGAGACTGTTGTCTGGTTGTTGGATCATAGCCACGTGCTGAGTTCGAGATGTTAGTTGTCGAGAATTCCACTGAAATTGTTGTCCAAACACTTAATCCTCCACCTTTTATGGACATTGTCCCAATTCAGAACCCATCACTCGATGTAGGTGTAGTAGAGGATGACGATGAAGCAGCCGAAAACAACTATCATCACAAGGTTAGGATTCTAAAGAGCAGTGTTTTGAGACATGCATTGAGGCAACCCAGGAAATGCTTCCACGATGGAATGAATGAGTTCCTTCGTGCACTTGCTAAATACGCTTGCGAGACGGGATATAAATTCTATTTCGGACACAATCGACCCAACCGCACGAGCGTCTACTGCTCCAACTCAAAAGCATCAGGTAGTATTTACTGATTTTTAGTTCATACTTTACAACGCATCAAAAATAACACGCAACCCACCTAATAAAGCACACACACCACCATCCAAAAATCAATATATTATCCATAACCCATCATATTCAACTGCTAACCCATTATTCTAATAGGTGTTAATTTGTGTTTGACTCAACCCAATCAATAGCACGCAACCCATTAATTAACACACACACACCACCATTGAGAATTCACCCTAGTTACCCACACCCCATCATATTCTACTAATAACCCATTGTTTTCTCAATAGTATTAATTTGTGTTTTAACTCACATTGTTATTCATTTATACATCCAGGTTGTAAGTGGTATGTTTATGCATCGAAAGACAACGACAACCAAAAAGTATACCTTAGGACATTCACAAAAACGCATACTTGCGGGACTCCGTTGAAAATGTTCACTAATCCACGACTGACCGGATAAAGGATATCATTAACGACATGGTCCGTTCCAAACCTAATACTAAACCCAGTCATGTGATGAAATATCTAAAATACGACTACGGATACAATATTACCTACAAGGTTGCTTACGGGGCTGTGATAAGGCACGTGATGATATTTTTGGTGATGCCGGTCAATATTACAACAGAATACGGGAATATTTTGACAATCTTAGTGCTGTAGACCCAACAGGTGCTGTTGCGCTTGAATGTGACCCTTCAAACCGTTCATTTACGCGATGCCACTTTGCATTCGGCGCTTGTGTTGAAGGATTTAATCATTGTCGGCCTTTGCTCTTCCTTGACGCAACTTTTCTTAAGAACAAGTACAAAGGGAAACTTCTCGTAGCCACTGTAAAAGATGCAAACCAAGGTATGTTATCCTTATTTCCTTTAACTCATATGAACTTGCAGATTTTCAAGTTATAAACCTACAGATTTACCTCATATGAATTCAGTAATAATGAATACACCACCAAATGGCACAGACACACCATTGCTTTACACACACACCAATAATTTGGCTATACATTTATATGAGATACATATCTCACAGTTAAGCATCTCATTTTGAAGGTCTGTTCCCCGTCGCATTTTCCATTGCCAGGTCGGAAGACACCGTTAACTGGACCCACTTCCTACGATTTCTGTCACCACTAATCTCTTCACGCGATGTCACTTTTGTTTCTGATCGCCATGGAGGAATTGCTAATGCTCTTGAAGCGTATTCCCATTAGCACATCACGCCTACTATCAGCGTCACTTGAAAGAGAATCTAAAGACGAAGTTTAAAATATCAAAAGCGCAAAGGGAGACTATACTTTATCTACTTGATAGATAGTGTTTCGCGGCCACTGTCGACACCTTCGATAGTTTTCGTCAATTGTTTCTTAATGCAGGTGGGCAAAAGGCTGTTAATTTCTTAAAGAATTTGCCGAAAGAGAAATTTGCGAATGCACACTTCCAGGGTAAACGCTATGGAGAGACGACGTCTAATGCGGCTGAGTCTTTTAACAAACAAATTAAGGCTATGAGAGAGCTCCCCGTAACTAAATTGATTGACGCAATACGCGTACTTCTCATGCAACATATGTATGATTGTTCCGTCGAGGGTGCGGCTTGGACAACCGTTCTTTCACGCAAAGCAACTGTCGTTTACGAAATCAAGTTTGATTACGCACGTGCTTGGTTTGTGCTGCGTTCAAGCGAATCATCATTCGAAGTTCTCTCTGATCCTAATATGGTGGTTGACATTATTGCGCAGACCTGATCGTGTGGTAAATGGTAGGTAAAAGGTTTCCCATGTGTTCATGCCGTGGCTGCTATCGAGATTGCCTCAACTGGTCTGCCATATGCATACATCGACAGTCATTGGCACGTGGCAAGCTTCCTATCAACCTATTCCAGGAGCATTCCAGCATTGTCTACCTTCTGGTGGTCCTTTGTGTGTTCTAAAATAAAATGCAAATAAGGATAAGAGAACCACAACTGCAAGTGTACAGTTGTCCCAAGTAATATATGTGATAAACAAATTCGTTCTCAGGGACGGATTGGTTGACTCTAATGCCTATCGAATAGTAGTTAATTGCACGTAAAAGCAAGTAATTGATTTTGAGAATGGTTGTTTTGGTTTTCTAAGACTAAGACAATAAATTAAAATACTAAATTAATGCAACTATTAAACTAGACGCGAGAAAATAAAATAGTTTACGCGAAGTAGGAAAGGCAGTATTTAAGAGACGCAAGGGTTTCACCTAATTATTATTCATTTCATGTATTGTTTAAGGGACAAATCGGTAAATATGTATTGGTCGGGATTCGGAATTCTCCTTACCCCGTCAGGGTGGACTAAGGAGCTACTCTTAGGTGCTACAAACCCCGTCTGGGTGATTATAGTCCACCTTCAAGTGGTTAAATCTATTCTACACAATTGGCCATATGATTAATTAAGATCGTCAGAGTCTCTAATTTCTATCCTACATTCATTAATTGGTTCTGTATCCAGACCCCCCGTCAAGGTGATCCATTCGCCACTAAATGGAATAGCCTAGATACTAAGTCCTATGATTGGTTAATTACGTCATTCATAGTAAATAAAAGCAAATTAAAGAAAAATATAATTTACCCAATTTGATTTCAATTACTAAAATCCCAAATCCAAACACATGAAATAAAATCAAATTGGGATTAACCCATTATGCGTTCTCAAGCACTATTTAAGTTTAGCTCATAATAATTGAAAAGACAAAAACTAAAGAAATAAATGAGTTCATCATGTTTTACAGAATAAAATAGAAGAACCTAATTATGGAATTGAATTGGCTGAGAATTGGAGATATAGACAGTCTCCAACTCTTGCTTCTTCTCTTCCTTGCTCTAGCTTCCTCTCTGGTGTCTGACTCTTAAGCGTATCTCTTGTTATAAAAAGGTGTGTGAAAATAGAAGTCAAAAGCCCTTTTATAAGCTAAAATACGGACTAGGTCTTTTCATAGGGATTAAATGAAAAGCCCAAGTCCACTAATTAAGCCCAAATCCTGTAACTGCTGCACCACCTTCACTAAATCAGCTCTAAACGGCTCGTTTCAACTCGGATTTACCTCATTCTAGTTGCTAAATTTCCGTAACTCAATGGGCAACAATTTATTTTCATAAGTCAGAGGCTAAATCCACTCTTAGATGGCTCGAAATCAGCAACCTTTATCAACTTTCCAGATTTGCAGCTTCAAATTATCAATTTTTTCGGGATATTTCTTCTTGCTTTGACTTCATTACACAATCTTTGACTTTATAATTTAGTTCCTATCCTAACTAATATTCAAAACCTACAACCTTTCACTCAAAACAAACCATATTACACGTAAAATTTTAATAAATGAAAATTACTAGAATTAAAAGAGGAAAATCAATTTATTGCATATTAACACCAAAAGTCTATAAAAATAGTCGAATAAACACCAAAAATGATGTCTCCCAAGGGCATAAAATTAGAACATTTTGGGAGACATCAAGACCCCCAACTCAAACCTTTGTCGTCCCGACAAAGCAAAACTAAAAACAAGGGGAATGAAGTAAATGCAAGAGAAAATAGAAGTTAGTAAATACACCCTAAAGCAATGCTAAAGATAAATCTCATATAGAGAACATTAAGAAATAATATACACATATACTAATCATGCAACATCAAACACAAATAACTTCAATCATAAAATTAACTTTGCAATGCTAGAAGGTTACACTTGTACTTATCTAATTATGATGGCTATAGGTTGTTCCTCGATCCTTACTCGCTTTGAACGCTCCACTTAGTATACTCCCTATTAACTTACCATGTACCCAGGAATCACGAGGGCTTTACGGTTTTAGCGTAAGTTTAGGGACGGTGTGGTATGTATATTTGGTAAATTTGAAGTGAGCTTTTGGCTCTCTCCTCACTTACCATCAACAACTGTCCACGAGCTTGAGTTTACACTCATATAATGTTCTCACTCATATAATGTTCTCACTCAACCCATTTGACGCGCTAATGTTGCGTCCCCAAATTAACCCAACTAATCTAAGATGATTTTTCAAAATATTCCACTTTGCCGGTTTATTTTTTTCTTTCTTTCTTTTAATTTTCTTTTTCATTTCTTTTCTCTTTTTCATTTTAATTTTTCATTTTTTTTCAATTCCGGCAAAGGGTTACAAATAATAATATCATCTAAATTTTTGTTTTTGTGCCTCAATACAAACACATAAATTCCCACCCAATGAATTTTCCCAAATGTGGACCCTCCACCCCAAACTCAAGCTCGAGACAGGTCTCAGGATTGTGATTCAAGTGAGGGTCATTTGGTCATGCCTAATAATCTAAGGGATAATGGGCTTATATCGTGGCTACAAAAGAAAAGGCTTAAGGCTCAAAACTGGGCTAAGACGGATAAAATTAATATAAGGGCTAGCAGGCTAAAAGGCTTCAAATGGCTAACAAAGAACTGCCCCTATCATTTTCCTAGTTACATGGTTCGTCTCTAGTTCATATCTAAGTGGGCTCTCTACTAATTTAGATCTCACGTTCTACAAACCAAACATATTTTTAAGTACAAGCTTACTTCTTTTGCATGGTTTGTTAATTTTTCCTATTCATTATCTATGTTTGCATGCAATTAAAGCGCGTTTTATGTTATTCCCTAAATTGCACTATTTACTATCATAGATTCATCAAAAGTATGCTTAAAAGGGACATTTAAAATCTTCTACAGTCAAACGCAACTCCTAATTATTTTATTGAAAGCAATTAAAAACAAATAACACATAAAAACTGGGATTAGGCAACGAACCCCACCCCAAACTCAAAAATGAGTCGTGTCCCCAGGACTCGAAAAGACGCAAAGCAAATAAACTAAACTACACTAAAATGCGAAAGGGATAGAAAACGTAGCTTAACCAGCGCGTGGCTGGTCATCGGTGTTGCGTCCATGGACTTTATCCTTCGTAAGTAGACCATAGGTGGCGTGTTGAATGGTTCTCACCCCAAGTAGCATGTTTCGGATAAGGTCCAGCTCCTTTGTGACGTTCCGTAAAGTAGCAATCATCTTCACTTGATTCTCTTCCAACACTTTGATTTTCGACTCCAACTCGTTTTCGGTATGTAACTTCTTCTTTGGTGGAGGAGCTCTAGGAGTTCTCACAGCTTGTGTGGCTTCATCATGGGCATTCTGAATCGAGACTAAAGATATCTGTTCCCCAAACTACTGACGGTTCAGCTTCTTCACATTTACGCGGGATCTTAGCGTCTAAACACAAGGTAGTGATGGTACAAGGAAATTTAAGATTCTGTTGCGTAATCGGAGCTTTCTCGAATTCCATAATATTATCATAAAGCACACGAGCCACATCCATATGTTTGTTCTCAACAATACACTTGATGAATATAATATGTTCCTTTTTCAATTCCGAAGTGTGTGTTATACCAAAGAAGGTAGGAACTATGAAACGGGAGCAAACCTTAGCACAAGGCAATAAATTGATGATGTAAATCTGTCCATGATGACGCTCTCCTGCTGGAATTGGGCGAGTCCCAGGAATAAGTACTTTTCCCCAAAGAGATTCAAAATCGAATTAAGGATCGGTGAGTGTTTCTTGGAAAGGGCAAGGGCCGGTGAAGTTGGGCAATTTCAATGATTTTCGAATAAGCTCAGCAGAGAGAGGAATTACCTTTTTGCGTACAATAATGGCTTCTTTTGAAAAAGCTAGTCCCTCGTAAAAATCACGCACCAAGGTAGGAATATACTCAAGTTTTCTTTCTCTCAACTCTTTCCACCCAAATTTGTCACAAGTAGTAGCATAATCCTTAAAAGCACTATTCAAAATACCCTTTGGAAGACCCTTCTCAACACAAAATTTCAAGTAATTAATTCTGTCACGAACCTGATCATTCCAAGTCATAGCAACTCTCTTTGGCTTTTGAGCAAACATCTTTCTTCTTGTTGACCTTTGTTCTTGAACGGGTGCTTGCAGAGTTTCTTCTTCATATTCTTCCTCACTTTCTGGTTCATCGATTAGTCTACTTTTCGGATTAGCCTTAATCATATTTTCTTTCCTTTTCGGAGCAACTGGGGTTTCTTCAGTCTTGCGTTTGGAACGCGAATCAGGAATCTCAATAGCTTGTTCAGGACTAGAACCCACAATGTTTCTGTTTCATGGAAAGTTCCTTCGAAAAGTACACATGGAATCGGTTCTGTTAGTCATCTCTTTTCACCCCAAACTCAAAACTTCAAATAGTGAAAAGCTAGAGAAAATCTTAGAACTTTGATGTTTTGAGGTTTAAAACTTGAAGAATATGGTGGAATATGAGATGGGTAAAGGCTAATTGATGAGAATTTTGAAGGAATTGGGTTTAATTTGATGGCTATGAAGAAGAATTTTTTGGAGAAAAGTGGGAATTTGATTGTGTTTTGGAGAGGATATGAGTTGATTGTGTGCTTTTTGATGAAAGAGGGCTTGATTTGATGATTTTATAGTGTTTAGTTGATGGTTTTCGGAGTGGGTGGAGGCTAGGATTCAGAATAAGAGGTTGGCTTGGGAAAGAAGGCAAAAAAATCTAGGCTAAAAGCTTCAAAACCGCCTCTCGCAACAGCGGACCGGCATATGCCGGTCGCTGTGTCGGCGAAAAAATTACTGAATTGATTTTTTTACCTCTGACGCAAGCCTCCTTGCGTCATAACTGACGCACTAACCAAAGAATCCTCCTTCGCTGACCGACAAGCCGGTGAGATGGCCGGCATACCGGTCGCGTCTCGCTGGCGCAACCTCAGACGCAGCACGTTGCGTCAAACTCGACGCACTAACCAGAACTTTTCTTCTTCGCTGGCCGGCAAGCAGGTCAGCCAACGGCATGCCAGTGGTGTCTCGCTGGCGCAAACGTGGACGCTACGTCGTGCGTCAAAGTGGACGCACTAATCAGAGTTGGGGGGTCTTCAGCGTCTTTGACCGGCTAGCCGGCGAGCACAGTTTTTTACTCCAATTTTTTTTTCATCGTTTCGACCTCAAACTCATGACTCATTTACCCCTGAAATCATCAAACACAACTACCCTTCCTCATTTCTTAATACTAAACACTAAATTAACGAGTTTTATCTAATATACACTATAAAAATTAAAAGACTTAAACTAATATACAATGAATTGGCTTTTGTTTAACGTCGTTAAGCTCGACGGGTTACCTCACGATTTCAAGGAGCTTCGAGGAGATACATGACTTCCCCGGGATGTGGATCTTCCGAGCGATTGGTATTTTCACCTCCTTGGTATATCTTTAATTGATGACCGTTCACCATGAATGTACGGTTTTCGAGTGTGGATGTTCTATTTCTGTCGCCCCATGAGGTGTAACTTTGGTCACAACATAAGGACCCGACCACTTCGATCTTAATTTACCCGGATAATTGCTGAACTTTGAGTTATACTTCAATACTTTCTGTCCCACTACAAAGTTCTTTTCACGAATACGATCATCATGCCACCTCTTAGTGTTTTTTTGTAAAGCTTAGCATTTTCATAAGCGTGTAATCAAAATTCATCAAGTTCATTAAGTTTCATCATTCGATTCTGACCGGCTAAAGTATGATCTAAGTTTAACTGCGCAACAGCCCAGTGTGCACCCATTTCAAGCTTAAGAGGTAAGTGACAAGGCTTACCATAAACCATTCGATACTGGGATGCATCAATTGGAGTTTTGAATGCAGTACGATAAGCCCATAATGCATCGTCTAACTTCATTGACCAATCTTTTCTTGTAGGACCAACAGTCTTTTCTAAAATAGATTTTACCTCACGATTTGAGACTTCAGCTTGACCATTGGCTTGCGGATGTTAAGCGGTAGATACACGATGTCTCACTCCATACTTCTCTAAAACTGTCTTCAAGTACTTATTCACGAAATGAGAACCTCCATCGCTAATAATTACTCTCGGTGTACCATGTCTAGTGAAGATGTGGGATTTCAGAAACTTAATCCCTACTCTCGAATCATTAGTTGGTAGAGCAATGGCCTCTACCCATTTAGACACGTAATCAACAACTAATAAAATGTAGAGGTTTCCATCAGAAGGAATAAACGGACCCATAAAATCAATACCCCATACATCGAATATCTCTACTTCAAGAACATTATTACGTGGCATCTCATCCCTCTTGGATATATTTCCCGTAAACTGACATCTTCCACATCTCTTAACATATTCATGACAATCTTTCATTATAGAAGGCCAGTAAAAACTTGTGTAATACCTTAGCAGCAGTTCGATCTCCTTTGAAATGTCCTCCATAAGGGGATTCATGACAACCAGCTATAATTGCTTCAGTTTCTTCCTTTGGTATACATCTTCTCACCATTTGATCAGCACACAATTTGTAGAGGAAAGGATCCTCCCAAAAGAATTGTCTAGCACGGTAAGCTAATCATTAACTTTCTTGATAAGTTGAACCTTCGGGAAAGGAACCACTCACAATTAAATTTGCAATATCAGCATACGAAGGAGTATTTTCTAGGTGAATCGCGAATAAGCTCTCATCATGAAATTCTTCTCTAACTACTTCAGGTCCACCATTTGATTTTGATCCTTCAAGACGAGATAGATGATCTGCAACTTGATTCTCACAACCCTTTCGATCTTTATTCTCTAAATTAAACTCTTGTAGCAGTAACACACATCTTATTAACCGTGGTTTAGCATCTTTCTTCTCCATAAGATATCTAATAGCAGAATTATCTGTATAAACAACAACTTTCGCTTCAAGGAGATAGGAACGAAACTTATCTAATGAATAAACAACAGCTAGCAATTCTTTCTCTGTAACAGTATAATTAATTTGAGCACTATTGAAAGTCTTGCTTGCATAATAGATCGAATGAAATATCTTATCTTTTCTTTGGCCTAAAACAGGTCCCATAGCTAAATCACTAGCATCACACATAACTTCGAACGACATATTCCAATCTGGTGGTAATACAATAGGAGCGGTAATGAGTTTTTCTTTGATTGTTTTGAAGGCCACCATGCAAGCTTCATCGAAAAGGATTTTGGTGTCCTTCTCAAGTAAGTTACATAGTGGTTTAGCAATCTTAGAAAAGTCTTTAATGAATCTCCTATAAAAGCCAGCATGGCCAAGAAAACTTCTCACCCCTTTAACAGAAACAGGAGGAGTTTTTATTACCTCTATCTTTGCGCGATCAACCTCTAAACCAGCACTCGAAACCTTTGACCCAATACGATACCTTCTCGAACCATAAAATGACACTTCTCCCAATTTAAAACCAAATCACTTTCCTTGCATCTAATCAAAACTCTCTCTAAATTCTGTAAACACTTATCGAAGTCATCACCGAATACAAAGAAATCATCCATAAATACCTCAAGGAAGTTATCGATCATATCCCAGAAGATTGCCATCATACATCTTTGAAACGTAGCGGGTGTGTTATATAACCCAAATGGAATTCGGCGATATGCAAAAGTACCAAAGGGACATGTAAAGGTTGTCTTATGTTGATCTTCTGGCGCCACATAAATTTATTTATATCCGGAATATCCATCTAAAAAGCAGTAATACTCTCTACCAGCTAACTTGTCTAACATTTGATCTATGAAGGGAAGAGGAAAGTGATATTTTTGGTGGCCTTGTTCAATTTGCGGTAATCCATACATACTCTCCAACCAACAACAGTTCTTGAAGGAATAGCTTCATTTTGATCGTTAAGAACTGTAGTGATTCCTCCTTTTTTCGGCACACACTGAATCGGGCTCACCCATTCACTACTCGAAATGGGATAGATTATCCCTACGTCTAACAGCTTAATAACCTCCTTCTTTACAACTTTCTTCATGGCTGGCATTAATCTCCTTTGACCTTTGACTGAGCGTGCGTTATTATCTTCAAGAATGATTTTGTGTTGACAATAGGAGGGACTAATGCCTTTGATGTCGGCAATAGTCCACCCTATCGCCTCTTGTTAGCTCTTAACACACGCAACAATTTATCTTCTTGAGGACCTGTTAAATTTGCTGAAACAATAACAGGTAGAGTTTCATTAGTACCTAAATACGCATACCTCAAGTGTGATGGAAAGGGCTTTTCCTCCAATTGCGGAGGAGATTCGATTGAAGGTTTCTTTTTAGTTACAATCTCCCCCGGTTCTCTCACAGGTTCATAGGCTAGACGCCTATACTTTGGATTCTCAGAGTTAAGAGCTGCCACTGTTTCGCAAGCTCTTCCATCAATTTAGGTAGATCAAGTGTCAAGGATGCCTGCAAAACATCATCATAAGTAAATTCATTATATACCTCTTGCGTGGCATGCTCAACTACATCCATTCAGAAACAATCTTCTTGAGATTCTGGAAACTTCATAGCTCGGAACACGTTGAACTTCACTTCCTCGTCTTGGATTCGCATCGTTAATTCTCCGTTTTCTACATCAATTAAGGTACGTATTGTGGCTAGGAATGGTCTTCATAAAATAATGGGGACATTCCTATCCGCGTCGTATTCAAGAATAACAAAATCAACGGGAAATAACAAAATCAACATCATCTTTCTTTTTTGGAATTTCAATAGGCCTCTCCACTTCCTCTACTTCATCATCTTTATTTTTATCCACCACATCCTTTTCTTTTCTAGTAACTTCTTTCTCTTTCATAACAGGGAAAGGAGGTGGAGGAAGATTCTTACCACTTCTGAGAGTCACAGCATTACAATCTTCTTTCTGTATAGGATTTTCTGTGTCGCTAGGGAATTGCCCTTGTGGACGCTGATTCAATCGTTTTGACATTTGCGCAACTTGATCCTCTAACATCTTAATGTGTGCTTCAGAAGCTTGCTGCCTTTGGGCTGACTGTGCATGAAGTGCAATCAAATCTTCTACGGTTTTTCGAAGTTTATTTTCACCTTCTTGTGGTTGAGCCGGTAAGTCTTTCTGGTTTAAGGTGTCATTATAATTGTCTTGAGGAGGTTGTCTCTGAACATAATTTCCTTGGTGTTGTCCCCCTTGATAATTATTCTGCGGTCTTTGATTATAGTTGTTACCTTGGGGACGCGGCTGATACGCGTATGTCGGATTTGCTGCCCCATTAGGATTTGAATACTGAAACCCAGGATGGTTTCTGTTAGGTTGATATCCATGACCATTCGAATTGAAATTCCCTCGGTTGGAAACAAACATCACAGACTCTTGATTATTCTGACAATTCCACCATTCATGATCATTCACACCACAATACGAACATCCATAAATTTCTTGCATAGCATTCACTTCAACTCTCTTACTCGAAAAACCTTCTTTCACGGCTAACGTAAGTTGCTTCAATTGTTGTTCCAATGTGGTTTGTATTTTGTTCTCTAAGGAGGTGAACTTTTCTTCGATATTTACGTTATTGACTCCCCCTTTAACAGGTGTTCTTACAGTATTCCAACCCACTTCATTAGTTACCACTGGTGGGGCCTAGGATGTGATAAAATAAGATATAATTAACGTGCAAAATAACACCCTAAAGCTACACAGTTCTGCAAGTATACAGATCGTATGCAAGTTTTAGTTAAAAGATTAAGATTCGTTCCGTAGAGACTACGAAGGTTAGGGGAATCTTATGCAAATACCAAGTGCAAATAAATTAAAGATAGGACAACTAAACGCAAATAAAAGTAAAGACAAAATAGATGGAATTGATTTTCTAATTAACTAAATTAAAACTAAGAATTGAAAGACAAAAAATAAATATGAAACAGAAGTGATATGAGAATATAGCTCGAGTTATTAGCATGTAATCCTCACTAGTTTTGCCGTTCTAAACATGTAAGGGTGAATTATGTCGTATTTCCCTAATCAGTCCCAATTCGCTATCGGTAGTTTCAAATAGGATTTACCTGTGTCAATAAGGCTTCCTAAGCAAACTTTTCCTGTAATTGGTAAATAGTCACAAGAACTAAACCATAGTGATTATCTAGCTAGGTTGGGTTGTCAGATCAGACCTAATACTAGACGTTATGCGCTAAACATGCAATTAAACACCATTGTCAATGGTGACCTAATTACTAGATGGTAATTTTAATGGCTGCAGTCACAAGAACACAGAATATAAATCCAAACACATAAATAGAGAATAAAAACTATAATTCTATTTAAAACATTAAATTCCCAGATTAGATAGATGTCAACTCAAAACTAGGGTTCATACATTAATTCTAAAACTCAAGCTAAAGAAATTTAGTTCATGAAAGAAAAGAAATAAATTACAAATTTAAAGGTAGAAGAAGACATTGTGATAAACAGCTCCTTCCAAACTTCTCTCTTGTGTTGTAAGCTTCCTCTTGGTTTAAGGTTTCACCAAGGATGATTTAAGAGTGTTAAGAGGCTGTATTTATAGTGTATAGGTTGACCTAATTCGTTTCTTGAAGATAAGTCCAAGTAATAGACTCCAAGCCCAACTCAAATTCGTAAGGAAATAAAGATAAACACTGCTGGACCGTTTTGGGCATATCTTCTTCGTTATTGGTCGGTTTGAGCTCCATAAGATACCAAAAGAATCGTAACAGAATTATCTTTGTCCCAATGGAAGGAATCTTTCAAAATCGGCTTTCTTGTAGGAGTAATTACCACTTCTTTAGGCGTGTGCTGCAGAAATTCAGATTAGGCAGCTTTTCCTTTTCCATATTTTTAGCCTTTGTTTCCTTTATCTCCAATTTCCATGTCAATCTCTTTCCATAAGTTGTTGTCTTTGAATTGGACTCTAATTAATCTCCATAATTATCTTTAAAGCTTCACACTAAATAAACAATTAAACCCAATATGCTCTAAAAATATTATGTTCCTAAATCAAGACTCAAAATAGGAAAGTGCACTAAACTAAGCTAAAATCAACCTATAAACTAAAAAATAAGCCTAAAATGATGTCTCAGAAGTATATTTTATTATCACAAATAAGGAGACATCAAGACCCCCAACTCAAAGTTGTATCGTCCCGATACAATAAAAGTAGAGAACAGTAGGGTAGTCAAAATAAACAAGAAGAAGTCGGAGGAGAATAAGAACAGAATATAATGAATGATCCTAGAGCAAAATATCTAAAAAGTCTCATGTAGTAATGCTCAAGAAATAATGCACAAATATACCTAATATACATGTAATCAACAATCCATAAATTCAAGTTAAGATTAATTTCGCAATGCCAGAAGGAGAGGATGATAACTTAGTTCAGGTTAATGGCTATAGGTTGTTCATAGGTCCCAAATACAGCATCCAATGGTCCACTTACCTACTACCTAATAGCTCAATTTTTTCTCCATCTAGCAGTTAGAAATCCTAAGGTCTTGGTTATAACTTGGCTTTAGGACGGGTGTGGTATATTTGGATAATGAAAAGTGAGCTTTTGGCTCTCTCCTCACTAGCCATCAACGAATCGCCCTAGAGCTTGAGTTTTCACTCGAAGATGTTCTCACTCAACCCAATTTATTGATGCTTTTTATGTGCATCCCCAATAATCCCAATTAAAACCTTTGATGATATAAAATCCACTTTGCCGGTCCGAATATATATTCTCTTTTCATATCAATTTTTTCTTTTGTATAGCTATGATTCTCTTTTTGATGTTGAGATATCACACTATTTTTTTTTTCATATATATATATATATATATATATATATATATATATATATATATATATATATATATATATATATATATATATTCTTTTTATGCCCTTGTTAGCAAAATTAGCTCGTAGCTTCTTTTTCATTCACTATTACCCCGGCAAAGGGTTACAATAATAACAATTTCATCATCCATAAAATCACAAAGATAATTCCCAAATTCCCAAAGTTCCCTAATTATGAAACCCACCACCCCAAACTCAAGCTCTAAAACGAGTTTGTCTCAGGTTTTGCGATTCGAGTGCGGGTCATATAGATAAGTCCTAAAACTAAGGTATGGATTATAATGTGTTTCAAATAAAAGGCTTTAGATAGGCTCAGAGGGGCTAAGATGGATAAATAACAATAATATCAAACAAAAGGGTGAGAAAGTCTAAAGGCTTCAAGTGTTTTATCATGAAAGAACTGCCTTAGTTATTTTTCTAACTACCGGATTTTGTTACGTTTTCATTATTAGTTCATAGACAAGTGGGTTTTCAACTAATTTTAAACCTCACGTTCTACACACCAAATAACTATTCCTAAGTTTCAACGTGAATTCTTAGCATTGCTCATTAACTTTTCTATCCTCTATTTCCTGTTTTCATACATGCATCTAAACAAATTTGTTGCATCTTTCAAAAGCATACTACTTACTATCATTGACTTAATAAAATCATGCTCAAATAGGTACAATCAAGATATTCTATGCCTTAATTCAACCTAAAATTTTTAATTTTTATGCAAAAACGAAAAGAAGATGAGGACAACGAATCCCCACCCCCAACTCAAAAGTGAGCCGTGTCCCCACGACTCGAAAAAGACTCATGAATGGAATAAAATTTAAAATAAAACTAACTAAACTACCTAATGCATACAAGCTATTAAGAAAAATTAGAATGACCTACCTGTCTGGCCATAGAGATCCATCATATCATCCTCCTCATCCGAAGCTGAAGGATCGGTATAACTATCAATATCCCTTGTCAAGGTCAAATTTTCTATCTGTGATTCCATCTTCTGTCCAAAGTTCTCTGTTATCTTCTCGTAATCTTTCTATTTCATTCTGTAACTTGAGAGCCCAAGGAGGAAGATCATAAATTTCAGAGGAAGAGGTAGAAGAACCTTGGTCTTGGATTTTTATTTTCTTCAAAGGCCTCCTTGATGGTATGGACATTCTAGCAGTTAACCTCTTTGGTAGTGGTTGTGCTGGTGCCTTTCTTTTGATTCTTCAGTAACCTCATCAAGATTGATGGGTTTTTCAATGGTGGCCCCAGGCAATTTCTTATTCTTCCCAAGGATAGAGCACTTTCTCTTGTATTCCATAGCTTCAGATCTGTTAGTCATGCTTGATTTACCCACAACTCAAGTTATACCAAGGATGGATTAAAAGTTTAAGAGAATTTGGTGTAGCTTGAGGTTGTTGCTTAGAATTGATGAAAGAGAAAGGTTTCTTGATGGATCTTGGAAGAAATCTATAAAGCTTGATGAATTTGATGATGTTTAATGGTGTAGTGTGATGAATTTGATGAAGAATTTGTGTTTATGGAGGATGGAGGAGATGATTTGATGAGTTGTTGTGTTAATTGTGAAGGTTTGCACAAGCTTTAAGATGTTTATATAGGGTTTGGGTCTGAAAAATTCGTGTGGGAGAGGCTAGGGTTTATCTTGTTAAGGTAAGAAGTTGATTAGGAAAGAAATTCCTTCACAAACCGCCTCTGTGCGGTATACCCCGCCAAGTCCGCGGTGTACCGGACCCATCAGCTCTTCAAATTTTTGTCCACTGGATTATACCCGAGCTAGCACCCCGTGGCACGTGTTTTGTGCCTGCGGTATAGGGGTGCGGTGCATGGGTAGTCCGCGGGTGCTCCGTAAAAAAACCCGTGGTGCATCACCCCGTGGCACGCGTTTTGTGCGTGCGGACCAGGGGTGCGGTGCACCGCGCCTATCAGGTCTCCTTTTTCGCGCTTCTGGATAAAACCCGTGGTACCCGACCCGTGGTACGGGTTTTCAGGGCACGGTGCATCCCCGCGGTACATGGGTAGTCCGCGGGGGTAGTCCGCGCCAGTCAAAGAATTTTTCCAGCTTTTTCCTTTTGACCCCAAACTCGTTTCCTGCACAATAGCACACTACCTTTCTCTCCTATTAGCTTGTAAACACAATTAAACATATACACTAACTTAATATTATACACTGCAAAGCAATTAAAACTAATCTAAAAAGCAATTAAAAACAAGGGGTGTCTCCCAAAAGCACTTTTGTTTAATTGTCTTTGAGTTAGACGTGTACCTCAGGCTAAGCGCTTTCAACGAGATGGATTGTCTCCTCTCGCCCAAAGTCCTCACTGTCATGGTATCTCTTCAAACGCTGGCCATTCACCATGAATGTCCGTTGCTCGGTTGGATTTTCAATTTCAATCGCTCCATGAGGTGTGACTTTCGTGACAATGTAAGGTCCTCCCCAACGGGATTTAAGCTTTCCTGGGTAGTTCGAAAATCGAGAGTTGTATAATAAAACTTTTTGTCCTCTCTCGAAATGCTTTGGACGGAGCCGTTTATCATGCCATCGCTTTGTTTTCTCTTTATAGAGGCGTGAATTTTCATAGGCAAGATAACGAAACTCCTCCAACTCGTTCAACTGAAATTAATTTGATTAAGAATGACGAAATTTCCACCCCTTTCCTTTAATTCCCACGAACTTTTCAGCTCGGTTCTTAATAATTATGGATGGTGCCATCCAAGATTTCATGGGAAGGGGCATTTCTGGTGGTAACTTGATAGAATTACACTCCTCTGGTGATCCACTCATATCCGCAGTTTCTATACTTCGTTTGTTTGAAAGAATGTCCTTCATAGAATTTTAGATATTTCGGCATTCTTTTGATAGATTCAACAAACCGCATTTTAATCTCAACCTTGATCACCATGTCATCGAACTTCTTGAATTCCAGGTCATTGTCCTTCTTTCTGACACGTGAAGGGTATTGTGGTGGAGGGCGTGTATTAAGTACCACTGGTTTTCTTGTCTTTTCAGGTGTCTCGGCTTGGACACTCTTTGGTTTAACTACCTCCTCAACTGTATCTTTGATTGTTTCTTCCCCCCTCTGTTCTGGAATAGGGATTGGTTCTGGTTCTGGTCTTGGTGGAGGTAGTTGTTTTCCACTTCGCAATTCAACTGCATGGTAAGAATCATCTCTAGGAGCAATAGTATCACTTGGGAGTTGCCCTTTTGGCCGATTTTGTAATGTACTCGCCAGATGTGATATAGTATGCTCTAGTTGCTTGATAATCTTCTCCTGGGTTCAAACTTTCTGTTGGCTATGACTCATTTTCTCAGCTGCTTGCATTAATTTAGCCATACTCGATTTCAAGCTTGGGATTAATTCCTTCCTTGCCAGTTGCGTTGATTGTTTAGGTGGATCTTTCTTTGGTTCTTGACAAGCTTTCTCAACAATGGGTGCCTTTTTCTGAATAGGTTATGGTGGATTATAGGATTGAGGTTGGGGTTTATGATAAGTCTCTTGCTTTCTGACCCAACTCTTTTGCTGTGGAGGTTGTTGATAATTAGTGTAGCTTTCTTGAGGATTAGTATAACCATTAGAATAATAGTTATTTTGAGGATATGTAACGGAAGCTACTGCTGGATTATTCATACACCCTTCCCACACATGATTTCTTGATCCACAACCAGGACATGAAGGAATTGTGCGTACCGTATTCACCTGAGCAATTGTTCGGGCTTGTTCTTGTAGTTCTTCGAGTTGTTTAGCCAATTCTTTAAGCTTCAGAGATTCTGAATTGTTTTCTTATTCTGCTCTCTTTGGCCAACTTCTCTCGTTCTCAAGAATTCTTTCCATCCCCAACTCAGCCTCTTCAGGATCTAGCAACACAAAACCTGCGTTTCCTAACGAATCTGCTTTCTCTCTTGATTTTTCATTAATGCCTCCATAAAACAAGGTTAAATAATATTCCGGCGAGGATCTATGATATGGACATCCCGCCTTCTTTTCTGTAAATCGTAACCATGCTTCACCCAAACTCTCTTCATCTTTCTGTATAAATTGTTCAAGCTCCAGCATATCTTTTAAACGTCTACTAACCGGATAGAAACGGTCTAGGAATCTAGCTTGAAGCTTGTCCCAATCTGGAATAACATGAGGGTATTGTGTATCATACCAATCGCTTGCACATCCGGTCAAGAAGAACTGGAACATCAGGTAATATACTTGCTCCCTAGTAACTCCTCGTACGATATAAGCATCAAAGATCTGCATGAATTTCTGAATATATCGGATCGGATCTTGATGTGCAACTCCGCTGAATAATCCATGAGATGCAAATTGAGTTAGCATCCCTGGATCAGGTTTATATTTAGCGGCTTGGATTTCTGGAGAGCGAATTCCTCGTGGCTCCACTCTAAACTCGATGGGTAGCTCAAGTCTCCTTGCGTTCTCCATCTGTAACTAAATCTGAAAAACAAAAACTAAAAACAAAAGCGTAAAAATAGAACTAACTGAAATTAAAAGCACAAGATATATGCACAAGGACTAACGATGTAGTCCCCGGCAGCGGCGCCAAATACTTGGTGGGCCTAGGATGTGATAAAATAAGATATAATTAACGTGCAAAATAACACCCTAAAGCTACACAGTTCTGCAAGTATACAGATCGTATGCAAGTTTTAGTTAAAAGATTAAGATTCGTTCCGCAGAGACTACGAAGGTTAGGGGAATCTTATGCAAATACCAAGTGCAAATAAATTAAAGATAGGACAACTAAACGCAAATAAAAGTAAAGACAAAATAGATGGAATTGATTTTCTAATTAACTAAATTAAAACTAAGAATTGAAAGACAGAAAATAAATATGAAACAGAAGTGATATGAGAATATAGCTCGAGTTATTAGCATGTAATCCCCACTAGTTTTGCCATTCTAAACATGTAAGGGTGAATTATGTAGTATTTCCCTAATCGGTCCCAATTCGCTATCGGTAGTTTCAAATAGGATTTACCTGTGTCAATAAGGCTTCGTAAGCAAACTTTTCCTATAATTGGTAAATAGTCACAAGAACTAAACCATAGTGATTATCTAGCTAGGTTGGGTTGTCAGATCAGACCTAATACTAGACGGTATGTGCTAAACATGCAATTAAACACCGTTGTCAATGGTGACCTAATTACTAGATGGTAATTCTAATGGCTGCAGTCCACAAGAACACAGAATATAAATCCAAATACATAAACAGAGAATAAAAACTATAATTCTATTTAAAACATTAAATTCTCAGATTAGATAGATGTCAACTCAAAACTAGGGTTCATACATTAATTCTAAAACTCAAGCTAAAGAAATTTAGTTCATGAAAGAAAAGAAATAAATTACAAATTTAAAGGTAGAAGAAGACATTGTGATGAACAGCTCCTTCCAGACTTCTCTCTTGTGTTGTAAGCTTCCTCTTGGTTTAAGGTTTCACCAAGGATGATTTAAGAGTTTTAAGAGGCTGTATTTATAGTGTATAGGTTGACCTAATTCGTTTCTTGGAGATAAGGCCAAGTAATAGACTCCAAGCCCAACTCAAATTCGTAAGGAAATAAAGATAAACACTGCTGGACCGTTTTGGGCATATCTTCTTCGTTATTGGTCGGTTTGAGCTCCATAAGATACCAAAAGAATCATCTTTGTCCCTATGAAAGGAATCTTCCAAAATCGGCTTCCTTGTAGGAGTAATTACCACTTCTTTAGGCGTGTGCTGCAGAAATTCAGATTAGGTAGCTTTTCCTTTTCCATATTTTTGGCCTTTGTTTCCTTTATCTCCAATTTTCATGTCAATATCTTTCCATAAGTTGTTGTATTTGACTTGGACTCTAATTAATCTCCATAATTATATTTAAAGCTTCACACTAAATAAACAATTAAACCCAATATGCTCTAAAAATATTATGTTCCTAAATCAAGACTCAAAATAGGAAAGTGCACTAAACTAAGCTAAAATCAACCTATAAACTAATAAATAAGCCTAAAATGATGTCTCAGAAGTATATTTTATTATCACAAATGAGGAGACATCAACCATTCTATCCAAAATAATCCTTGCGTGAACGGGTAGAACCTGTAAAAATGCACCACCACATAATAAATCTAAATATTTTCTTGATTTCCCATTGATGCCTTTGTAAAATATTTTCATTTGTTGTTGTTCTGAAAGGCCATGATCAGGGACTCTTCGCGAACACTGCTGAAATCGCGACCAACTTCTACCCAAACCTTCGTCATACTCTTGTTGGAAATGAGTTAATCCGAGTTGGGCATCTAATCTCATGTTGGACGAATAATATCTATCGAAAAACGCAGCCTGTACATGTTCCCAATTTGTAATCTTTCCAGGCTCTTGTGAATCATGCCAATCACTCGCTCCATCTATCACAAAAAATCTGAATGTAGCAAAATACATTTTCTCTTTTGTTACTCCTTGAGTGATGTACGAATCGCAGATTTGCATAAATTTTTGTACTGCGCGAATAGGATCTTCTCCGGGCTTTCCACGAAAATGTCCGAAATTCTGAAATTGAGCTAACATACCCGAATCTGGACGGAATCTCGGAACATCAATATTGGTTGGGCCAATCCCAAAAGGAGGAGCAAGGAATGGTTCTTGTGCTGGACCGTTAACAAACCATGGATCTGTTACTTGGGCTTGAACTGGAGGATTAGGAGGATTGAGAGGTGGGACTAGGCCATTCTGACCATTCTGACCATTGTTATCAACCGGAAGGTCATCCACCTCTCTAGCTAATCTCTCTTCTAACTCTTGTGCTTCTTGTTCTCTCCTTTTCTTGTTAGCAAGTCTGACTAATGATTCAGGATTATCAAGGATCGGAGGTAATGCCTCAAGATCCTTAAATAGTCTCATTCGCATACACCAACCTAAGAACCTGAAAAAGATGAACAAACAAAGCGTAAAACTAAAAAATAAAAATGCAACTATCACTAAAGGATAAACAGCGGGGTCACACGCTACCGTCCCCGGCAGCGGCGCCAAAAACTTGGTGGTCCTTTGTGTGTTCTAATATAAAATGCAAATAAGGATAAGAGAACCACACCTCCAAGTGTACAGTTGTCCCAAGTAATATATGTGATAAACAGATTCGTTCTCAGGGACGGATTGGTTAACTCTAATGACTATCGAATAGTATTTAATTGCACGTAAAAGCAAGCAATTGATTTTGAGAATGGTTGTTTTGGTTTTATAAGACTAAGACAATAAATTAAAATACTAAATTAATGCAACTATTAAACTAGACGCGAGAAAATAAAATAGTTTACGCGAGGTAGGAAAGGCAGTACTTGAGAGACGCAAGAGTTTCACCTAATTATTATTCATTTCATGTATTGTTTAAGGGACAAATCTGTAAATATGTATTGGTCGGGATTTGGAATTCTCCTTACCCCCGCCAGGGTGGACTAAGGAGCTACTCTTAGGTGCTACAAACCCCGTCAGGGTGATTATAGTCCACCTTCAAGTGGTTAAATTTATTCTACCCAATTGGCCATAGGATTAATTAAGCTCGTCAGAGTCTCTAAATTCTATCCTACATTCATTAATTGGTTCTGTACCCAGACCCCCCGTCAAGGTGATCCATTCGCCACTAAATGGAATAGCCTAGATACTAAGTCCTATAATTGGGTAATTACGTCATTCATAGTAAATAAAAGCAAATTAAAGAAAAATACAATTTACCCAATTTGATTTCAATTATTAAAATCCCAAATCCAAACACATGAAATAAAATCAAATTGGGATTAGCCCATTATGCGTTCTCAAGCACTATTTAAGTTTAGCTCATAATAATTGAAAAGACAAAAACTAAAAAAATAAATAAGTTCATCATGTTTTACAGAATAAAATAGAAGAATCTAATTACGGAATTGGATTGGCTGAGAATTGGAGATATAGACAGTCTCCAGCTCTTGCTTCTTCTCTTCCTTGCTCTAGCTTCCTCTCTGGTGTCTGACTCTTAAGCGTATCTCTTGTTATCAAAAAGGTGTGTGAAAATTGAAGTCAAAAGCCCTTTTATAAGCTAAAATTCGGACTAGGGCTTTTCATAGGGATTAAATGAAAATTAAAAAAACCCAAGTCCACTAATTAAGCCCAAATCCCGTAACTGCTGCACCACCTTCACTAAATCAGCTCTAAACGGCTCGTTATAACTCGAATTGACCTCATTCCAGTTGCTAAATTTCCGTAACTCAATGGGCAACAATTTATCTTCACAAGTCAGAGGCTAAATCCACTCTTAGATGACTCAAAATCAGCAACCTTTATCAACTTTCCAGATTTGCAGCTTCAAATTATCATTTCTTTCGGGATATTTCTTCTTGCTTTGACTTCATTACATGATCTTTGACTTTATTCTTTAGTTCCTCTCCTAGCTAATATTCAAAACCTACAACTTTTCACTCAAAACAAACCATATTACGCGCAAAAGTTTAATAAATCAAAAATACTAGAATTAAAAGAGGAAAATCGATTTATTGCATATTATCACCAAAAGTCTATCAAAATAGTCGAATAAACACCAAAAATGATGTCTCCCAAGGGCATAAAATTATAAAATTTAGGGAGACATCACCTTCACAAATCAAACCGAGGCTGATTGCGATTTGGTTGTCACTCCACCTGTGTATAAGGCTCAACCTGGAAGACCCAAAAAGAAAAGATTCCCATCCGAAGGCGAGTGTGCAGACTCGTCACAACGTCGTACGTGTAGCGGTTTCCACACCTACACTTATCATAACCGTTCGACATGCCCAAATACACGTTGAAATCATTCCATAGTTTTTTCCAGTTTGTTATTGTCTTCTTCATTGATAAGCGAATGCTTTTGCACGCATCCCAGCTACATTGATAACGTTTTACCCGTGTTTACGTTTATTATCAGATTCCATTAAGTTTATTTGATTTACGCAATAATAAACTGAATGTTTTATTTACTTGGGTTTCAATTACTTTTTTTTCTGCAGTCCCTGAATTTTATCATATAAACCATTAAAGTTAACTGGCATACCATCATGATTTACTTGTTTAAAATTTAACTGCAACCCATCTGGTTTAACTATCACACCATCATATTGGTACACCATCACTCAACAGTTTCACACCACTATTTTCTATTGGAACACCATCACTTTTCAAACTCACACCATCAGGTGACAATGTCAAACAATCAAACTATATAAACCATCAAATTTAACTAACATACTATCATGATTGCTTGTTCATCAATAACTATTAACCCATCTAGTTTAACTCTCACACCATCAAACTGCTACACCATCACTCAACACTATCACACCACCAATTTGTTATGCACACACCACCATTTGTCAAACTCACACCATCAGTTGACACTATCAAACCATCAAACTGTTAACCCATCTAGTTTAACTCTCACGCCATCAGACTGGTACTCCATCACTCAACACTACCACACCACTAATTTTTACTGTCACACCATCATTTAGCAAACTCACACCATCAGTTGACAGTCAACCCATTGTTCTAAATTGTAACACCATACACTTATATCATCATACCTACAAACATATCAGTCACACCATCCACTAATATAACAACAAAACTGAAAGATTGTTTCTGTGCAGAGTATTAAATCAAAACTAGCACACTCATTCATACAATTAAAGATATTCCATCATAAACATCACAAAAAACTAAATTATTCAATCCATATTCATATATATCCATATATAAAACAATCGTTAACGTTTTAAATCATAGTTTTACATCAACACAATAAGTTCTAAAATTCGAAATAAATTGAACATGCGAAATACGGAAAAAACATAATTCAGGTTTCTTGAATCGCCCTTCATGTTTCGAAAACTGATTTCTCCGTGTTTTTATCGTTCAAAACCCACGAGATAACCTTCATTCGTTGATTGACAACCTCTTGATGGTCGTATGTCTTCTTCACCCCTCCACCACGCATTATACCCATAGCGTAAAGTATCGGGTAAATTCCTGTGTCGTGCACTCGACTCTTTACATGATCTACTCATACATGTCCGATTCCCGGCAAATCTGGTGTTGACCTCCCAATTTCAGTGTTCCAGCCCCTTACCACATTCTCTAGCAAAAACACATACATTCTGTCTGCATTTGCGTTTGCTTTTGACCCGAGGGACGAACGTTATAAACAAACAAGTCCATTGTATTGGTAGAATGTGTTATCTGCATTGTTCCACATGAGAAATGACCAAGTGGTTAGTGCCTTGTCCCTAGTCCTTAACGGGATTATCACGTCTTTCATTTCGCTGACACACTCCTTGAATAACTTGAGTACATATTGTTCGATTTCCGGTAACGCCCCTCCTCATATATTCCTGCAATTTTCATTCACAAACGATCTATTAATCAACCCGTAGACGATAATATTTACCTTTTAATAACTCAATACTTACAGAAACATTTGCAGGCATTAATCGAAACTTCAGCTCGATTTCTGGATTTTTAATTTTCACCAGCCTGCTGCGCAAGTGTTGGTCGTACACCCACAACGCAACGTCTATCATCTGCACAAAAAATACAAAATTCATTAACTATCAAATTTTTAATCTTAAAATAAATTCCAGATTGTTCCAACAACATTCACCTTTGAACTAAGCTGATACTCTTTCGCCACCTCATAACAGTCCTCGACACTTACACGGTGCCCCATGTAACTCCACACCTCGATCGCATATGGTTCATCCCCTGCGAGTAGTTCCAAGAGTTTCGAATCACTTGCCTTAATTAAAGGTTTTTTCGACTGCCCGACTACTTTTGTTTTCTTTACAGGGGCATAATATAATCTTCCATCTCAACTATCTTCCGCCCCGTCCGATCAGTTTTTTTTATAGCGCGTATTAACGAGCTCGGAGAAACCTGACTCGCCTTCTTTTTTTTCTTGTCAATACCCCCAACTGACCCGACGGTTACACCTCTATTCGCGGCCCCTCTGACCGACTCCCTATTCCATCTGCACACATCTCGGTCGCTCCTGTCCGTCGTTAATTGTTCTCCAACCAGCTCCATATCATCCTCACTTGACTCGACATTAGAATCTTTTCTTCCCTGCGCTTTGTCTTTTTTCGCGCTCGTTATATCCCGCCCAATTTTGTTGTCTTTCACATTATCAGTATCATCCTCGAACATGCTGTCATAACTTAAATGAACACTGTTTGACACATTATCCCTTACTGTTTCACCAGCTTCACCTTCCACTTTATCATTACACAATCTTTCATCCACCATCGTCTCAGTTTCTTTGGCAGCACCATCTTCTTGTTCACCCGTTTCCTTATCCTTTCCCGCTCCCTCACCACCAATATCTACCTTACCATCATCCACCATCCCACTATTAGAACACGTACCCCGATAATGCATTTGTCCACCACTCTTAATGCATACCAATTCATCGGTCGCTGCCGAATACGCTCCTCTTATTGCCACTAGCTCCTTCTCGGCCTCACTCAATGCATTCCTTAGATACGATATGGTTTTGCTCTTTGCCCTACATTCTTTGGAGTAGCTTCACTAGCAATCTGTAATCTGTCCCTCTCCTCTCGCATACGCCCAAGCTCTGTTTTCAGACGTAAGACTTCGTCTGAATTTTGAACACTCGTTTCCACATTTGCACTCTTACGCAACTCACTTAACTCTACCTCAACTTTCGACAACTTCACCCTACCCACCTCCTTTGTTTCTTCTAGCTCCTTCCTTAGTGACTAATTCAGGGTCTCCAAATCTGCAACCCTTCCCCTCAATTCAATCACCACATTACTTTCCTCAACTTCATTTGCACCGATTGACCTCAACCCGGTAACCACATTACTTCCCTCATCCCCACCTTTATTCATCAAACCATATGCACTTTTATCCGACAATTGCACATCCTTGTTCAAATTATCGATTGTTACATCTATGCCACCTACATCATAGTTATCTTCACCAAAGTTCATCTCATCTTCATCAATACTTTCAGTAACTTCCGCATCAACGACACGTTGTTCAACATTCTCAGTTACCTCCGAATTACCAACCAACAACCCCTCATTTCTAACCTTATCCACACCACCAATATTCGACGTCCCTTCATCTCCCACTGCATTAACATCATCCTGACCATCCAACTGACCATCTGTATTAACATCAACCTGACCATCCAACTGACCCATCATCCTCTACTCAATTTTTAACTCAGACGACATTATCTGAAGTTCGTCATCGTATATCTGCACCATAAAATCACACACTATTAAAACAACGAAACACATAGTTTAATCACTATATAATATTTTTGTCGCTTTGTTACCTGATCTGCCCTCAATCTTATAATTATCACACATTAACATTGCAGTGAGTACTTACCACAAATATGAGTGCGCAACCCGAAATATTGTTTCTCGATCTGTCTCTTATCGGTTTCATCACAAATTCTGCTATGTGCGTCGCCCAATCGTAGCTTCTTATATTATCCAAGTCCTCACACAAACTAACGACCCACTTAGGTGTGCGCGATCCCGTTGGGTAAAAAACAGTTGCCATTGCCAAAATACCGATAAGGATCACAAAGCTGCGGATCATCTCATCTGTATCCGGGGTTACATCCAACACCTCGATTATCCGCTTCTTTATTTCTGAATCCTTCAACTGCCCGCTCTTATTTGGAAAGTTTCTGTCAAACCAATCAGAATTTTTATACTCTTCATTCTTCAAATCAGGTACATCTCTTCCCCCACCGACCACACCCATTATTATTCGTACATCAGTAGCGGTTAGATCAAACAACTTGTCAGCAATAATGAACACATCTTCTTCCGAGTCAAATGTTTTCAACTCTTGAATTTGTTTCCCACCCTTCTTGAAAGTTTACACACCTTCTCGTGTGTCGTGTATCCCTTTGATCATCAAGTAAAATGGCAATGCCCGACATGCATCCACATGAAGATCGGTTACTTTATTGTTCTTCAGTATCGTGTACAATGACTCGAGGGATGACCGGTACTGTACTTTCACAGAACCTGGTCTCACTTTAACAACAAACACCATAAGTCAGATAATTAATATTATAGTATAACACATACCACTGCTACATGTCGCTATACTCACTACGGGCTCCATAAACATACGCTAAATTAAATTTAACACATACACACCTACAAAATTAACGCACAACCCATCATTTTTTTAGTTTTTAGTTTAGGTTACACTTCAAATTAGTCAGTTCTTTGATGCACACCATTCAATTCCAGTCATACTGTTCAACTTTAAAGAAAAAAACATAACTATGACACATCGTATCTGTTGGATTAGAATGTTACCTTAAACAACATCATCATCTTCTTGTTCGCCCTCATCAACAATTTTAGCCTTCTTCCTCGCCTTGACCGACACTTGCCCACCCATATTGATGTGTTGCGTCTTTTTTTTAATCATCGGAACTGTATTGTCGAAGTCATCATCACTTTCTTCGATTGTCTTCTTGTGTTTTTCTTGTATCTTTGACATTTCAACATCATCGAGGGGTTGTTTCATCTTCTTTTGCTTCAACCCTTCACTCGGTTCTACAATGTCACCAGTTTTCCTGCTAATTTTTGTTTTCGCCATTGTAGAGTTATGAGTGCTTGGTTTCAGTGGGTAGGGTTTGAGAATGGATTATGGAAAGAGACGATGGGGTATTGATTGATTTTACAAATTAATTTTTGGCGCTTCTAATTTTCCTTTTTGATAATCTTTGATTTGCATGGAATCCGCGTGTTCATTTTTGGTATCCCAGCCGTTAGTAATTGGATCATAGGGGTAATTCTGACATTCATAATGAGTTGGACAAGATGGGCAGTGGGCAGTGGGCTATGGACTATATGGGTTAATCACCCTATATTGTATTATAACTAAACCAAATTAGTCTTGTAGGTAATATAAAAAGAGACAATTACCAATACCACTTTAGGAGGTGTTGATATTGACCTTAAAAGTTATGTCTAATACAAATGACATAATAGACAATAATACCCTTGAATTTTTCCACTAAAATATTTTCCCGCCAAATTTTTTCCACCAAAAAATTTCATGTCAAATTTTTTTCCACCAAATTTTTATATTGTTATTTGGTGGGAAAATCCCACCAAATCAAAATTATAACTACAAGCCAACTAAAAACGCAAAAAACAAAGGCAAGACGTCTTTCTTTTTTTTTCTATTTTTTTTTTGGTTCAAAACACAAGTCGGACAAAGAAGTCTCAACAAAAAGTCAAACACAACCCAGTTCACATCATGGGAAACACATGACAATTTTAAAAAGAAAAGTCACTTAATTCATATTTTATAACTGCTTAGAGCTAAGAGCTAAGATATTTCTACTTATTTACAAGTAGTAACACCAGCACAAAACAATTTCGACCTTCTTCCTCTCTCCACCATTTCTTCAAAACATGAGACCTGGGTTTAAACTTTGACACAAACATATTTAAAACCATGTTAATGTCCATTTATATCAAAGTAAAACCAAAAAGTAAAGTAAAGAGACTCACCATATCAAGAGCATATATTTTGATGAGCAGCAAAATAAGAAGATGGATTTATATGTTACTTCCACCATCAACTATATAGCATGCTATCAAGTAGTAATGGTTAAAGGAGAATTCAGAACAAATCAAACGATCCCTGCCCTTCACAAATCGCATATAGTAGAATCTTATACATAATTTCCTGTTCAATCAAACATCAATTTAATTATTTGAATAATATAAAATATAATTTCTAAGTAATAATACATACCTTAGTTGGAGTAAGGAGGAAGCTTCAAGTAATTGGCACATGTCATCACACTATGCAAATCATCATCAACATTTCCATTTCCATATGAGCTTGGACGCTATATTCAAAAAATGAAAAACATATAGGTAAATAAATAAACACATAAAAGTTACCACAATGAATACAAAATATTAACCTTTCTTACAATAGTTAATTTAGGGTTCAGCACAACAAGACCACCAGGAGGAAGTCTAGGAGCACCAGTCACAAATCGACAAAATATACATTGCTACTTTGTGGTGAAATCTCTAATAATCTCCAATAACTATCACAATCAGAAATAAGTTAACCATGATTAAATTTCGTATTATGTTAAACTCTCATATACATAAATTTATAATAGGAGGACTATTCGATGTATAACCATGATCAAATTTAATTAGATCTACTAAACTTTCCCACCTGTTTCAAACAAAAAACATAACATGTTAAAACAACCAAACCATACAGTAAACAATTTTTGCAGCACAAAACATTTATTTATTACCTTCCACAGTTCTCTATGTCCACAGATCAGATAATCTAATTCATTCGGAGAAAATATTTGTAAACTTAATATATCAAAAACATGTCAATAAATATACATATATACACAAAAATATTCTCAACATGAATTCATCAAGGACAATAAATAAAAACTACTTACATCAAATGCATTTGGCCAACAATTGTGCGGATTGGTTAGCTAAATTTGGGTTACGGAATAAGGATGGGCCGATGGTCTACGCGGACCCACCAGATGGACTTTGGCGCTCCCTAGCGCGTGACCGTTGCGGTTGGGCGACACCTAGGGTAGTTTTAAACGGTTAAGTTGTATTTTTCATAGAAGATTATTCTTCAGGGTCTTTGACCTCACATGTAACAAAAAAAAAAAAAAGTGATTATTTATTGAGAAAAATCCCACCAAAGTAAGTTATTATTTGGTGGAAAAAAATCCCACCAAATTACATTAGTCCCTTTTTTCATATTCATTACAATTTTTATGTGTTAAGTCCACGTAAGGGACACAAGGACTAACATTGTCAAAAAAATCCAATGATAAGGGATCAATATGTTAAGTTTCCAAAGATAAAGGACTTACATTATCACGAAATAGCAAAGGGATTAGTATGTTGACTTTTTGCAATATATTAGAGAGAGATATTAATCTGGTGTATTTTTGTCTATTTTAAGAAATCACAAATATATTTTTACAAAATTTCTAACATGATATAGTTGTGTATTTTTTGATATCATAAGGACTATTGTTGAATTTATCCCTCAAACAATGAATTGTTTAATCATAAAATTTATGTGGTTATCTCTTTAACCAATTAAATTACTATAAAAGCTTTCACAAAAAATTCTTGAGATTTTAATTTATGTAAGCAATATAATGCAATTTTAAGAACATATATCCAAACTACTTAGGTGCAATTTTTATTAATTTGTTTTTCATATCTTTCTAACTAAGAATTGTTATACATCGTGTGATATAATCAATAACGATGGCTATATTTCTGTCTTCAATATTCAATCTTCAATGGGGATATACTATTTCATTTAAAATGTGAGATCAAGATAGAGGTCAAATATACATATTTTTGTGGGCAAATATACTATTTCAATCTTCAATGGTCCTCAAATATAACTCCAAGTTCAGCAATTATCCGGGCAAGTTGAGATCAAAGTGGTCTGGTCCGTTCGTGGTGACCAAAGTTACGCCGCATGGAGCTATAGAAATCGAGAATCCAGACGAGCAACGCACCTTCATGGTGAATGGGCATCGTCTAAAACTTTACCATGTAGGCGAAGATACCAATCGCAGAGTTGATCCACATCCGGGGGAGGTCATGTACCTCCTTGAAGCTGAATAGATGCGAGAGGTAACCCGTCGAGCTTAACGACGTTAAAAAAAAGCCATTTCATTGTATATTAGTTTATTGCTTTAAGTTTTTCAATTCCTAGTGTATAATTATAAGTTAGTGTCAAGTTTTAGTGTCTACTTTTAAAAATAAATGAGAAGGGTAGTGTGTTAATGGTGCAGGAATCGAGTTTGGGGTGCTAGGAAACGCAAAGAAAATTCTTGGAAAAATTCAAAGGCTGGTGCGGACTACCCATGCGGTATACCCCTATACCGCATGGATGTACCGCGCCTGAAAACCCGTACCACGGGTCGAGCACCACGGGTCGAGCACCACGGGTTTTCTACCGAGACAAGAAAAAGATAGCTGATAGGTGCGGTGCATCGCACCCCTATACCGCACGCCCAAAACGCGTGCCACGGGGTGATGTACCGCGGGTTTTTTGACGAGGTTCCTGCGGTGTACCCATGCACCGCACCCCTATACCGCACGCCCAAAACACGTGCCACGGGGTGCTAGCACGGGTATATTGCCGAGGCCAAAATTTGAAGAGCAACAGCGCCGCGGTGTACCCGCGCGGTACACCCATACACCGCAGGGATGCACCACGCCAGTCGGTTTGTGAAGAGATCAAGGCCCATTCAATTTCTTACCTTAACAAGATAAACCCTAGCCTCTTCCATACGAATTTTCCAGCTCCCAACCTTATAAAAACACCTTGAAGCTTGATTAAACCTCCACAACAAACACATTAACATCAATAATTCTCTCCTCCATCCTCCATAAACATAACCTATTTATCGGATTCATCACAAAACGCCATTAAACACAATCAAGATCATCAAGATTTCAAGAATTCTTGCAAGATTCATCAAGAAACCACCTTCCTTCATCTAATCCAAGCAAGAAACTCAAGCTACACCAAGTTTTCTTAACTTTATTCTATCCTTGGTATAACTTGAGTTTGGGGTCAATTCAACCATGACAAACAGAACAGTTGCTATGGATTACAAGAGGAAGTGTTATATCCTAGGGAAGAACAAGAATTTGCCTGGTTCTACAATTTAAAAGGCCATCAATCTTGATGAGCCTATTGAAGAAAAACAAGAAGAAAAGGCACCTGCATCACCACAATACAAGAAATTAACAGCAAGGATGAGGGTATCATCAAAGCCTAAAGACAAGACACAAATTCAAGTTCAAGGTTCTTCTTCTTCTCAAACTAATTCTTGTATTCCTCCATGGGCTCACAATTTGCAACAAGAATTCGAACTTTTAATACTAGACATCGGAGCACTTTGGAAGGAAATTACACAGATTAAGTCAACATCGGAAGAGGTAACTATGTACATGGATATTGATAATTATTCTTCCCCTTCGGAGGAGGACACGATGGATCTTTATGGCCAGGTACCCCGTTCTAATTATTCTTCTTGATTGATGGTAGGCACTAGTTAGGTAGTTTAGTTTAATTTTATTGCTTTATTGAGTCTTTTTCGAGTCGTGGGGACACGACTCACTTTTGAGTTTGGGGTGGGGTTCGTTGCCTCATCCCAATTTTTTGTGTTTTACATGCTTTCAATAAAATTAATCTTAGGGTTGCGTTGACTGTAGAGAATTTAAATGCCCCCATCAAGCATGCTTTTCATGAATTTATGATAGAAAATAGTTGACTTTAGGAGTTAGTGTAAGCTGAACTTTGATTGCATGCAAATATGAGATAATTGATATGAAGAATTAATGAACAATGCAAAAGAAGTAAACTTGTGCTTAAGGATAATAGGTGGTTTGTAGAACGTGAGATCTAAATGAGTAGAGAACCCACTTAGGTATGAACTAGAGACAAGTTGTGTAAATAGGAAGATGATAGAGGCAGTTTTTTGTTAGCCCTTTGAATCCTTTTTGGCCGTCTATCCCTGAATTAATTTTATCCTTCTTAGACAAATTTTATAGCCTTTAAGCCTTTCTTTTGTCGCCACGTTATAAGCCAATATCCCTTTAGATTGTTAGGCATGACCATATGACCCGCACTTGAATCACGATCCTGAGACATCCTGTCTTGAGCTTGAGTTTGGGGTGGAGGGTCCACTATATGGGAATTTACATTGGGTTGGGATTTTTTGGAGCTTATAAATTGTGCTTTGTACTATACATGATGATGATTCACTGGTTTATTATATTGTAACCCTTTGCCGGGGTAATAGTGAATGGAAAAGAAGCTTCGAGCTCAAGTTATGAATAGGCATAACTATGAAAAATAGCATGATATCTCAAACATCAAAAAGAGAATCATGGATATACAAAATAAAAAATGAATGATTTGAAAATATATTCGGACCGGCAAAGTGGAAATTTTTAAGTGAATCATCCTTAGTGCTTATTGGGTTAATTTGGGGGACTCTAATTAAGCGCGTCAATTGGGTTGAGTGAGAACGTTATTCGAGTGTAAACTCAAGCTCTTGGACAGTTTGTTGATGGTAACTGAGGAGGGAGCCAAAAGCTCACTTCAAATTTACCAAATATACATACCATACCGTCCTTCAGCCTACACTAAAACCGTAAAGACCTCGTGATTCCTAAAAGCACAGTGAGTTAATAGGGAGTATTCTAAGTGGATAGTTCAAAGCAAGTAAAGATCGAGGAACACCCTATAGCCACCATCTTGAGATAAGTAATAAGCATAACCTTCTAGCATTGTGAAATTAATTTTGGATTGATATTATTTTGTGTTTGATTTGGCATGATAAGTGTAGGTGTGTATTAATTCCTAGGTTAGACTATATGAGATTTGTTTTAAGTTTTGCTTTGGGATTATTTTCTAGATTCTACCTTCTGCGTTCACCTAAAAGATCCTTTGTTTTTATTTTACTTTGCCGGGACGACAAAGGTTTGAGTTTGGGGTCTTGATGTCTCCCGATTTGTTCTAATTATTAGCCCCTTGGCGACATCCTTTTAGGTGAATAAATAACTTATATGATATACTTTTAGGCTTAATTGATCATATTGCACTTTCTCCCCTTGGAAATTAACTATATGCAGAATCTGAGCTTTTGTGCGTAAATTTGACTTATTTTAATGCAAAGTCAATAGGTTCTTGAATTTCATGAAAGACCAATCCAAGGAGAAGAAGTGAGAATAAAGTCTTAGTGTATTTTATAGTGTTAGGAAATGATTTTTACTCGAGTTTCTATTTTTAGAGTACACTTTCCTATTTCGTTTTCTTGATTTATTGATTTATACTTTTTAAGCATATGCGGTTTAATTATTTATTTAATGTGAAGCTTTAAAAGATATATGGTAATTACTTAGAGACCAAGTCAAGATAAAGTATTAAAGGAAAAAAGATTTACATGGAAATAAGAAGATTTAGGAAAGATTTATTCAAAGAAGGAAAAGATAAAGCTGCCTTGTGAATCTGAAATTCCAGCCACGTTTTAAAGATAATTCCATAACTAAAGATTGGAATGGATTCTGGACGAGTGGTCTGCACCAATAGAAATCTCTTTCCAAGACAAGTAGTTTCATATATTGGAACTTCTCAAACGGATAAGTATTGAAAAATATATGACCAAATCAAATCAGCATCAAAATCTTACCTTTCCTAGAATTTAGGGCTACGAATTTAAGAGTCTTTAACTTGTCTTCCACTCCAAATAAATTCGACCTAGGGTCCTCCAACACCTATAAATACACCCCTTAACCTCCTACTTTCATACACTTCAGAGAATTACACAAGAGGCTTAAGGTTTTCAAGTCAGAGCACGAAGGAGAGAAGAAGCTAGAAGTTGGAGGAATCATGTTCTTCCAACAATAGTCATTCAACCCTTTAGGTTATTTATTTCTTTCTTGTAATTGAATATGAATTCCTTTTATTTTATTTATGTTTTTGATTTTATCATGAGCTAAATTTCTTTATACTTGAGAATCGCATTAAAAGGATGAACCTTAATTAATGAATCTATGGTTTGAATTTGGGATTGTTTAGATTTAAATAGGATTGAGTTTTATATATTGGATATTACTTTGTTTTCATTACTAATTCGTTTAGGAACAACTAGAATTAGCTGTTAGTATTTGGGCTATTCACTTTAGTGGCGAAGTGATCATCCGACAGGGGGGTTTGAATACAGATCTAGGTAATACCCGTGTAATGTCCGTTATTGACCGTCAGGCTTAACTAGTTACATAGCCAAAGAGGTAAAATCATATCATCCGAAGAGCCATATTCGATACAGGTGTTTATGATACTTTAGGATAGCTTCTAGGTCCACCCGACAGGGGGCTAGGAGATATTAGAGTCCCGACTAATATTATAATTCCAATTCTACCCTTAAACATAGCATAGAGTATATTGATTAAGTGGATTCCTTTGCGAGGCTCAAGTATCTCTCTTATCTGAAGTTAGTCGTTTATTTGCTTTATTTCCTTTCTGTTAAATTAATTTTAGTCTTTATTTTATTTGCCTCTTTTAATTTATAAAAACCAAACAAAAATTATTATCTTTTATTTTTCTGTTAAACAATTATTCTTCTACTTGATTAATATTTGGGTTAAACCTAATCCGTCCCTGAGAACGAACTTGATTATCATATATTACTTGGGACAACCGTACACTTGCGGTTAAGTGGTTCCTTATATTTTTCACTTTATTTTATAACACCCTAGGACCCACCACCGACATACCGGCGCTTGGGCCCGGCATGCCGGTGCTGCTGATGTTCGAAAATCTACCTTTTTGTCTTGTACACGTGACGACACCCGTGGGCACGGGTTTTTTACCTGGCCGGCATACCGGAGATTATGACCGGCATGCCGGTGATGTTATCTCTCGATTTTCGACCTTCTGTCTTGAACACGTGGCCTTACCCGTGGGCTCGAGTTTCCTGCCCGCCGGCTTACCGGTGTTAATGGCCGGCATGCCGGTGTTAATGGCCGGCATGCCGGTGGGGCAGTCTGAATATTCCAAAAAATTTCGTTTTTCCTCCCAAAACTCGATTTCTCTAACACCTAAACATCAAAAACACTAATACCTTTCTCAAATATGCAATATCAACTAAAAACAACTAACCTAAACACAAACTAAAAGCATAAAAACATAAAAAAATTCCGGGTTGTCTCCCGTACAACACTTTTATTTAACGTCTTTTAAACTTAGACGCGTTACCTTTATCAAGATTTGCGAATATAGCCTCCCCAACAATGAGTAAGGCTATGAACGTCAACTAATCTGCACTTTATACCCTTCTTGGGTCGGATTTCTATCACCTTGGCTAAAACAACCTTAGTGATGATGAATGGTCCCATCCACGAGTCTTTGTAACTTCGTGGCCGATTTTCGCGTTTGTGAGCTTTCCATAGAACTTCATGGCCAACCCCAAACTCAATGTTTGGCTCAGTATCCACAGGTTTTACATGGATCTTCTCTGTAGGGACTTTGTGATGTGAAAGGCTGTGGATGACAGGAACGATGGGATCTAACTTCCTTGGTTTCTTACCCAAGACATAAAAGGTCTCAGATACGTTCTTAACATAAAGGGTAATGGTCCCTTCTTGGAAGTTGATGACACTCTGACTTGTGGCCATGAAAGGCCATCCAAGTATGATTGGAACCTGCTTATCTGCATTAAAATCAAGTATAACAAAGTCAGTAGGGATGGCGATACTACCTGCTCGGACTAGGACGTCCTCCACTGTTCCCCATGTCTTGGTAACTGAGTTGTCAGCAAACTGCAATTTCACTGGAGCTTTCTCTGATATCTGAAGTCCAAGTCTCTCGAACACGGACTTAGGCATAAGATTCACACCTGAACCCACATCGTACATAGCTTTCACCTTGAGCATACCATTTATTTGAATAGGAAGGTTAAAACTTCCCGGATCTTTGAGCTTCAATGGTAACTCTTTCTCACTTATTCTTGAGACTCTCAAATTCTCTTTCTTGGCTTCTACACTCGCTTATTTCTCAGGAATAACTTGCGTAAAAACTTGTTGCGGTGTAAGCCCTTTCTTTGCAATCTCAAGCATTTGAGCGTTGATATTTTCAGGATTGTACGCCTCTACAAATGTCTTGAGTTCAGTGTCACCTTTTGGATTTGTATCAGGAATGGTTGATGACACTGCTTGAACAACTGGTGGTGATTCCACCTTCTCTTCTTCTTTCTCTTCTTGCAAAGCAGGTGCAACTTTAACTTCAACTCTTGGTTCCTCCTTTGAGGCTTCTTCCTCTTTTTCTTTAGCCAGCTCAGCTTGGTATTCCATAACCGATCTAATCTCTTCTTGCATATCTTTCAGAATCTGTATAAATTTGGATTTTTCTGAATCCTCCTCCACATAACTCTCAGAACAGTTAGAGTCCACAGGGCTAGACTTGGTTGGTTCTTCTTCGGTACTTGGAACTTCCACGGCACTAACGGCAGCATGTGGTACTTCCTTCTTTTCTTCAATCTCAAGGCAAATTGCCTTACAAGCTTCGAACCCAACATTGTCATCACCTCCTTCCATAGCCTTCAATTCTTTTTGTTCCATAATGTTTGTCAGAACTTTATTCATCTGTTCTACTTGAGTACCTAAAATCTAAATTGAAGCTTCCTGTTCTCGTAACTTCTCGCCCTGGGCGTGCATATTAGTGGTCATAAGATCCATAAACTTTGTCAATTGTTGATTATCCACCGCTCCCTCTTGAGGATACTGTGGTAAAGCTTTCTGAGCTAATGAATCGGTATAGGCATCTTGAACAGGTTGTTGTGGGGGAGCAGGTCTATTCTGATATTAATTTTGATACTGACCTCTTGGTTGGAAAGAGTTATTCTGGGGACGTGGTTGATAATGACCAGGATTAGCGGCCCCATGTGGATTTGAATACTGCATACCCGGATGATTCCTATTACCAAATTGATAACCTCCTCGGTTGGATATGAAATAAACAGATTGTGGATTTCCTTCGCACTCTTCCCAAGTATGATTCATTGCCCCCACAGTGTGGACAACCTTGTGCTTCTTGCACTACATTTGTCGCGGCTAAATTTTTCAGCATCTCAAGCTTAAGTTCTTTGATTTGATTCTCTAATGCGGATAGTTGAGCTAAGTTTGCAGTTTCCGCGTCTAATCGAAGCGTACCTCGGGTTTTCGTAACAGTAGCTCGCGAAGATGGCCAACTCCTTTCTTGTTCAATGCAATTTTCTAAAACCTCGGTAGTTTCGGCAGGTTCCATGGACACGAAATTCCCTTTCCCAAGATTATCCACCTTCAATCTACTTTCTCGGTTGATACCTTCATAGAATATAGCTAACTGTAGAGAGGGGGTATAACCATGTAGCGGAAATCTAGCTAACTTCGGTTGAAACCTTGTCCATGCTTCTCCTACTTATTCTCCATCTTCTTGACAAAACTTTGCAAGCTCGCTTTGGTCTTTGAGTCTCATACTCTTCGGATAAAAACGGTTAAAGAAAGTAGCTTGAAGTTCTGTCCATGAATTAATTGTCCCTGGTGGTTGCCTATAGAGCCACTCACCAGCTCTACCGGTTAGAAAGAACGAAAACATATGACAATACAGTTGCTCGCGTGTAATGCCTGGAGTAACATAAAAATCACAAATCTGCATAAACTTCTGAATCGCTCTTACCGGATCTTGAATTGTTGTACCACTGTAGAGTCCAAGACTTTGAAACTGACTGAGCATACCCGGATCGGGTCTGAATTTAATATTTTGGATCTCCAGAGGACGGTAACCTATCGGTTGAACATGGAAAGGTACTTCCAAGCCTGGGAGGTCTTGCTCGATTCTGTTCTGATTATTGTTATTTCCGTTACCTCCTCCCGGTGGTGGTAAATGTCCTAAGGGACCTAGGACTCTCGGATCTACTGGATCTGGTATGTCTGCCATAGTTCTTCTTAAGGTTCTTTCCTCGCGAAGACGTTTGTTCTAACCTCTGAAGCTCCTCTCAGGCTCCGGTAACGGAGGACAAGAATTAAACACGGTTAAAACCTGAAAAAAGACTAAAGCAAACCACAAGCGTAAATACGGAAAAAATAAAAACTAAAAACTGAAAAATAAAAATTAATTAAAAACTACTACTCGTAGATAGCCCACACGCTAACGAGACACAAGTCCCCGGCAGCGGCGCCAAAAACTTGGTGTCGCCTAGGGTGTGATAAAAATAAGATAAATATAAGCCAGAAAACAATGCACTTTCACCCTAGACAAGCACGGTACTGCAAGTATTACAGGGCGTATGCAAGTTTTAATGATAAGTTAGATTCGTTCTCAGGGACTTAGTGTGTTAAACGAATGGGTAAATAATAACGAGAGAGGAGTAATTAATTAAAAGACAACAAATAAAGGGAATAATTTGAGATATTAAATTAAACTAAGGAAAAATAAAAGACAATAAATTAAATGATAAGAAATATGAGATGAGAAGTATAGCTTAGGTTTTGCTAGTATGCACTAATCCTTCTAATTCTTTCTATCAAATCTAGTTAATAAGGGAGATAATTAGCTCTTAGATAGTTAGTCAGGATTATAAACTCCCATACCTTAGACCTTGAGAGCGACTAAGGGGGCTACGGACACACCATGAGTCTGGTTTAAATTGGGTTTTCCTACGCCACTAGGTTTCTAAGCAATCAATTTCCAAACATCGTGATAGTGATTAAATTATACCCTAATGACTATCTAGTTAGAATTAGTGTTGTCAAGACCAATATCGACGCTAGACGTTATGTGGTGTTTCAATAATTAGACACCCAGCTAAGGTGATCATCTAACTACTATTAAGGTAATCCTAAACGTTGCGCACCGCAAGGAAAACAGTCCTTAAATCAAAACACATAAACAAATATATAGGTAAGAAGCTAATATCAGATTAAAAAATGTAATTCCCAAAGAAACTTAGATAGAAAGAAAATAGAATTCATAGATTATACATGATGCAAAACCCAAGCTATGGGAAAATTAGTTAATACCTGAAGGAAATAAACTAAAAGAAATAATCATCTTGCTCTCTACAAAAATTCTGATGATAATAAACCTAAAGACTAATTACTATGAGGCAAGGATGATTTACAAGTTTTATAAGGGTGTATTTATAGGTGTATTTATAGGTGTATAGAAGCCCTAATTCGTTTTCTTGAAGGAGAAGGTAAGTAGTGGACTCCTAGCCCAACTCAAATTCATAACCCTAAAACATGAAATCAGACCCATTTTGTTTTGGTCCTAACAACTTCAATTCTTATTCTTTTGACGCGTATGAGTAGTCGAAATTCATCGTCTCAGAATGATCTTTAACTTTTCTCTTGACCGTTTCTCCAAATTCCCCACCGATTTTGAGATATATGCTGATTTGTGGTCGTGGGTGGTGAAATTCAGATTTATGGCAGTTTTTCCTTTTCCATATTTTAGCTTTTCTTTCCTTATCTCCAATTTCCATGCTAATCTTCTTTCCTTATCTCTTAGTCTTTGACTTGGACTCTAATTAATCTTCATAATTATCTTTAAATCTTCACACTAAATAAATAATTAAACCCAATATGCTCTAAAAATAATAATTTACTAAATCATGACTAGAAATAGGAAAGTGTAGTATTTCTCAAGAAAATCGACTAGAAAGACTTCTAAATCACTAAAAATGATGTCTCATCTTAATATTAATCTATCACAAATGAGGAGACATCACTTACACATCTACAAAATTCTATTCCTTCACATTATTCTCTCACACAAATAAATTTTTCAGATCTCTCACATGGTTCGAACACAAATTCATGACTAGATTCATTCACATTTTTCTTACTTGATTCTAAGACATCACAATGGGTCCACGTAACACGTAATTTTAAATACTTTTGTCTTACACGACATCATAGTGGTCCCGTATACGTGATTATTACGTCTCTTTTCCATTATTATCCTGGGATCTCAAAACGATAAGATATTGGTCCCACATACCACGTGATTCTTACATCTTTTCTCTCTCATTATCCTTACATTTATTCCACTAGATCACATTGGTCCCACATACAACGTGATTCTTCTCCCCTCTTACATTATTCGCACATGAAACCAAGATGACAGCACATTAATCCCATGTATCACGTAATTCTCTCGTATTTCGTTTACGTAGGTCCCACACACATGTAAAATTGAACTATCTTACCACATTATCTTAAATTATTATTTAGAAAAAAAATTGGTAAAAAAAGAAAAAAATAATGCAATATTGGTGGTCCTCAAACATTTCTACTTAACTTTCATTCATTTGTGTAATTTTCCAAATCAACAAACATCACTTGCTTCTTTCTCTCCTCCTCATTACTTCATTTCTCTTTATATATATACACTACATACACATACACACTTGAACATACAAACATACACACATATTAACATCTATACACACATTTTATCTCCCTTTCTCTTTGGGTAAGTGTTCAAAGAATAGAGAAAATGTCAGGAATTTGGAGCAAACTGAAGAAAAGCATGTCGTTTAAGGGATTTAATTGTAGCCAGTCCTCACCTTCCTCTCTTGATCTCGAACCCAAATCAACCGAAACCACCATCCATGTCCCTAGGTCTGGTGGCTCCAACTCATCAGAATCCTTCTCCAGCCTCGTCTCAAGCCGTTTTAGCTTCTCATTTAAGGTATAAGCTCCTTTTTTGATCCCTAAAGCTCCTTTTTGTATCGGTTTTTATATAAGCGTACGTTTTAAATTGACTATTATTATTTAATAAAATAGTGATCAATTTTCTGGAAATTACTTATGACTAATTTTGTTTTTTTAATAGCAAACTATACTATTTGTGACGGAGGTAAATGAAATCAATGGTGTGTCGTATATCCCTTTGATCATCAGGTAATTTCCATAATTTCCTGTTCAATCAAACATCAATTTAATTATTTGAATAATATAAAATATATTTTCTAAGTGAGAATACATACCTTAGTGGAGTAAGGAGGAAGCTTCAAGTAAATGGCACATGTCATCACACTAGGCAAATCATCATCAACATTTCCATTTCCATATGAGCTTGGACGCTATATTCAAAAAATGAAAAACATATAGGTAAATAAATAAACACATAAATTTACCACAATGAATACAAAATATTAACCTTTCGAACAATAGTTAATTTAGGATTCAGCACAGCAAGACCACCAGGAGGAAGTCTAGGAGCACCAGTCACAAATCGACAGAACATACACTGCTGCTTTGTGGTGAATACTCTAATAATCTCCAGTAACTATCAAAATCAATAATAAGTTAACCATGATTAAATTTAGTATTATGTCAAACTCTCATATACATACATTTATAATAGGACTATTCGTTGTATAACCATGATCGAATTTAATTAGATCTACTAAACTTTCCCCCCGTTTCAAACAAAAAAATAACATGTTAAAACAACCAAACCATACAGTAAACAATTTTTGCAACACAAAATATTTATTTATTACCATCCACAGTTCTCTATGTCCATAGATCAATTCTCTATGTCCATAGATCAGATAATCTAATTCATTCGGAGTAAATATTTGTAAACTTGATATATCAAAAACATGTCAATAAACATACATATATACACAAACATATTCTCAACATGAATTCATCAAGGACAATAAATAGAAACTACTTATATCAAATGCATTTAGAATAAAAAAAGTGATTATTTAGTGAGAAAAATCCCACCAAAGTAAGTTATTATTTGGTGGAAAAAAATCCCACCAAATTACATTAGTCCCTTTTTTCATATTCATTACATTTTTTATGTGTTAAGTCCACGTAAGGGACATAAGGACTAACATTGTCAAAAAAATCCAATGATAAGGGATTAATATGTTAAGTTTCCAAAGATAAAGGAATTACATTATCACGAAATAGCAAAGGGATTAGTATGTTGACTTTTTGCAATATATTAGAGAGAGATATTAATCTGGTGTATTTTGTCTATTTTAAGAAATCACAAATATATTTTTACAAAATTTCTAACATGATATAGTTGTGTATTTTTTGATATCATAAGGACTATTGTTGAATTTATCCCTCAAACAATGAATTGTTTAATCATAAAATTTATGTGGTTATCTTTTTAACCAATTAAATTACTATAAAAGCTTTCACAAAAAATTCTTGAGATTTTAATTTATGTAAATATAATGCAATTTTAAGAACATATATCCAAACTACTTAGGTGCAATTTTTATTAATTTTTTATTAATTTTTTTTCATATCTTTCTAACTAAGAATTTTTATACATCGTGTGATATAATCAATAATCATGGCTATATTTACGTCTTCAATATTCAATTTTCAACGGGGATATACTATTTCATTTAAAATGTGAGATCAAGATAGAGGTCAAATATACATATTTTTGTGTAAATTATTAACATAATTTTAGTTAACAATTGTTTGGCTTCATACAACCAAGATTTATTTAAAATATTATGTCCTTAGGGCAATGACCTAGTTTGACTATCCTATGGAAATTAACATTTCTATATATCACTCTTATTTGCTTCACCCTTATTTCACTTCTTATGTGTTGCCCTATGCGACAATAAATAAAAGAAAGATAAATTAAATTATCAGGAGAGAGAAACGATTTGATTGGTGTTTAAAACCTTCATATAGGATGTGATATATGGGTGAAGCAAAAATGGGTGATATATATCTTTACTCTATGGAGATATAGGTGCTAGTTTGGAATGTGTCCAAATTTGTCCATAATTTATTGCTTTTTTTTAATAAAAAAAACTCAAACTACAAATTTGGGCATTATAATTTTTTATTTTTCTAATCATTTGTATACTTAATTCATCAAATATATACAAAAAGTAATGAGACGAATATTGAAAAGATAAATATATGTAACTAATAAAATAAAAAGGTATAGTAGCCCTATAAATAAATAAATATGATAAGATAATAAAATAGAAATCGATATTTTTTATTTCAACAAAACTTTATGATACTAGATGATTGCCTTACAGTGGCAGATCCTATAAGACCCAATTGTGTTGGTTAGATGATTGCCCCACGGTGGCAAATCCTATAAGGCCCAATGGTGTTGGACTCCCATATTTGTATTTGTTATTGGTAGTTATATATTTATGTATACTATTTATATCTTACAAAATTTAAGTGTTGACCCCGAACTTCCATATATTTCAAACCCCCTCGCCCCGCGGTTTAGATTCTGTACTCGTCCTTGTTGACCCACAAATTAAAATATATCAAACGACCCTATTTTAGCCATCCAAAATTTATCCTATAATTAAAATATTATTTTCTAATAAATAGTAACATGTACCTTCTCCATTATTTTTGTTGTCTTTTGTTGAAATTGCATGATCAACGACCTTGTCCTGTAAGTGAAATATGTTTTACGCATATACATGACCTGTAAAAAGTTAAGAGAAATTAGATAATATCATTGGACAATATGTTATAATATCAAAACCTTTAAAATATTTTCACATGATAAGGTATATGTGAGCTAGGGTCAGTTACCAGACCCGAAGGCCAATACGAATAATCAATATGAAATGCTTAAGTTTGGTTTTATATGGGTTCAGTCCAAGTTCGATCAAACTGAGTCATTTTAATTAAATCTTCATTTTTATCATAATGAATCCTTTTATGTCAGGATAAGTAAATTATATAATCCATATCAATATTTATTTTTTGTCTTCTTATATCATTAGTAATTATAATTATATGAAATCCAATAATGATTAATCCCCATATATGATATTTAACTTGTGGTATTGAATATAAAGTAATTCAAAGACTGAGAAACTCATAATAGTTGTGGTACGTTAAAATATATTAGAAACAAGAACACATAATATCAAATTACATAATACTAAATATAATAAATTAAATGAATAAGATTACAATATCAATTACAAATTTAATCTAGAACAATATCAAGTTACAAAATACTTAAATGATACAAACAAAGTGATAAAAATATAGATCCGTATAGATCTGATTGATTAAAACAAATTATATAAAGAAATATACGCATACAACAAATAATTTACATAAAGATTTTTTTTGAAAAATAAAGTATAACATGAAAAAATTATATTTAATACAAATAAATCTGTCTATTTACAACTGTGATCATCAGATCTATATTTGTTCATATACATGTAGAAACATATACAAAGATTATAAAAAAAATAAACATACTTAAATCTATATAAATCTGTGATAGTTAAAGTGATCTATACTTCATAGATCTATAAAATATAAAAACATACTATATGAAATTTCTCACCGCTATGACTTGAAGAAATCATTTTTTTGAGAGAGAGAGAGAGAGAGAGAGAGAGAGAGAGAGAGAGAGAGAGAGAGAGAGAGAGAGAGAGAGAGAGAGAGAGAGAGAGAGAGAGAGAGAGAGAGAGAGAGAGAGAGAGAGAGAGAGAGAGAGAGAGAGAGAGAGAGAGAGAGAGAGAGAGATTAGTATGCTTGGAGAGGTGGGAAATGAGAAAAAAAGACATCTAAGAAATGAATAAAATTATGGTTTATGTGAATTTATATATATATATGGTCGGGTATCAGTTTTAACTGTATATTTTTTTAAACCGATATGATGGGTTTCAGACTGGGATTGAGAAAGTGTTGGGTCAGCCCTAGGAAAAGGCTTAGCTGGGGAAATGCTCTTAAATTGGGCCAGATTTGGTTAGTTTGAGTCTAAACTTTGCTCTGGGCCATTTTTTTGCTCAAACCTATGATCAAGTACTAATTCAAGAGGGATAAGGAGATTTAATCCCTAAAGGTCTGGGATGTAATCCAAATTTATCCAATTTTGAAAAACGATTGTACTGAAGAAGTACAAACCTTCACTGAATATAATTTTTTTAATAAAAATCTAATTTTTTTATATTTATAATAAGTTTACACGTAATAAACAAGTTTATAGAAAAAATAGATAAAATGAAATATTAAATCGATTAATTATATATGAGTAATAAAATAATAAATTAGAATAAACTTATAAAAAATAATTATGAGAAAATAATAAAATAAAATTTTATATTTATCTATGTATATCAAAAATAGATTTATTGATTTAAAAAGTCCAACTTTTTTTAAACTAATATAGGATAAATTTGACACAGTTACTCATTTCTAAATTTTATTTTAAAATTTTATTTACCCATTTCCAAAAGTTCAGGTTCAAGGGAGGGTGATCGAGGGGATTTACTATGTCACATTTACCTTTTTCTATTTCATTTTAAAATAGATAAATGTGACACAGTTACCCAATTTTAAATTTTCAGTTAGTCAACGCCACGTGGGGATTAACTAAGAGTCATATAGCCAATTTTAACATGTCAACAAGGATAATTCGATTGATTCTATAACTTTCTATAAACCTCAAACTCATCTTCACATTCACCCCATGCACCCTGACCCCCTCTCAGCCGTTTTACTACACATTTATATCGTCACCAGCACTGAAAGCCACCAGCAATAACATAGTTATGCCTTAAAAAAGAATATACCATTAAGAACAAAACTCAAACTCATCATTTTATACACACGCTACCCAATCCTATCCAACGACTCTCTTAAACAGGTAACTGCCAGCAATAAGAGATCATTTTCACCACCATTAAGACTACTATGTCATTATTAAGAATAATCCTTCAAAGAATCCAATTTAAGGTAATCATTTTTTTATGTAATTGAAACTTTATAAATTTAAGTAATTAATTTTTTAAAATAAAAAGAAAACCTTGATTTATTTTCAACCTATTATTTTCAAAAAAGTTTCCTAATTAAAATTTATCTTTAGTTGCACTTATTTGATGATGACAGGAGATGGTATAAATATTTTTTTGCAATGCTATGAGAATAGCGTATCTTTGGAGAAGATGAGATTGATCATTTTTTATTCTTGTTATTGGCATTAATCAATATTGATGATGGTGAATATTGTTGTGCATTACTAAAGAATTGTGATCTTTTGATAGATTCCAGTTATATGTTTAAACATAATAAAGAATTTTGCTTCGATTCTAAATAAGGTTTATATTATACTTAGGGAAAATACCATAGGGTACTCAGCGGATGGTGAACTAATAAATGAATATCCAAATTTTTCGAAATGGACAAACAAGTACCCGAGTTTTGGATTTTATCCAACCGTTAGTACCCACCGTCTATTTCACGTAAGTGTTTGCGTGGCAAATATTTTATGATTATAAAACAAAAAGGTAAAAGACACCGAGGTACCCAAGGAATTTGAAAAAGACAAATAAGTACCCAAGGAATTTAAAAAATGACAATTAGATATCATATCCTTTCCAATGTCAAAACATAATGGTTGTATTACGTGGAACCTAACGTTTGGATCATATTGAAAATGTTGGGTACCTAATTGTCTACATTGAAAAATTTGGGTACCTATTATTCTAATTTTGAAATGGTGGATACATATGGGTCTTTTTTCCTTATATTTATATATTACATGAGTATATTTTCCTAGTTTCCTTTGTTCACATTTCTTATTGATTATCTACCTTTTCTTGTATCTTCTTCTTCCTCCTTCTTTATGTTCTCAATTTCTCTATTGAATAAGTTGTTCATATATTGAGGTGTCCTCCCTACTTCTTGTCCAAAACATATGATTAACACCACCATATTCTTATTAAATGCAAGCAATTTATATGTGTGCATCACTAATATGCTTTCATGGTTAGTTTTTCTAATGAAAGAAGCAAGAGAACATCTTCAGGTGATGATCAACTTAAATTATATTCGCCTGGTTTTGTTGATAATTTCCATTTATTATATGGACCTTATGATATTATGTGACTTATGCATTCAACATATGAGCTGATGTTAATGGAGTCATTTATATTGATTATGAAGAAGACAACTCTTCAAATTATGCTGCAAATATTGGACATGAATGTGATCTTAATTCCAATTACGATCACCATGAATTGATGACTGAAGTTAATACTGGTCAACTTGATCTTAATGAAGAATTTGCAAAATGGAGAAACTTTTCTTTCTGAAAAGTCTCAAGAAACCATCATATCTGTATATAGGGAGGATACGAGTTTGGTTTTTTTAGTTTATTCTTGTTGATGGCGTAGAGAATAGATGATGATGGGGAATAATCAATGTGAAAAATAGTTGGTGAGGGTGAGTATGAAAAGATGAGTTTGAGTTATTTTACTTTATATATTGAGCTTCGAATAGAAATTAAAAAATACCTTATTGACGTGTCAAAACTACTCGTGTGACACATGTGTGGTGCTTATATGGCGCCACATGGCGTTAACTAAGTTATTTTAGAAAAAGGGTTAATTGTGTCACAGTTCTAAAAGATAAAGGGTTGACTTTTTTTTTATAAATTAGGGGTCATAGGAATCTTAGGATCAAAGAAAAAGTGTTTCTAAAAAGGATTACTTAATAATAATTTACCCATTTTTCTTCTATATATAATAAATATCAGTATTTTTACCATTTTTTTGATTAAATCAATGGTTATCAAAGAAGCATTTGGTGTCAAGATGGATTTTTTTTCAACATAATATAATCATGTCTAATGGGCTGATTTTCAAAAAATCCTAAATATTATTTTACTGGGTTGATCTTCACATCTTACATATCACTAAATTTAACACATTAATAACAAATGATTAAACTCCAAACATGCTTAAATATCACATAATCGTTCCATAACTTATTATTCCATACATGATTTGTTCGATAACATTTTTTCAAAATTATAATAACCAATCTCTTTCTTTCTCCCCACCCATCATCTTCTCCCCTTGCAAGACCACAACTCACCACCATCACTACATAGAAGTCGACAACCCATCTCCTTACCACCAGTACAATATTATCACTCGCCACCTATTCCATTAACGACACTTCCATCAGAATTAACAACACAAACATTAATGCCACCATCAAACCCATTAACGCCACTACCCCAGCCACAACTGCCTTTGCAATCAACGTCGACACCAACACCATTGTCCTTACTGAAACTTTGAACTACCAAGTTTTGTAGGATTATAATAATTAACACAATAACCACAAGCATTAAGACCAAAACCATTAACCATATGTTTTTTGCAAATTGAAATCTATTATTATTTTTTAAATAGTTTTAATTTTTTTAATGATGAAATGCACAACCTAACCATTTTCACCGGTAGGCCATTTATACGCACACAAAGTTCAAATATTAACACAACCCAGTCTTTTTCAATGGCAACCCATTAAAATGTACACACAACTAAATATTTTTCAATGACGGACCCTGCAAAAATATGCATGGCCTAGTCAGTTTTCATGGTAGCCTATCTTAAAGTTGTACACAACCAATTCATTTTCACACACTAATTCACTCTGACACATTGAATTATAACCAAACAACCCATACGTTCAACCCATAATTATTTCCCTAGTTTTTTTTTTATTATATTCAGTCGTCTACAAAGCATTTTTGGGTGAATTAAACATAGGGTCCTGGAGACTAGATTTTCGTCCTATAACAACTAGGGGAAATCTTATTTCTTTAAAGGGACCTCAAGGATGACCAAATACTAAAATACCCTAATATATAATACAAAAAACACTCAAAGACAAAAAAAAGTTGTTAAGTGTTGGCATTGTTCATCTCCGGCCACCGGCCACCACTCAACGACCTCCGACCACCACCCACCGTCGGAAAAAGTATAGAATATCGGAAAAAAAATATAGAGTATCGGAAAAAAGTATAGAGTATCGCAAAAAATTATAGAATATCAGAAAAAAATATAGAGTATCAGAAAAATTATAGATTGTCAGAAAAAATAATATAGAGTATCGCGGAAAAAATAGAGTACTCCATAAAAAGCAGTGAAAACTCTATAAAAAACAATGAGTAATCTTTAAAAAACAGTGAGTGTTCGATAAAATTAATGAGTAGTGATAACAAATACAGAGTAATAACCTTAAAATTATATTTATTACAATTTTAAACTAATTACAAAAAAAAAAACTAATTACAGTGGAAAAGGAAAAAACTAACTAAATACATGCACCTGCACGTTTATCAAATAGGTTTGACCAGAATTTATAAGCCAAAAAAAACAACAGATGGGAGTTTGTGTTCGCTGCTTCTTCTTCGTGACCCCAGTACAACATCAACAACAACCATTCAAAGCATATGTTTCGCCGAGATCCACCGCCGAGCCTCTCTCCTATTTCCCGGTGAATGATTCTGTTTGAGATACGCAGCCATGCTGAAGCATGGCATGAAGAAGTAGTTCAAGGTGTTTCACCGCCACTATTCGTTAGAGAAAAGCACTGGAACTCGACAACAAACGCCGGAGCTCGAGTGGAAGGCCGAAGCTTGACAGAAAATAATGGAGCGAGGTCTGATGCGCCATGGCTAAGATCCGGAGACTGTTGCGCGAGTTTCCAAACAAACCAACTGCTTCTCCAATCGCCTGAGTGCTTGAACGGACGGCGAGTCGCAGTGACGCTGCACCTCGAATACCTCGCGAACTGGATCTCGAGCTCGGTGGAACACTAGGTTCACTCGGTGGTGGTTCGCCATCTCCGGTCCATGTCTTCTCATGGCGGCGTCCGTGACTCCTCTATCCACCATTATTACATCTTCAATAAGCTAGGAAAAATCATGTTTTTTCCATGTCTATGGTGGTGGATTCCATTTCGTGATTTGTAAATGGAACTAGAAGAGAGAGAAAAGTTAGGTGAGTGGGAAGAAAGAGAAATAGGTTGACTGGAAAGTGGGAGAGAGGAGATAATAAATAGAACTTTTAGGGTTTAAGAAATAAAATAATTAGTATGTACAGGGAAAAAAAGAGCAAAAATGTAATTGTTTTATTAGATTATAGTGTAAAATCTTATTTGAGATCTTTAGTAAGAAGAGAAGGTACGTGGGACTGGGAAAGGGTATAGGGGGTGTCTTCAAGACCCCGTAGGTAATAATCTCAATATTGTTCTGTTTGGTACCGATTTAAATCTAGGTTTGAATGCATAAAACATGGTAAGAAACGTGATTTATGGCACCAAAGATTCGTCATTGGAGAGATAAATAAAGATGGTACATAGTTTAAAGCAATAAATAATTAAAACACATTAGTGACACATCAGGGGTAAAATAGTACGAATTTGGACTGGATTTGATGTTAAAAAATTTAATGAGATGTAGATTTTTTGAGATAATCACCCATATATAAATGATATAAGTAAATGAAATATACAAATTCCACTTTTAATTCCTTTTTTTATCTTTGGCGACAAGAAAAGAAAATATTATTCTTTCCTCCCTACCGTACTCGGCCGAAAGCTCCTAAGGAAGATTTTTTTCTTTTCCTTTTTGTTCTATAGTGATCTTGAAGTTTTTTCATTACTTTTATAGTATGTTAGATTATATATGGAATTATATACTAGATTTATTATTTACCTTAGTTAGAGATATTATTTACCATAGTTATTTTAGACTGCTTGTTCTCCAAGCTAGACTGCTTGCTCTCCAAGTTTAGTCCTAGTATAAATATTGCTATGTAGTTCACTTTAATATCATCAATTCATTCAATACAATACACAGTATTTCGTATTCTTTTCTCTAATTCTAACATGGTATCAGAGCTCCAGGTACTTGAGGTCCTGGGTTCGAGTCTCTCCACCGCCACCCACCTCGATATCTCCACGTGCATGGCTTATCCGTCTCCGTGCATTGCTTAGATCAATCCGTCTCCTCAGCTAAGCATGCACATCTCCTCTAAGCCTGCACGTGAGGGGGCGTGTTGGAGTATAAATCTCCTATAACCTGTTCTCCGCCTTCTTCTAACGGTTCGGACTTTTGGTTGAGTTGGCAAGTTAACAATTTATGGCAGAAAGCTATGGCAGAAGAATTGTGTGCATTAGAAGACAAACATACATGGGATTTAGTTGATCTCCCTCCAGGAAAACATGCTATGGGATGCAAATGGGTTTACAAGATCAAAACACGGTCTGATGGTTCGATTGAGCGATATAAAGCTCGTCTTGTAGCAAAAGGGTTTACTCAAGAATATGGCATCGACTATGAAGAAACATTTGCCCCGGTTGCTCGCCTCACATCTGTTCGTAGTCTTGTTGCTGTTGCCGCAGTCCGCAAATGGAAATTATTTCAAATGGATGTTAAGAATGCATTTCTGGTGGTCCTTTGTGTGTTCTAAGTAAATGCAAATAATAATCGAACCACAACCGCAAGTGTACGGTTGTCCCAAGTAGTAATTCTGATAATCAGATTCGTTCCAAGGACGGATGGTTGATCACAATGTCTAGCAAATAGTGATTTATGCACTTATGAAAATAAAAGACAATAAATTGTTTGTTTGGTTTTGTTTATTAATTCCAAATAAATGAAAGACAAATAATTAAATGCAAGTAGAAGCTAAGATGCAAGTAAAATAAGTGAAAACGCAATATGAGATGTAGTACTTGAGAACGCAAGGATCCTCCTAATTTTACTTTCTAACTTATGTTGTTTAAGGGTTAAATCAGTCAATTACAATGGTCGGGATTCTAATATCCTTATACCCCCGTCAGGGTGGACTATAAGGCGATCCTAAAGTGTCACTAGTCCCGTCAGGGTAAATATGATCCACCGTTGGATGATTAAGATTTATTACCACATTGGCCCTAGGATTAACTAAGTTCGTCAGAATCAATAGTTTTTATCCTAGATTGAACAATTATTTCTGTACCTAAACCCCCCGTCAGGATGATCCATACGCCACATATATGGAATAGCTTAGATACTAACACCTAATTTTAGTTCGCGACTCTAAAATCAGTAAACATTCACAAATTGTCGAAAAGAGTAAAAGCCCTAATTTAATTTAATTTCACAGAAACCCAAATTCAACATTCATTATAAAATAAAATCAAGATTCACCCATTGTTTTGTTCTCAAGCACTAATGGAAATTTAGCTCATATTAAAATCAAAAACAAAATAAAAAGAAATGGAATTCATATTCGTTACAAAATTAAAATAAAAGAAAAACCTAATTTTCGGAATAAGAATGACTACGAACGGAGCTATAGACCCACTCCAGCTCTTGTAGCTTCTCCTTTCTTCCTGCTGTAGCTTCTCTGGTGTTTTTAATCTTGTGGAAAGTGAATTGTATTTAAAATAAGAGTCCAGACCTCCTTTTATAATAAGAAAAACGGATTAGGGCTTGGACCAGAAATTAAAAGCCTAATTAAATGTCCAAGCCCACTCTTTAAGCCCAAAATCCCGTAACTGGTGACAGGCCTCCACTAAAACTGCTTTTCCCGATGCGTTACAACTCCGATTGACCTCATTCCAGTTGCTAAAGTTCCGTACTTCGATAAGGAATGTTTTCTCTTCAAAGGTCAGCGGCTCAATCAGCTCTTAAGTCCCTCGAAAACAGCAATCAAGGGCCTGGAAAATGGATTTTCAGCTCTAAAAATAATATCTTCGGGATTTCTCTTCAAGTCTTGACTCTATCTTTTGATCTTTGACTTTATCTTCGGATTCCTTTCCTAGCTAACATCTAAAAACCTGTAAACTTTACACTAAAAATACCAATATTACGCGCAAAAGTTTAATAATTCAAAAATGCTAGAAATAAAAAGGGAAATCCGAATTATTGCATATTTCATTCAAAAGTCTATCGAATTAATTAAATAAACACCAAAAATGATGTCTCCTAAGGGTCTAAAATAAGAACAATTAGGGAGACATCAATTTCTTAACGGTGATCTTACAGAAGAAGTGTTTATGAAGCCTCCTCCAGGTTACCATCATCCTCCTCATAAGGTGTGTAAACTTCGCCGTGCTCTATATGGTCTTAAACAAGCTCCTCGTGCCTGGTTCTCTAAGTTTAGTTCTGTCATTGGTGATTTTGGATTTATCTCAAGCGAGCATGACTCTGCTCTTTTCATCCGTCACTCTTCTGCTGGTATGATCTTGTTGTTATTGTATGTAGATGATATGGTTATCACAGGTGATGATTCAAAAGGTATTTCTGATCTCAAGAAATTTCTTGGTCAACACTTTGAGATGAAGGATCTTGGTATTCTCAATTATTTCCTTGGTATTGAGGTTTCTTCGAGTTCGGATGGTTATTATCTCTCTCAGGCTAAGTACTCATCAGATCTTATTGTTCGTGCTGGACTCACTGATAGTAAGACATCGTCTACTCCTCTTGATCCTACTTTACGTCTTACACCGATGGATGGTACTCCCCTTGAGGATCCATCTTTATATCGTCAATTGGTTGGTAGTCTTATATATCTCACAGTCACTCGGCCTGATCTTGCTTATGCTGTCCACTTGGTTAGCCAGTTTACGTCTGCTCCTCGCTCCACTCATTATGCAGCCGTTCTCCGTATTTTGCGCTATGTGAAGGGAACTTTATTTCACAGTTTGTTTTTCTCCGCGAGCGCCTCACTCGTTTTACATGGTTATTCAGATGCAGATTGGGCTGGCGATCCCACTGATCGTCGTTCAACAACTGGGTACTGCTTTCAGTTAGGCGATTCTCTCATCTCATGGCGAAGTAAAAAGCAAACAGTTGTTGCTCGTTCTAGTACCGAAGCTGAATATCGTGCACTTGCTGACGCTACTCAGGAGGTGATATGGCTTCGCTGGCTCCTTTCAGATATGGGTGCTCCTCAGGCTACTGGCACGATTCTTCACTGTGATAATCAAAGTGCTATCCAAATTGCACATAATGATGTTTTTCATGAGCGTACTCGTCATATAGAGTGTGATTGTCATTTCATTCGTCAACATGTTGCTCAGGGTACGACAAGACTTCAGTACACACCTTCTGTTGACCAGCTAGCTGATATCTTCACCAAAGCTCATCCTCCAGGTCGTCTCATGGATTTGATTGCCAAACTCAAGCTAGTGTCATTCTCACCACCTTGAGTTTGAGGGGGGGTGTTAGATTATATATGGAATTATATACTAGATTTATTATTTACCTTAGTTAGAGATATTATTTACCATAGTTATTTTAGACTGCTTGTTCTCCAAGCTAGACTGCTTGCTCTCCAAGTTTAGTCCTAGTATAAATATTGCTATGTAGTTCACTTTAATATCATCAATTCATTCAATACAATACACAGTATTTCGTATTCTTTTCTCTAATTCTAACATAGTAGTTGTGAACCCACTCTCGTTGGTAAAATACTGAAACATATTACGTGAGAATATCAAAAGTATTAAGAGGAGTCATAAGAGTTTCTTGAAGACTCTTAAGGTTCGGAAAAATTATTTGATCAATTTTTCTCTTACGAGAATACGATATGATATATTCTCTACTGTGATTTATTTTGAGGTATTGGTGGGTCTTGGTGTGTGATAAAATAAAGCAATAAAAGTAATAGGATAAAGGATCCATAGTTCGCAAGTGTACGGGTCGTTCTAAGTAATAGATAAGTAAAATCGGGATTATCATCTCCACATGGATTTAAGTAGTTACTCTAAATTCGTGTTCAATATTAGAATATAGTTTTAATTGTCTTACTTACAAAGATAAGCAGCAAAGGAGTTTGTTTTCTAATTAACTAAAGAAAATAAATAATAAATAAATAAACAATAAATAATTCTACAAATAAGATAAGGAGATGCAAGTATGAATTTATCCTATTGAATTTATGATTCCTAAGAATAAGGGTGAATGGGAAATCTCACAATAGTCGGGACTCTATAATCTCCTAGCCCCCTGTCGGGTGGACCTAGGAGCTATCCTAAAGTATTATAAACCCCTATATGGGCGAATATGCCTCTTCAGATGTGAAGTTCTTTTACCTCTTCGGCTACGTGGTTAGTCAAGCCTGTCGGTCAATAACGGACACAACGCGTCTATATCCTAGTTCTGTAATTAAACCCCCTATCGGATGATCACTCGCCACTAAGTGAATAGCCTAATTACTAAAACCTACCCTTGATTTATGACGTCAATGATAGTGAACAAGCACAAATATATAGTCAATGCAAATTAAGAACGAATTCAATTAAATACTAAAATCCAAGATTCAAATTAAAATAGAAAAAGAATAATCAATGCTTCATAAAATACGATTTTAAAGAGAAATTATGCATAATAAAACTCTGGAATAATTAGTTTAGAAATACCTCATAGACAAAATAGATCTAATACTAATTTACCCAAAGAATAGAGATGGAGAAGTGTTGAATTGATGTAGATAAACTCTAGCTCTTGCTTCTTCCTCCTCTAGATCCTCTTGATTGCTTCTATGATGATTTATATATGTATATTAAGCTTATGCAGCCAATGGATGATTTTCTAAAGTTTAAAACTGATATATATATAGGTGCTAGGTCAAAATCTTGGAGTAGAGGTCAAGTAAAAGAGTCCAAGCCCCACTCAAATTCGTAACCCTAAAATATAGAATAAAGTTATCAATCAAATCAAGAAAATAAATAGATTAATAATTTACTTCCATCAAGTCACATCACGTCATGAATAGTGTATTGGGTGGTATGTAACATTACTCATAATAAATTATGTTAGTTTTTTAATACATTAGATATTTGTACTTAATTGGTTAAAACTAACATTTCAATCTTGATTTTGTTATTAAAATATACAATTTTACATAAAAATTATAAAATATAAAAAAAATATACAAATGATAATAAACTATTTCAGTTAATCAATTTAATTTTATATCTAAAACCATAATCAACAAGTTTTAACTATTAGTTACACTTTTTAAAATAATAACTTAACAGTTTTCACCTTAATTATATACTCCATATGTCTCACAATGTTTATCCACTAATAAAAAATGTAGTTTTAAAAATATTTGTTCAATTATAATATCAAAACACTTTTTCACTTTTTTATCCACTATTACACTTTTATTAAAAAAATTAGAAATTATATCTCCAATTCAAATTTTAAAAAAAATACTCTATGAATGGTAGTTTTGTAATAAAAAGTGTAATGATTACATTCCTTAATTTGTGTGAAAAGCCAAGTGGACAAATAATTTGATATAGAGTGAGTAACTGGTTTATGATCGGCTCGATTAGCCAACAATTCTGGTTTTAAATCGTATCACCCATATTCTTCACGCATTTGTAAGACTATTTCCATCTCACATATTATGCATGTACTAATGTTTTCTAATTTCTCACATGGTTCTTACTGGTGAAGCCTAGGGTGTGATAAAAATAAGATAAATATAAGCCAGAAAACAATGCACTTTCACCCTAGACAAGCACGGTACTGCAAGTATTACAGGACGTATGCAAGTTTTAATGATAAGTTAGATTCGTTCTCAGAGACTTAGTGTGTTAAACGAATGGGTAAATAATAACGAGTGAGGAGTAATTAATTAAAAGACAGCAAATAAAGGGAATAATTCGAGATATTAAATTAAACTAAGGAAAAATAAAAGACAATAAATTAAAATATAAGAAATATAAGATGAGAAGTATAGCTTAGGTTTTGCTAGTATGCACTAATCCTTCTAATTCTTTCTATCAAATCTTGTTAATAAGGGAGATAATTATCTCTTAGATACTTAGTCAGGATTCTAAACTCCCATACCTTAGACCTTGAGAGCGACTAAGGGGGCTACGGACACACCATGAGGCTGGTTTAAATAGGGTTTTCCTACGCCACTAGGTTCCTAAGCAATCAATTTCCAAACATGGTGATAGTGATTAAATTATACCCTAATGACTATCTAGTAAGAATTAGTGTTGTCAAGACCAATATCGACACTAGACGTTATGTGGTGTTTCAATAATTAGACACCCAGCTAAGGTGATCATCTAACTATTATTAAGGTAATCCTAAGAGTAATGATATCTGTCACCCTTTTTGTATCACTCTTTTATCACTTCCTACGTGTATGCCTATGTGTACCAATGAATTGATTTCTCTATCCTATTTAATTTTTCTCTATCTTCTATTCAAGGAAATCAAAACATATATATAGAAGGGTGATAAAATGGTGACATGAAAAGGGGTGACATATATCATTACTCTAATCCTAAACGTTGCGCACCACAAAGAGAACAGTCATTAAATCAAAACACATAAACAAATATATAGGTAAGAAGCTAATATCAGATTAAAACATGTAATTTCCAAAGAAACTTAGATAGAAAGAAAATATAATTCATAGATTATACATGATGCAAAACCCAAGCTATGGGAAAATTAGTTCATACCTGAAGGAAATAAACTAAAAGAAATAATAGAAGACTTCATCTTGCTCTCTACAATAATTCTGATGATAATAAACCTAAAGACTAATTACTATGAGGCAAGGATGATTTACAAGTGATATAAGGGTGTATTTATAGGTGTATAGAAGCCCTAATTCGTTTTCTTGAAGGAGAGAAGGTATGTAGTGGACTCCTAGCCCAACTCAAATTCGTAACCCTAAAACATGAAATCAGACCCGTTTTTGTTTTGTTCCTAACATGTTTCAATTATTATCGTTTGACGCGTATGAGTAGTCGAAATTAATCGTCTCAGAAAGATATTTAACTTTTCTCTTGACTGTTTCTCTAAATTCCCCACCGATTTTGAGATATAAGCTCGTGGTCGTGGGTGGTGAAATTCAGATTTATGGCAACTTTTCCTTTTCCATATTTTATCTTTTCTTTCCTTATCTCCAATTTCCATGCTAATCTTCTTTCCTTTTCTCTTAGTATTTGACTTGGACTCTAATTAATCTCCATAATTATCTTTAAAGCTTCACACTAAATAAATAATTAAACCCAATATGCTCTAAAAATAATAATTTACTAAATCAAGACTAGAAATAGGAAAGTGTAGTATTTCTCAAGAAAATCGACTAGACATCTAGAGTCCCAACTCAAAGTTGTATCGTCCCGATACAATAAAGATAAAAACAAAGGGAAGCCTTTAAATTCACACCTAGGTAATTTTAACACAATGGGAAGAACATAGCAGAATATATAGAATAGACATAAAGCAACTAATCAGAAAATTTCATGCAGTAATATTCATAAACTACATACATGTACACTTCTCATATCCATAGTTAACACGGTTTGAATTCAAGATCAAATTAGTTTCGCAATGTAAGAAGGATTGGGACTTTACTCAGTTCACCAAGGAAGCTATAGATTGTTCATCGAACTTTCACTAGTATCCAAAGATCCATTTAACTACTCTCTATTGGCTTAATCACTTCTCGATTACATAACAAAGAATCAAAAGGTCTTTAAGGTTGTAATTTAGCTTAGGGACGGTATGATAGTATATTTGGATAATTTAGAGTGAGCTTTTGGCTCTCTCCTCACTAGCCATCAACGAATCGCCCTAGAGCTTGAGTTACTCTCATAAAACGTTTCTCACTCAACCCAATGAATTCTTGATGCACAAAGTAGCATCCCCAATAACCCAATTAAAGCATAAGATGTTCACATAAAAATTCCTCTTTGCCGGTCCGAATATATATTCTTTTAAAATCATTTTTTTTCTTTTGTATAGCTATGACTCTTTTTTTAATGTTCGAGATATCACGCTATTTTTTCATAAATTATGCCTTTTCATAACTTTAGCTCGTAGCTTCTTTTTCATTCACTATTACCCCGGCAAAGGGTTACAATATAAACATGTGAATCATCATCAATATAATAACATAGCACAATTAATAAGCTCAAAATTCCCAACCCAATAATAATTCCCATAATGGTGGACCCACCACCCCAAACTCAAGCTCTAAAATAACTGTCTGTGCATCACGATTCGAGTGCGGGTCATATGGAAAAGTCCTATAATCTAAAGGGATTTGGCTTATAACGTGGCTAAATAGAAGGCTTTAGAAAGGCTAGAAGGGGCTGAGAAGGATATAAAATATTTGATGTCTCCTCATTTGTGATAGATTTATATTAGGATGAGACATCATTTTTAGTGATTTAGAAGTCATAAATGTCGATTTTCTTGAGAAATAGTGCACTTTCCTATTTTGAGTCTTGGTTTAGTAAAATAATATTTTTAGAGCATATCGGGTTTAATTGTTTATTTTAGTGTGAAGCTTTAAATATAATTATGGAGATTAATTAGAGTCCAAGTCAAAGACTACAACTTATGGAAAGAGATTAGCATGGTAATTGGAGATAAGGAAACAAAAGCTAAAAAGATGGAAAAGGAAAAGCTGCCTAAATCTGGGATTCTGCAGTACACGCCTAAAGAAGTGTTATTTACCCCCAAGAAATAGGACGATTTTGGTAATTTCCTTTCATAGGGACATAGATAATTCTATGAGGATTCTTTTGGTATCTTATGGAGCTCAAACCGACCAATAACGAAGAAGATATGCTCAAAACGGTCCAGCAGTGTTTATCTTTATTTCCATACGAATTTGAGTTGGGCTAGGAGTCCAATACTTTATCTCTTACTCAAGAAAACGAATTAGGTCTTCTAAACACCTATAAATACACCCTTATATCACTTGTAAATCATCCTTGCTTAGTTCAAAACCTTATAATTATTTCTTAGTCATTGTAGAGAGCAAGATGATGTCTTTAGTAATTTCTTTTAGTTTATTTCCATCAGGTATGAACTAAACTCCCCATAGCTTGGGTTTTGCATAATGTATAATCTATGAATTCTAATTCTTCTAACTAAGTTCTTTGGGAATTACATGTTTTAATTTGATATTAGCTTCTTACTTAATGTTTGTTTATGTGTTCTGATTTATTGTCTTTCCTAGAACTGGTCACTTTAGGATTGTTTTAATAGTAGTTAGATGGTCTCCTTAATTGGGTGTTTAACTATTGAACCACCACATAATGTCTAGTGTCGATATTAGTTCTGACAAAACATGATTCTAACTAGATAGTCATTAAGGTTTGCTTTAAACACCACATCACCAATTGATTGTTGCGTTTGCTTAGAGCCTTGGTAGCGCTTGATAACTCTAAGAGTGTAACCACGTCTTGGTTGTGCTGTAGCCCCCTTAGTCGCTCTCAAGGTCTAAGGTATGGGAATTTAGAATCCTGACTAAGTATACCAAGAGCTAATATTCTCCCTTATTAACTAGATTTGTAATAGAATTAGAAGGATTAGTGCATACTAGCAAAACCTAAGCTATATCTCTCATCTCATATTCTTATTTATTTATTTTATTGTCTTTTAATTTCTTAGTTTAATTAATTATTTTCGAAATTCAATCTCTATTTATTTTCTGTCTTTTAGTTAATTATTGCTTACTCGTTATTGTTACCTACTCGTATAACACACTTAAGTCCCTGAGAACGAACTCAACTTATCAACTAAAACTTGCATACGTTCTGTAATACTTGCAGTACTGTGCCTGTCTAGGGTGAGAGTGCGTAGTTTTCTAGACTTTATTTTATCATATTTTTATCACACCGTAGGCGACACCAAGTTTTTGGCGCCGCTGCCAGGGACTTGTGTCTCGTTAGCGTGTGGGTTATCTATTTCGAGTAGTAGTTTTTAATTAGTTTTTATTTTCAGTTTTTAGTTTTATTTTTCCAGATTTACGCTTGTGGTTTGCTTTAGTCTTTTTCAGGTTTCACAGTGTTTAATTCTTGGCCTCCGTTACCGGAGCCTGAGAGGAGCTTCAGATCTTAAAATAAACGAATTCGTGAGAAAAGAGCCTTGAGAAGAGCTATGGCAGACATACAAGATAATGATCTGGAGTTAGTTTACTTTGCACCAGGAGGACCTCCAGCATTTATTCCACCTGGTGTACAACAACAACATCCTTTAGGAGGAGGTAATGGGCAGAATAATCAACAGAATCGAGTAGAGCAAGACCTCCCTGGTCTTCATGTACCGTTTCATGTTCAACCAATCGGTTACCGTCCTCCAGAGATCCAGAATATCAAATTTAGACCCGATCCGGGTATGCTCAGTCAATTTCCCAGACTCTTTCTTGCCAACTGGAGTACACTAAGACTTGAAGACGGATAACTCTTTTGGTTTCGACAATGGTTTGTTGTATCTACCTGGATCGTTGAACTTTGTTATTTCTTCACTAAGATACCGTGAAATGAAGGTCAACGTCTCTTCCGCCACGTAACCCTTGGCTATTGAACCCTCTGGTCTAGCCGGGTTTCGAATATACTCTTTCAACTTTTTCAAGTACCTTTCAAATGGGTACATCCACCGCATTTGAACCGTCCCCTTAGTAATGCTTCATCGTATAAGTGTATCACCAAGTGGGTAATTATATCAAAAATTGCGGGAGGTAAGACCATTTCTTGTTTGCACATCACTTCAACAACTCCCGCCTTACCGGCTTCCAACTCTTTCCTACTCAGATGCTTGTTACAAACGACTTTAAACACGTCAGCTAACCCAATAATCGCATCGTATATCGGTTTATCCTCTATAAGACCGGGTGGTGTCTCCTTGTGTGTTCTAATAAACACACCTAAAAAGGCAAGACACATACCGCAAGTGTACGGGTCGTCCAAGTAATATCCGGTTATGAGTGTTCGATCTTAGGGACGGATTGGATAAGACTGAGATGTTATGTAGTAAGTGAAATAGTTGTTTAAATACTAGGAAAAGTAAATGGAGTAGATGTTTGTTTTGTATTTGATTAAATACTAAAATGCAATTAAATTAAAGTACTAAATAAATAATGCAACTAAGCTAGACGCAAGTAAAAATTGAGTAAACGCGAGAGAGAGATAGTACTTGAGTAACGCTAGGGTTTCACCTAAATATATTCATTCCATGTATTGTTTAAGGGACGAATTGGTAAATAATAGTGGTTGGGATTCGAAATTCTCCTTACCCCCGCCAGGGTGGACTAAGGAGCTATTCTTAGGTGCTACAAACCCCGTCAGGGTGATTATAGTCCACCTTCGAATGACTAAGTTCTAATTACCCAATTGGCCATAGGGTTAATTAAGCATGTCAATGTCAATAATTTCTATCCTACATTCATTAATTATGTCCATACCTAGACCCACCGTCAAGGTGATCCATATGCCACTATATGGAATAGCCTAAATACTATATCCTATTGTTGATTCATGACTTCAATAATAGTTGAATAATGCAAATTAAGGAAAAATACTAATTGCCCAATTCGATTTCAATTATAATAATCCCAAAACCAAAAACATGAAATGAAATGAATTGGGGCTTAACCCATTAATGCGTTCTCAAGTACTGTATGAATTTAGCTCATAATTGCGGAAACTAAGAAATTAAAATTAAAGGAATTCATAATTGTTTTACAGAATAAAAGATAATAAACCTAATTGAGGAGTTGATTCGGCTGCGAATTGGAGAAGTTGAATTTCTCCGGCGTAAAGTTTCTTCTCTTCCTTGCTTCTACTTCTTCTCTGATGCTCTGACTTTGTATAAAGTGAATTGTGTTTAAAAATAAAGTCTAAATGCCTATTTATACTAATAAATTCGGACTAGGGCTTTTAATTTAATTAAAATAATAAACAAATATTACAAGCCCAAGTCCACTTTTCAAGCCCAAAATCCCGTAACTGCGGTACACCCTTCACTGAAACGGCTGTAACTTTCTCAATATAACTCGGAATTGATCCGTTCAACTTGCTAAATCTCTATAACTCAATAAGGAATCTAATTTATTCACAAGTCAACTGCTGAATCCTCGTCTAAGTGGTTCAAAATCATCAATCTTCAGCAGCTTTCCAAATTTGCAGTTTCCTAAATCAACTCTACGGAATATTTCTTCACGCCTTTGACTTCTTTACACAATCTATGACTTTAATCCACGATTCCCCTCCTTGATAGCATTCCAAACCTATCAAATTTTCACTAAAAATAAACCATATTACGCACAAAAGCTTAATAAATCCAAAAATACTAATTTCCAAGGAGTGAAATTGAAATATAGCAAATAATCATTAAAAGTCTATCATATTAGTTCATAATTCACCTAATTTGATGTCTCCTAAGCATATAAATATAGAACACAAAGGGAGACATCACCGGGGAGACAACAAACAAAAATATACTGCATCATAACGTGACAATCATGCGATTTCATTTTAATAATCTTTCCCGTATCAACTTGAACATTATTCCTCAGACTAGACGCGAAACCATCGGGAAACCTCTGTGCATGTAACCACTGAAGAAAAAAATTCCGCTTATCTGTTGACAACGTATACTTTCCTCGCTTTACCTCCTCTTGATGTCAACCACAACTTTTTCCTGATGTTCATTTCCTGGAGACCCGCTCGCACCTTCGCGTTATCTTTGTTAATTTTCCCATCAAGTCCTATAACTGTACCAAGTAAACTGTCGCACACATTCTTCTCCCAATGCATTACATCGATGTTATGTTTTAACAAATTTTCCCACCAATAAGGTAAACGATAAAAATACTCTTTTTATTCCAGTTGGACTCACGAGGACCTGTTTTCTTCGTCGCCTTGCCCCCAAATTCCTTGTGTTTACTTGGTAACACAATAGGCAACCCATTCAACTGTGTCTGAATATCGGCCGCACTATGTTTCCTCGGTGGGCCCCTGTTATCGGCAGCCGAGTACAAACCTCTGTCTTTTCTAAATCGATGCCTAATAGGTAACCAACGTCTATGATCAAAATGAAGCACACCTTTTTTCACCTTCAACGAAGGAGTAGAATCCATGCATTCTGGGCAAGCCATGTAACCTTAACCCTACCATCCTGAAGTGTATGACCGAGCGGGGTAATCATTGGTCGTGGACAACAAACAAACATTCATAGTAAACTCTTGCTTCGTATGGGCATCATACGTTAGTGTCCTTGTTTCCTACAACATGTCTAACTCATCTATGACAAGGCGGAGAAAGACATCCATGTCCTTTCCGGGTGAGCGGGGACCCGCAATCAACAAACAAAGCTGAAATGTGGTTTCCTTCATGCATACCCACGGTGGAAAGTTGTAGACGGTCAATATAACAGGCGACATACTATACGAGTTGTTCTGCATAGAAAACGGACAAAAACCATCGATACCCAAGCCTAAATATACATTTCGAGGTTCACTGGCAAACTCTAGATGTAATTCTGCAAATCGTTTCCAGCTATCACCGTCAACTGGATGACGTAACACATCTAGATCAGTACTCTTTCCGGTATGGTGCCATATCATGTCTTCAGCGGTGTGCTTCGAAGCGTATAGTCGCTGCAATCTCGGGGCAATCGGAAAGTAACAAAGCTTCTTATGCGGTACTTTCTGACCCTTCTTTGAGTCCCATCTTGATTCACTACAAACTGGACACTTGTCGAGGAATTCATTCTCTTTGTAACAAATGGCACAATCGTTCAAACAGACATCGATAGTGATATACCCCATACCCAAACTTTTCAACTTCTTGTTGCATGCTTCATAAGAATCGGGCAAATTGTGAGGTTTGGGAAAAATACGACCAACCAAGTCCAATAGATCGGTGGATGATGTGTTAGTCCACTTGTTCTTTACTTTTACGTGCATAAGCTTGGCAATGAAATTCAAGGACCTCATCGCTGTACAACCAGGATATAATTATGTCTCCAATTCGTTGAACAATATTTCAAAACTGCTCTGACTTGGAAGATGTGCGGCTCTCATTTCGGTATCACCCGGATGTCCACCAACATCGTAATTGTGTCTCACATCGTCATAAACATCATGTATTTCATTTTCTAGATTTGGCACTTGAATTGCTTCGGGAATTACCAACTGCTCGCTGTGTTTTGTCCAAACTTGATATGTATGCTTAAACCCGGCCTTTAGAAGGTGGACCCTAACCGTTTGGGTGGGTAATCGACAGTAATTATTACAATTAGTACATGGGCAAGACATGTAGCCATTATAATCATCTTTTCCTTAGCAAATTCGATAAAAGCCAAAACCCCAAAAATATATTTTTCCATATAATAATCCTTCGTGATGATCCAACTCTTATCCATACCCGAAGCCATCTTTTAGCAACAATACGATATAACTAAGCAACTACATTCATATGAAAATAAAATAAATTATTATTACAGCCCAAATAATAAAATAAATAAAAATTACAACCAATGAATAAAATAATAAAAAGTACAAACCCAATAAATGACTAAAAATTATAAACCCATTAAATGAATAAATATTACAAACCATTGAATGAATAAAATTACAACACAATAAATAGATAAACAATTTCATATAATTAATTAAACAAATAAAAATATATGAGCAAAAAATATAAATAAAACTACACATGCATAATTTACAACATAATAATAAACAAGTCAACCAAAAAACAAGTTATTTATGAACCTAATCATATCTTATAACAACTAGTATAATCCAATAAATAAAAAAATTAGAAAGTATAAAAGTTTATTGAAAATACCTTGAATTGGTTAGAGAAATTAAAGATTGATGATCATGCCCCACCTTGAAAATGTATTACTTCACCTATTCAAATCATATAGCAAGAATAAAACACAATTACAAACCAAAAAAAAAAAATTGAATTTTCATGAAATTAACTTCAATTGTGTGATGAAATTGGATATTGATAATCCTCCACCTTGATTATGAACTCGGGAATGGTGCAAGATGAATTGGAGAATCAATTAGAAAAAAAAAACAAATTTGAGTTGTGTTTTTTAAAGAAATTCGGAGAATTTTTTTGGGGTTTTTGGGTGTCTTGAGAGATAAAAAACCCGTTGTCTTCCTTAAATACGTTTTTTGGTTACCGACGACACGTGTCGTCAGTAAATTCAAAAGAGTCGTCGGTATTAGAATTTAATAGCGACGAATAACGTTGTCCCAAATATAGCGACGACACTTTGAACGTTAAAAAGAATTAAAAATTAAAAAAATGTTATCGACGACATTTTAGAACGTTAGGTGCGATTTCTTCTTGCCGCTATTTTGCGACGACGTTTTTGTCATCGCTAAACAAAACTCGTCGCTAAGTCTAAAAACTTATCGTCGAAACGCGGGGTGCCGCTATAATTTCGCTGCTGTTTCTAATAGTGAATATCCTTAAGCTAATAACTAAGAATCGTCAATTTTTGGTTCGATAATCAAATCTGGCAAAATATTTGAGTGTTAACCCATAAAATGACCCGGTTAAAAAAATCATATGTATATATCCACGAATTACCCTGTTTCTTTTCTGATATATCATAATACAATATCTCATGCTAATAACTGAGAATCGTCAAAAAAAATTTTGGTAAAAAAATTTGACAAAATGTGTGAGTGTTAATCCACAAAATGGCCTGTTTTAAAAAAAATACAAAATAATAAGTATATAGCTACAAATTGACTCGTTTATTTTCTGATATATCATAATACAATATCCTCAAGATAATAACCAAGAATCGTCAATTTTTGGTTCGGTAATAAAATCTGGCAAAATGTGTGAGTGTTAACCCACAAAATGACATGTTTTAAGAAATATATATATATATATATATTATAATTATATAACCACGAATTCGCCTGTTTCTTTTCTGATATATCATAATACAGTATCATCAAGCTAATAACCAAGAATCGTCAGTTTTGGTTATTTAATAAAATCTAGCAAAATGTGTGATTGTTAACCCACAAATGGCATATTTTCAAAAAATACAAAATCATAAGTATATAACCACGAATTGACCCGTTTCTTTTCTGATATATCATAAAACAATATCCTAAAGCTAATAACCAAGAATCATCAATTTTTGGTTCGGTAGTAAAATCTGGAAAATGTGTGAGTGTTAACCCACAAAATGATTTGTTTTAAGAAAAATACAAAATCATAAGTATATAACCACAAATTGACCCGTTTATTTTCTAATATATCATAGTACAATATGCTCCAGCTAGCAAAAAAGAATCGTCAATTTTTGGTTCGGTAATAAAATCTGGCAAAAATGTTTGAGTGTTATCCCACAAAATGGCATGTGCTAAAAAAATACAAAATCATTAGTATATAACTACCAATTGAACCGTTTCTTTTATGATATATCATAATACAATATCCTCAACTCAAGCAGTCACCCTGAGCTGAGGGAAATAAGTCCTTTGAAGCCCCTGAGTCTCTCGTGAAAGCCGCCTCCTAACCTCTTTTAAACGGCCTCTAGGGCCTTTGGAACACAGATGAAAGTCTGGGGTAGATCACTGATGTCTCCTTAATTGTTCTTATTTTCGACCCTTAGGAGACATCATTTTTTGTGTTTATTTGACTATTTAGATAGACTTTTGGACTAAATATGCAATAATATGATTTTCCTCTTTTATTTCTGGCATTTTTGATTTATTAAGCTTTTGCGCGTAATATTGGTATTTTTAGTGAAGATTTTACAGGTTTTAGATGTTAGCTAGAAGAGGAATCCAAGGAGGAAGTCAAAGATCGCGATATAGAGTCAAGACTTGAAGATAAATCCCGAAGATATTATTTTTAGAGCTGAAAATCCATTTTCCAGGCTATAGATTGCTGATTTCAAGGTGCTTAAGAGATGATTTAGCCGCTGACCTTTGAAGAGAAAACATTCCTTATCGAGTTACGGAACTTTAGCAACTGGAATGAGGTCAATCGGAGTTGTAACGCATCGGGAAAAGCCGTTTTAGTGAAGGTGTATCAGCAGTTACGGGATTTTGGGCTTAGAATTTGGGCTTGGACATTTAATTATTGATTTATTCCTAAGTCCAAGCCCTAATCCGTTTTTAACATTATAAAAGGGCTTTAGACCTCTATTTTCACAGACACTTCATATCTTTTTCATAATACAACATACGCTTAAGAGTCAGACACCAGAGAAGAAGCTAGAGGCAGGAAGAGAAGAAGCAAGAGCTGGAGACGGTCTATATCTCCACTTCTCAGCCAATTCAATTCCGTAATTAGGTTCTTCTATTTTATTCTGTAAAACATGTTGAACCTATTTATTTCTTTAGTTTTTATCTTTTCAATTATTATGAGCTAAACTAATTTAGTGCTTGAGAACGCATAATGGGTTAATCCCAATTTGATTTCGTTTTATACATTTGGATTTGGGATTATTATTATTTAAATCAAATTGGGTGAATTGTATTTTTCTTTAATTTGCGCTTTATCTACTATAATTGACGTAATTAACCAATCATAGGTCTTAGTATCTAGGCTATTCCAATTAGTGGCGATTGGATCACCTTGACGGGGGGTTTAGGTACCGAACTAGTTAATGAATGTAGGTTAGAAATTATTGACTCTGACGAGCTTAATTAAACCTATGGCCTATTGGGTAATTTGAACTTAAACACTTGAGAGTGGACTATAATCATCCTGACGGGGTTTGTAGCATTTGAGAGTTGCTCCTTAGTCCACCCTGACGGGGGTAAGGAGATTTTAGAATCCCGACCAATACAAATTTACCGATTTGTCCCTTAAACAATGTATGAAATGAATGATAGTTAGGTAAACCCTTGCGCCTCTCAAGTACTACCTGCTCTTACTTGCGTATCACTTTTATTTACTTGCGTCTTAGCTTTTATTTGTATTTTAATATTTGTCTTTCATTCATTAGAATTAATACAAAAACCAAACAAATATATTATTGTCTTTTATTTTCATAAGTGCATCAATCACTACTTGCTAAACATTGTGATCAACCATTCCGTCCTTGGAACGAATCTGATTTATCAGAATTACTACTTGGGACAACCGTACACTTGCGGTTGTGGTTCGATTATTATTTACATTTATTTTAGAACACACAAAGGACCACCAAGTTTTTGGCGCCGCTGCCGGGGACGGTAGCGTGTGACCACGGTGTTTATCCTTTAGTGATAGTTGCATTTATTTTTATTTTTGTTTTTATCAGTTTTACGCTTTTTGCTTGTTTAGTTTCTCAGGTTTTTAAGTTTGGTGTATGCGAAGGAGACTCTTTAAGGATCTAGAGCCAACACCTCCGATCCTTAATAATCCAGAATCATTAATCAGACTTGCTAACAAGAGAAGGAAAGAACAAGAATCCTTAGAAGTAGAAGAATTAATTCACCAAATGGAGAACGTTAATATTCAGAACAATAACGGACAAGCTCAAATCGTGATGAATCAAGATCCTTGGTTTACTAATGGCCCACGAGAAGTCCCATTCCGTGCCCCTGCTATAGGAGTAGGTGCTCCAGATATAAATGTTCCGAAGTTTCGTCCAGATCCGGGTATGATAGCTCAATTCCAAAACTTTGGAAATTTTCGTGGTAGAGTTGGAGAAGATCCTCTTAGAGCGATACAGAAATTCAAACAGATATGTGATTCTTACATCACACAAGGAGTTTCAAAAGAACAGATGTACTACGCTGTGTTTAAATTTTTTGTTATTGATGGAGCAAGCGAATGGCATGATACACAAGATCCGACACAAATAACCAATTGGGATCAATTAGAAGCTGCGTTCTTCGACAGGTATTATCCGAGTAATATGAGATTAGATGTTGAATTAGAGTTGACTAATTTCCGTCAAGAATACGATGAAACTGTGGGTAAGAGTTGGACAAGATTTCAGATGTGCTTACGTAGAGTCCCCAATCATGGCTTTTCAGAACAACAACAATTAAAAATATTTTATAGAGGCCTTGATGGGACTTCAAGAGAGAAATTGGATATGCTATGTGGTGCAGGTTTTCTTCAAGTTCAACCCGCTCATGCAAAGATCATCTTAGAGAGAACAGTCAAGAATGAAGTTGGGTGGAGTTCAGTAAGAACACCAGTTAGAGGAGGAGTCAATAATGTTAATATCGAAGAAAAGTTTGCTACGCTAGAGACAAAGCTTCAAACCACACTAGAACAACAACTGAGACAACTTACTCTAGCCGTGAAAGAAGGTTTTTCGAACAAAAGAGTTGAGGTAAAGGTTGCACAAGAGATATATGGATGTGAGTATTGCGGTGTCAATGATCATAGTTGGGAAAATTGTCAAAATAATCAAGAATCCGTGATGTTCGTGTCCAATAGAGGTAACTTTAATTCAAGTGGTAATGGATATCAGCCTAACAGAAACCATCCGGGGTTTCAATACTCAAATCCTGATGGAGCAGCAAATCCTACTTATGCGTATCAACCGCGTCCCCAAGGTAACAACTACAATCCAAGACCACACAACAATTATCAAGGAGGACAAAATCAAAATTATGTTCAGAGACAAGCTCCTCAAGACAATTATGATGACACAATGAATCAGAAAGCCTTACCTGCCCATCCACAAGAAGGAGTTACCCTTCAGAAAACAGTTGAAAGTTTAATCGCTCTTCAGACACAAGCTATGGAACGTCAAAACGCAGCATGGGAACGTCAAAACGTAGTTGAAGCAAATATGAAGATATTCCAGGATCAGCTAAGTCAAATTAATAAACTGTTGAATCAACGTCCACAAGGACAACTTCCTAGCGATACTGAGAATCCAATCCAAATCGAAGATTGTAAAGCTATTACTCTCAGAAGTGGTAAGAACCTTCCTCCACCTCCTTTTCCGATTATGAAAGAAAAAGAAGTTAGAAAAGAAAAAGAGGTGGTGATTGAAGATAAAGAAGTTGAAGTAGAAGAAGTGGAGAGGCCTAATGAAATTCCGAAGAAGAAAGATGATACTCTAATAAGCCGTCCTCCTCCACCATTTCCATCAAGAGTTCAGAAGAAGGGTGATATGGCTGATTATCAAAAATTCTTTAACAAGGTAAGAGGTCTTAGCATAAATATTCCGTTGTTAGAAGCTATTAGAGATGTACCCAAGTATGCTAAGTTTCTGAAAAGAGCCCTCACCAACAAAAGGCCGTATTGTGATAATGAGATGATTGGTCTTCCTGAAGAATGTAGTGCCATTTGTCAAGGTAAATTACCTCCAAAGTTAGTTGATCCTGGGAGCTTTACAATTCCGATATCTATTGGTAATGAGTGGAGAGGTAAGGCACTATGTGATTTGGGTGCAAGCATAAATCTTATGCCCAAATCTATCTTTGATAAGCTTAATATTAAAGCAAGACCCACTTCTATGGTCTTGCAAATGGCGGATCGATCTCTTGCACATCCGGAAGGCCGAATTGAAGATGTCCTCGTTAAGGCAGGTACGTTAATTTTTCCCGCTGATTTCGTTATACTTGATTACGACGCGGATAGGAATGTCCCCATCATTTTTGGAAGACCATTCCTAGCCACGGGGCGTACTTTGATTGATGTAGAAAACGGCGAAATGATCATGAGAATCCAAGACGAGGAGATGAAGTTTAATGTGTTTAGACCTATGAAGTTTCCGGATTCCAATGAAGAATGTTTTCGTGTAGATGTAATGGAACCGGTAAGAAAAGAGCCAATCAATGTGGTGGAAACCTTAGGGGTGGAGGAAAAAGAACTAAGAAAGAAACCACCGATCAAAGTTCCTCCAAATCCTAAGAGAAATCCACCACTCAATCATGCGAAGAAGAAAGAGAAAACACGTGTCACGAAAGTTCCAAAGGAACCTAAGAAGGAAAGGAAGAAAAAGGAGTTTAAAATAGGCGAAGAAGTTGCTATGAAAAAAACTAAACCTCCTCCAAAGACGTGTGAATCAAAAAGCTCTTGGCTCGGACCATTCGTGGTTGCAAAAGTTATCTCAGATAAGTTAGTTGGAATAAAAGCTAAGGGATGCAAATTTCGAGTTGCAACTATTGACAACCTCACTCACTGCTGGGGAGGTTATGTCAATGACTAGAGAATGAGGTAACCCGTCGAGCTTAACGACGTTAAACAAAAGCCATTTCTTGTATATTAGTTTAAGTATTTCAATTTCGTAGTTTAAAGTAGTTTGATTTTCGTTAATTTAGTGTTTATTAGTGAGAAATGAGGAAGGGTGTTTGTTTTTGATGATTTCAGGGGGATAATGGTCATGAGTTTGGGGTCAAAACGAGGAGAAAACGAAAAATTATGGAGTCAACAGCAGGTTTGACCGGCTAGCCGGCCGATACGCAGGCATACCGGCCAAAACGCTGAAGACCCCCAAACTCTCTGACCATTGCGTCAGCGATGACGCAGCATTGCTGCGTCACCATTCGCGCCAGCGAGAAATCCACCGGCATGCCGGCGAATCCGCCGGCTAGCCGGCCAAAGAGGAAGGAGTTTCTGGTCCTTGCGTCAGCGACGACGCAAGGTTGCTGCGTCTCGAAATGCGCCATCGCGTATCCGCCGGCATGCCGGCGTATCCGCCGGCTAGCCGGCCGAAGAAGCTGGAATTTCTGATCACTGCGTCAGCGACGACGCAAGAGGCTTGCGTCAGAGGTAAAAAAAAAAAAAAAAAAAAAAAAAAAAAAAAATTCGCCGACCTCTCGGCAGGCATACCGGCGGATCGGCCGGTATACCGGCGAATCCGAAGGCATACCGGCCAGCTGTTACGAGAGGCGGTTTTAACTTCATTAAACCTAGTTTTTTTGCATCCTTTCCAAGCCAAACCCTATAATCCGAATTCTCGCCTCCTGCCACTCCTAAAATCATCATCAAAACAACATCATACCACCAATCCTTCCCTCTAAACATCATCCAAGATCACAACCAAACCATTAAACTTCCAAAATACCAAAGCTTCACACTTTAATCCGAAGTTTTCTTTCACCAAAGCTAAAATTAATCCATAATTCAAACCCAAACCTTCAAGAACACTAAAATCACAATTTTATCCAAACCTTTTGAGGGTCTTGAAGCTTTGAGTTTGGGGTCATCGGAGATGACCATGAAGGTTAGGAAAAGGTACGAAGAACATGGTGAAGAAAGAGAATTGGGTATTGAGGAAGATTTTCTTAGAAGAGATGATGCTTAGAGGGCAAGTAATAAATGAAAACGTGGGAAATTTGAAGAAGTTCGAGGTAATGAAGAACACTTTAAACGCAAACATTGATGAAGAAGAATTCAAAACCTCAACTTGGACGCAACACCGACACCAGCCTCGCGCTGGTTCAGATACGTTTTCTTTCCCTTCTCATTTAGTGTAAATTATTTTATTGCTTTGAGTCTTTTCGAGTCGTGGGGACACGACTCATTTTTGAGTTTGGGGTGGGGTTCGTTGCCTCATCCCAGTTTTTATGTGTTTATTTGTTTTAATTGTTTTCAATAAAATAATTAGGAGTTGCGTTTGACTGTAGAAGATTTTAAATGACCCTTTTAAGCATACTCTTGATGAATCAATGATAGTAAATAGTGGACTTTAGGGATTGATATAGAACGCACTTACAATTGCATGCGAACATAGGTAATTAATAGGAAAAAATTAATGAACAATGCAAATGAAGTAAGCTTGTACTTAAGGAATATGTTTGGTGTGTAGAACGTGAAATCTTAATTAGTAGAGAACCCACCTAGATATGAACTAAAGACAAGCTATGTACTTAGGAAAATGATAGGGGCAGTTCTTTGTTAGCCATTTGAATCCTTTTAGCTTGCTATCCCTAATATTATAATTTTATCCGTCTTAGCCCAATTTTGAGCCTTAAGCCTTTTCTTTTGTAGCCACGATATAAGCCCATTATCCTTTAGATTATTAGGCATGACCAAATGACCCGCACTTGAATCACAACCCTGAGACTTGTCTCGAGCTTGAGTTTGGGGTGGAGGGTCCGCATTTGGGAATTTACATTGGGAAGGGATTATATGTGTTTGTATTGAGGCACAAAAATGTAGATGATATTATTATTTGTAACCCTTTGCCGGGATTTGAAAAGAAAATAGAGAAAAAGAAAAAAAAAAAATTATAAGAGACATGACTTTTCACATCAAAATGATGGTCATGGGTATCTTGTACAAAAAAAAAAAAAAAAAAAAATGAAAAAGAAAATAAAAAGAAAGAATAAAATAAACCGGCAAAGTGGAATATTTTTTGGAAATCATCTTAGTTTTAATTGGGTTGACATGGGGACGCAACATTAGCGCGTCAATTGGGTGAGTGAGAACATTTTTGAGCGTAAACTCAAGCTCGAGGACATTGTTGATGGTAAGTGAGGAGAGAGCCAAAAGCTCACTTCAAATTTACCAAATATACATCCACACCGTCCTTAAGCCAATATTAAAACCGTAAAGACCTCTTGATTCTAAAGTACATAGTGAATTTATAATTCTGTTGATAGGGAATATTTAGGTGGAACATTCAAAGCGATTTATGATTAATGACCACCCTATAGCTATCATACAGAGATGAGTACAAGTGTAACCTTCAAGCATTGCGACTTTAATTTTATGATTGAGATTATTTATGTTTGATGTTGCATGATTAGTGTATGTATATGTTAGTTCTTAATGTTTTCTATATGAGATTTATCTTTAGCATTGCTTTAGGGTTTATTTGCTAGCTTCTATTTTCTCTTGCATCTACTTCTACCCCTTGTTTTGTTTAGTTTTGCTTTGTCGGGACGACAAAGGTTTGAGTTGGGGGTCTTGATGTCTCCTTAATTGTTCTTATTTTCGACCCTTAGGAGACATAATTTTTGGTGTTTATTTGACTATTTAGATAGACTTTTGGACTAAATATGCAATAATATGATTTTCCTCTTTTATTTCTGGCATTTTTGATTTATTAAGCTTTTGCGCGTAATATTGGTATTTTTAGTGAAGATTTTACAGGTTTTAGATGTTAGCTAGAAGAGGAATCCAAGGAGGAAGTCAAAGATCGCGATATAGAGTCAAGACTTGAAGATAAATCCCGAAGATATTATTTTTAGAGCTGAAAATCCATTTTCCAGGCTATAGATTGCTGATTTCGAGGTGCTTAAGAGATGATTTAGCCGCTGACCTTTGAAGAGAAAACATTCCTTATCGAGTTACGGAACTTTAGCAACTGGAATGAGGTCAATCGGAGTTGTAACGCATCGGGAAAAGCCGTTTTAGTGAAGGTGTATCAGCAGTTACGGGATTTTGGGCTTAGAATTTGGGCTTGGACATTTAATTATTGATTTATTCCTAAGTCCAAGCCCTAATCCGTTTTTAACATTATAAAAGGGCTTTAGACCTCTATTTTCACAGACACTTCATATCTTTTTCATAATACAACATACGCTTAAGAGTCAGACACCAGAGAAGAAGCTAGAGGCAGGAAGAGAAGAAGCAAGAGCTGGAGACGGTCTATATCTCCACTTCTCAGCCAATTCAATTCCGTAATTAGGTTCTTCTATTTTATTCTGTAAAACATGTTGAACCTATTTATTTCTTTAGTTTTTATCTTTTCAATTATTATGAGCTAAACTAATTTAGTGCTTGAGAACGCATAATGGGTTAATCCCAATTTGATTTCGTTTTATACATTTGGATTTGGGATTATTATTATTTAAATCAAATTGGGTGAATTGTATTTTTCTTTAATTTGCGCTTTATCTACTATAATTGACGTAATTAACCAATCATAGGTCTTAGTATCTAGGCTATTCCAATTAGTGGCGATTGGATCACCTTGACGGGGGGTTTAGGTACCGAACTAGTTAATGAATGTAGGTTAGAAATTATTGACTCTGACGAGCTTAATTAAACCTATGGCCTATTGGGTAATTTGAACTTAAACACTTGAGAGTGGACTATAATCACCCTGACGGGGTTTGTAGCATTTGAGAGTTGCTCCTTAGTCCACCCTGACGGGGGTAAGGAGATTTTAGAATCCCGACCAATACAAATTTACCGATTTGTCCCTTAAACAATGTATGAAATGAATGATAGTTAGGTAAACCCTTGCGCCTCTCAAGTACTACCTGCTCTTACTTGCGTATCACTTTTATTTACTTGCGTCTTAGCTTTTATTTGTATTTTAATATTTGTCTTTCATTCATTAGAATTAATACAAAAACCAAACAAATATATTATTGTCTTTTATTTTCATAAGTGCATCAATCACTACTTGCTAAACATTGTGATCAACCATTCCGTCCTTGGAACGAATCTGATTTATCAGAATTACTACTTGGGACAACCGTACACTTGCGGTTGTGGTTCGATTATTATTTACATTTATTTTAGAACACACAAAGGACCACCAATCACACATCTTCAACTCAGTCGAGCAAGCCTTGGTCTCCTTTTCTAAATCTTCTGCTGTTGGATATCGAATTGTGAGGTCGCGTCGGGTCTACCGCTCAGTTGAAAGCTATGAAACAAGTCTGCGGTAGTTCAAGATTTATTTTGTACCCTTCGTTCAATGAGAAAGTGGGGCTCCGACCCTAATTCCACGAAGTACGACTCGCAGGGAAGGGAAGAGCTTAAGAGTGGAAACTTTGATGTGGGGCGTAGAGCTTTGATCCAATATGCCTCCTAACCATTGCAGGTGCATAGCTAATGGCTCCCCACAGCCCGAGTAAAGGAACATTTAGGTTTTGCTCTTGGGAAATCTGCAAGAGCTGCACCAATGAACCTCTCATATGAAGACATAACCAAGATTCGTCAATTTTTTTGTTTGGTAATAAAATCTGGCAGAATGTGTGAGTGTTAACCCACAAATGACCTAATTTAAGAAAAATACAAATGCATAAGCATATAACCTCGAATTGACCCCTTTCTTTTTGATATATCATAATACAATATCCTCAAGCTACCATACAAGAATCGTCAATTTTATTGTTTAGTAATAAAATTTTGCAAAATGTGTTAGTGTTAACCCATAAAATGGTCTGTTTCAAAAAAACAAAATTATAAGTATATATAACCACGAATTGGGTCATTTCTTTTCTAATATATCATAATAAAATATCCTCAAGATAATAAAAGAGAATCGCCAGGTTTTGGTTCTATAAAAAATCTGGCAAAATATATGAGTGTTAACCCACAAAATGTTGTTTCATATGTTTGAATTTGGGATAATTATTATTTAAATCAAATTGGGTAAATGGTATTTTCCTTTAATTTATATTTTATTTACTATTGTTGACCTGATCAATTAATAATAGGACTTAGTATCTAGGCTATTCCAATTAGTGGCGATTGGATCACCTTGACGGGGGTCTGGGTACAGAACTAGTTAATGAATGTAGGTTAGAAATTATTTGACTCTGACGAGCTTAATTAAACCTATGGCCTATTGGGTAATTTAGACTTAATCACTTGAGACTAGACTATAATCACCCTGATGGGGTTTGTAGCACTTGAGAGTAGCTCCTTAGTCCACCCTGACGGGGGTAAGGAGAATTCTGAATCCCGACCAATACAAATTTACCAATTTATCCCTTAAATAATGTATGAAATGAATGATAATTAGGTGAAATCCTTGCGTCTCTCAAGTACTGCCTTCTCATCTTGCATAAACACTTTAATTTCTTGTGTCTAGTTATTTACTTGCATTAATTTAGTCTTTTAATTCATTGTCTTAGCATTAGAAAACCAAACAAACAACAATCTTAAAATCATTTACTTGTTTTCACGTGCAATTAACTACTATTTGATAAGCATTAGAGTCAACCATCCCGTCCCTGAGAACGAATCTATTTTATCACTTATATTACTTGGGACAACCGTAGACTTGCGGTTGTGGTTCTCTTTTCCTTATTGTATTTATTTTAGAACACACAAAGGACCACCAATATAACTACGAATTGAACTGTTTCTTTTCAGATATATAATAATACAATGTCCTAAAGCTAACAACCAAGAATCGTTAAATTTTGGTTCAGTGGTAAAATCTAGCAAAACGTGTGAGTGTTAACCCATAAAATTACCCGTTTTAAGAAAAATACAAAATCATAAGTATATAACCACGAATTGACTCGTTTATTTTCTAATATATCATTGTACAATATTCTCAAGCTACCAATAAAGAATCGTCAAATTTTGGTTCAGTAATAATATCTGGAAAAAATGTGTGAGTGTTATCCCACAAAATGGTCTGTGTTAAAAAATACAAAATTATAAGTATATAACAACCAATTGACCCGTTTCTTTTATGATATATCATAATACAATATCCTCAAGCTAATAATCAAGAATCGTCAATTTTTGGTACGATAATAAAATCTGGCAAAATGTGTGAGTGTTAACCCACAAATGACGTTATTTAAGAAAAATACAAATGCATAAGTATATAACCTCGAATTGACCTGTTTTTTTTCTGATATATCATAATAAAATATCCTCAAGCTACCATACAAGAATTGTCAGTTTTTTTGTTCAGTAATAAAATTTGGCAAAACGTTAACCCACAAAATTGTCTGTTTCAAAAAAACAAAATTATAAGTATATATAACCACGAATTGGCTCGTTTCTTTTATAATATATCATAATAGAATATCATCAAGCTAATAAACAAGAATCGTCAGTTTTTGGTTCGGTAAAAAAATCTGGCATAATATATGAGTGTTAACCCACAAAATGGCTCGTTTAAAAAAATACAAAATCATAAGTATATTACCACGAATGGACCCGTTTCTTTTCTGAAATATCATAATACAATTGCCTTTAGCTAATAATCAAGAATCTTCAATTTTTGGTTTGGTAAAAAATCTGACAAAATGTCTGAGTGTTAACCAACAAAATGGTATGTTTCAAAAAAAATACAAAATCATAAGTATATAACCATGAATTGACCCGTTTATTTTCTAATACATCACAAGACAGTATCCTTAAGCAAAAAACCTAGAATCGTAAATTTTTGGTCCGACAATAAAATCTAGCAATTTGTGTGAGTGGTTAACGCACAAAAGGATCCGTTTTAGAAAAAATGAAAAATTATACGTATATAACCACTAAATGACCCGTTTCTTTTCAGATATATCATAATACAATATCCTCATGCTACCAAACAAGAATCATCATTTTTTTGTTCGATAATAAAATCTGGCAAAATATGTGTGAGTGTTAACCCACAATATGGCATGTATACAAAAATATAAAATCATAAGTATATAACCACGAAATGATCCATATCCTTTTCGATATATCATATTAAAAATACCTCAAGCTAATAAACAAGAATAGTCAATTTTTTGTTCAATAATAAAATCTAGCAAAATGTGTGAATGTAGAACCACAAAATGGTCTGTTTTAAGAAGAATACAAAATCATAAGTATATAACAACGAATTGACCAGATTTTTTTCTGATATATCCTAATATAATATTCTCAAGCTACCAAACAAGAATCATCAATTATTTGTTCGGTAATAAAATCTGGAAAAAATTCGTGATGGTTGACCCACAAAATGACCCGTTTAAAAAAAATCAAAATCACAAGTATATAACCACGAATTGGCCCGTTTTTTTCTTATATATCATAATATAATATTATAAAGCTAATAAACAAGAATCATCAATTTTTGGTTCAGTAAAAAAACCTGGCAAAATATGTACATGTAAACCCACAAAATGGCCCGTTTTAAATAAAAGTACAGAATCAAAAGTATATATAACCACGAATTAACCCGTTTCTTTACATATATATCGCAATATAATATCCTCAAGCTACCAAACAAGATCGTCAATTTTTGGTTCGGTAATAAAATCTGGCAATAATGTCAGAGTGTTAACCCATAAAATGACATGTTTAAAAAAACAAAATTATAAGTATATAACCACAAATCGACCCGTTTCTTTTTTGATATATCATAATACAATATCCTTAAGCTAATAACTAAGAATCGTCAATTTTTGGTTCGGTAATAAAATCTGGCAAAATATGTGAGTGTTAACCCATAAAATGGCACGTGTAAAAAATCATAAATATATATATACACAAATTGAACCGTCTATTTTCTGATATATCATAATACAATATCTCAATCTAATAACCAAGAATTGTCAGTTTTTTATTCGGTAAAAAAATCTGGCGAAATGTGTGAGTGTTAATCCACAAAATGGCACGTTTTAATAAAAATACAAAATAATAAGTATATAGCTACTAATTGACCTGTTTATTTTCTTATATATCATAATACAATATCCTCAAGCTAATAACCAAGAATCGTCAATTTTTGGTTTGGTAATAAAATCTGGCAAAATGTGTGAATGTCAACCCACAAAATGACTTGTTTTAAGAAAAATATATAAATTATAAGTATTTAACCACGAATTGACCCGTTTCTTTTATGATATATCATAATACAATATCCTCAACCTACTAATTAAGAATCGTCAATTTTTTGTTCGATAATAAAATCTGGCAAATTGTGTGAGTGTTAACCCATAAAATGGTCTATTTTCAAAAGAATACAAAATAATAAGTATATAAAAACGAACTGACCAGTTTCTTTTCTGATATATTATAATACAATATCCTCAAGCTAATAACCAAGAATCGTCAATTTTTTTGTTTAGTAATAAAATATGGCAAAATATGTGAGTGTTACCCCACAAAATGGCCTATTTTAAAAATATACAAAATAATAAGTATATAACCACGAATTGACCTGTTTCTTTTATGATATATTATAATACAATATCCTCAATATAAAAACCAAGAATCGTGAATTTTTGGTTCGTAATAAAATTGGGCAAAATGTGTGAGTGCCACAAAATGGTCCGTTTAAAAAAAATACAAAATCATAAGTATATAACCACGAATTAACCCGTTTCTTTTTTGATGTATCATAATACAATACCCTAAAGCTAATAACCAAGAATCGTCAATTTTTAGTTTGGTAATAAAATCTGTCAAAATTTGTGATTGATAACCCATAAAATAGTCTGTTTTAAAAAAATACAAATTCAGAATTACATAACCATGAATTGACTTGTTTTTTCTCTGATATATCGTACTACAATATCCTTAAGCTAATAACAAGAATCGTCAATTTTTTGTTCGGCAATAGAACCTTGATAAATGTGTGAGTATTAATCCATAAAATGGCTTCTTTTAAGAAAAATACAAAATTATAAGTATATAACCACTAAGTATGCTGTAATGAGATCAGTAATGTAATGACATTACTGATTTAGACATGATTACTGTGATTGGTACTTCGTAATCAACTCCGTAATATCATTCCTTCTATAATCACATTACAATGAAAATTGGGTTTTTCATTACATAGCTACTACTCATGAATGACCCATTACAATCGTAATCGTAATGGAAATTTTCTTTTAACAAACTAAAATAATTTTATTAAACTTAATATGTTACTCATTTCTTATCATATATTTTTTTTATTAAATCAAATATGTAAAAATTCATATTATTATTTTTAGAAACTCAAAAAAAAATTATATTACATTTACTACATACATACATAAATCGTATATAATTACATAAGATCTTTATATATCGGTGATATATTTCACCATAATATACTGAAAATTATAATAAATTTTTTGTTATTTCTCACATACCCATAAATCATGAATCAATATATTTATCAAAATATTAACATAAAATTGATATTTTAATTAAATTATTAAAATTATACTTCTCTATAACAATTAAAAAGTTACCTAACCAATAACTAATTAATTGAATTCTATATTACATCAATCATATTACTATCATACGTTCTCAATAGTTGAAATTGAAATATATAAATCTAAGATTTATCGAACTATATATATAAATTATTTAAAGGTATTAAAATAATTTATTTTTCATATTCTATTTTATTAAATTATTTATATTTTATAATAATAAAGTGATTACCTTATATATTAAATAATTTATCTACAATCTTATTTAATTAAACTAGTTATCAGCAGAAGGTTGAAATCAACCAGTACATTACATCCTCATTCATATATCATACCAAGCACTGTATAACAAATTTCATTACATTCCTAATCTCATTACATTACCGAACTCATTACATTCCTGCCTAAATCCATTACAGCATACGAATCACTACCTAAGATATCTAAAAAAGATTTGCAAGCTTCCATCCAGAAATATCGATATTTTGTCTCTCACATTTAGCCAATGTATCCGCACAACCATTAAGGCTCCTTTTTATGTGAAACTTTTCATCCTGAAATTCTCTCCATCCATTTCCAGATTTTTTTCAATGACTGGCTGGATCTTCCCGTTAATTTCTGTCATTTTATGAACACCTTGAACAATTTCAAGATTATCAGAGTAGAAAAAGCTACTACGTTGATTAAGCCAGCAACTGACCTCATAGCCAAAAGAACGATAAAGTTTCACCTTCTATACTAATTTGATTCTACAGCTTTTTACAATCTTTTGAGTGATCTCTCTATCCTGTTATCCGCTTGTATAGTTTATTGCTTTAGAAATTGCCTAACCTAGATATAGTTTATATTAAATTTCTATATATTTCCTTGAGATTAAAATTAATAAATAACATTGTTAGTTAAATTTTAATTCCACATTTTAATGCATATATAATATTCACCCCTCTAGGATATTCCAATTAGATAAGATCATGAATCCTATGTATTATCATATTTCACAAAACTAATTATTGTGTTGTTATATGATTAAATTGTAGTGTTGAAGATTGCTCCAACAGGTCATCTGATATTTGTTCTGCTAAAAGATTCGAGAAGGATTGTTGTTGTGACTAGGTGGTGCCTGGTGGTGTGTGACTCTGTCTAGCCTTTCAAGGTTGTCGGCTCCACCGTTGTACCTTCTAGAAACATGTCTACAAGAAATTGGCCCGTAAGAGCGCTCCAAATCTTTAATCTCCTTAAGCCAGAGATGGATTCTCCAGTTTGCTGTTGACAATCCTCTGGTTCCTTGAAGAATTTCAAGATTATCTGAGAATATGATCTTCAATTTATGTGTTGTCTTTTCTTTTTATAAATGTTAATCAAATAAATGGGTGTTGGGTAGGGTGTGTGAGGTGAATATAAATAAGATAAATTATAAATTATAATTAAAGATTATGACCCAAGGGGTCTTGAACACCCACCTTCTAGTCCAACCCAACTACCTTCTTTTGTTCTTCTTACTAGGGACCTCAAGAGGATTTAACACTATAGGCTAAATCCCCATTTACAAAATTACCCCCTTTTGTTTTTCATTTCCTATATATATTGTTTTTTATTTAATAAATCATTTTATTAAACCCTAATTACTCTCATCTACTCTCATCTCTCTCCTCTCTCTCACGTTAGCAGCCCCCCCCCCCCCCCCGTGGCTTTCAGTTTTTCCAGCAAAAACTGCCGAGCACCACCACCATTGCACGAGTTGTTCGGTGTTGAAGAGAGGCCCACCTCTGAAGAAGGAGCACGAAGACCCATGGAGATCCAGGCGGGAGATCACCATCGCCGCTTCTTGAGGGCTGCGGATCAGAGGCGAACTAGTCTGAGCTGTCACCACCACCGATCGGAGCGCGAGTCTGCACCATCTCTCCTCTTCTCGCCTCGAAATAACCACGACGGCGAGATGTAACCACCAACAGCAATCTCACAGTGATTCGAAGTCTTTCCTTGCAGCAGATCAGAGTCGTCCTTGCCGGAGATCAAAGTCGTCGAAGCTCCATCGATAAAGTGCGCCTCTCGCCGGTGCTTCGCTCCAGCTCCAGCGCCGCGCCGCACCATGGATCTCTCCTCTTCTCGCCTCTCGCCGCGCCGCCTCAATTTATAGTGCAGTTTCTTTTCTTTTTTGATTCAGCGTACATTGTACGCTTATAATAGGGTTTTTTTTGCAGATTTGGTCAAACGAATTTAGATAGTTTTTTATTTTTTTTATTAATTTGATTGTTTGGTCAAATTAGATAGGTTCATTAGTCTTTTTTAATTTTTAGCTAGTCTATTTTGTTCTTTTGTAAATTGTAATAATGGATTGTAAAGTGATTATTAGCTTTTATTTAAGTGAATAAATGATTATTATGACTATCTACTCTTTGCTTTTGAACAATACTCATCATTTTTTAACAATACTTATCATTTTTTAGCCATACTCATCATTTTTTATAGAGTAATACTCATCAGTACTCATAATTTCTTTTACGAAACTCATCGAAATTTCCGAAACTCATCATTTTTTCTGGTGTCCGGAGGTCGGTAGTCAGAGGTCGGTGGTCGGAGGTCGGAGGCCGGTGGTCGGAAGTTGGAGGTAGGTGGGTAGTGGAGAGGGAAGATGAACAGTGACATCACTCTTTTTGTCTTTTAGTGTTTGTAAAGGTATTTTAGTATTTGGTCATCTTTGAGGTCCCTTTAAAGAAGTAAGATTCTCATTAGTTCCTTTAGGCCCAAAAACTAGTCTCCAAGACCCTATAAGTCAATCACCCTTTGATGTCTCCTCATTTGTAATAACAAAAATCTATTTCCGAGACATCATTTTAGGCGTATTTATTAGTTTATAGGTCGATTTTCACATGATTTAGTACACTTTCCTATTTTGGGTCTTGAATTGATTATTTATTATTTTTAGAGCATATTGGGTTTAATTATTTATTTAGTGTGAATCTTTATAGATATATGGTAATTAATTAGAGTCCAAGTTGGTGCAAAGAGCTAAAGGAAAGAAGATAAACATGGGAATTGAAGATAAGGAATTAAAAACCAGTTGGGTTAGCTCAACTGGCCAGAGCCTTGCTATTTTTTCAGCACTTAAAGGAGAGGTCCATGGTTCGAATCTCCTCCCTAACGGGTGTAAAGTGAGAGGTACAAGGCTCGAACCCCTCCCTGAACATGGGTAACCTAGTTCTAATTTACCATGAGAATATATATGGGGAGGCATGTATATCTCCGTGGGATTAGTCAGGTGCGCGCAAGCTAGCCCGGAACCCATGTAACCCAAAAAAAAAAACATAAGGAAGTAAAAGCTAAAAATATGGAAAAAAAAGCTGCCTTAAATCTGAATTTCTGCACCTACGACCACAAATCAGCTTATAAAAATCGGTGAGGAATCTGGAGCAAGGGTCAAGAGCAAAGTTGGAGATCTTTCCGAGATGATGAATTTCGACTACTTATGCGGGTCAATCGGATGAGTATTGAAGCTGCTAGGACCAAAACAAAATCTGGGTTGATTCCATGTTTTTGGGCTACGAATTTGAGTTGGGTTAGGAGCCCAATATTTGCCTTTTCCTTCAAGAAAACAATTAGGTCAACCTATACACTATAAATACAGCCTCTTAACACTATAAAATCATCCTTGGTGAAACCTTAAGCCAAGAGGAAGCTTACAACACAAGAAAAGAAGTCTGGAAGGAGCTGTTCATCAATAATGTCTTCTTCAACCTTTGAATTTGTAATTTCTTTCTTTTCTTCCATTAGTATGAACTAAATTTCTATTTAGCTTGAGTTTTAGCATATATGTATGAACCCTAGTTTTGGGTGACATCTATCTAATTTGGGAATTCTATGTTTTAAATTGAATTATTGTTTTTATTCTCTGTTTATGTGTTTGGATTTATATTATGTGTTCTTGTGGATCGCGACCATATAGAATTACCATCTAATAGTTGGGTCACCATTGACAACGGTGTTTAATTACAAGTTTAGCACATAACGTCTAGTGTACGGTTTAGATCTGACAAATCAACCTAACTAGATAATCACCATGGTTTAGTGTGTTGCTATTTACCAATTGCAGGAACAGTTTGCTTAGGACTCCTTATTGACACAGGTAAACCCTATTTAAAACTACCTAGCGCAATTGGAACCGATTATTGAAATACTACATAATTCACCCTTACATGTTTAGAACGGCAAAACTAGTGGGGATTACATGCTATTTACTCAAGCTAAACTCTCATACTAAGTTCTTCTCTTGCATTTAAATTTATGTCTTTACTTTATTAGTTTAATTTAGTTAATTGAAAACCAAATAAAAATCTATTTGTCTTTTACTTTTCTGCGTTTTATTTGTTCTAGCTTTTAATATTTGCACTTTATTATTGCATAAGAATCCCCTAACCTTCGTAGTCTCTGCGGAACGAATCTTACTTATTTATTAAAACTTGCATACGATCTGTATACTTGCAGAACCGCGCGAGACTAGGGTGATTAACTGCACTTTATTTATAGCATATTTTATCACACCCTAGTCGACACCACCCTTATAATTAAAGTATAAATGAAAAGAAAGATACTGAAAATTATTGTCTAAATTACTCACGATTTAACATAATTGACAAAATGGTGAATGACGGACAAATACCTTGCATGTTTAGTTTTAATATAAGACAAGGGACAAATACCTTGCATGATTAGTTTTAATATCGCGCGGTTAAACAGTCGGATTCTCGAATATGCAAGAATATATTAGCAAGTCAAGGCGTGTTGATGGATTGTGTTAGTGAAGTGATGGTTGGTAATGAGAAATTGGTTAAATGGAATCATGAAGATTGGTTTATTTTCGGTTAAATCCGCATATAGGAAGATATCGTAAGAGGATATTGTGACTAGTTTTAAGTGGGACTTGATTTGGTCCCTGAAATATCCGCAAAAAGTAAAAGTTCTTTTATGGCGCGCGGTGTGGAATAGGCTACCAACGGGGAAGAACCTCAATGAGTAAATTGTTGTTCATTTATTTAAATTGTGTAATGGATATTCTACTTCATTTCAGTCTTGTTTTGCAGGTGCTAGGAGGGGTGGTCAGGCGCGGCACGTGGGAAGGGAGTGGACAGAGAGTTCAGGACCTAATGTGGAAAGTAATGCAGAAGCTGAGGTTCGAAGTTCAGCTGCTGGAGGTCGGATATCAGCTGCAGAATTTAGTATAGAAGCTCTGTATGAGTTTCGTTCGAGGCATCTGTTAGAGCAGCATGTGGGAAGAGATTTTGGCGACAACAGCAGTAGGATTAGATCGCGTGAGGGAAGGGGTACAGGACGAGTAGTACATCAGTTGTATAGTACTCCTCCAGGCGCTTTGGACAACACAGATCAGACTTCTTTAGAGGTTGAGATGGAAGATATTAATTGGTGGACAACAATGTTATCTAAGAAATAGTGTATTAATGGGGTGAAAAGAAGACTTATATTTGTGGCATATATATGGCAAGTGTGGTGTGATAGGAATAATAAAATCTTCAATTAGGACATGAAGAAGAAGACAAACAGTGAACTAAGGGCTGATATTCTATATGCGTCCTAGAAGGGGGGGTTGAATAGGACTACGGAAATTAATCGGCTAATTATATTCTAAGTAGATAAAATTAAAAGCTAATTTAAATCCTATTCTCTTTCTAAACTAGATGGACATGAGTTTGATAAATGAGCAATAGATAATAATCACCTAGATATTCATACAAGCATATTATCAAACAAATAGAGTGCGGAAGTAAATAGTTTAGGGAAAGAGAATACTCAAGCATGTATAGTGGTTCGGTTTCCCTACTCCACTACCTAAGGTAGCCACCTTAGGATTTCCAAGCTTCTTTACTAAGCTCCGTGTCTCTCTTAACCGGGGCGAGAACACAATACCCGTTTACAGCCACTTCGAAAACCCGAAGCAACCTCTTGTGTAATCACAACACAAGGACACCAAGTATAATCCCTATACTCACACACTCTCTTAATCTAACTATTACAAAGACTAGACTAAGAGGAAGAATCAAGTGTTTGAATGGTTTTACAATAGTGATGAACTCCTAAAGAGTGGATATGACTTTATAGCATAATGAGAATGATTTTGACTATGATTAGCTTCTTGACACCTTCATGAATGATCACAATTGAGCCCCTCAATGTTGGTGGATGAATGGTGTAATTTGTGTCTTCAAAGAGCTTCAATTTATAGCTGAAATAAGCTTCCAACGGTCAAAAGGCTTCTATCTAACGGATAGATTTTAACTCCAACGGATATAAGCTTTGTCTTGTTCTAATAGTGCAGAAAACCCTTTCTCGCGGTGTACCGCGGATATGGTGCGGTGTACCGCACTTCTCAACGTATTGATTTCATAGCTGACTGACGGGCTACCCTATGCACCGTGTCCTTGGTCCGCAACCTTGGTCCGGTGTACCGCGCCTTTGGTCCGGTGTACCGCACATTTACTTGCTGACTGACGGGCTAGCTATGCACCGCGCCTTTGGTCCGTGGTACTGCGTGGGCTTCAGCGGTATACCGCTCGTACCTCCGGTATACCGGTCCGGCTACTCAATAAAGCTTTAACAAGGATGTTTAGTTCATAGATAAAAGGTATATAGTAAGTACAAATGTAATGCACTATTTGGAATAGTTTAAAACACGATTTGGCAAATATTAAAACAAGATTAAAAGGACGTTAGGCCAACAATCTCCCCCTTTTTGATGTTTGACAAATCGAAAACTTTTGAAGTGACTAGTACTACATTTTTAATCAAAAACTCCCCCTCAACCTAAGCATGAGATTTTTAAGGATAAGTTAATTTAAAAAGCTCCCCCTTACGAAATGCATAGAGTTTTTGTATTCAACGAAAAAGTTTAACTAAAATTTCTCCCCCTTTGTCAACAAAAAAAAGAAACGATTACTTAGTAATAGGAATCAAATGAAATTTTGTAAAAAATATAGGGACCTAAATGCAATTTGTTTAAAATTTTAAAAAAAAAACTAAATTTAGCAAGAGGGTTCCTAGATAATAGAGACATCTAAAATAAATTTTTAAAAAATTTTACGAAAATTAGCACCAATGCAAGTAATATCACACTTTATTCCATTTGCATCTTGATGCTTGATTCCTACAAAAAAAATTAAGCTTTAGGTACCCAACTTGGTTTGGGTCCATGAGTGTTAGGGAATTTTCTTTTTATGATCCATAAAGGCTTTTTCCAAGATGGTACAAGAGATCCTAAATCCAACAATTTACGATAATAACAACGAGATGCATTATGACCAAGTTTTTCACAATAAGTGCAAGTGATAGAAGATTTTGAAAAAGATGAAATATGATTTGAAATCGTTGATTTAACAAAGACATTTTTCAAGAATTTTTGTTTGGTTGATGGATCATATCCAACACCACTTTTTTCAAAAACCAATTTTTGAGAATCTAAAATCAAATCCAAGTTTTCTTGCCCATTTGTAAATTTTAAAATAATAGCATTTTGATCCTCAATCTTTTTCTCCAACAATGCTTTTTCTTCCAAAAGACTTTTCTCAACAAGATGAAGTTTCTCATTTTCATCTATACATTCATCACTAAGATTTTGACAATCTTCCAAAGCTTTTAAAAACTCTTTATTTCTATTTCTTTCAACTTCTAAATCTTTTGTTAAAACTTTGTTTGTTTCAATAGAGTTTAAAAAATCATTGTAAAGAGAATCAAATGCCTCATGAATATCTTGCTCACTAGCATCATCATTAGATAAAGAAGAGCTAAATTTAGAAGTTACCTCATTGTTTTTATCATCCCAAATAGCATGTTCATCTTCTTTGTGATTCACCATGAATGCAACTAGATTCACATGCTCGTTATCACTTTCTTCTTGATCGGAATTTAGAGCATCCCAAGTGATGTTGGTGAGCAAGGCTTTCTTAGATTTTCCTTTGTGAAGATTTGGACAAAAGGTTTTGATATGCCCTATTTTCTTGCAATGGTAGCAAGTAGGTTCTTCTTGCCTAATGACCCTTACATTTCTTGAAGAGCTTCCTTTTTTGGCAAAACGTTTGTATTTCATAATTTTCTTAAGCAAAGCTATTTCTTCATCTTCACTTGTTTCTTCATCATAGGAATCTTCTTCCTCTTCACTTTCATTCCTTTCTTTTCGTTCTTTCATCTTGCTACTCAAGGCATGGAAGGCAATGGATTTCTTAATCTTCTTCTCCTCATCATCTCTTATTTTTTCTTCTTCAAGCACAAGTTCTTCCGTCATGAGGTTACAAATGAGTTCATGAACCGTCATTTTTGAAAGATCTTTAGTATCTCTTATAGAGTTGATTTTTGATTTGTATTTCTTTGGAAGAGCAAATAAGATTTTTCGGCATTGTTCTTTGTTGGTGTACTCTTGACCAAGAGTCTTCAATGTGTTGACAATGTTGGAAAATCTTTGATGCATAGCATTTAAGGCTTCATCGGGCTCCATACGAAATAGCTCATACTTGGTGATAAAAAGACCAATCTTAGTTTCCTTGACATCTTCCGTTCCTTGATATGATAGCTCCAAGAGTTTCCACATTTCATGAGCCGAATTGCATTCACTAACTCTAGCATATTCTGTGACACTTAACCCATTTATGAGTATGTTCATAGCTTTGTTGTTTTTGGTGAGTTTGGCTGTGTCTTGAGCATTGTAATCATCTTCATCTTTCTCAACCGTTTGACTACCATCAACATAAGGAATGTAAGGACCCTTCTTGATAGCAAGCCACAAAAAGTAATCAATTCCTTTGACATGAATCTCCATTTTCTTTTTCCATCCAAAGTAATCTTTTCCTACAAAAAGCGGAGGTCTAGTAGAACATGAACCTTCCGGTTGATTAGAGTCCATATCGTATTAACTCTAGAAACGATTAAGTATAATAGAGCTAGGCTCTGATACCAATTGATATTCTATATGCGTCCTAGAAGGGGGGTTGAATAGGACTACGGAAATTAATCGGCTAATTATATTCTAAGTAGATAAAATTAAAAGCTAATTTAAATCCTATTCTCTTTCTAAACTAGATGGACATGAGTTTGATAAATGAGCAATAGATAATAATCACCTAGATATTCATACAAGCATATTATCAAACAAATAGAGTGCGGAAGTAAATAGTTTAGGGAAAGAGAATACTCAAGCATGTATAGTGGTTCGGTTTCCCTACTCCACTACCTAAGGTAGCCACCTTAGGATTTCCAAGCTTCTTTACTAAGCTCCGTGTCTCTCTTAACCGGGGCGAGAACACAATACCCGTTTACAACCACTTCGAAAACCCGAAGCAACCTCGTGTGTAATCACAACACAAGGACACCAAGTATAATCCCTATACTCACACACTCTCTTAATCTAACTATTACAAAGACTAGACTAAGAGGAAGAATCAAGTGTTTGAATGGTTTTACAATAGTGATGAACTCCTAAAGAGTGAATATGACTTTATAGCATAATGAGAATGATTTTGACTATGATTAGCTTCTTGACACCTTCATGAATGATCACAATTGAGCCCCTCAATGTTGGTGGATGAATGGTGTAATTTGTGTCTTCAAAGAGCTTCAATTTATAGCTGAAATAAGCTTCCAACGGTCAAAAGGCTTCTATCTAACGGATAGATTTTAACTCCAACGGATATAAGCTTTGTCTTGTTCTAATAGTGCAGAAAACCCTTTCTCGCGGTGTACCGCGGATATGGTGCGGTGTACCGCACTTCTCAACGTATTGATTTCATAGCTGACTGACGGGCTACCCTATGCACCGTGTCCTTGGTCCGCAACCTTGGTCCGGTGTACCGCGCCTTTGGTCCGGTGTACCGCACATTTACTTGCTGACTGACGGGCTAGCTATGCACCGCGCCTTTGGTCCGTGGTACTGCGTGGGCTTCAGCGGTATACCGCTCGTACCTCCGGTATACCGGTCCGGCTACTCAATAAAGCTTTAACAAGGATGTTTAGTTCATAGATAAAAGGTATATAGTAAGTACAAATGTAATGCACTATTTGGAATAGTTTAAAACACGATTTGGCAAATATTAAAACAAGATTAAAAGGACGTTAGGCCAACAAGGGCAATTATTAATAATCCAGCGAGTGATTATGTTTGAGCTTGGGGCGTTGAGCAAGATGGGGGGTTGGTTATTTTGGCGAGGAGTGTTCTTGTCAAATGGACCAAACCACTTCAAGAAAATAAAGCTCAATGTGGATGGTTCTTATGATACAGTTAGAAAAGTTGTGGGTGTGTGTGGAATTTTCTGTAACGTAAATGGCGAGTATATAGAAGGGTTTGCGGGGAAATGTGTGGCGCGCTCTCCGTTTGAAGCTGAAATTTTAGCTTTACATTTTGGACTCAATATGGCGTTATGTAGAGGATTCTCATCTCTCACCATTGAAACCGACTCGTGTGAGTTGCACGCGCTAGTGAAGGGCGGTGTAAACTCAAGAGGGTTTGATGGTGATATAATTAAAGCTTGTCGTTATTTTCATTAGCTAAAGTACAATTGGATTTTGTGTGGTGCTATCGAGAAGCAAACAGTTGCGCAGATTGGTTGGCAAAGCTAGAAGCACGTAGCGAGGAGGGCTCAACACAGCTAAGGGATCCTCCGAGAGGTCTTTGGAATCTTCTAACAAATGATCGGTATAGCTAGCTATACTTAAAGTTATTTTAGATAAGCAATAATTAGGAAGCTATTCTGCCTCCAGCTCTTTTAGACCTCTTATGTAAACAAAAAAAAAACAAGGGGATAGAAGCAAAGACCGGTGCAATGACTAATTTACCCTCAATAAGTACCTACAAGTACAACCATGGAGTTCTTGCCCCATTTTTACTCTCATCGCCACAAGTTTCCCTCTCCACGCTGCTACTCAAGCGTCTCTACATTATAAATCGTGCACCGCCACTTTCACCGGCGATCAGGTCAGTCATTTTCCTCACTCCGTCTACTCTGATTTCTATTTATATTCACCCTCATATATGTCTGAATTGAACAGAAGTAATCCAAATCAAAACAAGTAGTCGTTCGAAATTATAACGACTCATTTTAGTCAATGTCCAAAATCTGAATCTAAAAAATTATAATCGAGTAATGTAGGAAAAAGATTCCAAATTTGAGAGTTGTTGCCAAGTCCTCATTGTCTTAGAAGGTGTCAAGGAGCAGAAAATTAGTCAAACTTGAAAGGAAATAAGCAATTATAGGTAAGAAAAGGTTATTTGTATCAAATTTTAAATGAATTCACCTTTCTACAAATTTGAAGTTGGTTGAATTGTGATTTGTTTTGTACAATCCAGTCTCTAAATGGATCTTGATTTGGATCCATATGGCGATATTTTTGGTGAAAACTTAGGAAAAAATACCAGTAAGTGATTGAAAACTCAAAGATAAGTTGTATGATTTTATGTTTGTTTAGCTCAAATGCTTATAAGTTATTTGGGAATGTGTTTTAGCTAGAACTGGTGGCAAATTTCAACCTAAAGCTAAACGTGGACCAACAAAGAAAGGGTTGACTTTTCATTCATCTCATTCTGTCAATAATCAAGACATGGTTGATCTTCCAAATAAAGATCCATTAGTACCTCGTGAGATCTCTTTCTTCTATGTCTTTTTTTTTTTTTGGTTTTATTCTTAAATTGGGAAATTATTTGTTGTGTTGTTTGATATATCTTGGCCTTACAGATGATAAAGATGTGATTGGTTCAGTTCCAGAGTCAGATGTTCCTTTAACTAATATTGAAGAAGTAAGTTTTATAATTTTATTAATTACTTTAACTTGTTTGATACATATATATAACTTTCAGGATGTACCTGATGTTTCACCAGCGGAAGATCCTTTAATCCATGGTCAAACTATTATTTCCAAGAAAGAAATAAGTGAAGGGAGAATTCTAAGGCCACGAAAAAATCTCCAAAAGAGTGAAGTAATAGATGATAATGAGGAGGAAGAGAAACCTTATTCATCTGAGGAAGATAATAATAGTGAAGAAGAAGCAAAACAAAGGCGTAAAAAGTCAAAGGCAGTTGATAAAACAGAAAAACAATCCACTCCTAAAAAGTTTAGTCATCGAACTAGGATAAAGAAAAGAATAGGTAATATTTAGTGTTGACTTGACTTACAAGTTACAGAAAATTGAGTTATTGATTTTTTCTTTTTTGCAGTGGACAAGGTGCTGCTTCAAACTCCAGATGATGAGATTGATTTTCAGAGGGTCCCGCTAAGGGATCTTCTTGTCCTTGCTGATTACAAAGAACGCATCTCGGTATATATATATTTTTTATATTTACTCTATTCTTTTATTCCTCATTTCTACATGTTTTTTCTGCAGAAAAAAGAAGGATCAACATCGAATATATGCAGTGTTGGTACTAGTTCAAGAGACTTCCATAGAGATGAAGGATTTGGTTTTGATGAAGAAGAAGATGAAGAAGAAGAAGAAGAAGTAGCAGTTGAAGAGGATTTAATGTGTTACAGTAATTACCAAACGTACATGAACAAAACAGAGAGTAAAAGATGGTCAAAGGAAGATACACAATTATTTTACGAAGCTTTACAGCAATTTGGAACAGACCTTTCGATGATACAACAACTTTTTCCTGAGCGGACACATCGCCAAATTAAAATGAAATATAAGAAAGAAGAGAGACAATATCCATTTAGACTTCATGAAGCTCTTACTAATCGTCCCATTGGTAAGTTTTTTTTTTTATCATCTTTTCCTTTTTTCACTTTATACTCACTTCTTTGCTCGCTTTTTCTCTTTCAGGTCATTCTCATTTCGATACTATCATTAAACGTTTGCACCAAATTGCAGCCCAAAAAAACAAGGAGATGAATGAAGATGATGAAGAAGAGCAAGCAGAGGTTGAGGATGAAGATATTTGTGATTATAAGAATTAAACTATCATTTTTTGTATTGTTATAACATATAATCTATTCAGTTAAGTTGATTGTTTTATGCATAAAAATATTTATGTACATATTTCAAAACATTTACAAAACAACTAATATAACAATGTTAAAAGAATTACAGTATAAGAAATAAAAACTATTCAACTACTAGTTGTGTTATAAGCTATTTTCAAAATAATCGAAACCGGAATGTTAACAACATGACCTTGGTTACCAAACAAACCAATTCTTCCATAGCTTGGTGATGTATAATTCATAGTTGCATCTACTGAAACATTCAACACTTGTTTCTCTCCTTTCGCTATAAAGAAGTGTTGTGGTGACACTTTCATTGAAGTTCCATAAGGTGCGCTCCAACCTACACTATATGTCTCGTCCCTTGCAATGTTACTCACGGTTCTTTGAACCATTTTAGTCTGGTTTAGCCTCGCTATAGTAATTGAAGGCAAGTTCAAGTCATATCCATTTAAAGTCGAGTCATTACTACCACAGTTTGCTCCCGTGTAATTTAAAACAACGGCATCTGATCCATTTATCCCACAAAGGAACGAGATGTAATCGTCATAACCTGGGTTAAAAACGTAACGTTTAGAAGACGAGGGACTAAATCATCAAAAAAGAGGGGGTAAAAAAAAACTTACTTGTATCAAAGATTAGACCAGGGTCAAGAGCTGCAGTTGCATTAACAAACCCACTCCCCATGTCAAAAGGTGTAGCGGGAGATTGGTTTAGTTCTGGATTAACGTAGGCCCGTTGGGCCATAATGGGTCCCCCATTTTTATCAGTAAGAGAAGCAGTTGTAGAAAGTGTAGAAGCTATAGCACAAGGAGTAAAAGTAGGAAATTTTTGCTTAATGAGGGCAGCTAAACCGGCAATATGAGGAGCAGCCATACTTGTACCAGACATCATTGCAAAGTTTTCGCCTTCAAATTCAACGGAATCTTTACCACCTGAACTCCAAGCCGCCCATATTGAATTACCAGGAGCAACTAGGTTAGGTTTAAGAATATCAGCATCATCAAGAAAACTAGTTTCGGGATCGGGTCCTCTAGCTGAATAGAACATAACTTTTGGTGCCGAATCATTAAAATTTGCTCGTACTCCGCCCAAAATACTTGCAACTGCCCCAAATTTAGCAATCTTCTTTGTTAGCACATCTCTTTCTAACGATGAGTTGTAATATTGAAGAAAAATCTGCACAAGTTGATTTTTACTAAAGTTAATTTTGAAAAGATAGGGGGGACAAGTAAAGATTTTGAAATGTTGGGGGACCATAAGGTATAGTATTATTTTTTAAATTTTTTTTGTGGGGTCAAAAATAGTATTCTAAAGAATTAGGGGGGACCATGACAAAACTAACCTTGGAATCATCTGGAGAAGGTATTATTATGCCAGGCAATCTCATAGGGATAGGGTTAAGCTGAAAACCAATGATAAAAGGGTCCATATAAAAGACAACTCCAGCTGCACTAAGATTTTTAGCTGTTTCAAGTGCTTGATTTATTGTTGAGAGTCCCAGAACAAACCGAATCGAATAGCTACAAATTAAAAGATTCCCTTTGATAAGATCTTGATTAAAGTAACTTGAATCTTGACATTCACCCACATACATATCATTCATAACCGTCTCATTCAATGCATGAATTGCAGAAACTAACGTATACATAGTATCATTCTCCGTTCCAGCTAAACAAAAACAACAATAACGTAAATATATCGAAAACCATAACAACTTAAAATGCAAAAAAAATAAAAATCCTTACGTGCGAGACCAACTCCAGAAAAAGTGACGTTATTGCCGAGAGATATTGAGTTAGTGTAAACTCGATCATGTGAAGCAGCACCAACAGAGAAAATCCATGGGCTAAAAGAAGACATACTCTTAGGTGAAGGACCAGTATTACCTGCAGCTTGTACCACAAATATACCCGATTTAACGGCGGATAAAAGAGCCATATCTATAGGATTGAAAAAAGTTGCTATCCCAGGAGGTCTCCTATTTGGAGTAATTGATAAACTTATTATATCAACTCCATCTTGAGCTGCTTGATCTATCGCCGCTACTACATCTGCCGCAAATCCTCCAAAACTCTTGTATAACGCCTTGTAAACCGCAATGCTACAAATTATATTATATTATTAATAATCCAAAAAGTAATTAATTGTTCATATATAATTTTTTACTTACTGTGCACGAGGAGCCATCCCGCTTGCATTACCAAAATGATGCCCCGCTACTATTACGGGTATCCCATGGTTCCCTGCTGCAACTGAAGCAGTATGCCTGTATTTTATTATAATTTATTATTTTAATGGTAGTTGAAAACTTGAAACAGTCACTAACTAGTAACTAATATAACTTACGTTCCATGGCCATCGCCATCGAAAGGTGAAGCGTAATCTTGTGACGCGTTAAAAATCCCTCTAGTAATAGCGGACGCAGCAAAATGTCGAGCGCCGATAAGTTTTCTATTACAAGAACCGGATGGGAAGTCACGAGTAACTTCGCAAATCCCGGAAAAGTGGTTTGGAACCGGATATAATTTCCCGGATGCATCGTCAGAAAAACTCGGGTGTGTCGGATCGATTCCTGTGTCGATGAATCCAATGACGATACCTTCACCTGCGGTTTCATATCCGCCTTGTTCAAGCCATGCTCCTCGAGGTAAACCCAAGAATTGTGGTGTATGTGTTGTAGCTGTTCTAATTGAGTAATCTAAAACTACGTTTGATACTTCTCTTCTCTTTTCAAGCTTTCCAGCCTTACCATATTCATATATTTAAAATTAATACCTCACATTATTAATACAAAATGTTCATATATATGTATATTACCTGGCGAGTAGTGACTAGAACAGCGAAACCATTGATTAAGAAATGGTAGCTGTAGAGTTTAAGATAAGTTTCTCCTCTTAAAGCCCTCCGTAATAGAGAATCATGGACACGTGAAACACGTGAAGCGTGACTCCCTCTTGATGGTCTTGAGGAATTGCTGATATAGTAAACACAAACTACTCAGCAATATTGAAAAATCTTTCATTTCCAAATTTACCAAATATTATTATTCTAAAAGAAAAAGTAAGATCCATAAAAGTTTAATTACTTAGCACAATTAAGAAACTAATTAATCTAATCTCATTTACCATTTTATAAGGCAAATGCCATATTTTTTGGGTCGAAAAGGTAGCAGTAAATATATTCTAAAATCAACAGGATTTGCTAATTGGGGCAGCGCAAAAGCTAATTCATGAATTAAACACAGCTACTAGTTAATGGAATATAAAGAAAATAATAAATTTTTTAATTACCTTGGTTTAATCAATTTATTCATTTTCCCAGAACCACCAATACCACCACTATTATGCTTCTTGGAATGGTGACCTTTCTTCACTATAAGTTCGTCATTATACATACGAGTATGAACAAGAGGAGCTTGTTTTAGTGTAACTATATACACTGCACTAACTTCATCTTCTTCACAATAACTGCACTCCATAAACATCACCACACATACCATCACCATTAACAATAAACTAACACCATTTTTGCTCTCCATTAAGCTTACGAAGTTACCTAAAACACCTCAGAAATTCAATCTTTTTTTAACAAGAAGCAAAATCCATATAATGCATGCACTTTAGATACAAACACAGGAGAGTGAAGACAAGCCACAAAAGTAAAGAAATACCCTTTATCTTCCCACTAGAGGTCTATATATCACTTCCAAATATTCCACTTTTTTGTCGATCTTGTACATGAGGGATGAGCTAAATTATTTTAGTGGGATATTAATGACTGATAAGTATGGTTAGTGTAATTTAAAGAGAGTGAGATGAAAAAATAAAGGAGAGAAAGCTTTCTTGGAAGGTGTGCATGTTAACGTTTTCCTTAAATTAAGATTAATTACTGAATACGCCTATGACTTTTCTGAAAGTACATTATTTTCCATTAATTAAATATTCTTGGTTTTTTTTTTTTTTTTTCAATTACAACCAACCATAAACGGGCTAAATTTTACAAAGGTTATTTAACATCCTATCGAGATCTACCAAGGAGCAGTCCATCCAGCAAGGAATATTGATGTTTCTTTTTATACACTTTGCTAGTGTATCTGTCGTTGTGTTATAGCATCTATTAATATGTTTAACCTCCCATCTTGGGAATCGACCAATCCAACTTTCAATTTCCGAAAGAATGGGTTTTAGACTCCAGTGAAGTCCGGTCTTCTTTTTAATTCCTTGAATCAATTCAAGGTTGTCAGAGTAGAAGGAAACTCTCTGACTGGTGAGATCATGAGAAGATCTCATGGCTAACAAAATCGCTCACGCTTCTCCTTCAATGATTTCTTTGACTTTGCATCTCAAATTAATCTTCCTTTCAATCCGTCCATTTGAATTTATTCCGACTCCTGCAATTCCCGCATGACTATTCTTGTTAATGAAGGATGTATCGCACATCCATATCGCATCAGCCGTATCCTCATTCACTGGGTTATTTGTAACTGTGGGTTTTTCACTTCTCCCCCCAGATTTATTAAATATTCTTGGTTGGAAGATAAATTATCTAATATTTTCCGTTCGATTTCTAAATTGTTGTTATATAGTGTGTCGGTTAGATTTATATTTTATAGAGGAAATTATTTTTAGAAGCCTAAAAAATAAATAAAAAATTTACAAAATCTTAACTAAATTATCATTCTAGCAAAGATCTAAATTTGATTTTTTTAGTTAGATTTCTTACCCTTATATCTATACCTAGTTTGTTATTGGTACATACCAACATTTTTAAGTTTGGTATAAATCAATATTTATTTGTTTGGAACGTACCAATTATCCTGGTTTTGGTACGTACCAAATGCTATTTATGTTTTTTTTCCCTATTTAATGTCATGTTGTAATAGTTTCGCCTCGTTGAATAAAATGATTCCACTTCAACTAAAAAAATTGATTGGGGAGAATTGTAATTTTTCTTATTCATGTTTTTTTTTCTAATTTTATTTAGACAATTCGCATTTCATCTTGGGGTAATGACTTCGCATCTCCCTACATTTGGTTTGTGCTTCCCTAGGAATGGGATAGTATATAGGTTAAAAAGTAGGTTATACGTCAATATCCCGCTCATCCAGTATCCGGAATTATATGAATTACCTTGCTAACTCTGTATGCTTGGTTTTAGTTTTATCTGAAATTAGTCGATCGACCCAAAGAAGATTGAAGACTAATTACGTCAACTGGGTATAACAACTCACTTGAATCAGTTGCTCACCTAATAAGTACTTCGACCATGTTAAATCCTCCAATAATTTATAACTACCCTCGCTCATGCCGATCTTTGATGGTGAGGGGTTCTCATACCACCTGACCAAGCAGTCAGGCAGATGATGCAGATTAAAGAGGATACAATACTAAAGAAATCTCTGACTATCAAATATTCTATATAAATGTTTCACCTAGATATTCTTGGTCGAAGGCCCAACAAGGATCACCACTAACCCTATCCAGGATCTAAACTTTAATTGAAATTTTCTACAAGTGACTACTATACCTAAAAATATTTGTAGTTTGATTACTAACATGTATCACACTTTTATTCTCTAAGTCACTCTTCAATATACATGTTATTTATATATATTTCCTCCCTCCTTCATTTCTTATCACATTGAGGGTCTACTTTTCATGTTCATAGTATTGACTTGAGCGTCGAAATGTTACCCTAAAGTTGTGGTTTTATAGGAAAGAGGAACGTATTGACCAACCAACCGACCTTTCTCGACCAATCTAAATCAATCCACTCTAGTCATTTTGCTTGTGCCGACACATAAATCTAAAGCCATCAATCTATATAAATTTATGCAGTAAAAATATGTTCAATTAGTACGGATAAAACATTTGAGGTTGATATAAAGATTTATAAAAAATTGTATAAATAAAAATAATATAATATATAAATGTACCACATATATTAGTATTTAAATAGTTATTTTAATTTGTAATTTATATTTCTATTGGTCTTATTAAAGAATTTTTTTGAGATAGATAGTTGGTCTAGAGGTTAGATTACTCCGCAGAGACCAAGAGGTCTTGGAATCGAATCTCATTGGAGTCAAAATGACTCTAAATCTAGAGTTGGGGTAGGTTACAGTGCACTCTTATTACTGTCCAAATTTGCAACTTTTTAAAGCGAATAAAAGTTGACAAAAAAATTACATTAACGTCTTCGCTTTAATATTGGTTTTGCCTAAATTAAATATTTAAATTTTCACTCTAACAATCATCTCTAATTATTTGTTTTTTGTTATAATGGAGTTCCTCAGACCATGGTAAAAAGAACTAGTACATGTCCAAGATGCTCTTTAGGTCCGAAGAAAAAATTCGACGAAATTTTTTTCATCCGAACATATCCTTCGTGAGCGCGGCCCCCACACCATCCGGGAGTTGATGGACATGGAATATACATTTGTTTGACGAAGTCCCAACCGTGCAAGCTTTAACTTCCCTATAAATTCTTTTGACAACGAACAAAGGATTTTGGGCCAAGATTCTTCGAATTTCTTCTACCCAAAACGCCGCTGGTCCTCCCTTCCTCAACTCGTGATAACACGCTAATAGCCTCCCAATAATCCACCTCTACCCATACCTCACGTGGAGCAATACTCACCACCATACGAAGACCGTCATATAATACCACTAGTTCGATATAACCGACATTGAACATGCTAACCTCATGGAAAATCCTGGTATCCATTTTCCTTCTTTATCTCTTAGCACACCACCCGCTCCTTCTTCATCTGCTTGCACCATCCAATCTATTATACCGCTCTCTTTACGCAACCACTTTAATCAAATGAGACCGCCACGCTTTTAGATAATCCAAGGCGACACACTTAGGTTTTTTAATCAAATTTTCATTACTCGGAAATTTTCATCATCCCTAATTATAATTAGAGTGATACTTCAAACTCACCAATTGTTCTAGTGTCTAGATCTTCCTATAGAAAATCACTGGATTCTATTCATATGAATAAAATGAAAATGAACTATTTATTATAAAAAGTATAGAAAGTAGGCGGAACTTTCTAGTTTTTACATTTTTATATCACGAAAAGTTTTTTGTATTTAGCAATTCACATAAATATTTAAGTTACCTGAGGAGTAAAACAAGTAATATAAGACGAGGGGGGAAATAAGAACGTTTTCTTTTTGTTCTTTTACTCGTTTTGGTTTCTGAATTCGTGGTTTGAGACTGTCGGCTATTAAAGAAGTGGGACATCATAAGAAATGTTATTAAAATTATTTTTTATATCAATCATTTGCAAATCGTGTATTAATATTATGTAAATCGCTGGATGATGGTTAATCTAATTTATTAGTAGTAGTATCTATATGTTGTATGAGTTATGATTTTGGCAAGAATAAATAAATCTACAAGTGGTTGAAAACTTGTTAAACAATATGTGCTATATGTTTAATGGATAAATAAATAAAATAGATAAAATACAGATATATAAATGACCTTCAAACTTTATAATTGAATGAAAATTATGAACCGAAATTTAAAATAAGATCTATCCGTTGTATATTGTTCCTTATGGAAAAAGAGATCCAGAGTCAAGAGAATGATGTTTTTGGCCTTTTTTGGTAGGCCATTGTTTCCCAACGTTATAATTCTTCTTCATTTTGTTTTGATTATGCAAATTAAAGTGATGGTGTGAGGTGTGACCCAATACAACACAATACAACACAAATGACAATATTGCTTTCTTAACCCGTGACTGTGTATGTGGACAATGGAGGTGGAGTGGGAAGGTGGTGGGTGCATGGATCATCACTCATTGCCATGTGATACCACCCAAAAAAGCTTCTTTTCTTTTGCTAAATAGAACCCTAAAAAGCTTTCTCTGTAAAATGGGTTATCATTTGCTACCCTTTTATCTTTTTCTAAATTATCACTTCATGCCCTTTCGTAATACTAATATATATTTTGTCTTTCAAAGGCATTGCTATACCACTACTATTCGCTTGTTCTTTTAAATCTTAATGATTAGTGTAGGGGTATTAACTCAAATTGATACTTTAACTATGTCTCATTTGATAAAATCATCTTAAATTTTAAAAACTTGCATAATAGATCCTTTATTAATTTGTTTTATGACATAGTTAGCCATTTATCTTCAAAATAAAACTTCAAATTTACAACGAGCGGGGAAGAATGTGAGATTGTAATGGATTTGGGAGGTAGGTATGAAGAAAATAATAATTCATGTCAAACTAACGAAGTTGAAAATCCAACAAAATTATTCACTGAATCTTTATCGACAATAATATTCGAGATACAAGTACACAAGTAAAAAAGACATTGTTAAAAATATTTAACGTTTTTGTACTCTTTTTTTCTTCACTGTAGTTTTTTTCAAGGGATTTTTCTATAAGATTTTAGTGAGACAGACCTAATATGTGATATACTCTCCATTAAATTATGTATTCCTTATCCTTCATCAAATTTGTTAAATAGTTTTTTCTTGACAAAGTTTTAATGAGATGTGTCTTTCCGTGAATATCCAAGAAGGTGTAAATAATGTTTATTAATGTGAATATTCTTAAAAAAAGCCACAACGTGTCAAAACGACTTGCAACAACTTATAGAAACATGCAAATGATGTAGGCAGATGTGCAACTGCTTGAGTCTCGCATCAATTTAAACTAGTAGCTACACAATTAATGCAAAAAAATCTAAAATACCATAATATCCGAGATAAACAAATAATCCAAATAATGTCACATGATGGGGACAAATCCCCCAAATAAGTCCAATAACCCCTAAAAATAATGTCTCATGACCCTATCAAGCAACCACAGAACACGAGATATCGCATGGGTTTTGGTCATGGTTGGGTGTGTACCTTGCTAGACCCGCCCCGTCTTAGCCCCTATTTGATGGGTTTTTATAACTGTTGGGTGGTATATTGCAACTCTTACTATGTTTGGGGTTAGATATGGATATAATATTATTATTTTTTACTAACTTTGACCATACTGAACCCGTACCTAATATGTCTTAACCTTATGTTTTAACCTGATTTCACCCAATATAGAATATTTTTAATTAACAATGTAGATTTAATATTCAATTTTTAGAAACTGGACCTAATAGGATCAATCTAAGGTTGAGAGGCTTTGGGTCCATTAACCAATCCGAGCTCACCCATAATAACTTTTGTACTAAATTCATGTGGGTTTGACACTCTACTTTATAACTTGTCGGGCGAGTAAAAAACTGTTCCAAACCGAACTAACTTGGCATGACAATTCAACTAAATAATGTTAGCCTACTTCTAGGGCTAGCCTAAAAGTTTGAGCATCCCAATCTGAGGTTTCAAATTGGTTTAAGAAATTGGTCCAAAACTCTCCAAAATTTACTACCTTTTGATTAGATATAAAAATGGATTTATTATTTTCTAACCCGATCCTAACATGGCTTAACCCGAGCTCAGTCGAAATAGAAGGTCTTAAGTTAACTAAGGTACGGTTAATTATCTTTTTAGAAACAAAACCCCATAGGTTCAATTTTGGGTCAAGGGGTTTCGGGTCGATGAACATACGAGCTCACCCCTAATCACTTTAATGCTTTGAACGGTTTGTGAAATTGTAGAGTGTGGGACACACCGTTCTCCCACCACATGGCCACTATTATAAATCAGAAACAATTATATGCTAAAATTTTATCGTGGTACGTCATAGTTATTCTAAACACGCTCCATGTATGTTTTTGCGGATGTTCGAGGTATTTTATTGGTGCCATCAAAACCCGATGATGATAATTTTGCAAATATTCTTCGGTCGTTCAATTTATTTCACAAAGCCCGTATTGTAAATTCTAGTTTCGTAGTAAAGAAATGACGGAAAAAATTAAAGAATATGTCTTCCTTTTACTTTTTTATTTTTTATTTTTTATTTTTTATTTTGTTTTTAGAACCGATAAGTCGTGCATTGAAATGACCTTTGGATCAAGTCATAATGAATATGAATAACAATGGCCGTGTAATATTTAAAATTTAAGTGGTGCGTTAATCTCGGTATTATCTCTGATTAACTAGATTTACAACCTCGAGTATTCTGCAAAGCCTAAGGGTATTGAAAGGAACGGAATTACTATGTTATCCTTATCCTTGTTAAATACGAGGAAGGGCAAGATAGTAAAAGGAGGGTAAATGTGGGAATTTTACAAACTTGGAGAAATGGCGGTAGATTATGGGCCACTAGCAGGGAGATACTCTTTATCCACTTTGATTTCACTTCACATATCACCAAACCACATAATGAATGGAAGTATAGGTAGATGTATTAGTCGAGTCTATAGTGTATACACAGAGAAGTGAGTTCTTTTCAATCATGGTTTCATCGTCATCATTATCTCCATTTATCTTTCCCACTCAGCTGAAACCTTCTCTAGCCTTAACAAAACTCCGGCCAGTCAACGCCTATACCTGCTTTCCGATGAATATGAATTTGATCACTTGCTCAAGCCTCTCTCACAACTCCCTTCTCTACCAAGCAGCCAAACACACTGTATCTATACTTATACTATACTATCTAGATTGGTATACTAATTATATCTAATTTTATTTTGATTTTTCAGGTGGACTCATATGTGAAAAGTGGTATGGTAATTGGTTTAGGCTCTGGTAATGCTTCCTCCTTTGCCATTCAATATTTGGGTCATCAACTTCTCTCTGGTGCACTTAAGGATATCCTCGTCATTCCCACGTATGACTTTCACGAGACTTAAATTGGTTAAGTTGTTGAAATTTGTGTTTATCATTGATTTTGTCCATTCTTACAAAATTAATCCTTTGTTTACGATTTTACTTTCCATTGTGTTGCAGATCAGTTGGGAGTGCAAGTGAAGCAGCAAAGGCAGGGATACCCTTGGAAACATATCAAGAAAGCTCTAAAGTGTGCGAAATCTCTAATTACTCATTGTTGTGCCCTTTTCACTTTTCTTACCCTATCTTTAATACCCGAGAAACTCTTTTCACTCTTGTTATATGTGGAACATACGAGATTCTGATTTTTAACGTTTTAGATTGACTTAGCATTTGATGATGCTGATATTATAGAGGAGGAAACACTTTCTGCTATCATAGGGCGTAGAATACATGGCGAGGAATCCATAATTCAAGAAAAGGTGTGTACCTAATTTTATCACTCACTCCTTATATATCAGGTTCTTGTTTGAAAACACTAGTAACAATAATAGGATAAACATTAGTTCAACTATGGAGCCATTTTTAAAAGTAAGGTAAATAACCTATTGGTCCATTAGCTTTGATATTTTTGACAGTTTAGTCTCTTCTTTAACAATATAGTCCCTTGTCTTTCAATTTTGTGGCAACAGTAGAACTTTTTTTATATGTTTATTACATTATAGGCGTTAAGTTCATGTGTCGGCCATATTATTGATGTAATAAAAGACCATAATACCCTTAAACGTGTCATTTTTCTACTTACATTTCTTCTACCAAAAGATGACAATGCTTACGGAAAAATGACCAACTTTATCACAAAATCTAAACATAAATGTTTTAATATTACTTTTGCAAGATACTAAACTGTCAAAATATACAAAGATAAGGACCAAATGAGTTATTTACCTTGAGAAAAGTAGCTTCTGCAGGACTAGACAATTAATTTGATTCAGTAATTTATTTTTAAGTTGATGTTTTTAAAAGATTATCAATGGGTGGTTTTTATGCAACTTAAATCTTGTGATGGTTTCCGCAGGCGATTCTGAAAGCATCCCAAAAACTAGTATTCATTGCAACAGAGACACATTTAAAAGGCGTTTTAGATGGATCAATTCCAGTTTTAATTCGACCTGTAAGCTATAGTTAGTTTTGATTTTTCAAAAGATGTTATATTCTTGTATCCTCGTACTGAAGTTTGACAATTTAAGGTTGTTTTCAGTTAAATTGGTTGGAAACTGCTGAAGAAATCGATGACCTGTTTCTTGGTGATGCGGAGGTATGGAGGAGACCATCGATTGGTCATGCAGATCCTCATGGTGGTGATTTTCCATTAGTTACAAAAGAAGGATATAATGTTCTTGATTTAATATTCACATCGCCTATACAAAACCTTGGTAAATCTCTCAATCATGGTTTTGATAGTTTAGCTCAGGTTTCAACGTGTATTTGATAAGTCTTTTCTCTTTGTAGCTGAAGTGGCTAATAGTCTTGATCAAATTAACGGAGTTGTAGGCCATGGCATCATTTGCAAGATCCCGTAAGTGCTCTGCATTGATCATCTAAGCATCATAATCATAAATTTCCATTAAATATTTTTATTTTCTTTCTAATTTTAATGTGTGACTTGCAGATGCATTACGGTTACTGCTTCTTTTAATGGAATCCGAGTTGTAGATAATACAGTAATGATTGAATCAAGCAGAGTATCTTAACAAATTATCATATGATACGGATCCATCACATACTTCTTGAGGCAACATTTTGCTCCATATCTATTTCGTTTACCAGTTTTATTCGTAAATTATTAGTAAATCTGATTTATTTTCATGCTACATATTGATTAATGTATCATCATCATGCACCATGTTAGTGTGATCGGCTCTTTGCTTGTGAATTGTTTTGTAATTACACTCACTGATTTCTCGCAAAGTGTTGGTCATCAAGTTATAAAGCAGAAATGCAAGAAAATGGGTGTTTTGTTATTTAAAAGAGGTATTTGTAAACTGTTTTAGAAATCCTCGAATAATGAATCTTTCAGTAGTGTTCCTCTTTTGTAGAGTATTTTGCATATATAATCAAAGAATTCGCCTCAATTCACCTGGGAGATAGTATTTGGGAGATTGAGTATCTTATTTATTATCATAAAATGTCAATGATTGCATTTTTTTTTCATTTGAAAACACACCAAACTGGAAGAGCACAATAGATTACCTCGGTGTAATTACGGCATACTGCCACGAGGATTGGAGACAATTAACTCTACGATTTTTATACGAATATATTAAAATCAGGGATTAATTAGAGTATTAACCAACTCCAACAAAATCAAAAGTAGCATCATCACATAACAAAGTTTCAAGATCAAATGGTAAATTACTAATCCAATTACAAGGTAAAATATTCTTAGAAAAAGCTTTTACAATCAAATCCACAACTTTATTAGCAGTTCTTCTACTCCCAGGAATATGGATATTAGGGTGGGATTTAGTCATATTTCTGATATCTTCCAGGATTGGTCTGTTTTTTCATGAGCAAGACACGCTAGAGCGTTATTTGCGGGAGTGAGCTGGAGCGTTTTTTTCGGGATTCCTGTGGATACAATTTGGAAGCTAAGGAATAATGTGGTGTTTAACGAGGAGGGATTTCCCAACGAGGTAGCAGTAGTTAAGAAAGCAAAGTATTTGGCTACATTAACCACTAGAGTTTGGGGGCAAGGCGTAGGAATGTCCACGTCAAGAACGTCTAGGATAAATCCGGTGGGGTGGATAAAACCCACTAGCGGCTTCAAACTTAATACCGACGGAAGTTATGAGAGTTGGAGAAGGACAGGAGGAGGAGGCGGGATTGTTAGAGATGGGAACGGGGAGTGGGTAAGTGGATTTAGCATACGAATTGAGCATGAATCACCGGTTATGGTAGAGTTAATAGCACTATACGAGGGGTTGAGGTTGATTGAGAGTTTGGGTCTTCATGAGGCTACCGTGGAAGTAGATTCGAGGGAGGTAATTGAACTAGTACAAAGGGCGATGGAGGGTGGAGGACCTGGGGCACAGTGGATTAGACAGATTCACTTGATCTTGGACAGGAATAGAGATTTCACTATGAGGGGAATCTTTAGGGAGGCGAATACTTGCGCGGATTGGTTGGCTAAGCGAGGCTGGAGGAATAGCAACGAATGTGTGTATCTTGATGATCCCCCGGATGGTATTTGGAGTCTTATCACCAAGGATCGAATGGGGGTTAAAAAGCCTAGAGTTGTTTATGATTGTGATTTATTCAATAATGTCTTAGAGTAGCGTTTCTTTTTTGTATCGGTAACACGACTCATGAGGTCTCCATTGTAATAAAAAAATTGACACGCTAGAAGAGTATATGACTTGAATTACTGCTTCTGCATCAGATCCTATACTGGTGCAAGAGGGACTTGATCAATAGCAAACCATCTACTAACTTCAATCATAATTAATCACAATTAAGTAATTGATTTTTTAGTATTCTCTTTATTTATAATTAAATTACTATGTGAGATAATAGGAAAAAAGAGAAATAAATTATAAATAAAAATAATACTAAAAATCAATTACTTAATTGTGTTTGGAGTTAGTAAAGATAATGTAGGAGTTAAGTTATGAGAGAATCCAAATTCTTCGCATACATATTGAATATTTAACTTAACATGTACATACCAAATTCAAAGATTTTCTAGCTGGCTGAAGATCTAGTGGTGCTATCGGAAGTAGAATTGCATGGCTAGTGATATACTCCTCCGTTCATTTTATTTATTTAATTTTTTTAAGAAAAAGCATTCAATGTTATTCGTTTCTTTTTCAATACCAATATATATATTTTTTAATATTACCTTAATTAAATAATAAAATAAATATTACAATACATACCGTCATAAAAACTAATTAAGGGTAATTGTGTAAAAAAAATATTGAGTACTCATCTTAATCTATGTTCACCAAAAAGTAGATAAATAAAAATTGGTGAAGGAAATAACAATTTTTTTGAGTTTTTGTATTATTTTTTTATTTAATGTTAACACTTTATTTTAAAAGAAAGAGGTTATTTGGAAGGAACGCAATATAGTGGTGTTCAATGGGAACGAATTTCCAAGTGGTCAAAGATAACTAGAGAAGACTTCATTTTTAGCTATTAGTTATGTTAAGGCCTAGGGTTAAATTCCAAGTAGTTCGCCGCCTAGAAAGAGCTTTGTTAACCTTATTGGATGGAGTAAACTAAAGAAGGGGATGAAGCTAAACACGGATAGGAGCTACAATAATTGGCGAAAGGAAAGAGGTGGTGGGGGCTTGATAAGGGATGGGGATGGGAATTAGGTTCGGGGTTTTTCACTGAAAGGCATACATGGCTCACACGCGTTAATGGAGCTAGTTTCATTATGCTATGGTCTTAAAATGATGGAGGAACTCGGGATGGGTGAAGTCGAGATGGAAGTGGACTTTTGGGAAGTTGTTGAAGTGATACAAAAATCAGAAAATAGATGAGGACCAGCGGCAATTTGGATTGATCAAATTCGTACAATTCTGGCAAGAAATAAGTCTTTTACACTAAGGTGTATTTATCGAGAAGTAAAATCGAGTACCGTTTGGCTTGCTCATTTTGTTTTAGCGCAAGTGATAGATATCACTTATAATCTGACCTATATTCTGACATCCCGAGAGAGATTTGGAGTTTACTCATGCGAGATAAGTTAGGCTGAAAGACACCCAGGGTAGTTTATAGCCATAACTTACTTAATGCTTGCATAGTCTCCCACGATCCTTATTCTTGGATCTCCTTCGAACAAAAGAAACACTTCTTTTAAAAATAATCATAACCAACCAGTAAAGAAATAATAATAGTACCCCTAGCACTTAGGCAGTTATTAAAAGACCGCCTCTTACTTAAATTCACTAGTCCTAATCAAGTCCGTTAATTTTTTTCTTGTGTCTTATCTATTTGATCATGGAATATTTGTGAAGGAGTCTTTGGGTTTGGTCCTGATGTTGTTGGTGTTGGAATGATAAGGAGATGGGGAAGGGTTATGATGTCACTGCAATTGATGCGAGAGGATAAGGAAGATTAGACAAAAGATAAGATAAAAAATGAAGGGTCTAATTAGGACTTAAACATAAAGAGGTTGATGAAAGATAGATTTGCAACTTAGAAAGATAATTGAACAATATTAATAGACAAATGGTGAGAAGAAAGAAGAGTGGCCGCGATCGAGTAGATGCGATAAAGTAGATTGATTAAGAAATAACCATGTTGATAATCTTGATTTGAAATTTTCCAATTCAACTGTGTGTTCATACATAGAAATGTCTAAAAAAATTACTTCTTTTTCTGCCATCAAAATCTTTGTGCATACAATATAACATTCCTTCGATGGTGAGAATATAAAGTTTCTTATAAAGTTCCGCACGAAGTAAGATTTATGTTGATATGAGGAATTTTTTATATAATATGAAAAGAGAAGCAATTGTTAAATTTAATTTTTAGATTTTTAGTTTTGTCATGTGTATGTGTTGGCATATAGCCTCCCTTAATAGGTTGTTTTAATGTGACAAATCCTCTTGTGTTTAGTGTGCTAATTACTCTTGTTATACATATTCTATCTTGCACTCTAATTCATCTAAAAGCACATCTTTATCATTTAGATCAAAGCTTTATTGTTATATCTTATGAAACTAATTCTCATACAAATACTTTTAACCTTATCTTTGTGTACATTGAGAATTAGCTTTAGTGATCAACTACAAAGTTTCTTAGAATGATGTTTTTAACAATTCTCGTGAAGAAGGTTTTCTGATCCGAGCATCGTAGTGAAAGATATACTCATTAAAAGGTGTTTTAGACCTTTGGTGCGGTACACCGCACTATGGGCACGGTACACCGCATATGTGCGGACTAGGGCACGGACCAGGGGGCTAGCCCGTCAGAGAGCAAGTGAATTTAGCAAGCTTGGCGTGGTGCACCTCACCAATCCCGCGGTGCGCCTCACCAACCCCGCGGTGCACCTCACCAACCCCGCGGTGCACCGCAGATTAGGGTTTCCTGCAGAAAATGAAGACAAAAGGAATAGATCCGTTGGGGATATTAATATATCCGTTGGAGACAAGTCTTATGACCGTTGGGAGCATTTTGCAGCTATAAATTGAAGGTCTTTCAAGGCTACAACTACACCTTCAACCCATATACACTTAGGGGCTTAATTGTTATCATCCAAGAAGGTGTCAAGAGCTATAATTTTCATATCCACTCAATTAAGGAGTTAATCCAAGGAGCTTCAAAGTTATTATCTACTCAAGAGAAGTATTAAGCTTATAGTTATATCATCTCTTTAGGAGTTCATTAGCAAAGTAGTTTCACCCCTTAAACACTTTGTATTTATCCTCTTAAGTCTAGTTCTTGTAATAGATAGATTAAGAGAGAATTTGAGTATCGGGAGTATACTCGGTGTCCTTGTGTTGTGATTACACAAGAGTTTTCTTCGTGGTTTCGAAGAGGTTGTCCTTCGTGTTATCGAAGAGGTTGTAAGGGTTATTGTGTTCTCGACCCGGTTAAGAGAGACACGGGAGCTTAGTGAAAAGCTTGAAATCCTAAGGAGGCTTCCTTAGGTAGTGGATGTAGGGAAACCGAACCACTATAAATCGTGTGTATCTTTCTATCCCTACTCTATTTACTTTCCGCACTTTATATGTTTGATAATATGCTAGTATGAATATTGTGATATTGATTATCTAGTTTATCTAACATATTGTCATCTAGAGTAGTAAGAGATTAGAAACTCGTTTTACTTGATAAAATGCTTATATGAATAGTTTGATAATATTGTCTTTTAGGATTATCTAATTCATGACTATTTAGTTTTGATTATATGCTTACTAGTATGAATATCGTGATTATGTTTTTTCTAGCTAATCAAACTTTGGTCTTCTAAATTAGTAAGAGAATAGATAATCGTTTTACTTGTTTAACTTATATATCGAACCTCTAACTTATCCTTTGCATGATCCCATGAGTGTTTGATATATTAGTTGACTTAGAAGTTTTTCTCTTAAACTTATTATTGTCCAAAAGATTTTTAATTAGGCATTAATCTTATTAGTAATCCTATTCACCCCCCTCTAGGACTTTCAGTATGTGTACACCATGACAACTCGGAAGTAGAATATTCCTTTAGGAGACTTTAGTTTTTTCTTCTTTTTTTTTGGACGATGGAGACTTTAGTTTAGGTGTTGAGTTGATAAGGAGGGGTTATGGCGTTGTTGTGGTGGAAGACAAAGAAGAGACAACACAAGAAAAATTTACGGGCCTAATTAGGGCGTGTGCGTGTAATTAAGTATGAACCCGTCTCTTAATGACCGCCTATGTGTCTGGGTTGTTATTATTTTTTAACGGGTACTTTCCTTATGATTATTTTTTTAAAAATGTTAACACTAAAAACATTCAATGTTCTTCTTTTTTTTAATTTTTGGTTTTCAATTCTAGCATCACTAAATCACTAAAATTTAACGACGAAACACTAGAAGGGCATCATCAAGATACACATAATGTAGTTTCGTACAGAGACTGAATTTCCTTTTATTTAGGTTATTGAAATTTAAAGGTTTTAGACAATACTCTAATTTGAACTCTTTATATTTATAATAGTACTTCAAACTAAAAAAATAACAAAAAAAGATAAAAATTGTGAAAGATGTTACGATGAGTTTATGAAATCAAAACAATTACAGGATTAAAAAAATTAAGTTAAAAAAGTTCTGATATCTATGATTGACATTTTCTTACTCTTTAAAATCTTTCAACTTATATAGGATGGTTCATGTATTTATATACTTTTTTATCTAATGACATTTTTTTTTATTTAAAAAAATATAGAATTATCTACAATTCAAAATTTATCAAAAAAATTAGATAAAACTATTAATAACTATACACCATCATTTTTTATACCACCATAACATAATATGATTTGATAGAAAATAAATTAATTAATAATTTTTTAATAATTAAATAACGACACATCATGAGTTATATAATTTTGAGTGGCATCATACTAAAAATTAATATAATATTATAAATTCTCATAACATGTTTTATCTAAAGGCAATTATCATAAGCATCCTTGTAGAACATATGTCGGTTAAAATCATGTCTAATATGAAAAATGTAACATACAATAATACTCTTGATTTATGTTCATCCGACCAAATTTTTTCCGCGACAAACTTTATTGTACGAAATCTAAATGGTCATCGATCGAGGATATGAGATAGTGTGTATTTAAACAGATTCACGAAAATTATACACGCTAATAAAGGATGCTAAAAATTTTGGATCTCGTCTTGATACAACACTAAAGTCATGTATGAATACATTGGCAAGGTATGGAATGCGCAGGCTAAATGGAAAAAATAGCGTAAGGTCGTTAATGGAACATTATATGTACTAAGATATACCAAATGGCCTTTGACGGCTACTTATTCGCGATAGGGGTGGATATTCCACTACCAAAAAAAATTTAAACACTCTATAGGAGATTTGTAGGTTTTATTATTTATCGGTCTTTAACCTCGTTATATAGAAAAAAGATAGAAATGTAATTTGAATTTTCTAAATATCTAGATATAATAGCTAATAAAGTCCTAAACCCAACATATCCGGCTAAATATGCATACTTTTCACCATAAAAAACTCAATTTTTCACCATACACCTTTCTTCTGATATGTCCTCCACATTTAGATCACATTACCCACCCGAAAACAAGGAAACCCCCACATTTAGATCATATGTCCTTTGTAAGTTTTAAAATTAACAACCTTTAGCATCTTTTTTTTAATTTTTTTCTACTTCACATTGTATAACCCCCTATGTAGAAATTTTAAAGACTAATACAATCTTTCTCTTATATTTAATTTCACATAACATAACATAAATACATGAATGGAGTAAGAAAAGACTATATATATCATTACTCTTTATATTAATATAAAATAAAATTTACACCCTTTATTTTAGGCCCTCATCCATCTTCAACTATTCTGGATATTTCATTTAGCCTGATGCGTACCAAACGACAAGTATCAAAACAGACAAAGAGGCATACTGAATCTAAACATAACAAACCGATACAAGTAAGATAAGTTAGGCGCACATATCGTATACAAAGTTAGCAAAAAGGTCGTTCAATCTTTTAAAGCATTAGAGCATCACTCATACAAAAAACACAAAATATACATAACAAATGTGGTACTTCCTACATGTAATTCAAGTAATAATTAGAAAAAAGAATAATTAACAAACCCCACACACGCCTAAAATCCCCACTCTTCTAACAAACTCCTATTACTAACACACACTCTGCCAAAATTTAGACGACGAAAGGGGTCTGCTCTGGTCCGGTCCGGTCTGGGTCCCACCATGTCAAGTCAAGTATTAAAACGACATCAATTGAGGAGTCGCATAACCATCTATATGCGCTTTTTGCCATCTCCAAGCATTTTCCAAACTCTTCTCAATATCAATATATTTCGCTGTCCAATTTAACTCATCCCTTATCTTACTCGGATCACTATAAACTTCCGCATAATCCCCCGCTCTTCTCGGTAAATACTCTACTTTCAAAGGTACTCCCGTTACTTTCTTACACGCTTCCACAAATTCCTTCACCGAACTACCTATACATACATACATACATACATACAAACAATCAATTACATTTTTTTTTTGAACAAAAAAAATAAATAAATTACAACCTCTTCCAGTTCCAACGTTATAAATTCCAACCTTCCCAGGTTTAGCTTTCTCCAATGCTTTTACATGAGCATCTACTAAATCATTTACATCTATATAATCACGTACACATGTTCCATCTCTTGTCTTATAATCTGTTCCTCTAACCTATATACAATTACACAAATACTTACATAATACTATAATAGACACAAATATATAAGATAAAAAAAATAATTTTTAAAGAAACCTTTAAACCAGGAATAATTCCACGAGCAGCATCGAAACAAGCACCAGAAATTCTACCATGTTCACGTAACTCAGCTCTAGGAGCTTCACCTAATAATCCTTCAGGATCAGATCCAATAACATTAAAATATCTCAATATCATAATACCCATTTCAGAATTTTTATGATAATCTAAAATAATATCTTCCGCCATTTTTTTAGCTTTTCCGTATGGGTTAATTGGATTTTGTGGTGTATATTCAGTTATAGGCATTTTTTCAGGCTCTCCATAAGTTGCACATGTACTTGAATATATTAATGTTTTAACACCTTTATAAGCCATAGCTTCTAATACTATTAAAGTATTTGATGTTATGTTATGATAATATTTTAATGGATCGATCGTACTTTCTCCTACATATGCTACTGCTGCAAAATGCATTACTGCATCAAATGCATTTTCTGAAAATATTTTTCGTACCTAATTAATTAATTAAGGTAACAAAAAATTATCAAAATTCGTAAATTAAAAAAAAAAAGAAAAACAAAATAAGGATACTGCTTTGGAATCTCCTAAATCTGCGTATATAAATTGAAGTCTTCCATGTTCAGGAAATAGTTTTTGTAGAATCTTTATAGCACCAAGATTTCCTCTTGAGAGATTATCCTGTAAATTAATAATTAAAATAAAAAGAAATATAATGTTAATAAAATATAGGAAATGTTATGTACCACTATAGTAACACGATATGAGTCTTTTAAAAGACGTAAAGCTGCGTGGGACCCGATAAAACCAGCTCCTCCAGTTACTAGAACATGTGTTACACCTGGTTCTGATCGTGAAAACTGAGAAAAAAAGAAAAAAAGTTAAATAAAGAAAAAAAAATTATAATATATAAATATATACTTACAGCACTTGGAGCCATAAAATTTGGGGATTGTTTAAGCATAATGATACATATAGCTGTTAAAAATGCAGCCATAATTAATTTTCCTATAAAATTACTCTTTTTCTTAGGATCTGCATAGTCCATGCCTAGAAAACAAGATATAACAAAATTAAATAAAAAATTAAAAAATATAATTTGAATTAATGATTTACTAACCTCCTAAAGACACGGATCTAGTAGAGCGAGTTTGATTTCTAGTGCGGATTAAAGGTAGCATTTGCTCTTTAACACCTCAATTTTTCTGAACTATCTTTAATTCCAATTATACCCTGTGGTAAACAATTCAAATTTAAGACATTGCATCAATTTAAACCTGAATTGACCTGCCCTTTAAGTTCATAACTACAAATTCTTAGAGTGGTCCATATTTAATAAAATTTGGCCTAGTCACCTATAAATTAATGGCAAAATTAAACACCCTAATAACTTGAGAAAGCAAACTAGTTAACAGAAAAACAAACTAGGAATTTAAACAAACAGAATACATGCATCGATATTCCAGAGTTAACTTTCAAGATCTAACCAGTACAATCGGGTTAAAACATTACAATAAAAAACAAAATTGATCAAAAGAACAAAAAACACCCACATGTAATTTTAAGACATAAATCATAGTTTTAATGTTTCATATGGATTTAAACTAATTTAACCCAAAATAATTCAAAACCAAAATTCATCAAACTTTATCAAAAACGAAAAAAAAAAAAAAAAAACTTGGAAAGTAATCATATTTACATTACATAAAGTTGAATATAACATCCCTTTTAGTGATCACGGGATCGGTAGAAAGTAAAGGATAAATTACACACAAGTCTTCAATTCAATGCATCAATTCATAAGATATTCATCGAGAAACACATACACATATATATTTCATAGAATCCAATCTTCAATCATAAAAACGTAGGCAAAAGAGAGAAAACATACGCTGAGTATGAACGTATCTTGGTAAGGTAGGGGTGGAAGGAGAGAGGGAGAGAAGGGGTGGCAAGACGAGGTTTTGTTGCGCTTACGTTATTTGAACTGCTGCTTCAGAGAGAGAGAGAGATGAGTAGTTTTAACGAAATAAATAAATGTCTTATATTACACTAATCTAATAGGATAATTATGTATTTAAATAAAAATCACAATATTTATTTTCCACCCCTTGGAAGTATTTATATTCTTGTTTTTAGTCTTTTACTAATGTCGACACTTTACCATGTGCCCCTCAATTTTTTAGATATTTAGATGGTTCCCACCATCTTACTTTACCTGTTGTCAATGATACTATTGAATATTCTTTTTTTTTTAATATTATATTAATCATAAAATATCATTTAGTTATAAAATTAAGGATGATAAATCAAAATATAAATCTTGTATTATTAATTTGTCTAATTCAGAATGTTTACAAAATGATACAGATATCGAATCATATATAGAAAACGTAATTAATTATGCAACTATTAGTTTAAATTATTGCGAGACTCAAGCAGCTGCGCAGCTGGCTGTATCGGTTGGTTGTTTCATGATAAGTTGTTGTAAGTTATTTTTACACGATGTAACTTTATCGGGTACATCGGTGGTGGATATTTACTTGATAATAATATATTATAACACTTCCATTTGAATATTCACCAAAACAAAATTTAGCGAGAGGTATATGAAACAACCATGATGAAGGAAAAAAAGTACACTACACAAGTATATTCTTCTCTTATTACGACATCAAGTCTTTAGATAATTCCTTCTTTACGTGCCCTCGTCCTCATCCTTTGATGCCCTCGGTAGAACCTAATCTTCGGCAAGATCATCTTCGGTCACATTCTCAATCAGAAGCTAGTGCCCGGTAATTGTACTTCTGTTCCCAAGGACTAGCAAAATCAAAATAGCGAAATTCTTGGATCATCTCAATGGGTTAGTTCTCGCCCCTAGTAGTATATTATGCCTTGTTAAATAAAGAGGTAGTTACGGCGATTACATCTACTAACTCCTTAGCTTCTTTGTTAGCAAAAGACGGTGTAACAGGTAGTTTACTAAGGATTGAAGCTGCTTAGTCAAATGCCTAGTGGCATGATCAAAGCCCCGTCCCCGAGGCGAAGAAAGAAGAGAAGCCTGGTAACTCAAATATCGTTGTTGGTAAAGACTTTGTGAACGAATATGTTGGTCTTTCACTTGATCATATTCGTTCGAATTCTATTAACACCATTAGCTTGACATAAAGATAATTATATTGTTCTCTTTACGATGATAGATATTTGGCATGTCTCGTTAAAACCTTACTAGGAAAAACTCAGTGAAGGAAAAAGTACAATGCATAAATATCGACTCCCTCTCATTGTAACACGAACACTCTAACTGCACTTCATATTTTCAAGCCCATAATTTGAAAGACGTGTGCAATATAACTTTAGTTGATGAGTCTGCAAGATTCTCGCATGGATAATCTGTGGAATACATCCTTGAAGTTGTTGTAGAAATCCTTTAGTAAAACATACTTTGACATCTCACGAACGGATTTTTCTGTTGTTGTTTGATCTTATGAATGATAAGAATCTCCTCGTGATCTGAGAAGACATCAATCATTCTCTATTACTTGAATCTCCGGCAGGGACGGAGCCAGGATTAGTCATTGGGGGGGGGGGGGGGGACGCCCTTGAATTTTTTTTTTCGAGTTATGTGCGATATAAGTCCTTATATTAAGTAAAATAGTAAAATAAGTCCTTATATTTTACAAAATTACACTATAAATCCTATATTAGGTAAGGATTGCACTATAAATCTTAATTTTTTTTTTAAAAAAAAATTAATTATTCTATAAATATATATAATTATAAGGTTAGTAAAATAAATTTTAAAAGTTAGGGGATGCCAAGAGAAGATTTTAAAATGTTTTGGGGGTGATAAATAACTATAATTTTTTTTAATAAGTAGTCTTTTTCTTTTTTGAAAAGTCAGGGGGGCCATGGACCCCCTGGGTATGCATGGCTTTGCCCCTGATCTCCGGGATGAGACAATATCATCGTAATAATCTATGATGGGGTGTTAACAGTATATTTATAGGATTACACAATATTCTATGTGTTTGTGAATACATTTGGTATATTATAGGCAATACTTTACAAATAAATCTTCTTTTGAACTTCAAGTTCTAATTCTTTAGTATAAACAACAAAATCAAATAAGAAAAAACCCAATCAAACCAACTAATACATTACCATATAACATATCGTTAAATTTATACGATTCTTTTAGATTTTTATCGTATAAAATTGAAGTTTCAAACCAAAAATTCCTGAAATAACACGTTGAGTGCAACATTAAGATCATGTCAGATTGGTAAGACCATGTAAGTAGAAGAGATAATGTAAACATAAGGGGTTATCTTGTCTTTCTTCCATTGATCTTTACTTTATAAAGATTTATTTACGAATAAGCCTTATATTAGAACACTGAGGAGGTTTAAGGCCTCTATAACTTTTTTATCTACGATTGATTAACCTTAATAGTTGAAAACTTAAGGTCGATTAGGTTACTATTTATAATGAATTAATAACTATATTTTATATTATTCAAAAAAAATCCTTCTATTTAGTTTTGAGAAAAGAAAAGAATCTATAGAAATATAAAAAAAGTTATAAAATTATTTATAGACTCAGTAATATTTTCAGAACAATCATCTATTTAGTAAAACAATCTCTTATTTGGCTAGTGAAAAATAGAATAAAATTTTAGTAATTCGTCATATATAAATTTTAACAAATAGATTATAAAGTAAGATCATGAATAATAAGAGTAGTTAAATCATTTCTAGAACAATTGTAAATGGTAGAGTCTGTAAAGTAATCTACTTATATTTTGACATTTGATGTATAGAAAAAAAAATTAAAATATGACAAAATTTGTGAACAGGGTTTTATAACCTACTAAAAGTCTAAACTATAACCAATCCGTATAATCTCTCCCCACCACTGTCTTTTTATTCAAGTGCAAGGTGTATTATCGATCATAAAAAAAAGTGCAAGGTGTCTAACATGATTTATTTATTTTGGTTCTAATGTGTCAATATGATTAACCCGAATAAGGAGGGCATGACGCCAATGATTCAAGACCAAGTTTTGTTTGCAAAATGGCAGATTTATCAAATCAATAAAATAATAATATATAAAAACTAGACAATTTAAATTTAAAATGGGTTTGGGATAAACAACCAGAAAGTCCACTTTGTGGATCCCACGATGAGAGCGGTCTGGGAGTATGACAACCTAATTCTAAAGGGTCATTAATCTTTTAAGGCCTACTTAGAGGACAACTTTATAATTTACAGCCTAAACCCCAACTAGTAGTTGGGTTTCAACTAATAGCCCAATTATTCCCAAATAGCCCAATAATACCCCCTATATAAACCCCCATCCCCTTTCTTCACCGTCAGAATTCCCAACCCCCCTCCCCTCCCCTTCTGTTCTCTCTGTGAACAATACGCCGCCGACCACCAGCAGCTATGCCGCGCCGCCCACCACCTCCTCTACCCTCTCTGATCAAACCACAATCAACCCACCACCGCCTGGCACCAAACCGGCATCAACATCAACCCTAATCAGTCTTTGATGGCTGGCCAACCGAGCGCCACCTCGTATCCCCTCCATCTGAGCTTCACCGGCAACAATCTCCAGCTCTCCACCGTCGTCCTCGTCAACAATACCACCGCCCACCACCGTCCCCCTACAATCAACACCACCACCTCTATAATCAACACCCACCACCGATCTACACCACCACCTCTACAATCAACACCACCACCTCTATAATCAACACCACCACCTCTATAATCAACACCACCACCTCTATAATCAACACCACCACCTCTATAATCAACACCACCACCTCTACAATCAACACCACCACCTCTATAATCAACACCACCACCTCTATAATCAACACCCAGCACCGATCTACACCACCACCTCTACAATCAACACCACCACCTCTATAATCAACACCCACCACCGATCTACACCACCAACCAATCACCGCACCCCCACCCATCAACCCTACTGACCCACAACTCCCCTCTTGTTCGAACCCATTTGTGCAGCCCAAACAGTTACACAATGGGGCCAGCCCAAGAACACTTCAAGAACACTATCATACTGGGCCAAACCAACCGAGCCCCAATAATCGAAACCCACCTCTTCACAATCAACATCAACCAACCAACCCATAGGCGGAGACCCATCCCGTAATGGGTCCAGACCATTAGCAGCAGCACGTGATATGGGGCCAGCCCATAAGCAGCAGCAACACGATATGGGCCAGACCATCAGCGGCGGCAACACGATAAGCGGCACCCAGGTAATTGTCCAGCCCACTACCACATCAGTAAGGGTCCAGGCGCCACATCAATCAATTCTGCAGCCCATACACCATTGAAGCCCATATATACATGGGTCCAGCCCCCAATCAATTCTGCAGCCCATCGAAATCTTCACCAAAATCACCACCCAAATCACCTACTACAACAGCATCTTCAGCAGCCCCATTAAGCGTGTGATTGGTTGGGTTATGTTTTGTTTTGAATTTGTAATCCATTTCAATGAATTGTTTTGTTTAAATTTGTTTAAATTGTTTTGTATTCCTTTCTTGTTTATGTTTCTCCTCAACTGCGGTTTTGTATTCCAAATCTCGCTAATCAGTTTGAACAAGTAGTAGCCTTTTTCTATATCTGGGTAATCCATTTCAATGAATTTGTACTCAGTTTGAATTTGTAATCCATTTCAATGAATTGTTTTGTTTAAATTCTTGTGTTTCTAACTTTCAAGTTTTGCTAGGTAATTTTAATTGTTCTTGTGAAGGATATTTTCAATTAGTTGTTAATGCATAGCATTGTTTTCTTGTTGTGATTCTTGTTTGGTTTTGTTCATTATGTTTTGTTTTTGATTTGTAATGCTAGTATTGTTTGGTATTGATTTGTAATGCTAGTACTGTGTATGATCAATCTTGTTTAGTTTTTGTTTGGTTATATATAGTATGGGTGCAGCCCCACCGAGATTTGTTTGGTTATATATATGATGGGAGCAGCCCCATCGAGTGTAAAAGCGATATGGGTCGCGGGTGCGTACCCACTACGGGAAAGGGTAAAAGAGACAAACACCATAACTAGAAAAAAGTTAGAAAATGGCTTTAAAATATAAATCCTCAATTCTAAATGTAACATTGTCCAAAAAAAAAAAAATCTAAATGTAACAAGTGTTGTGAAAAGTCTGCAACAGTTTTTTTTGCTATTTTCAAACATTTTGGGCTTTCCTTTCCCTTTGTGATTGGGGCATTCAAATGTGAAAGCGAGACTGCAATCTTTGACCACGTCTGGTGCACCTCCTCTACCCTTGTGTTTGTCGTTTTGTATCATTCTCATTCTTATGTTTGTAAATTTCGTTTTATTATTCTCATCTTTATGTTTTGTATCCTTCTCATCTTTAATTATATCCATTATAGTGAAATTGTCATCAAACTTCACAATGCCACTATTTGATCGCTAATCATTAATGAACTAACGAAAAAAACATTACGATAATGAAAATTGTTATAACCTAGTATAATATTGAGGAAATATCAAAAACCAGCCCAACTAAGTAGCAACTTTATATTCTAAGGCCCGTTTAAGAATCAAATACTTTAAAGGCCTAATAGTGTTTTTCAAAGACTTTCCTACTCAACTAAGTAACGGAACCCATTTACTGCTAGGGCTCGCCATTATGTCCCATCATTGGCTTTTCATTAATGGTTCTTACACAGCAACAGCAAAGGACACGTTTATTGTTTTTAAATCACCATACCTTTTCACTCTGTCGAAACAGAAAGATATTTTTATATTATATCTTCACAATTCAAATTTGAAATTCAAATTTTTCCTCTTCCAAAAGACCTCACTGTGAATCCTTCGTATATTCAAGTTGATCATCTTATTCACCCTGAGATTTGCGAATGTTTTCTGACTAGATAGTCCACATCTGACAATCGCAATTCTACCAGAAGGCATGTTATTTTGTTAAACTATTTCTTTCCTTTTTTTCTCTCTTATTGTGTACAATATCATTTTCATTGTGTGTCGCTTGTTATATGATATTGCAGATTCAGTTGTTTAGCTATAATCAGATTTATATAATGGGTATATTCCTGATCGTAGTATATATGTATGTTTGGTATGAATATCAGAGTTTACTTTTTATTTTGATTACAACATTTGTACTATAGGGTTGACATGAGCTTATATATGTTTAACAGTAGACTCATATCCTTTTGTAATAGGGTGTCATTAATGTACATCATTTTTCAGTTATATGCATACATCACCATTGCAGTGTATATATATATATATGGTTTATTTCATGATCTTGGCAGCCATGAATCTGTCATGTTGAAAGTTTGAACATTAAGGTTTATTGTTGTTAAACTGGTTTGCAAAGTCGAAAGTTGATTTCAACCATTACATGACGATTTTTAATTGTTTTATGTAGATTAACCATGGACAAGTGTATGTACATCTTCAAACATGGGAAAGACAAATACATAGCACCTGCTAGCTTATTCGAGTGTTTTTCTTCATTGGTTCAATACGTTTCGACAAAATGGAAACAATTGGATGAAGCTTCACTGGTTTATCATTACTCGTTGGGCCGTCATGTTGGATGTAAATTTGATTGCCAAGGTGACTATGCTGCGTTGTTATGGCTTATAAAGCGTGATTCGGCGGTCGAGGTTGATATTCTTGTTGGAGGACGGGTAAGCTTATCGTCTAGTCGCTTAGATGATCAACCAACTTTCTTATATGATAAGTCTATCCCTGTTGAGAGTATCATACCCGACATGGAACCATCATTTTTCGTCCATCGTGAGAATAATCTACTTAGTCGTGACTGGCCTTATTGCCTTGGTGATGTTGGTACTTGTTTCCCTAGTGGGTTCCCCCAACTCCGTAATGCGATTTCAAAGTATCAGTGTGAGACAGGTTACTTGGTAAAGGCCTCGCATAATAACCATTCCAAATACGGTGCGCACTACTTATATCGTAAAACCAGTGGGTGTCTATGGTGGATTTATGCATCTATTTCATCTAAAGACGGTCTTCTTTACGTTAAGACTTTTAAAAATGTTCATACATGTACCACGCCGGAGCGTAGAATGGTTTCGCCAAGAATGACGTCCGGTCTAGTAAAAGATCTAATATTAGATGAAGCGAGGTCTCGCCTTGACATGAAGCCTAAAGAAGTAATACATAGGGTACGTGAGAGTTATGGGTTCACTATCAAATACAAGAGGGCGTACGATGCACTCACTAATGCGAAGCTTGATATTAATGGCGATCCGGGAGAATCATACCATATTATAAAAGAGTATTTTGATATGATAAAGGTTGCTGATCCGGAAGGGTCGTTTTTGTTGGAGACTGACCCGATTCATGGAACCTTTGAGCGTGCCCATTTTGCGTTTGGGGCTTCTCTAGATGGATTCCGTTTTTGTCGACCGATGGTGTTTATGGATGGGACTTTTTTAAAGAACAAATTCAAGGGTACGCTACTAACCGCGGTAGCAAAGGATGGGAATAATGGTATGTGTTACTGTTAACCCCTTTTTTATCTGGTATGGAGTTACTAATAATTGTATTTCAGGTCTCGTACCAATTGCATTCTCAATTGTCAGAGCTGAAGATACCGAGAACTGGGCATCCTTTCTGGTTTTCCTTCGACCTCTCATTAGCAGGCCTGATCTTGTATTTATATCTGACCGGCACCCCGGCCTTATTAACGGGGTAAAGAATATATTCCCCCAGGCACACCATTAGTTTTGTTATCGTCACATAAAAGGTAATCTGATTATGAAACTATCTGGCAAGGATCGTAAAGCGGCGCTATGGTGTTTTGAACAATGCGCTAAGGCTCCAAATGTTGATTTATTCGAGACATACGTGGCAGAGTTTTTTCGACTCGGTGCTGACAAAGCAATAGATTTTTTAGACAATTTACCCCTTAAGAATTTCGCGAATGCATTTTTTCCGGGGGATAGGTACGGTGAGCACACTTCTAACGCAGCTGAATCATTGAATAGCTGGATTTTACCAATTCGTGGACTTCCAGTTGCTCAGGTAGTAGATAAGCTCAGACTTTTGGTAATGTCAAATACATATGACAGGTCTGTTCTGTATGTAAGTTGTAAAACATTTTTAGCCCCGTTAAGACAGATTGATTACAATGAAAAGTATCAGCAATCACGTACATGGGAGGTTGCACAGTCAAGTGAAAACGTTTTTGAGGTTTTGTGTGATCCGAGAATGATGGTAGACATTAATCGAAGAACATGCTCATGTGGTAGGTGGAAAATAGACGGATTTCCGTGCATTCACGCTGTACGAGCGTTGTCTTTCTCAAAACCAGACACTAAATATGATTATGTGGAGCAGTACTTTTATACTACAACACTTCAAGCAGTGTATGCCAGTAAAATACCTGCAATAACCACGTTTTGTAACAGGCCAGAATCAGCTAATGATGAGCATGTGTTACCTCCTATTTGCAAAATCCAACCTGGCAGACCTACAACTAAGCGTAAGTTATCTCAGATAGAAATGCTTAGACCTAAGATACGATGTGGTCGTTGTAATCAAATGGGATATCACAACAAAAGGTCTTGTAATGTTAATTTATGATATTTGTTATTCCTCAAACATTTAAGTGTAACTTTTGTTGTCCATTCGAACAGGCTGTATGAACGAATCTTTATTTACTTAACTTGTGATTGAATTTTTGATGTTCGAACTAGCTATATTTTTTTCTTTGGTAGTCTAATTTGTTTAAGATAATATCAACAGTTGTGCGTTTGTAAGTAAAATGTTTTTTGTTTCTGTGTAGCCCATATGGACTCCACATTTCCAACTCTGAATCTTGATCGGGCATCTACCCATCCGACAAACTACGGACGTACGCCCAAATCAACATTGATTTTAAGACTCCCACGCATATTAATCAAACACTGCCATTTATAGCTTATTGTGTACATGCCCAATATGTGATGGATGTCTCATATTGGGTTGTGGTGTATACATTTCTATTCACCTCGTGACTAACATGCAACATTTTTTGGGTAGATTCCCACTCATAACCATTTTGGGCAGATGCCCATTTTTAAATTTTTTGGGTAAATGCCCAATGTGCGCCGGATGTCCCACCGTCCAATATGTGGTTTTGTTGTATACATTAAATTACACCTCGTGGCTAACATGCAACAGTTTGGGTATTAGTGCAGTAGAATATATTCTGTAGATTACCACACCGGCTCGTATTGCATAATTGGGATTTCATTTCCCCCTTATATTAGTTTTGAACGATGTTTGGATGTATACCCATTCAGCCGTTTGTTATTTTTATAATCCGATATGTGTGTTCACCTTTGAGTTCACCTATATAGATATCGGGTATATATATTTGGTTATATTACCATTGTCTGTCCATTTTAGATTACCTGCGTACGTGTGTACTATCCCGTGCGATATTCCCCTTCTTTTTTCATGCATATTCATTTCACTTGTATATATGTGGTTTCAAAATGAATTAGGTGTCACATTACGTACGATACAACATCACAATTAAACATTTTCCCGTTAGACCGAATTGTGTATACGAAAAGAATAGGATTTAAAAACTCATATTTGGTAGAGATCTATAAATCAATATGGACGTTGCGAAACATGTAGAACCTATTGGGTAGATGTCCAGTAAAATGAAATGTATAATGTACAACATCGGCACGTTCCAACGGCTTGTTATTACGGCCAAATATGGTCCAATTGGGGGGGATTGAACTGGATGTGTCCACCGTTTAATGTTATACCAACTATATACAAACGTTCTGAATAACCAATTAGATAGTACCGGTTGATACGATTGGGGTAAGTTTAAAGGATCGCAAGTTCTATCTGTAATACATGCCCAGACAGTCTAAAATGTATAATTCGGATTTCAGTTTTTCACCTTACGGAAGTCTGAACACGGTTTGGATGTATACCCAATCAGCCGTTTTGTACAGTTGCAATCCGATACGTTGTTCACCTTTAAGTTCAACTAGATAGATATCTGGTGTGACCGATATGTGATGTAGGACTGTTTGTAAATAAAATGTTTTTAGTTTTTGGGTATCCTATATGCACTTCATATTTCCAACTATGAATTATGATCGGGCAGCTACCCAGCAGACAAACTTACCCAAATATGCCCAATTGAACATTGATTTTAGAATTTTCACGCATATTAATCCAACATTACCATTTATAACTATTTGCGTACAGTCGGGGTATTAGTGCATTGGAATATATTCGGAAGATTACCACACCGGCTCGGAGTGCGTAGCTGGTTTTTCTTTATTCCCCCTATATTAGTTATGAACGATGTTTGGATGTATACCCATTCAGCCGTGTGTTATGTGTACAATCCGATACGTTTGTTCACCTTTCAGTTCAACTACATAGATATCTGTTATATCTAATTCGTTATATGACCAGTGTCGGTCTATATTAGGATAATTGTAGTGTAATAGTTCGCTACCCCGTGAGATATTACCAATTTTTTTTCGTGCATATTCATTTCATTTGTGTATGTGTGGGGGCAATTGATTGGGTAATACATGCCCCGACGACCATCTACCTTCTTGACACAATTGACTCATACACAAATGAACCAAATTAACAACATATGCTTACTTTAATCCATACAAATGAATGAGATGTCATAGTTCATACGATTCGACAACCCTATTAAACATTGTAATCTATAACTAATTGGGTACATGCCCAATATACGACGAATACCATACTGTGACACAGGGTGTTTGGGTGTAATCTTCAGAACTCACCTCGGGGATAACATCCAACCATTTGGGTAGTTGTCCATTATAATAGATTTTGTAGATTACCACACCTAATTCATTTTGTGCAACTATGATTTCAAGTTTTCAACCTATAGTATTTATGAACAGTTGTTGGATGTATCCCCATTAAGCCGTTTGTTATTGTTATAATCCGATACATTGTTCACCTACATAGATATCTGGTCTGACCGTTAAGTGATGTAGGGACCCACAATGGTATTTCGTGGCACGTGGGTGATAGTTTGTGTAGACGTCCATTACAAAGGATTGTGTAATCGTCTAGGATGTATCATCGATGAATGTGTCTACACACGGAGGTGGTTATTTTTCATGAAATTCTAACTAAGGACATTTATTTTTTCAAATTGTAGTCTCGTCTCTAATCTGCATCATTGTATTATGCGAGCGGCAGGACGTAAGTATATGCAAAAAAGCCGGAAGAAGTAAAGGACATGCTTTGCTATATGTGCCCGGCTGTTAATGTCGGGCGTTCATTTAAATGGACATATACCCAATTGGAACATAACTTACCCCGACAGCTGTCGTTATCACCCGTCCGAAAAGTTGAATTGGGTCTACACCCAGAATTTGATTTACTGCCGCACTCGTTTACTGATGCATCACAATACAGATCTTTTCGAACTACCTATCTCAATATAGTGCGCATCTACCCATCTTGTACGGGGTGCGTATAAGGCGTAAATAGCTCATACATTTCGAATTAGGAAGACGTAATTTTTATATTATGGGACACTATTCTGGTTACAAAAAACCCTTTTTGTTGTCTAACATATCCCGTCGAACATGTGTAACCCCTATTATATTGCCATAATAATAAACTATTTATAACAATACCATGACAATACAAAATGAACGACATGTTTTGGCAAACCGACATGTGTTTTTTACAAATGCAGCGTGTGCAGCGGCTTGTGTATACGTCCAATGTTGGTCGATAGCCTGGGGTTTGGAATGTGTGTGTCTTCTATTTCATGATTGTTTTACCCCATTTAAATATCTGAGATGTCATGTTCCAAGTGTCCCGGTAACCGAATTGAACATCACCATTTTTTAATATTTATGCATATAGATCTTCGTACAATTCATGACACCCGGACATCAGATTGTGTACGTGTCCATTACATGGACATATACCCTATTGAAACATAACGTATGTGCAACAACCGTCGTTATCACCCGACCAAAATATTTGAAATGGGTATACACCCAGAATTTGATTTACCGTCTCACACATTTATTGATGCATCACAATACAGTGCTTTTCGACCGACCAATCTCAATATAGTTCGCATCTACCCATATACCAAGCGGTTGGTGGTTTAGTCCTCGCCTTGTGTATGAGTGGTATAGATCATCATAGACTTCATGACCCCCGGACATCAGATTGTGTATGTGTCTATTATACCAGATTGTGTATACCGCGGCAACTGCTCATAATGAATATTGTTCATCCCTTTTTTACACATAACAGGAGTATTAAACATAAGGTCGGATTTGTACCCACTGGTAATGTGACAATCGTTGGACCACTTTTTATATTTGACATGTATCCCCTTTCACATGTATGATGTATCATCAGGCAATTCCGTGTGATTACATCTATTAACCCGACAACCGGATGTAATGGTTTTATAATTCATTATATCTTGCAAATTTTGCTTGACAGTAACCAACTTTTATTTAATGTGTATAATGTACACAAAAAACGATGATGAACGATACGTAAATTTTTGCTGACCAAATGTTATTCAATGGTAGTTGCTGACTACATTCGTAATATTCATCGTTATTTTATTCTGAAAACATAGCTTGGATAATATGTACGTAAAAAAGAGATACATGATAACTCATAACGTAACCCGATGGTTAAGGTCTGCCTTGGTCCAAGTGTCATACTTGTTGGATCCTTTTGACTAATACTACATCGTTTTCTAGGGTTTGATTAAATCATGCTCTCCCCATCTAAATTCCGTCTTTCTATAAATACAACTAACAACATCAGACTATTTCTCAATTGGTATCTCATTTGTTAATGGTGTGTTCCAAACACAATCCCATTTACAACCACGTCAACAAGATAGCAAACCAACACCGCCGCTGTCATTCACCATTACAAGATCAACTGTTGAAGCCGCCAACAGCCCCCCGAGATATCATCACATCACGCAGGTCTCATCCCCAAATTTTATAAATCCGATTCACATATTTTTAAATTCAGTTACTATACATCTACACCCCCACGTCCGCCCCTGCACCCACAAATTAGAGCACATATTACTATTCAACAACACTAACACCAACTACAAAATGCAGATAAGGTGTCTGATAAAATGACTGGAGATAGTGGCGCATTTTACGTCGTACAGAAAGGAAATATGATTGGTGTTTACAAAAATTTAAGTGATCTCCAAGCTCTGCTTAAATCTTCGGTAAATATGTCTAATTTTGTAGTGTTATTTGTTGTTATGTTGTTACACAATGTTTATCAATATACTGCATTCTATATCAATATAACCCACCATTTTGCAGTAATATTTGTCGTCTATTAGTGACTCAAGGAGTATAATTTATTTTTCCCAGGGGAATGATCCTTTATGAGGGTATTCAAAGGAAAGGAGTTATCAAAAGTGGCAGAGGAATATCTCACAGCGAAAGGTCTAAAAAACCCAACATATTCTTTGAATATTGGGGCGGTTGATGTCCTAAATGCGGTTTTTGGGCAAGAGGTAATATTAAATGTTCAGGGTTTAGCGTTTTCCGTGTTAATTGCGCATATACACTAATTACGCTCTTGCTGATCAATTAGTATTCTGTAGTTCATTGCATAATTGGTCCTTGTTTTCCCCCCACTAGATGAATATATACCTAAGCTTTGAAAGCAAATTTTAAATTGTAAAGTTGCTTTTCTACCAGGTCTATCCTGCAGCAGAAGCGGTTGATATGTCGGTTTCAGCAGATAACTTCCGTGACGTTCCTTCTTTTTGTGTAAGATATACGCTAATCTTATATCCACAGTTCACCAAGGATATGCCGCGTTATCGGTTTCGCATAATTGTAACATTTCTTGTTGTGTTAAGTAGACTTGCTTCTAATTTTTTGGCCGGAAAGCCAATCTTACCCCCTCCAAAAAATTGTTCATCTCGTCTTCTATCGTTTGTTCTTTTAATGAGTAACCTAACATGTTTTTCAGAAATCGTGTATTATCGAGTTCGCTGGTGTTTCAAAAGGGAACCCTGGAGAATCTGGGGCAGGAGCTGTGTTACGGGTTGATGGTAGTAATAAGGTATCATATCTGCAGCAATAATATCTTACATGTTATCTATTCTAGTTTCAAAAAATTGCGTTCCCTCTTGACAGGTTTTCCGAATCCGCGAAGGTGTAGGGGTTGCAACCAACAATGTTGCACATTATCGAGGACTCATTCTAGGGTTGAAATATGCTCTCCAGGAAGGATTTGAACATATATACATGCAAGGACACTGTGAACTTGTCTGCAGGCAGGTTGTTAAGTGTAGCCCTCTTTGTTTATAATGTATATCCCGTTCTTTTACTATTAATTATTTATGTAACTGTTCTCTTCTAACCAGACTAGTGGAGAGTGGAAAACGAAAAACCGTGTCATGGTGGATTTGTCGAATGTGGTGAAGGAGCTGAAGGAGAACTTTTTATCCTTTCGTGTCCGTCATATCAGACAAGTATATACCACTTTTGGTTTTTTTCCATTTACATTTTTTTTATGTGACATTATGTTTTACCATATTACGGATATGTTGATAATCTAATAAGCCAAAAGAGTAATCTTGTTGTTACATATTGATATCATGAATTTCATCCTTTGTACAGGCTTTTAACGGTGAAGCCATTGATCAGGCTAATCTAGGCGTTGATCTAAAAGGTTAGTCGTCGTACATTTATGCTATTCGTATACATGAAACCTGCTGACAACTTCTATATTGCTTTTTCCAGTTGGAAGAGTACAAGCTGGATGATACATGAAGTGTTTTTTGTAATGGCTCACAGTAAAACCTACTAATTGAATCAAATCCATTCACATCATTGACCCGTGAATCCTAATCATCTCGTAAAGTAATTAAATATGTAGTATTATGTGAACATTTGTAATACTAACAAACTCTTGTATGTAGTTCGTTTTGAGTCATCATAACAGTAGGTTTTTGTGTTGACTATTCATTATCTGGGTTTTGTTCAGAAAAAATTAAATTGTTCAACAATACGGGATTAAGCGCTTTTATTTTGCCATTTTTCGATTTCTGTTTTTTTACAACTCGAGTATTTTAGGGTAATTCGATAGACTACCGATACCATTTTGAAGACCCCCGTACGGAGGATTTGGGTAAATGCCCAAATTAAAGTCTAATGCTTTTCGCCCAATTGCTATAATAATCGGATATTCTTTAAGTACATGTGGGCGTATCCACGAAAGTCGTTTGTCAGTATCTACATAATGCCCACAATATGGATAGACCTTTGTTGAAAATTGTGTGGATGCCCATAACAAAAACTAATGTTAATACCACGGATTACATATACCGTCAGGGGTGCTTGGTGAAAGTGGATAGAAGACAATACAGTTACGTTGGGTAGATGCCCATTCCATTCATTTTACAATAATTGCTGTAACGAACGGGTAATCATTGCGGGTAGCTTCTCATATTGTGGCCTTTTCGGTTAGATAATAATATAGTACATTGGGTAAATGCCCATATCAAATTTGCCCTAGGATTTTGATGGCTTCTAATCTGATCTGGTTGATCGTGGTAACAATTGGGTACATGGCCATACTTAGTAGTTGGGTAGATGTCCATATGGAAGGCTAATTTGTTGTCCACCAATTGCTATAGCGAACGGGTACTCTTTAAGTTCAAGTGGGCGTTTTAACAAAAGTATGTACTCAGTATCTACACTATGCACAAAAAATCGATAGATCTTCATAACAATTGGATAGATACCCATAACAAAAAATAATTTTAACTCATGTATATATGTATACCGGCATTGGCGGTTAAAGCAATTGGGTAGGCGCCCACAACGTGATTTTGGGGTACATGCCCATATTGAAGAGTCGTTAATTTTTCGACAATTTCTATATCAAACGGGTAATCAGTGCGGGCAGATTAGAATATAGTGACATGGGTACATGCCCATATCAATATATTTTTCGGTGATTCGACTTATTACCTATACAATCAGGTAGACCGTATTATCAATTGTGTAGATGGCCAAACAGCTCATGTTACTTGAGTATAGGTACGTCTAATACTCGCCCAATACAACCGTTGAAGTTGAATTAGACTTTCAACAATTGCTATAACGAACGGGTAATCATTTTGTTCATAGTTGTTTATTAAATAAATTTTGATATCATTATCTACAGAATGATAACAATATGGCTGTACCGTGTTATTCTTCGGTAGCTGCCCATATCAATATATAGCGTAATTCGATAGACTACCTATACCATTGGGTAGATCCCAGTACGGAGGATTTGGGTATCCGCCCAAATTAAATTCTAATGCTTTCCGCCCAATTGGTATAATGAACGGATATTCTTTAAGTTCATGTGGGCGTATTCACGGAACTTGTTTGTCAATATCTACATAATGCCCACAATATGGATAGACCTTGTTAACAATTGCGTAGATGCCCATAACAACGAATAATGGTAATATCACGGATTACATATACCGTTAGGGGCGCTTGGTGAAAGTCGATAGATGCCTATATGGTGACGTTGGGTAGTTGCCCAAACCATTCATTTTACAACAATTGGTATAACAAACGGTTAATCATTGCGGGTAGATTCCCATATAGTGGCTTATGGGTAGATAATAATGAAGTCTATTGGGTACATGCCCATACCTATACCATTGGGTAGATCCCAGTACGGAGGGTTTGGGTATCTACCCAAATTAAATTCTAATGCTTTCCGCCCAATTGGTATAATGAATGGATATTCTTTAAGTTCATGTGGGCGTATTCACGAAACTTGTTTGTCAATATCTACATAATGCCCACAATATGGATAGACCTTGTTAACGATTGCGTAGATGCCCATAACAACGAATAATGGTAATATCACGGATTACATATACCGTCAGGGGCGCTTGGTGAAAGTGTATAGATGCCTATATGGTGACGTTGGGTAGTTGCCCAAACCATTCATTTTACAACATTTGGTATAACAAACGGTTAATCATTGCGGGTAGATTCCCATATAGTGGCTTATGGGTAGATAATAATGAAGTCTATTGGGTACATGCCCATACCTATATTTTTTTGGTAATTTGATGGCTTCTCATCTGAGCTGGTTGACTGTGGTAACAATTGGGTAGATGCCCATACAATTGGGTACATGGCCATAATTAGGAGATTGGTAGATGTCAATATGGAAGTCTAATTTGTTGTCCCCCAATTGCTATAACGAACGGGTAATTTAAGTTCAGGTGGGCTTTTTAACAAAAGTATGTATTCAGTAGCTTCACTATGCACTAAATATGGATAGAACTTGTTATCAATTGGATAGATGCCCATGACAAAGAATAAAGTTAATCCAACTACTTATGCATAGCGTCATCGGCCGTTAAAGCAATTGTGTAGATTCCCATGTAGTAGTTTTGGGTAGATGCCCATATTTAATAGTCGATCATTTTTCGACAAATTCTATATCGAACGGGTAATCAATCCGGGGTAGATTAGATTATAGTGACATGGGTACATGCCCATATCCATATATTTTTTCCATGGAAAATATACCCATTTGTTGGTAATGTACAAAATTGTTACCACGATCAACCAGATCAGAAGAGAAGCCGTCAAATTACCAAAAAAATATAATGCTGTAATGCTATATATACAAAACCTTATATATTAAGTTTCTTACCTAATATTAACATACAAGTAAGCTAACAATATAATGCTGTACATAGACGGGATCATTAAGCAGGTAGACGCCCATTACAATGATTTTTGCACTTGACCACATTTTTTATGTAAGTACGTTTTCGCGTCCAATTCTTTTGAGGTTCTTGGCTATACAACGTTGTCTTAATTGGTTCGACACACACATACATAGTTGGAGATTATTGATAACAAGTTAATAACGGATTTTTTAAAAGGAACGTCATTCATTACAGAAAAATAATCGTGTTCACAACGTGTTCATATAGGTTTGTTGTCAAAATATTACAAAAAGCTGGTACTACTAAACATAAAGAGAAGTTTCCTTCAGCTGATCATACAAAAAACGACATCTATTAAAACATCGCTAAAGCCCCATTGTTTGCCAATCATACTTTCCTAGCCTCAGTCATCACGCCCGAGCAAAACGGATGGTGTAGTAGCTTTTCTACCATGTCACACCTCATTTTCTTTAATTCAGCTATAGTATACACACCCCTAACAGAACTCCATCGTACACATCCTTTGCACAAAACATTATATAGGCACCTGAGTTTTCCACGGTGCACCTAGTTTGAACTACGGTAGAATTTTTGTACTTTTCAAATTCACCAGTTGGAGGTGTACCCGTTTCTTGGTATAGACTTTGAAGAACATTTTTATATATATAGTTGTACATCTTCCTTGCATTAGCCTCAGCCAATTTCGCGCACAAATGTCCATACTCTGGTTTCAAACAACTAAAGTGTTCGAATGCATACTCTTTCGTAGTGTCATAAACTAGTATACTCCAAAAAGTAGTTTTCCCAACCTTTGACATTATCGGTATTACAACTACCTGGTAACCATCGAAAACTTTGGTAAATGCGGAAACAACATGCTCGTTTGCTAGATCATCTTTGCCTTTGTTGTAGTAATACTATAGGGAAATAATCAATATCAAAAAATATAAGATTTGTATCTCTAATAAAAATCAATTCTTACCATTGAGCGTGCTCTCAAGTTTGCAACCCGTCCGACTAGATCACTGGTACTTACAGTTGGTGTGTTGATTTTGCGATCCAAGCTCCAACAAAGTAACATTGCATCAATAACCTAAAGGAGCTGAATTTTAATTATTGATTCCCATTAGGTTAACTATTAATATTAGTATTATTGTGTTAATAAATCATAACCTGCCATTTTATACGTCTTTGGTGTGCAACATCATAGCAATGAATTGCTTTGACATGTATATGTTCATATTTCCATACTACCGTAGATTCTGGCATACTACTAAACAATTTACCTAAAATCAAATCATCCACTCTACGCGCAACAGATACTTTCAGTAGAACGGCCCGGGCCTCATTTGGTACGGTGTCTCTTACAACGTTTTCAACGCCACGCAGCGGGGCATCTATTGAGATGTTGGAAATAGGAGATGGATGTGTTATCTTCTGCCTCACACTACGTAACACAGACCGTTCCCTACGCGTTTTCCATTCATGTGCCTCTCTCCTTTTAGCCAACACAACTGATAGAGGGACGTGTTCTTCATCTAATACACCCTCCCGTATAAGGCGTTCACATTCCAGTATTTCACTTGTAGCGTCAGTTACTACTGTTCCCTCTTGGATGGGCTTGTGTTGAGCCGGTGGCCCCTCTATAAGCGGGGCAGTAATGGTTCCCGCAACACCCGATGGTCCTATTAACGGGTGCACATCTTCAGATTGGTCGTTGTTAGATGGCGGATCTGCAACAAGCGGATCACCGTAAAAGCCAACCGTTTGATTAACATTTAGATCGAATGTAACCTTTTTCTTCACTTTTTCACCTAGACCTACAACCTTATTCGGAGGTGTTATAAATCCTAAGTCAAAGGTTGGTTGCCCACCTGATACTGGAAATGCAGTATTCTCATTCACTGCTTCATCTAGCCGGACTGTATTTCCAAAACAACGAAACAACATCTTAGGCGTTACGCAACCCACGGCAACTGATGTCCCTTTTTTTTTGCCCAACATATCTTCGGTTGTTTCATCAACAGGTCCATCGAATCCTATAATACCTTGGGGCTGGATTAAATAGTCTTGTACACTCTGACTATTACAATCATCACTGAAATTTGCAGCTGTTATCGGCGGCTTACTTGTTGCGTTGTTGTTTTTTAATACGAAAGCTGTACTTCCAACCATGTCTTCAATTTCAGTTTTCTTTTCTTTTTGCACAACCATAGATGCATGTAGCTTTATGTAACTATTTAGAATGTCATCTTGTTGACGGCACCTCCGTGATAGTACCGTATTCTTTTCTTTCTCATTTTCCAAATCAACCATCAAGTTAGTTCGCATTTCCATTTCATTGTATAAATGTTCTTTCATGGACTGTAATTCAGATCTTATAGTATCCCTAATGCTATCCAATTCAACCTTATTGATTATCATATTTTATGGTTCAGTGTCTCGAATTTGCCAATAGGTATCCTCACTTAAAGGGCTGGGTATGGTTTGTCCGGGCTGGACAAAGAACTCATCAGCATTAACACTAGGCATTACTATGTTTTCAATTAATGGATTGACATGGATATCTTGGGTAAATTCTTGGACAACTAATGAAGGCTCGTCAAACAAGCCATTGATAGTATTCATTTTCAAGTTATCCTAAAACCATGAAAGAAATTTCGATTAATATACAATATCCACCATATGCTTTGTAAATCTTAGTATGTAATGTGTTATAAGATTTCCTAATATATGACCTAAAAAGCTAAAACATAATATTAGAGAAGCATAATCGTATATTTAGATTGCATATAACTCAACACTATAGCACCATATAATGTGTAGCTGTTTATATTACCTGTGAAAGAATCTTGTTTTGATTGGTGTTCAACACTCTTTTTCTCCAGTAGCAGATAAATGGGTATGAAGGTGTAAAAAGTGTTATACTATATGTTTTGATTTTGAATGGGTTTGTATTACATTGGTACTATACACACCTTGCAGAAAAGTAGGTTACACGTTTAGAAATGAGATATACTCAAGTGCTGTCAGAATTTGGAGAGAGATTTTTCATGCTTGATGTGATAGAATGTAATGTAAGCAGAGCACATGTAAAAGAGTATTTTTTGTTTTTTTCGGAAGATGCGTATTAGCAAAAATTAATGGGTCACTACTTTTCCATGTAACTCCACCACCGCATGTATCCTTTTAGGGTTTTCCATATTTTTGTTTTTTTTAGTATTAGTTTTTTTTTAGATGTCATATCTTCATTATGAAAATTAATTTAATCTTTCTAGATAACCTTTTACGTAGCTTTAACTTCGGGGATATATTCGTAGTTTGGTGCTATGTTCGTGCCAATTAGACATTTTTTACGTACCATGCACAGTAAGTGTCCGTTTGGTCACACCCCCATATACGTTTTTCACCAATTGCTATATGGAAGTCTAATTCCTTTTTTACAAATTGCTATAACCATATAGTGTCGGTTGGGGTAGATATCAATATATTGTCCGATATCAATATACGTTAATGGCACTTGCCCCAGTTAATGTATATCGGTAATTCGACGAATTATCTATACAATCCAGTCGACCGTGATAACAATTGGGTAGATAGCCATATGGAAGCCTAATGCGTTTTTCACCAATTGCTATAACGAACGGATAGTCATTAAGTTCAGCTCTGCTTATTTAAGAAATTTTGGTATCGTTGTCTACCGAATGATAACAATATGGCTGTACCGTGTTATACTTCTGTAGATACCCATATCAGTATATAGGGTAATTCGATAGACGATCAATACCATTTTGAAGATCCCCGTACGGAGGCTTTGGGTAAATGCCCAAATTAAAGTTTAATGCTTTTCGCCCAATTGCTATAATAATCGGATATTCTTTAAGTTCATGTAGGCGTATCCACGAAAGTTGTTTGTCAGTATCTACATAATGCCCACAATATGGATAGACCTTGTTGAAAATTGTGTGGATGCCCATAACAAAAACAAATGTTAATACCACGGATTACATATGCCGTCGGGGGTGCTTGGTGAAAGTGGATAGATGTCTATACAGTTACGTTGGGTAGATGCCCATACCATTAATTTTACAATAATTGCTGTAACGAACGGGTAATCATTGCGGGTAGATTCTCATATTGTGGCCTTTCGGGTAGATAATAATATAGTATATTGGGTACATTCCCATATCAATTTTGCCCTAGGATTTGATGGCTTCTAATCTGATCTGGTTGATCGTGGTAACAATTGGGTAGATGACCATACTTAGTAGTTGGGTAGATGTCCATATGTAAGGGTAATTTGTTGTCCACCAATTGCTATAATGGACGGGTAATCTTTAAGTTCAAGTGGGCATTTTAACAAAAGTATGTATTCAGTATCTACACTATGCACACAATATCGATGGACCTTCATAACAATTGGATAGATACCCATAACAAAAAATGATTTTAACTCATGTATATATGTATACCGGCTTTGGCGGTTAAAGCAATTGGGGTAGATACCACGGATTACATATATCGTCAGGGGTGCTTGGTGAAAGTGGATAGATGTCTATACAGTTACGTTGGGTAGATGCCCCTACCATTCATTTTACAATAATTGCTGTAACGAACGGGTAATCATTGCGGGTGGATTCTCATATTGTGGCCTTTCGGGTAGATAATAATATAGTATATTGGGTACATGCCCATATCAATTTTGCCCTAGGATTTGATGGCTTCTAATCTGATCTGGTTGATCGTGGTAACAATTGGGTAGATGACCATACTTAGTAGTTGGGTAGATGTCCATATGTAAGGGTAATTTGTTGTCCACCAATTGCTATAACGGACGGGTAATCTTTAAGTTCAAGTGGGCGTTTTAACAAAAGTATGTATTCAGTATCTACACTATGCACAAAATATCGATGGACCTTCATAACAATTGGATAGATACCCATAACAAAAAATGATTTTTACTCATGTATATATGTATACCGGCTTTGGCGGTTAAAGCAATTGGGGTAGATACCACAGATTACATATACCGTCAGGGGTGCTTGGTGAAAGTGGATAGATGACTATACAGTTACGTTGGGTAGATGCCCATACCATTCATTTTACAATAATTGCTGTAACGAACGGGTAATCATTGCGGGTAGATTCTCATATTGTGGCCTTTCGGGTAGATAATAATATAGTATATTGGGTACATGCCCATATCAATTTTGCCCTAGGATTTGATGGCTTCTAATCTGATCTGGTTGATCGTGGTAACAATTGGGTAGATGACCATACTTAGTAGTTGGGTAGATGTCCATATGTAAGGGTAATTTGTTGTCCACCAATTGCTATAACGGACGGGTAATCTTTAACTTCAAGTGGGCGTTTTAACAAAAGTATGTATTCAGTATCTACACTATGCACAAAATATCGATGGACCTTCATAACAATTGGATAGATACCCATAACAAAAAATGATTTTAACTCATGTATATATGTATACCGGCATTTGGCGGTTAAAGCAATTGGGGTAGATGCCCACATAGTGATTTTGGGTAGATGCCCATATTGAAGAGTCGTTAATTTTTCGACAATTTCTATATCAAACGGGTAATCATTGCGGGCAGATTGGAATATAGTGATATGGGTACATGCCCATATCAATATATTTTTCGGTGATTCGACTTATTACCTATACAATCAGGTGGACCGTATTATCAATCGTGTAGATGGCCAAACAGCTCATGTTACTTGAGGATAGTTACGACTAATACTCGCCCAATACAATCGTTGAAGTTGAATTAGACTTTCAACAATTGCTATAACGAACGGGTAGATCCCAGCATGGAGGATTTTGGGTATCTGCCCAAATTAAATTCTAATGCTTTCCGCCCAATTGGTATAATGAACGGATATTCTTTATGTTCATGTGGGTGTATGCACGAATCTTGTTTGTCAATATCTACATAATGCCCACAATATGGATAGACCTTGTTAACGATTGCGTAGATGCCCATAACAACGAATAATGGTAATATCACGGATTACATATACCGTCAGGGGGGCTTGGTGAAAGTGGATAGATGCCTATATAGTGACGTTGGGTAGTTGCCATACCATTCATTTTACAACAATTGGTGTAACAAACGGTTAATTATTTGCGGGTAGATTCCCATATAGTGGCTTATGGGTAGATATTAATGAAGTCTATTGGGTACATGCCCATACCTATATTTTTTTGGTGATTTGATGGCTTCTCATCTGAGCTGGTTGACTGTGGTAACAATTGGGTAGATGCCCATACACTTGGGTACATGGCCATAATTAGGAGATTGGTAGATGTCAATATGGAAGTGTAATTTGTTGTCCCCCAATTGCCATAACGTACGGGTAATTTAAGTAGGTGGGCTTTTTAACAAAAGTATGTATTCAGTAGCTTCACTATGATACACCATCTAGTATAAATGGACATCTGCCGAAACTGTGTGCCGTGTGTCGCTAAGTATATGGTGATCTTCGGACGTCACCCCCGTGTGGTTCCTACACCAAGTATCGGTCATATGCCTAATTCGATCACCCCGTAATAACTAATTGGGTTACCAAATCGTTTGAAACATGACATCTCAGTCTTTTGCATGGGGTTAATATATCATGAGTTAGAAGTTGGATAAAATTTAATACCCCGCATTTCGAACCACATTGATCGTACTCCAAAGCACAAGAACACGCCGCTGATGTACATTACACAATTCAGTTAATGGATATCTACCCAATCTGTTCGTCATGTTGCGCAAAATATATATTGAGTTAAAAAAATCCACCCCAATATAAGTGTTTATCTCACATTCCTTTAGTACACACAATTCATTGTAATGGGTAAATATGTAATTGGCTTGTTGTAGCGTATGAAATGTGACATCTAATTCATTTAGAAACCACTTAAACCAAATAAAATGGATATACACCCAGAAAAAGGGTAATACATCATGGAATAGATTACAAAAACACCAGACAGTATCCTGTTATTGACGCATAATGGTCGTATACCCAATTAGCTAGTCCAGATATAAATGATGTTGAACCGAAGGATTACCAACATATCGGATTCTAAGCATAAACAACGGCTGAACGGGTATACATCCAAAAATTGTTACTAAATACTCTATTGTGAAATTATGTAATGCAAAATGTACGATATGTGGCGGCGCGGATCTCATCTAGATAAACTATAATGGACACCTACCAACGTGTTTCATGTTAGCCGCGAGGTGAATTTTGATCTATTCACCAAAAAATGGGTATATGTCAAACAATCAAGACGTGTGTATATTAAGAACAATCAAAATGGGTATATGCTCAATCATAACTATTAACATGATATGTGATACGATCTACAATCAGTTGTCATATGCACAATGATTAGTAATGAACTCATACCCAAATTGAAATACGTGGAAATTTGTTGCAGTTTACTAAATATCAGATGCGTGGATATATCACCATGCGCAACAAGAAAGGTACGGTTAACACAAAAGTAGCGTAGCTTTACAAAAACACACACACATAAATAAAAAGAAACAATTCATCCTATTATGAAATCCCTCCTTCTTGCTTGTGCAACAACTTCAGAAGCCTTTTCATCGTGGAGGATCAAGTTTAGCAAGTATTGACGCACACTCTTCATTTCGGACTTCCGGTATGAACGGTTAAATGGCTTCCTCCTGAATAAGTCGAACATCCCTTGTAGTACATAGACACCGGAGTCCTCCCAAGAACTGAGCCCAGCGGTCCCCTTGACTTTATTGGGCAACCATTTTTTTTTCGTGCCCATGAAGCTCAGGCCATAGTTTCTCACACAAAACTTCAACTATTTTGTTAGCATGCTCAACAGATTCTTCAGACAATGTACGGTGTCTCTTGGGAAGTATGGATGAGAAATGTTCAAAGGTATCATTGTGCTTAGTGTACACAATCATACTCCAGACAGATGCATCACCCGACTTAGCTAATGTAGGAATCAGTACAACGTCCTTTTCAGTAAATAACCTTTTAGATATCCCAAAACCACGATCAACCTCTCCTTGTTCATTGCACTAGCATAAAAGTTATCATGTTACCAATGTACATAGTATACAAAATTTATTCAAAGTGTAGAAAAGTGTTTAAAAAATACCATAAGCCTGGATGATAGAAACTGCACTTTATGACTTCCGTTCTTTCTGTCATTAACGGCTTGCCAAATCCCCATTACAGCTTCCATTACCTGATGGATTATGAGAAATTATTTTATGTTAGTTCTGTATTGGATAAAAAATAAAATTTGTTTTTGTTCTCACCTCCCAATTCACAGCACATTCTTCCCCTATCATCAAGCAATCGTCCACTGTCACCAAATTTCCATCCATTTTCCATACAGGGGTGGCACCACTTATATGTGTCTTAATATAACGTAATACAGCAAGATCATCCTTCCGAGCTAGATTAGTCTTATACCTTATTCCGAGATCCAACGTTGAAAACGGTACAAGTACTGTTTCAACTATCGAAGCCGATGCATTCATATTATCATCGGGGCTCAGACAAAACTGTCTGTGTAATTTTTCACTAGTGATACCATCATTTGCGAAAGACTCTGATTCTGATTGGCCTCCACCCCCCCTTCGTTTTCGCGGAGTTTGTCCCGTGATAAAATGTTCTCCAACACCTTTTTTCCGGTTTGCTCGATCTGTTTCTTTAACTCTATCAACCAACGAACTTCTCCGATTACGAACTGGACTTAACCCTTCAGATTCTGCAATTTGGTCTACTAACTTTGACAGATCAATGTCATAATATTCGTTGCCTGATGAGTACTCAATGTAATCTTTATTTGGTAAAACAGACTCATTTTTTTCAACATCGTGTGCTTCAGTTTGATCTCCATCAGATGGACACATATTCATGTCCACTAAATCGCTCTCGTCAACAAACAAACGCTTACCCACAGTATCAAATGCCCTTGACTCAGTCACACAATCATATATAGATTCATCTTCGTTGTTGTAAATCGCCGCCCCCAGCTAGCTGAGCTCTTGTAGGGTTCATCTACAACGTAAAAGGAGGATACATCCAAAGTGTTATCGCAATCAGGAACATCTATAACGTTCAATGGGTTGTTGAGGTCTATACTATTAAGTGGAATATCGGGTGTATTCTTTTCTAAACTTGTTTCACAACTTATTGTGTCTCGCAGATCAGATACTTTAGCTTGTGGCACCTTATGATTGCTTATATTGCATGAATTTAGCAGTATACTACGCAGACGTTGGATTTCATTTCGTAGAATTATATTCTCAGTGTCCTCTGAGATCAAATCTTCAAGCAGGCCATCGTTAAATAACTTCTCCTTTTCCAATTCCTTTTTTACACTTTTAAATTCCACATCATATGAGGACGATAAAATGTTCGTTTCTGATAGTACACAATGAGCTTCCACATGAATTTGCTTTTCACCAGATAAAAGGTCAACATTGTGGGCGACTTTCGCACAAGGGTTGTTTTCATCGATCAATCCATACTCTAATAACTCTGCTTCTGTCATTTCCAATGCCTCCGCTAAAACCTGTGCATAATGAATTTTTATTATATTACTTCACATTGAAAACCATGGTATAATGAAAAAAATGATGTACGCACCCTATCGGGAGTTAGCTGTTTTATAACGTCCTGGTCGAAGTTTGAGGGTGCGGCAGAAATGCTCCACTTGAATATCCGCGGAATTTTGTTCTCGTTCACAAGGGTCAAACCAGACCCTGTTACGTGCTCTGCAAACCAAGGCTATTCGTATGTAGAAAAAAAAAGTCGGTCAAGTATAAGCAAAAAATAATCAAACCACCCACATAGTCTTACCACTAACATAATACAACAACTTTGACCCAGCCCCTTGTCTTGGTCCATAAGGTTGTTTGCGATATGTTTTGGCCAATTATACAGCTTCATTTTATCTACCTCCTCGGAAATTTTGACGTGCCATTGAGTAATCCGCCCTGACTGTGTAGGGTATATAAATGTTGATAAGGTTAACATGTTAATGCATCTAACTAAGGTCCTTCTTCCTCCTGGTCGCCTGTCTCTCAAAACCTCCTTTATTTTGTCCTTCACAGCTTTCTGCGGCAAAGTTCCGGTGCTATATCCGGGGAACGTCTTTGTGAACCAGTTCGACGCCCTCATTTCGCTCTGAGTATATTTTGGTACCCTATCCGGACCACCTTCCACACCTAGAATTAGCTCCACATCTGTTGGTGTTATATGTTTATATACACCTCCTAAAACAAATGCCTGACTCTTTGCATCGTATGTGTTAATTATGTCTCTAATCAAAGGCTCGTTCTTCGATAAACCCTTACCACTCTCATGACTATGAAGCCCATAGAGCAGCCCGTAAAACGGAGAAGTTGTTAGACCGTCCAAGTAATAACTTGTCAAGTTGGGATCCTTCAGTACATTATATAGCGTGTTCAACGTACACCTGTACTCACTCATTTCCCTATATGTAACAATGTAATTCTCATTATAACAATCAATAGTAATATGATTTTGTTTCAAACAAATTAATAATCACCAATATTCTAACACTATTGCATATGATAAAAATACAACTAACAACTAATCTAATCACAGATTCATTATATACATAACATTTCTGGTTTTTCCAATAAAATTTATATTCATTTTGACAACTTAGATAGCTTCCTCATATATATGTTTCCGGTTTTTTGTTTTAGCTCAAATATAGCACGGCCTAGGGTTTAGGAAAACATTTACAAAAACTAGTGTTTTTCTAACTCTGAGAAGTATATAATTACATTATTTTAGTAAAAACAAAATTATTGTTTTACCTGGATAAGCTTCCTTAACTGAAAGTCGGACTGTATGGTTCCTCTTGAATAACCCTTATGTTTTCAAAGTAGCTTGAACTTTCTCAGAGTCCGAAGAAGATAGATATAAGTGCTATTATTTGTAAATAGTACGATGTGTTACCCTTTTGCTGCATCGGTTAAGGTGTAGATTCAATATCACCTTCTATCTACTTTATGCCTAATCAACTAAGAACGAAAAAGCTTTTGTGTGTCTTACTTTACTAGATGACCTTTTCAAGCGCCAATTTTTGTATATTTTTCGAACGTGTTTTTTTTTTCCTATACTTTTGAATGATTATTACCAACAAAGACAATCCAATTAATTGACCCTTATTGACCTGCGACATACGTACAATTAAACATGGGTGACGTTTATAGTGCGTAGACAAATAAAATATATTGAAAAATATAATATTAAGTTCTACTGTACAATCGAAATGAATGTGATGGTTTTATAAGCCTTATTGTCATTTTTATACGTTAATGGCAGCGTGCGAACAATTGGGTATACCGTGATAACAGCTGGGTAGATGACCATGTAGTAGATATGGTTAGATTGCCATATGGAAGTCTATTTCTTTTTTTACGTATTGCTATAACCATATAGTGTCTGGGGGGGTAGATATCAATATATTGTCTTGGGTACCTACCCCAGCCAATGTATATCGGTAATTCGACGAATTAACTATACAATCCAGACGACCTTGATAACAATTGGGTAGATAGCAATATGGAAGCCTAATGCGTTTTTCACCAAATGCTATAACGAACGGCTAGTCATTAAGTTCATCTTTGCTTATTTAAGAATTTTTGGTATCATTGTCTACCGAATGATAGCAATATGGCTGTACCGTGTTATACTTCTGTAGATGCACATATCAATATATAGGGTAATTCGATAGACGACCTATACCATTGGGTAGACCCCCGTACGGAGGATTTGGGTAAATGGCCAAATTAAAGTCTAATGCTTTTCGCCCAATTGCTATAATGAACGGATTTTATTTAAGTTCATGTGGGTGTATGCACGAAAGTCGTTTGTCAGTATCTACATAATGCCCACAATATGGATAAACCTTGTTAACGATTGTGTAGATGCCCATAACAAAGATTAATGTTAATACCACGGAATACATATACCGTCAGGGGTGCTTGGTGAAAGTGGACAGATGCCTATACAGTTACGTTGGGTAGATGCCCATACCATTCATTTTACAACAATTGCTATAACGAACGGGTAATCATTGCGGGTAGATTCTCATATTGTGGCTTTCGGGTGGATAATAACATAGTCCATTGGGTACATGCCTAGATCAATTTTTTCTTGCTAATTTGATTGCATCTAATCTGATCTGGTTGCTCGTGGTAGCTATTGGGAACATGGCCATACTTAGGAGATGGGTAGATGTCCATATGGAAGGCTATTTTGTTGTCCACCAATTGCTACAACGAACGGGTAATCTTTAAGTTGAAGTGGGCGTTTTAACAAAAGTATGTATTCAGTATCTACACTATGCACAAAAATATGGATAGACCTTGATAACAATTGGATAGATACCCATAACAAAAAACAATGTTCATTCAACTACTTATGTATACCGGCATTGGCTAATATAAGCATTTGGGTAGATGCCCACATATTGATGTCGGGTAGATGCCCATATTGAAGAGTCGTTAATTTTTCGACAATTTCAATATCGAACGGGTAATCATTGCGGGCATATTAGAATATAGTGATATGTGCGCATGCCCATATCAATATATTTTTCGGTGATTCGACTTATTACCTATACAATCAGGTGGACCGTATTATCAATTGTGTAGATGGCCAAACAGCTCATGTTACTTGAGGATAGGTACGACTAATACTCGCCCAATACAAACGTTGAAGTTGCATTAGACTTTCACCAATTGATATAACGAACGGGTAGTCATTTTGTTCATCTTTGCTTATTGAATAAATTTTGATATCATTATATACATAATGATAACAATATGGCTGTAACGTGTTAATCTTTGGTAGATGTCCATATCAATATATAGGGTAAATCGATAGACTACCTATACCAATTGGGAGATCCCAGTACGGAGGATTTGGGTAACTGCCCAAATTAAAGTCTAATGCTTTCTGCCCAATTGGTATAATGAACGGATATTCTTTAAGTTCATGTGGGCGTATTCACGAAACTTGGTTGTCATTATCTACATAATGCACACAATATGGTTAGACCTTGTTAACGATGGCGTATATGCCCATGACAAAGAGTAATGTTAATATCACGGCATACCTAACCCGTCAGGGGCGCTTGGTGAAAGTGGATAGATGCCTATACAGTGACGTTGGGTATATGCCTATACCATTCCTTTAACAACAATTGCTATAACAAACGGTTAATCATTGCGGGTAGATTCCCATGTAGTGGCTTTACCGGTAGACAACACTGTAGTCTATTGGGTACATGCCCGTACCTATATTTTTTTGGCAGTATGAAGGCTTCTCATCTGAGCTGGTTGCCTGTGGTAACAATTGGGTAGATGCCCATACAAGGGGGTACATGGCCACACTTAGGAGATTGGTAGATGTCAAGATGGAAGTCTAATTTGTTGTCCCCCAATTGCTATAACGAACGGGTAATCTTTAAGTTCCTGTGGGCTTTTTAACAAAAGTATGTATTCAGTAGCTACACTATGCACAAAATATGGATAGAACTTGTTATCATTTGGATAGATGCCCATAACTAAGAATAAAGTTAATTCAACTTCTTATGCATACCGTCATCGGCGGTTAAAGCAATAGGGTGAATTCTCGTGTAGTAGTTTTTGGGTAGATGCCCATATTGGATAGTCGATCATTTTTCGACAATTTCTATATCGAAGGGGTAATCATTGCGTGTAGATTAGAATATAGTGACATGGGTACATGCCCACATCATATTTTTTTCCGATGAAAATATACCCATTTGTTGGAAATGTACACAATTGTTACCACGAGCAACCAGATCAGATGAGAAGCAATCAAATTGCCAAAAAAATATAGGTATGGGCATGTACCCAATAGACTACATCATTATCTACCCGTAAGCCACTATATGGGAATCTACCCGCAATGATTAACCGTTTTGGTACATCAATTGTTGTAAAATGAATGGAATGGGAATCTACCCAACGTCACTATATAGGCCTCTATCCACTTTCACCAAGGGCCCCTGCCGGTATATGTAATCCGTGATTTTAACATTATTCTTTGTTATGGGAATCTACACAATCGTTAACAAGGTCTATCCATATTGTGGGCATTATGTAGATACTGAGAACCGACTTTCGTGATTACGCCCACATGAACTTGTAGAATATCAGTTCATTATACCAATTGTGCGAAAAGCATTAGACTTTAATTTGGGGAGTTACCCAAATCCTCCGTACGGGGGTCTACACAATGGTATAGGTAGTCTATCTAAAGTTCTATATCGGACGGGTAATCATTGCGGGCAAGTTAGAGTATAGTGACATGGGTACATGCCCATATCAATATATTTTTTACGATGAAAATATACCCATTTGTTCGGTATATGCCCGACAGTTATTGTTCGAGCTGGTACAAATCACTAAAGGTTGTGTGTGTACCCTTCCAATCTATTTGTGTGTCTAAGCAAGATTTTTCATTTTTTTTTTTGAGCAATAAAAGTATTCTTCACACACGTGCACTGTGTTGCACATATATACGTACGTTTTTTGACGTGTATATGCCGGACTGTTAGTTGTTCGCGTTTTCCCGAAATAGATATGTCGTATAATTGTCATGTCAATCTTCCGACTTGTATTAGATATGATCAAACCAAAAGGTTGTATGCCCAGTCCGGCTGAAATCGTTGACAGTGAGGATATGTCGGAGGATGACCGTTGCGTTAGGGGGTTGTAACATGAGATAACCGAGCACATTTGGGATTTTATAGGTATGGTAAACTTTTGGGTTTGGGACAATACATTCGTCATACCTTCGGGCTAAAAAGACCCCTATATGAAAGGAGAACACCTTCCTAATAGGTTGTTATGGCTAGCTCATTGTCTTGTTGCTTTGATCATTGTTGTCACATGTACATTGTGTACGCCAGCTTGTTATTTTTTTAGTCGCGATTGTGAGATTTAGCTAATCATATTTCCAAGGTTAGGTTGTTCAAAATTGGTAAAAAAACATAACTTGAATATACAGTCTACGTAGAGGTCCATAAACATAACAGCATCATACATCAAAATTAAAATCACCCAACAACTTAAACATTACAATGTAGACTAACAAGTATATATAATAAGTTCAACAACTGACAAACCAACAGAACACAACCTTAAATGTCACACATTTTTTAATACCTCGCGCATTCTGGCTTTTCGAACAACAGGCAAACAATTTTTGTCCGCTAGGAGCGTGTTTATTATAGTTTTGCGGAGGCCTCGGTATGTGCATATCTTGTACACACCCCTGACTGTTTTGCGACGGAACACATCATTCATACAAATCAGCATGTAAATACCCGAATCCCTCCAGTTAGTTACCATTCTGTGCAAAGGTGCCTCAAATTTCTCGTAGTTCTTCCTGGTAGCTCCTGGCCAGAAATTGTTCATTATTGTAGTGGCTACCCGCTTGGCATTTCTTTCAGAAGCAGTGATTAACGGGTTGCCACCTTTAATACGCGCGTTGCTGTAGTGGACGAACGTCTGAGTACTGTTGTCGTATACAAGAGCGCTCCACAGTTTTGCAATCCCAACTTTCGTTAAAATAGGTACTAACAGAAACCGTTTCGAGCTTAAAATTTGACCACTTTGATCTGTGACCAATTGGCATCGCTTCTTGTAATCTTCTTCAGCCTCAGATTTTCTTTTGTGCTGGAGAAAAAAAAATACCACATTGATACTTAAATATATATGAAGTTATTATTTACGTATCCACGGGCTGGTAAAAAGCCGCAATCCTTTCCATCACAACTGTCAATCCAGAACTGTAGCATAAAATCAACAAACTAACAAAAGACATGTTAGGCAACAAAATGCAGTAATTATACCACATCTGAATTCTGAACAATGTTATTTGCCCGGAATATGGAATAAATTAATACCTGCCATTTCACTCGATCTTGTTCGCCTATCATCATACAGTAACCGGCTGATACTCTCATATTATCCATCCGCCACACAGCTGTGTCCTTGTCTAGTTGTTCAATAATATGTTCCAACAATACATGTTCCGGCTTGAATAACACCATTTCCCGGGGATGATCAGTCGCTACAATACAGCAGTCCTCATAATCATCGTCAACGTTGTCCTCAAACTCTATCAATGCCCCCGATACATCTGACTGATTTTCTGTACCATTACTGCCTGTTTTATCTTTAGTTGAGACATCAGTTGTGTTTGACAACACTACGTTTTCGGGCTCGATAATTTTTTTTCTGTTCCTCGCTCCTTTCTTTGGCCTGCCTGATATGAAGGCGCTCCCAATAGATTTTCGCCTATTACCCCTATCGTCATTTTTTATACGTTCCACCATTGAATTCCTTTTCTTGCTCTTCTTACTCACAGTATTATCCATCACATCCAAGACCACCTCCCCAATCAAATTGCCACCTCCGTTAACCAAAACACTGGAGTCACCCAAATCCACAGGTATCTCAGGCATCTTATTCTTGACTCCACAATTCGCCACTTCATTTGTCGTCATACACCATCCTTCATTACCATCTGCCTCACCTACTCCACTATAGTCATTCACCTGATTATCAACCATGACTGTTTCAGTATGTAGATCGGCCTCCTTGTTCATAATCGTAGCTTTGCTTGGCACGGCTAATGTGGGAGATAATATTACGTTTTCGGAAGCGTTATTTTTTTTGTCTTTCCTAGACCTTTTATTTGACCGGGCAGATATCAATTCGCTTCCACAGGCTTTACGTCTAGTACCCCTCCTGTCCTTTTTTTTCTTTTCCACAATTAAGCTCCTTTTTTGGCCATTCTTAGACCCTGTGCTTTTAGGTTCGCCTAAGTTCAGCCCCCCACTAAAATGATTATCTATATGCCCCAAAACAGGGCGATTTTCTCTATCAAGTTCTTTTTCAGGAGTATTAGTTTTTCCTGAACCATCACCAACTTCATCTGCCTGCAAGACTCCCCATTGTCCGAAACTATTTTCATGTAAACAGCGAATCTGATCACCGCGATTATCACACAATTCTGACCCAATTTTTTCAGCTCCCCCCTGGTTAATATGGTTTTTTTTCTTTTTATCTATTTTATCAGCAGCAGCTACGTTTTTAGAAAGAGTGTTACCGTCTTTATCGCCACCTTCAACTATTGGTGCTGATATAGGATTATCCACTAACATCTGTCTTGGGTGATCATTAGTATGATCTGCAACCAATTCGACACTTACCTCTTCATGAAGCTCGCACCCACCAACAAATGTTTTTGTATTCTCCCTGGCCCGCATGATCAATTGCCGGATCTCTCCACGTAAATTACAGTTATCCGTTTTGTATTGCTCTAGTTCTATCCGTAATTCAGCATTTTCCTTTTTTATTGACTCTAACTCCATTTTAACATTGGTTAATTCATCAGACGTAGCCCCGTTATGACCGTCTGACTTATGAACTAACCCGTTTTCTTGTTCTGGATTGTCTAACCTTTCATTTGCTATCCCATCCACATCATTAGTTCTAAAATCCGAGGAACCATGTGTAACACCAGTTTGTATACGAACCACACCAAACACATCCATCTCTTTGTCATTCATTTCAAGATCCAATTTCCTTACCTACATGTTAACAATTACGCATGAAAAACAAGTTTTGTTAATATATACATATATGTAGTAAACAACATTCCATACATACCATGTCTGGAGTAATTTTTTCGAGTATTGATTCGCGAAAATCAGCCACACCAGCGGATATGTCCCACTTAAATATCCTGGGGAATGCATTTTCATCCTCTGGTACCCTACCAGGTATGGATACATGTTCATTCATCCAAGGCTAGAAAAATAACAAACACGTAAATGATTTGTTATGGCAAGAAAAAAAAAGAAGTCCTGCTGTTCATACTTACCACCAATAGAAGAGAGCACCCTCTCCCCAAAATAGTGTCACCACTCATAACATGATCAGCTATGTGTTGAGGCCAGTCATATGTTTTTAACTCACTTAAATTCTCTGATATTTTAATATGCCATTGAGTGATGCGGCCTGAGCCTGATGGATAGAAAATTGTAGACATAGCTAGCATATTCACACATTTTGTAAGTGTGTCTCTATCACCATTCTTCTGGTTTAGAATACGATTTATAACGGTTTTTACAGCCGACTGTGATAATGTCCCGGTAGTCTTTACATTAGGGAACGTCTTCTGGAACCACCTACCCGGGCCTAGATCAGCTCTTACGTGCTTCGGCACACGCTCATTACCGCCCGTAACACCCATAATTAACCTTACATCCATAGGGGTGATTTTTATAGGCACACCTCCAAACCTATATACTTCCCCCCGCTCATCATAGTTCATAAGAAGTTCAGCAATTAGGTCGTCGTTTATCTCCCACCGTTTCGATCCTTTGAATTCTTTCATCCCGCAGAAAAGTGGATAAAAGGGCGATTGTTCTAATGACTTGAAATAGTATGGCGTCATATTACTGTTGCGGACAATTTTGAATACAGCAGCTAACGAGCATCTGTCCTCTGTCATTATGCTGTATACAATGGAATATAATACATCATTAATATTATTAGACAGTTACATCATTGAATGGAGGTAATGACTACATAGCAGATTGTTGAATGGGTATATACACATCTGAATATCCACAGTAACATTTTCATTACACTATCTTATGTGAATATAATCAAAAAAACAAAGTCGATGCTTCTACTAACAGACTAAGGTTCTTACATAATAGCTCTTAGGGTTTTAGGATGATAAAACAAAGACGATGCTTCTATTAACAGACTATGGAATATAATCAAAAAAGATAACCTTTTGTATTTGGTAATTCGAATTAGGGCTTCACGATGAACAGCTCTTCTTTACTTCGTAATCTTTACTCTGGAAGTATTTAGCACGATGACCCGGTGACAGGATCAAGGTTAATCGTGAGATACATCTGTAAATCCGATGTTTCTACCCGCCGTTATGGATCAAGATTGTGTAGATATGGTTGTCGCCGGTTGTCTTGGTATGTGTAAGAGAACTGAAACGCCTATAGTATTGATGAACTAAAACCAAATACACCGGTTGCTATTAAGAGAGAGGGAAAGAATATTGTTTTGAAATGATTAATAGTGTGCGTGTTATACACGATTGATTAGACACGTATAGATGGCAGATAAAGATGCAATGTATGGTATTTGCGTCAATACCCTTACTAGTTGGGTTAGTAACTAGACATTTAGTCCTTAGTTGGCACTAGGCCTTATAGTCGAATGTGGTGTGCCTACCAGGCCTTTATAAATAATTTCCCCTATAATATTTTAGTTAAATTAAATGGAAAAATATGAAAACATAGCTAAATTAAATAGAAAAATATGATAAAAATAATATTTTTTTTCAATATATGTGTAAGATACAATAGGGATAAAGGTCATATATTTATAGGAGATATATGATGCTTCATCTCATACAATAAGTGTGTTTCATAAACATTGGGATTGGAGAAGTTTAGAAACTTAAAAAACATCCACTTAAAATATATATTTATTTACAATACTCCCCATTAGATGTCCACCTCTTATGAAATATGGCTCATTAAAACCTTGCCAAGAAAAATCATGTGGGATAAAAACTCGATTGAAGGGAAAAAAGTACAAATGCATAGGTTATTTTCAAATACTGCCTCGTTAAAAACCTTGCCAAGAAAAACCCAGTGGGTTAAAAACTTGGTCGAAGGAAAAAGAGTACAGTGTCTTGTTCATGCTCTCCATGATGCTGGCAAGAGATCTCTGAGCTGTCGCATTCCGATATTGTGGATCAAATTTTTAAATGTTGTGGTTGGCAATGATTTCGTAAATAAATCTGCAAAATTGTTACATGATTGAATCTGTCGAACGTCAATATCCCTATTCTTCTGTAGTTCGTGTGTGTAAATTTTTTTTGGTGAAATATATTTCGTTCGGTCGCCTTTGATGTATCTATTTTAAATTTGTGCGATACAGGCAGCATTATCCTCATACACTATTGTCAGTATATTTATTTTTTAGGATAACTCACACGTTTCTCGGATATGTTGAACTAAGGATCTTAACCATATACATTCTCGACTTGCTTCATGTAGTGCCAATATTTCAGAGTGATTAGATGAAGTGGCAACTAAAGTTTGTTTTATGGATCTCCATGATATCGCAGCGCCACCACAAGTAAACACGTAACCACTTTGAGATCTGCCTTTGTGAGGGTTTGAAAGATAATCAGTATCAACGTAGCCTACTATTTGTCGTTCTGAATCTTTTGTGTAAAACAAACCCATATTCGTTGTTCCACGAAGATAACGCAAGACATGTTTAGTTCCATTCCAATATCTTTTTGCTGGTTCTGCGCTATACCTTGCCAATAGATTAACTGAGAATGCTATGTCAGGTCTTGTATATTTTGCAAGGTACATTAATGCTCCAATGGCACTCAGATATGGTACTTCTGGACCTAATGATTCTTCTTCTTTTTGTCGTGGTCGGAACAGATCTTTATTTATATCCAGTGGTCGAAAATCACAGGGCTACTTAACGGATGAGCTTTATCCATATACAAACGTTTGAAAATCTTTTCGGTATATGTTTATTGATGGATAAAGATCCCGGATGACAAGTGTTTAATTTGTAGTTTGAGACAAAAATTTGTCTTTCCAAGATTTTTCATCTCAAATTCTCTCATTAGGTAATTAGCAATCGCGGTAAGCTCTTCTGGAGTACCCACGAGATTTAAGTCATCCACATATACTGCTATTATGGCAAAACCATTTTTATATTTCTTGATAAAAACACAAGGACAAATTGGATTGTTGATGTATCCTTCCTTAATAATATATTAACCGAGGCAGTTATACCACATTCTGCCAGATTGTTTTAATCTATATAAGGATCTTTATAACTTGATTGAGTATAAACCAGGAGGCTTTTGATTATAAGTATCATTTCTTTTAAATCCCTCAGGGATCTTGTTAAAAAATGTTCGTATCAATTACAAGAACAAACTTATCTTTATTCTTTACGAAAATCAATCTTTACATTTTTTCCAGTGATTTAAGTTAAAGTTGTCAGAATAGTTTTGTCACTAATATATAATAAAAAGTAATTATAAAAACTAACGGGACGATCCCGAATTAAACGGGTTTTGGTAACACTGAAATCCGATATAGGTCCAACCACACGGGTTTTCCTAAAAACTAAGGTCTGGTATAAACTCAAAACCCGTGGGCACATGTCAAATGCAACTGGAACAAATCTCATCTCAATTTTAGAATGCAGATGGGACAAATCCTATCTCAGTTTTAGAATGCAATGTGACAATTTTTATTTCAATTTTAGAATGCAAATGGGACAAATCACATCTCAATTTTTTAATGGAGATGGGACAAATCTCATCTCATACTTAAAATTAGAGATGAGACAAATTTCATCTTGATCTTAGAATGTAGATGAGACAAATGTTCATCTCAGTCTTAAAATTTTAGACGGGCCAAATCTTATCTTAGAGAGATGAGGTAAAGTCCATCTTAGTCTTATAATGGAGGTGAATGGAGATAAGATAAATTCCATATTTGTTTTAGAATAGACATGAGACAGATTCAAACCGATCTTAAAATTGAAGAGGGTACAAATTTCATTTCAATCTTAGAATGGAGATGGGATACATTCTATTTCAATCTTAAAATTTGAGATGAGATAAATTTCATCTTAGACTTAAAATTAGAGATGAGACAAATTTTATCTCAATCTCAAAATGGAGATGGAACAAAATTTATCCCAGTCTTAAAATCGGAGATGAGACAAATCTCATCTCATTCTTAAAATGGATATAGGAAAAATCTTTTTTCAGTCTTAGATTGGAGATGAGAAAAATTCTATCTCAGTCTTAAAATTGGAGATGAGACAAATCTCATCTCAATTTTATAATGCAAACGGAATAAATCTCATCTCAGTCTTAAAATCGAAACGAGACAAATTCCATCTCAGTCATACAATAGAGATGGGACGAATTCAATCTCAATCTTAAAATAAAGATAAGACGCATTTCATCTCGATCTTAAAATTGAAGATGGGACAAATCTTATTTTAGTTTTGACGATTTAAAAAACAAATCTCAAACGCGCGCGTGTGATACAATTAGCAGTAGGTGGTGGTAAGGGCGGGATGGGGTGGGGTGGTGGGGGGGGGGTGGTGGTGGTGGTCTCTAATTAATGGCTCTTACTAGTTAATAGTTGCAAATATAGGTGAACTTTCACATCTATGATAAAGTTTAATTTAAATGGGATTAGATATTTGGTAAAAGGGAACAACTATATTAAAGGTCTTTTTGTGAACTTTGTTCCTAAAATATTGTGTAATTTAAATAAAAAATTAACAAAATTATTTTAATTTATATAAAAAATTAACAAATTATTTTAATTTAACTAGAAATTAACCTTATTTTTTTTTGAATACATGAGAGAGCCACTTTGGACTCGGAGTCATTTTGACTCCAATGAGATTCGATCTCAGGACCTCTTGGTCTATGCGGAGTAACCTAACCTTTTTCATTAATATGGAACATTTGTTATATAATATAACAAAAAAAATTATATATCATCCTCCCTAAAAAAGAATATTATACTTTTTCTTGTCATATTTTTATATATTAATAATTAAAAATGTAGGTAAACTTTTCACATATATAATAATGTTTAATTTAAATAAGAATAAATATTTGGTCAAAATAACAACTATAATAAAAGTACTTTCGTAAATTTTATACATAAAATTTTATGTAATTTATTATTATTTAAATAGAAATTAACCTTTTTCATTAATATAGAATATTTGTTATATAATATAAAAAATTATATATCATATATAGATATATCACACTTCCTAAAAAAGAATATTATACTTATTTTTTGTCATATTAAATATATTAATAGTTAAAAATGTAGGTAAACTTTTTACATATATAATAATATTTAATTTAAATAAGAATAAATATTTGGTCAAAATAACAAGTATAATAAAAGAACTTTCGTAAACTTTATACATAAAATTTTATGTAATTTATTTTTATTTAAATAAAAATTAACCTTTTTCATTAATATGGAACATTTGTTATATAATATAAAAAATTATATATCATATATAGATATATCATCCTCCCTAAAAAAGAATATTATACTTTTTTTTGTTATATTTTATATATTAATAGTTAAAAGTGTAGGTAAACTTTTCACATATATAATAATGTTTGATTTAAATGAGAATAAATATTTGGTCAAAATAACAACGATAATAAAAGTACTTTCGTAAATTTTACACATAAAATATTATGTGATTCAAATGAAATTATAAGTTATTTTAATTTAAATAAAAATTAATCTTTTTCATTAATATAGAGCATTTATTAAATATGATATAAAGAATCATATATTATATATAGATATATCATCCTTCCTACAAAAGAATATTATACATTTTTATTTTGTCATATTTTATTAACATTCTAATATTAATTTTCAACAATTTTAATTTTATAGGTAATGACTTTTAAGATTTTGGATCCTAAAAATCTAACAAAATATCATGTTTTCTTTAACTTTAATACTGGATATATATCCAATAAATTAACAGACTTTTTTTGTTATATAATAGACTTTTTTTGTTTTAATTCTTAGACTTCTCTAACGTTTAATTCTAAGAAGGGTAAAGGTTAGTATTAAAACCGATCCATTCTTTTTATTTTAGCTAGCTATTCATCTTTATATGCATGTATCTTTTCTGTTAAAGGTGTACCGATGATACAAACGAAGAAAATTATTTGATTTATTTTCTATTTTCTGTTAACATACTTATAATATTTTTGATTTCATAACAGTTGCACATAATATATCCTGATTACGAACTTTGAAAAAGCTTGCCTTATTGATTTTAATAATTTTGATGCTTTTGCTATGGTTAACTTTAACTGTAGATTAGTATTATAAAAATACTTATGAAATACTTATGAAATAGAACTAAAATTTATAAAGGGTCAGCAATAATTTTTGAAAGAATCCCATACTATAAATTTCCTTAGTTTTTTTGGACAATATAAATTTCGTTGTCATATTTTTGCTTAGCATTTGGCAAATACTTTTCAAATTGTGTCCTTTATATTTTTTGCATACAATTAAACAGGTGACAAATATGAGAAGAGTAGGTGACATGATCATGTGTAGTAAAAATGTGGAGATATATTTATTACCCAAAAGAGAAGAGGTGGTGCCCGATGACGTAATTTTTGAGATCTTGACGTGGTTGCCTGTAAAATTTGTGCTAAGATTTAAATGCGTGTGCAAATCATGGAATTTCATTACTCGGGACGAGAGTTTTATTTTGAAGCATAAAAGCCGGAGTAAATGCCAAAATATTTATAAAGAAA